>CM053037.1:38902120-39502120 GCA_028564925.1 Lithobates sylvaticus | reverse complement strand
ACAGGGCACCTGTGGTCTGTAGGAGGAGGAATAGTGCCCCATCATTGGTATTAGTGGGAGGAATAGTGCCCCGTTGTGGGTGTTAGTGGAAGAAATAGTGCCCCATCATTGGTATTAGTCAGAGGAATAGTGCTCCGTTGTGGGTGTCAGTGGAAGAAATAGTGACCCATCATTGATATTAGTGGGAGGAATAGTGCCCCGTTGTGTGTGTCAGTGGAAGAAATAGTGCTCCATCATTGGTAACAGTAGGAGGAATAGTGATGCATCATTTGTAAAAGTTGGAGGAAGACTACCCCATCATGTCAGTGGGAGGAACAGTACCTCATTGATTCCTTCCATGTCCATGAAATAAAGAGTACCCTATCATTGGTAATAGTGGAAGGAAGACTGACCCATCATTGGTATCAGCGCAAGGAATTGTGCCACATCAGTGGTAATAGTGCCCCACGGAATGGGGCCATTTTGTTTGTGTAAGTGAAAGGAAACGTGCCTCATATCAGTCAGAAGAACAATGCTCTAAGGGCTGTATCAAGGTGTGGGTGGTCTACTCATGCAGATAGAGGTATACTTTGGGCGGAGCACGCTCATCAATGCCCAGGACCAGGTAAGGGCTGCAGTAATGTGAATAATTTAACATTAAGGCAGTTCCCTGACTTAGAGATGAGCTTTACTGTGTGAAGTGTTGAAATGCAGAGTTCCTCTGACGGGTGGTTTGTCCCATGTTGCTATACACTATACTTGAATGTTTTGCATTAGGGGGGACGTGCTGAGCCTGTGCCCACTCCATCAGTCCAGCACCCTCTGTTACCTCACTCCCAGCAACAGAATGAAGTCCCACCGAGCACATAGCGGGCTCCATGCATGCTCATTAACTCTTCCCTTCCTGTACCTCGTGACCAGGCCTTAGATCCCCTGGCATCTACCTCCTCCTCCTTGCCTTGCTGAACTGACCTTTTGTAACGATGTTACTCATACCCCATAGTGCTTTTACAGACCCAGGTTCCTTGGGGCAAAGCAGTTAAAACAACTTTGCTGATGAAAATTTAATGAAACAGCATGACAGGCAAACGTCCTCCCCCTCTCTAACACTAACTTTGGCTGCCCCAGCATACCTGCACAGTTATGCCCTGTACACACAATAGGATTTTCCGACAACAAAATCCATGTTTTTTTTCCAACGGATGTTGGCTCAAACTTGTCTTGCTTACACACGGTCACACAAATCTTATCGGAAATTCCGAACGTCAAGAACGCGATGACGTACGACGAGCCGATAAAAATTAAGTTCAATAGCCAGTGCGGCTCTTGTGCTTGATTCCGAGCATGCGTTGAACTTTGTGCGTCGGAATTGTGTACACACGATCGGAATTTACGAGAACAGATTTTGTTGTCGGAAAATTTGAGATCCAGATCTCAAATTTTGTGTGTCGGAAATTCCGATGAAAAATGTCCGATGGAGCCTACACACGGTCGGAATTTCCAACAACAAGCTCCCATCGAACATTTTCCATTGGAAAATCCTATCATGTGTACGGGGCATTAAAGTCCTTATGGATAAAGTTCAAGAATGGGAAATCCAGAAAGGCAGTGTCCATAATAATGATGTCCCAACGAGTTGGTGTCCCTTGAAATGCAATAAAAAGGCATCCGTTTTATCTGGCATCTGGATATCCGTGAACTTTAGAATCCAGCATTTGACTTGTTCTAGTTCTCAGGGAACAATTGATATCGGGGAACAATTGATATGCTTTAGGGGGCTCTATACCATCTAGTTAGGATTTTGTATCCAGTCTCTTAAATCTTGCAAGAGATGGATGCCTTGTGAGTCATCTGTATAATCCTGTCTCACTGCTGATCTGAAAAGGTAACACTTAGATCACTTTCCCGTGTTAGAATGTACTCAGGAGGCAATGAGCAATGCAAGGTAATATACAATATGACTGCAAAAGTCCATGTGGGATTGCCCCCTCTGATAGACAAAGATTTTTAAACTCTGTAGGAGTCATAAGAGATAGTACCCTTCCCCAGTGGTGGGTTTGAATGTGGCAAAGTTGCAGCGCCTTCCACAGAGGAATTGGAGGCTCAAATGTTGCTTGGGTTTCAGGTAAAAGAAAAGTATGGACTAAACAAGCAATCAACAAAACAACAAAAACAAATAAACAAGCAATCAACAAAACAAAACAACAAAAACAAATAAACAAGCAATCAACAAAACAAAGCAATCAACAAAAATAAACAAGCAATCAAACACCATTGATCGCTTGGTTCTCCCCTCCGCTCAGAGCAGAGAGCCGTGACTGTCAGCCACCATCTCTCTGCTCTGGCCCTCCAGCACTCACTGGGCTGTGGAGGGGTCAGAAGGAGCTGGTTTACGCTCTCAGCAGATCACTGAGAGGCTGAATCAGCTGCCTGTCGAGGCATCTGAGTGGATCCCGACCATAGGGTTGGGATCTTTCTGTGCCTGGACCAGCTGAGTGGCGTCAACCGGGAGTGGACTTTAGCCTGCTGTCGGTGAAAATGGGTCACAGGAGTGACCTACAGGAGAAGTGAACCAAAATAGCTCCTTTAAAGAGTGCCAATGGCTCCTTGGGTGAAAATGTCACACCCTGACATGGTGGTCTTTGAGGGTGGAGAGAAGGAGAACCCTACACTCCCAATCGCAACCTCCGATCAACCAACCAAAACCTCCTACTCATCCCCAAGTCCCGGTACAAATCAAGGGGAGAACGAAGATTTGCAGTCCAAGGACCACGGCTATGGAACGCTCTACCTACGAACAGCCGCTTGGAAGGAAACCATCGGAAGGCCCACCTCTTCTAACTCAACTCAAGTCAAGGCCCACCTCTTCTAAGGCCCACCTCTTCTCAGGCCCAACTCAACTCAAGGCCCACCTCTTCTAAGAAGGAATCAACGCAGGTTGGATCAAGCGCCTCGAGGCGATTCAGTTCGCAGTTGCAGCGCTATAAAAATCATTCATTCATTCATCTTGTAATCCTGGGGGGCTTGGGTGAGAAATGACAGGGGTCAAACTAGAGGGAGACAACGCCAAAAGGACCGAGCTGTTGTCCGACTGCATGAGTGCAAGGGTGGCCTGCTGGTTGGGTGAGCGAATAATTATTTGGAACCTCCTGAGAAAGCCACGGGAGACCAAAGTTGATTATTTTAAGCTGGCTGGATCACCAGGTGAAAATAGCAGAAAGAAAGCCTAAGAAAGGAAAACGAATGCAGCCATCACATCTAAGGTTTGGTACGATGCAATATAATAAATGTTTGCTTTTGGGTTTAATACTGCTTTAAACAGCCCCATACTGTAGACTTTAGATGACACTTGTCTGATCTGGCTGTATTGTGGGGAGATTGGTTGAGGAGAACATAATCAGAAACTCTTTTCACGTGACACATGTAGATATTTCTTCATTGTATAGTTAAAGAAAAGAATCCAAAAAACAAAGTATCAGATAATCCCGATAGGAAGCAAGCTATCATGGGAATGTAGTGTTATCCTCATCTGAGGCAGCCTAGTGAGAAACTAATTTAGGTAGAGCATTTCAGCAGCAAAGTGTCCCCGGGAATGATTTTGAAATATTGCGAGTACAGATCTTATGAAAACACCTTCTACTATAGTCTTTTCTTCCAACTTTGACGCTCCCTTCTCTCTTCCTCCGTCTTCCTCCGGCTCATTATTTCTGTCTGCCATTCCTATTCCTGTCTCAGTACCCAGAACCGTCACACTAGAATACATTTTCTGTAGCAGGTGCCTATGTAATCTGTGCTGTACACACAGCCTATGTCTTTATATGTGATGCTTCAATACTCTTCTATTGTCTTTTTTTTATTGTCTTTTGGCTGTTTTCTACTTTTTGGGATTTGAACATAATGGTGTGATTGGTGCATGAACTTGTAGGGCATATTTTTTATTCCTGGATGTGCATTCAGGGTCAGGGAGACCCTTTAAGGTATACTCCATGCAGACTTCGAAATTAAAGTGTATATGATAGACATGTGCAATTCGTTTAGTTTTTTTTTTTTCGTTCGTTCGTTTTCGTACGAATGAACGAATCGTTCGAATCGAACGAATCCGAATAACAAATCGTTTGAATCGTACGAATCCGATTAACGAATCGTTCGAATCGAACGAATCCGAAAAACAACGAAAATCCGAAAAAACTAAAATTAGAAACAACGAATGTACGAATGAAGAATATCCGAAAAAGGAAAAAAGGAACAACGAAAATGAACGAAAAAATTCGTACATTTGTAACTTTTTTTTTTGTTAAATTGGTAATTTCCCATGTCCCTTACAATGGTGCTGCTTAACGTGCTTCGCATAGATTGAACGAAAAAATTCGTACATTTGTAACTTTTTTTTTTTTTCGATTCGTAACTTTTTTTTTTTTTTTAACTTTTTTTTGTTGAATTGGTCATTTTCCGTGTCCCTTACAATGGTGCTGCTTAACGTGCTTCGAATAGATTGAACGAAAAAATTCGTACATTCGTAACTTTTTTTTTTCGATTCGTAACTTTTTTTTTTCGATTCGAACTTTTTTTTTCGATTCGTAAATTATTAAAATGTAATAATAGCATACACATTACATAAAATTATGAATTATGCTCCGATTACGAATCTACGAATGTTACGAATGTACGAATAAATACGAATGCGTCCGAATTTCGAATAAACGAATAAACGAAAATTAAACTAACGAAAAAACGAATCAACGAAAAATAACTCTTACGAAAATACGAATCGTTACGAATACGAACACCAACGACTTACGAATGTACAAATCGTTACGAATACGAACGCCGACGACTTACGAATCGTTACGAATCGTTACGAAAAAAACGAAACGAAAATAAACAAATTTTTTTCGGAAACGAAAAAAACGAAACGAAAATAAACAAATTTTTTTGTTGTGCACATGTCTAGTATATGAGTGCAAAACCTATTTCTCATTATGTTTGACCATCATATCTCACTGTATAGTTTCTTAAGCAAATAATATTTTGTGAATCTGTTGCAAAGTTTCTTACCTGGAGATCTTGCCAGTGGCAGCACTTCCTGTTGGAGGCTGACAACGCTAAGCCACTGCCCTGCAATTAGCAGCAGCTTTGTCAGCCTGTAGGCAGGTGTAGTCTACTTTCTCCACTGCAGGTGGCGCTCAACCTCAGTGGCATGGCAGGGCGAGAGGAAGTCAAGAGCAACATGGTTCCTCTATGGTTTTCCGCGTCCCAGGGGAAGCTATCCTTTGGATGCTGTCCCCCATGTGACTCTGGTGCCATCTTGGGTCAGGCAGAGCCTATTTAAGGCCCTGGCTCCCAGGTTTGGCATGCATTTGCATGTGGGTAGTGTAGGGACATGTTACCCATCTTTCAGGGACAGTATTAGCAGCAGGGAAAGTTTCCAGATGAGAAGGGAAAGCTTATCTCCTTGGACATCTTACCATTTGGGTACATGGCAGCCCGGTCGCATTCTGCCCCTCCAGGCAGACATTGTCAGTTCAGCTGATACCTGCTCTACTACACACTGTTGACATTCGTGAGTGTTCCCGCTTGGGCCTTCTCCCACCAAGTCTGTTGTGAACTGTTTTTGCCTTTACTACAAAACAAGTTCTTACAATTGCACTTAGATTGTGTTTGAATTATTTGTGCCGCACCTTGCTGCACTTACCGAAAAGCCTGCAATGTGAGCTCCCTCATTTGGCCAATGGGTTGTCTGTCTAGTCCAAGCAGTCAAATGACTAACTGAAGGAGTGCACACAGCAGACTTACAATGATGCTACTACTAATTGCACTTCCCTATTGGTCCCTCGGAGTGAAGGTCCATCTTACCCAAAGTAGGTGCCCACTACTATATTTTTAGTAGATTTAATATAACCACAAATGTACTTTAAATCCATAGAGGATTTCTGTTTCTCATACAGGCACAGTAGTAGTACTATTGCTCCAGCCCAATGCTCTATTTAAAATGTACTTTTTTTCAGTGATCTGGTCAAATGAGAACACCACGTGCTTAGCCATGTGAATGCACAGACCAGTGCACTTTGGTCCTTTAAGGCTTGACCAGGCGGGAGCTTAGTAGAGGCATATGGCAGTTGCTTCTGGCCCTTGGCAAATGCTACCTGTAAAGACTCCCCCTCCCATCTTCACAGATTTGTACGCCCCACCACTTCTTCCTCCATGGCCACCATGGCAAAATACCTCATGCTTTTTATTTGGCCATATTGCAGTGTTCCAGTCTAATGGCACTGTCCCATGACAAAGAGGTCCCTCTCAGCTCCGACGCCCTAAACCAGTTTTTCTCAACCAGAGCTCCTGCAGAGGTTGCTAGGGATTTTATGAGCAATGAGCAGCTTTTGCTTCATCACTGTCACACGATAAAGGGGCTTCCTCACAGCTCCAACACTCAAAACCAGCCTTTCTCATTTAGGGTTCCTCCAGAGGTTGCTAGGGTTTTCTTGAGCAATGAGCAGCTTTTTCTTCATCTTCGGCACTGCCCCATGACAAATGGGCTCCCCTTTCAACTCCAACACTCAAAACCAGTCTTTTTCATCTAGGGTTCCTCCAGAGGTTGCTAGGGGTTCCTTTAGCAATAAGCAGCTTTTTCTTCATCTTTGGCCCTCCCCTATGACAAAGTGGCTCCTTTTCAGCTCCAACACTCAAAACCAGCCCTTTTCATTTAGGAATCCTCCAGAGGTTGCTAAGGGTTCCTTGTGCGATGAGCAGCTTTTGCTTCATCTTCGGCACTGCCCTATGACAAAGGGGCTCCCTCTCAGCTCCAACACTCAAAACCAGCCTTTTTCATCTAGGGTTCCTCCAGAGGTTGCTAGGGGGTCCTATAGCAATAAGCAGCTTTTTCTTCTTCTTTGGCCCTCCCCTATGACAAAGGGGCTCATTTTCAGCTCCAACACTCAAAACCAGCCCTTTTCATTTAGGAATCCTCCAGATGTTGCTAGGGGTTTCTTGAGCAATGAGCAGCTTTTTCTTCATCTTCGGCACTGCCCCATGACAAATGGGCTCCCCTTTCAACTCCAACACTCAAAGCCAACCTTTTTCATCTAGGGTTCCTCCAGAGGTTGCTAGGGGTTCCTTGAGCGATGAGCATCTTTTGCTTCATCTTCGGCACTGCCCTATGAGAAATGGGCTCCCTCTCAGCGCCAACACTCGAAACCAGCCTTTTTCAGCTAGGGTTCCTCCAGAGGTTGCTAGGGGTTTCTTGAACAATGAGCAGCTTTTGCCCCTCAGATATGTAATCCTTGACATCAAATACCTTTTTAGTTATCTGTAAGGGGCGCATTCTTGCAACTGACCACCAATAAAAGAAGCTCTCTTCCTACTGATCACTAGACATGTGCGATTCGTTTCGTACGAATTCGTAATTTACGAATCTGTAGTACGATTTTTTTTTTTTTACGAATTCCGTACGGATATTAAGGGGGACCCCAGCCAAAAAAAAAAAAAAAACGTGGGGTCCCCCCCCAAATATCCATACCAGACCCTTCAGGTCTTTAAGGGGAACCCCGGCCAAAAAAAAAAAAAAAAAACGTCCCCCTCAAAATCCATACCAGACCCTTTTCCGAGCACGCAACCTGGCAGGCCGCAGGAAAAGAGGGGGGGACGAGAGCGGCCCCCCCTCTCGCCTGAACCGTACCAGGCCACATGCCCTAACATTGGGAGGGTGCTTTGGGGTCCCCCCCAAAGGGCCTCATCCCCACAACCCTGGCCGGTGGTTGTGGGGGTCTGCGGGCGGGGGGCTTATCGGAATCTGGAAGCCCCCTTTAACAAGGGGACCCCCAGATCCCGGCCCCCCCCTGTGTGAAATGGTAAGGGGGTACAAAAGTACCCCTACCATTTCAAAAAAGGTGACAAAAATGGTAAAAATGACAGGAGATTCCTTTATTAAAATCTTCTTTCTTCTTTCTTCTGGTCTTCCTTTCTTCGTATTCTCCTTCCGTCATCTTCCATCTTCTTCCATCTTCTTCCATCTTCTTCTTCCTTCGATTCGCTTCTTCTTCCTCCGGTCTTCTCGTCCTTCTCGTCCGGCGTCGTCCTTCTCGTCCGGCATCGTCGTCTCTTCTCGCAGGCCGCTCCTCGCAATGGGAGGCTCCCGCTCTGTGAGGCTCCGCTCCGGGTGACAGGTCTTTTATAACGAAGGCACCTGGTGACCCCGCCCCTCTGACGTCAGAGGGGGGGCGGGGTCACAGGTGCCTTCGTTATAAAAGACCTGTCACCCGGAGCGGAGCCTCACAGAGCGGGAGCCTCCCATTGCGAGGAGCGGCCTGCGAGAAGAGACGACGATGCCGGACGAGAAGGACGAGAAGACCGGAGGAAGAAGAAGCGAATCGAAGGAAGAAGAAGATGGAAGAAGATGGAAGAAGATGCCGGAAGGAGAAGGTGAAGAAAGGAAGACCAGAAGAAAGAAGAAAGAAGATTTCACACAGGGGGGGGGCGGGATCTGGGGGTCCCCTTGTTAAAGGGGGCTTCCAGATTCCGATAAGCCCCCCGCCCGCAGACCCCCACAACCACCGGGCACGGTTGTGGGGATGAGGCCCTTGTCCTCATCCTGGGGACAAGGTGCTTTGGGGGGGACCCCAAAGCACCCTCCCAATGTTGAGGGCATGTGGCCTGGTACGGTTCAGGCGGGAGGGGGGGCCGCTCTCGTCCCCCCTCCTTTCCTGCGGCCTGCCAGGTTGCGTGCTCGGATAAGGGTCTGGTATGGATTTTATGGGGGACCCCACGCCATTTTTTTTGGCTAGGGTTCCCCTTAAAATCCATCCCAGACCTGAAGGGTCTGATATGGATTTTGAGGGGGACCCTACGCCATTTTTTTTTTTTGGCTGGGGTCCCCCTTAATATCCATCCCAGACCTGAAGGGCCTGGTTATTGAATTTGACCCCTACGCATTTTTTTTTATCAATGACAGTTCTCTGTATTACGGATCCAACAATTCATTTGCCGGCAAATAGCCGCGAGTGATTTTAAATAGTTTTTTTTTCCTGCAAAAATGACACTGCAGGAACAGTTCTCTATATTAGATATACTGAATCTCGAAGCATTCGAAGCATTCGTTATATCCGCTATTATAATTTCTTTCATATTAGTTGAAATTACATATTTGTTAGTTACAATACAACATTCGAATTGTTCTCTGTATTACGGGAATCGGCAATTAGCCGCAGTGATTTTAAATGTCTTTTTTTCCTGCAAAAATGACACATTGTACAGAGAGAGTTGTAAACACGGGAAACATGCGCCCCCTTCTATATACTATATACTCTATAGTATGCCTATGAAGGGGGTCATTGAAGTCATTGATAAAAAAATGCGTAGGGGTCCCCCCAAATCAATAACCAGGCCCTTCAGGTCTGGGATGGATATTAAGGGGGACCCCAGCCAAAAAAATAAAAAATGGCGTAGGGTCCCCCTCAAAATCCATACCAGACCCTGGGATGGATTTTAAGGGGAACCCTGCCAAAAAAAATGGCGTGGGGTCCCCCATAAAATCCATACCAGACCCTTGACGAGAGCGGCCCCCCCTCCCGCCTGAACCGTACCAGGCCACATGCCCTCAACATTGGGAGGGTGCTTTGGGGTACCTTGTCCCCATGTTGATGAGGACAAGGGCCTCATCCCCACAACCGTGCCCGGTGGTTGTGGGGGTCTGCGGGCGGGGGGCCCCCCCCCCTTAGTTACCCCTACCATTTCACCAAAAAAGTGGCAAAAATGGTAAAAATGACAGGAGACAGTCTTTGTCAAATTCCTTTATTAAAATCTTCTTTCTTCTTTCTTCATCCTTCTGGTGACCCCGCCCCCCCCTCTCGTCATGGGGAAAGCCATAGGGAATTCCACATGACGTCCCCGTGCGTCAGAGGGGGCGGGGTCACCAGGTGCGTTATAAAAGACCTGTCACCCGGAGCGGAGCCTCACAGAGCGGGAGCCTCCCATTGCGAGGAGCGGCCTGCGAGAAAGACGACGATGCCGGACGAGAAGGACGACGCCGGACGAGAAGGACGAGAAGACCGGAGGAAGAAGAAGACGGAAGGAGAAGATAAAGAAAGGAAGACCAGAAGAAAGAAGAAAGAAGATTTTAATAAAGGAATTGTCAAAGACCATTTTTACCATTTTTGACCTTTTTTGGTGAAATGGTAGGGGTACTTTTGTCACCTTTTTTGGTGACCCCCACAACCACCGGCCAGGGTTGTGGGGATGGGGTCCTCATCAACATGGGGACAAGGTGCCCTTGTCCTCATCAACATGGGGACAAGGTGCTTTGGGGGGGACCCCAAAGCACCCTCCCAATGTTGAGGGCATGTGGCCTGGTACGGTTCAGGCGGGAGGGGGGGCCGCTCTCGTCCCCCCCTCCTTTCCTGCGGCCTGCCAGGTTGCCGGGGTTCCCCTTAAAATCCATCCTGAAGGGTCTGGTATGGATATTTGGGGGGGACCCCACGATTTTTTTTTTTTTTTTGGCTTTTTTTTTTTTGAATTTGGGGGGACCCCACGCTTTTTTTTTTCTGCAAAAATGACACTTTGTCATTCGAATTCATTCGTTATATCTGCTATAATAATTTCGTTCAAATTAGTAGAAATTCGATATTGTAGTTGGATTTACTAACGATTCGTAACTATTCATAACGATTCGTAACGATTCGTAACTATTCATACGATTCGTAACGATTCGTAACTTGAAATTAAATTCGATATTTGTAGTTGGATTCGAATTGTTCTCTGTGTATGAGAACCAACAATTCATTAGCCGCGTTAACGATTCGTAACGATTCGTAACTTTACTAACGATTCGTTAAAAAAATTCCGAATTTCGTATTTCGTACGAATTTGAACGGAATTTCGTACACGAATTACGAATTACGATTTTTTTTATATACGAAACGGGACGAAACGAAACAAATTTTTTGACAGTTCCCATGTCTACTGATCACCAGGCTATGAGCTGTAGATATATGTAGATAGCTGTAAGTTGTGAGTTGTAGATATCATTATTATTAGCAGGGGTTCCCTAAGACTAGACAGGTATTTCAAAAGGTTCATTTATGTTATAAAGTTGGAGAAAGGTTTTTCTAAACCTATTAAAATTTTACTTTAATACTTTGTAAAAATAGCAGCCTTCAGGGTAAAGTGTGTTCCATGGCAGATATTGATCAAACTAAGTATTGATTGTGTACAAAAACAAAAAAAATCTAACAGCAGTTTTATTACACCTGTCTAAAACAGGATTTTCTTTTTGTAATGAATGGTTCTCTTTTTTCTCGACACACTACAATGGCAGCAGCAGGAAATTAGGAAAGTAAGCCTGCACTATTCCTTTCTATAAGTCCTCAGATCTGTCACATAGGACATTTCTGGCCATCCCAGAGGAAGTCTGCGACATTTACCTAAACCAGACAACCTCCTCCCCTCCTCCTGCTCCGACAGCGCCGCGCGTTCAGGGGAGCTGGGACACGATGGGTAAAGTTTAAACATTAAATTAGGAATTGATCTCAAGCGAAACGTATCAGGATCAAAAAGTACACAGTGAATCGCGCATTATAATACAAAGATGTGGTCAGGAAACCTACGAATTCAGCACCAGACAGAGATGAAATGATACAGCTACCCTTAAAGTGGAACCATCAGTAAATTGGAAGCAGAACTACACTGCATCTGGGCACCACAAATCAAAAACGCAATTTAATTAATTTGTATTATTACAAGCAAACTCGCCCATCCATCACTTAGTGCCTTACCTGCATTCAATTAGCCACAGAACCTGTGTAATTAATAAGTGTTCGGGTATAAAGGGATGAGGTGGCAACTCTAGTCCTGACCTCAACCTGATAGAAAACCTAATAGTAAATTTACTGGCAGTTGGCAACCCTGGCACAGAGTGCCATCCCTAATGGGCAATGATTGCCATCCCTGGTGGGCTCTAGTGGGCTTACCTGGTGGTCATGGGTGGGCATCCCTGGTGGCCATGGTTGGGCATCCCTGGTGGTCCTGGGTGGGCATCCTGGGGGGGGGGGGCTGCACTGATAATCAATCATTGCAGGCCCCTCTGTCAGGAGAGCAGCCGATCGGCTGTCCTCTACTTGCATCTGTCAGCACGAGTAGAGGATAAGCCGATACCTGGCTTTTCCTGTTTACACTGTGATCAGCTTAAATTGGATACAGCTGATCATGTGGTAAAGCGCCTCCGTAAGTGGCTCTTTACCTCGATCGGAGATGCTGTTTGTCAGACTGACACACCACCGATCGCCGATTGCGGCTTATCCTGCTGGACGTCATATAATGCCCAGTCAGGATAAGGAAACCACCGCCCGGCTGTCATTTTGCTATATGGTGGGCGGGAAGTGGTTAACGTGATCGTAAAGCCTCAAGTGTTTTTACCTTAGTGCATTCTATGCATTAAGGTGAAAAACTTTCTCTGCTGCAGCTCCCCCTGCTGGTTTGCACGAGTGCAGCAGCTCCCACCTCTGTTTCCCTCCTCAGTGGACAGATTATTAGCAATCAAATCCAGTGACATGGAGCAGGGGGCGTGGCCGAATCCCGCTGTCTGTGTCAATGGACGCAGCAGTGGGACTGGGGAGCGAGCCCGCACAGGTGCCCCCATGGAAAGCAGCTTTCTGTGGGGGCACACTATGAAGAGGAGGGGCCTGGAGTGTCAGCGGGAGACCCCAGAAGAATCGGGGCTCCTAGGGTTTCTCCAGAGGTTGCTAAGGGTTCCTTGAGCTATGGGTGATTGACTCCCATCTAATGGTGTCTGTATAGTTGAAGATCCTTCACCACTTAGAGCCAGCAGCATGGCACCAATGATCCTTTTAGCTGTCTGTAAGGGTGTCATTCTGACCACCACTTTAAGGAGTATTCTTCTTATTGATCAACAATGTCAGGGTGGCATTTATCCCACTGACCATTAATAAGGGTGGCATTTATCCCACTGACCATTAATAAGGGTGGCATTTATCCCACTGACCACTAATGTAAGGGACATTCTTGCCAATGACCCTCCTCCTCCCCCGATGAATGTTAGCAGGGGTTCCCTGAAACCTGAACATTATTTCAAGTGTTTCTCTGGGGTGATAAGGTTGAGAATAGGCTGGCTTAAAAAATACTTGGACATGTTATTTTCCTTCCTACTGTCTGAATTTGAAGACCCAATGGCTTCTCTTTTTACAGTAGGTGGAGTGGAAGGAACAATTGGCTGAGATCTCCAGGTATTACGATCATTTGATGGTACTTATGTAGCACCCTCCTAGATGGGTGCTAGGATTAGGTAAATTTAGTTCTGGCTCACTGTATCCAGTGCAGCTGCTGTTTTGTTGTTAGGTAAATTTAGTGTTGCTCACTGTTATCAGTGGATCTGAGTTGATTATTCTGGTCTAGTCAGTTTTTCACCTGCTGCAGGTTTGATTACTCTCTCTGCTTTCTGGAGAACTGTGGATATCTCTAGAGCATATGTGTGGAGCAAGGCAAATGGGCAAGCATTAATATTTATACAGCCCTGGCCAATCCCAGAGAGGGGGGCCCAGATGGCTGCTGGGAGTCTGTATACATTACTCTGAGACACAGAGAAGTCTGGTCTTTTTCTTCAGTAGAGGAACAGAGCCTAAGAAGGGCTGGTTGCCCCCTTAGGTTATCCTGCCATGTGCTTGCTGTTCGATGGGCGATCTGAGGGCATGTTTTGCTGGAAGCTGCCGAGGGCTGTCTGAGGGGCTGTCGCCTGAAGATCTAGTCTGGTATCACAGGAGAAAAGGTGTTGCATGGAAATGGGAAGGAGGCAACCAACTTCCAAGGATATTTTGTGAGTACAGACGACTGTGAGAGATCTTGGAGACTGTGAACTGCTGCCACCCTTCTGGTGCTAAACAGTCAGCCGTGTGTTTGTGTAAAGGGGACATTGGCTGGTGTCTTGGAGAGCTCAATCTATCTAGTTCTCTGTGAAGGGACTCTGCTCTGATTGTTCAAAGAAGGAGGTTTTGTGACTTTAGCTACTACTTCAAAGCCTACTACTTCACAGTCTGCTCTTGCAAGGACTTTCCTTCAGTTCTACCGAAGGAAGTCTACTGACCCCATCTTGTACATAGTTCTTTTTGGCGTATCCCACTCAATTCCCCAACCTTATTAAAAAAAAAAAAAGAACACCCCTAGACTTGTCATTGAGCCAAAGAGTAACTGTGATCATGTACCTAGCTGGGAAAAGGAACCTGGGCAAATCTCTAGCGGCTCCTACTGGGGTAGCGCTACGCTTATTTTACAGAATAAGGTAAATCATTGACATTTTGGTTACGGATTCCTTTGAAAACATCTCATTGTTCCAAAAGAAAGTGGGCCTCCAGAGAATAATAGCGTATATAGAGCCCTGGTGCCGTGGCTCTTTGGTATTTGATGTGCAGGCCTTAGACCCCAGCAGACTGGAAATGTTGATTTGTAATGGGGCTGCAATGGCAGTGATCTCTAGCCCCATGTAAACTGTTCCCAGTCTTTGACCCTATAGTTTCTATTCACATTGGTAGCATACTGTATCTCAAGTCTCTCCAACCATTAATATGTACAGTCTCTGCGATCTTCTGTAGCATGACATATGCTGGATTTTTTGCGTGGACCATGGTGACATTAGGGGCTGCAGCTGATGCCTCATATTCTTCATAGATTGACCATCACTGGAATAGAGTGTTTAGTATAATCAAGTAGCTCATTGACATTCCTTCCCTATAATTAATGCAAGGATGAAAACATGGCATGGCAAAAGCTGGAAATTCTTCTTTAGGCTTTAACAAGTTAATCAAGCTGCCTTAACTCCGCACCCCGCGTCGTCCTGTGTGGTGCACGTGACCGTGCTGCGATTGCTGACACCCTAAAATGATATAATAGCATGTGCGCCAGGCGTAAGGCTCCAAAGTGGGTTAAACTCCCATAGAGCGCCTCTCTTTAATCATTATTGTGTATTATCTGACACTTTTCCCTTCATGCTCTTGCTGACTCAGCACTTTATACTCAAACGCTTTAATTATCTTCTTCAACATTACAAGGTTATGAGAGGCCTGTACAGTCAAATAAATAGAAAGCAGTTGTATGGAAAATACAATGCACTTTAACCTCTTTACTGCCAGGGAGATAGAACACCATGGAGATAATTAGAGGGCAGGGAGGTAAAGAAGAACGCTGCTTCTAAATAGGCTAAACAACCTGGTATAGGCCCTGTGGATACTACTAAGGTTAGGGTGAAAAGATATAGGGCAGTGATGGTGAACCTTGACACCCCAGATGTTTTGCAACTACATTTCCCATGATGCTCAGCTACATTACACCCTGAACGAGCATCATGGGAAATGTAGTTCCAAAACATCTGGGGTGCTAAGGTTCGCCATCACTGGTATAGGGCAAAGATCTAGCTATAGGTAGCAGTGGTCTTCAACAAGGACTGTTACTGGGCCCATATCTATTTAATATTTTTATACTCTATTATATACAATATTTTGATACAGATTTTAAGGGTGGGTAGAGGATTTAAACTATATGAGTAATCAAAACTTTTTTCTTTAAACTTGGATAGAATACGAAATTTGCCACCTCTCTTCTACTAGGGAGCATACTCTTGACTTCCTATGCTGTAGACATTATGTAATTATCACTTTTTTTAATTACCAATTTTAAAGAAGAATTCCATATATGCTATGAGGTAGGCTCGGGAGCCTTGGATGCTGTGTTGGGATGTGTTGAGGAGCCCTCCTACAAGCCCTGGGCTTATTGGGGATTTGACAACTGGCCTGGTCCCTTCCATGGCATGTGGGCAGCTTTCGGATGGGGTCACTTGGTGCTCATTAATTAAGAGACCCATGTGCCGACAGCAGGTGTTGACAGCTGGTGTCTTTCTATCTCATGCCAGGAGGTCATACTGTCAGGTGGGGTGTAGGTATATTTATAGCAAGTATGGTCTATCATTATTATTATTAATTTAGCCCTCTTTTTGTCTTAATGATTGAGCTTTGAACTGCCCTTCCATTTTCCTTAACAGTCTCTTTTTTTATACCTTGTCAGGTATAAAATCAGCCATTTACTAACATCTGGGGGTCAATTCACTAAGAGTTAAATAACGGCCAAAAAAATGCGGTAAAATAACGCTTGCATTAAATCAGTTTTGAAAGTGCAATTCACTTAGAATTTTGCGTTTAACACAGTAATTTATCGCATTTAGCTGGTTGCTAAGAAGTCGGCCACTGCATCCTTAAAGCGATATTCCGCCCAAAAAAATAAAAAATGAAAAGCCAGCAGCTGCACATACTGTACTGCAGCTTCTGGCTTTTAACAACAGGACACTTACCTGTCCTGGAGTCCAGTGATGTCAGCATCGCAGTTGATGTTTCCATCAGCTGTCGGGTGCTGCCGCCGCCATTGCGGGTAAGGGTACCCGGCAGTGTAGCTTGCGGCTTTACACCGGGAACCCTACTGTGCCTGCGCGAGCCCCCGCTTCTCTCTCTCATACTGGCCCAGCAACAGGGAGAGGAGGAGGGAGCTCCGCGGTGATGTCACGGGCCGTGGCCTGGACTCCCGGAAGTGGGATCCCCACCGAAAGGTGCCAATTGTGGCACCGGAGACAAATGAGCGGAAGTTCCAGTTTTGGGTGGAACTCCGCTTTAACAGCGAATGATTGAATGTAAAAAAAAAAATGCAGACAATTAAAAATTATGAAAAAAAAAAACAGCGTCCCCCCCCCCCCCCCCCAATGCTTACCAGGCCCTTCGGGTCTGGCATGGATTTTAAGGAGAATCCCACTCCAAAATTAAAAAGAAAATGGCGTGGGGTCCCCCCCAGAATCAATACCAGACCCTTATCCAAGCATGCAAGCCGGCAGTTCAGGAAAGTGGGGGGGGGGGGGGCGAGCGAGTGCCAAGTATGACACCAAAAACAATAATAGGTTGCGTCAACAACAGTGAGTTATACTACAGCGATTTTAACAAAGAAAAAGAACAAGTTTCATAGGTAGAGAGTGGGACGTCGTGGGCTGGTATGGTGGGGAATATTGCATGTTTTTTTACTCTCTGGTCCATTTGTGAATTGGATTTAAGAGCGTTTTAGCTGCTTGCCGCCCACCCACTGTCAAATGATGGCGGGGCGGTGCTGCTCTCCTTCTGGGACGCTGTCATATGACAGCGTCCGAGAACGGCCGCTGTTGTGCGCCCGCGGGGGCGCGCAGTGATCGCGGCAACACCGCGTTGCTAGGACACGGCGCGGCCCGATCTCTGTAAAAGAGCCGCGTCCGCAGCCACAGTCAGTCACATGTAAACACGGAGATGCCAGTAATCGGCTCTCCTCGCCACACACTCTTGTGGCGAGGAGAGCCGATCAGCGGCATCTCCACGCACGGGGACATCTAGGAATGTAATCAGGGCACTGATCATCAGTGCCCTGATTACAATAAAGCAATACAGTGTCAACAATCAGTGCTCACCATTGCCCACCAATGCCAGCAATCAGTGCCCACCAGTGGCAGCAATCAGTGCCCACCACTGCCCACAAGTGCCACCAATCAGAGCCCATTAGCAATGCCAGTCAGTGCTTGCAATCAGTGCCGCCTATCAGTGCTGCCCATCAATGCCCGTCACTGCTGTCGATCAATGCCCATCAGTTTCGCCCATCAGTGCCACTAATCAATGCCCATCTGTACCGCCTATCCGTGCCACCTATCGGTGCCCACCAGTGCCACCTATCAGTGCCCACCAGTGCTGCCTATTAGTGCCCATCAGTGCCACCTATTATTGCCCATCGGTGCCACCTAACAGTGCCCATCAATGCCGCCTATCAGTGCTCATCAGTGCCACCTATCAGTGCCCATAAGTGTGGCATATTAGTGCCTCCTCATCAGTGCCTCCTCATCAGTGCCCATAAGTGCCACCTCATCAATGCCCACCAGTTCAGCCTATCAGTGCCCATCAGTGCCGCCTCATCAGCGCACATCAGTCAAGGTGAAAAATTACTTAGTTACAAAATTTACTGACAGAAAAAAAAAAAATGTTTTTTTTTTTTGTAAAAAAATAAAAAACCCAGCAGTGATTAAATTCCTCCAAAAGAAAGCTCTATTTGTGTAAAGAAAATTATAAAAAAATTGTTTGGGTACAATGTAGCATGACCACGCAATTGTCATTCAAAGTGCGACAGCGCTGAAAGCTGAAAAATGGCCTGGGCAGGAAGGGGGTGTAAGTGCCCGGTAGGCAAGTGGTTAAACTATATTTACCAGCACATTTTTCATTTTGCGGTAAATACTGCATAATATATATATATATTTTTTTTTTTGTGAATTGGACTTTATTTACTGGTAAACGTTAGTGGATTGACCCTCTGGCTCCATATGGTCATAGAATATCGTACCCCATTGAAATGTATGGAGTTTGAGATTGAACATTCAGACCCCCGGTAAGGCCTAGGGATCTAGGGGTGTACTACATTCACCCCTATTGGGTTTTGTATTTTTCATGTAGGTTGTAGCTTCATTTTATTCCATTTGGTATTCTGTACATTTCTCCCTTTTTCTTTTTTGTCTTCCTTTTTATGGTTTCATAGAGCCACATTGCCTTTAAAGCGCCCACATGTTTTTTGTCCATCCCCGTGGGCCTCCCAAAGCTACTGTTGTCTTTCTATTATCTCAAACCATTATGCCCATTCTCCTCTGACCTCTGACATCAACAAGGAATTTTCATCTACACACCTACCACTCACTGGATATTTTCTCTTTTTGGGACAATTCTCTGTAAACCCGAGAGATGGCTGTGGGTGAAAATCCCAGTAGATCAGCAGTTTTTGAAATAGTCAGACCAGTCCATCTGGCACCAACAACCATGCCACATTCAAAGTCACTTAAATCCCCTTTTCTTCCCCATTCTGATGCTCCGTTTGAACTTCAGCAAATAGTCTTCACCACGTCTAGATGCCCAAATGCATTGAGTTGCTGCCATGTAATTGACTGATTAGCAATTTGTGTTACCAAGCAATTGAAAAGGTGTACCTAATAAAGTGGCCGGTGAGTGTATCTAGTCCCATTTAATTGGGTTCTTTAACCGCTTCTCGACCACCTCATGCCGATATACGTTGGCAGAATGGCACGGCTAGGCAAAAGCACGTACAGGTACGTCCCCTTTAATTGCCTAGCCGCGGGGTCGCGCGCGCTGCCGGCGGTGCGCTCACGACCCGGTCGGGAGCTCCGTGACCCCGGCCGCGGGACCAGCGGACCCGATCGCCGCTGGTGTCCCGCGATCGGGTCACAGAGCTGAAGAACGGGGAGAGGTCTGTGTAAACAAACCTCTCCCCACGCTTCCTACTCTGCGTGTCACTAATCGGCTGTTCCCTGTCATCGGGAAAGCCGATCAATAAAGTCAGATGTCAGCCCCGCCCCCTAATGTAAAAAAAACACACACACGTCACAGCCTATAACCCCTCCCCTCCCCCTAGTGGTTAACTCTTTCACTGCCAGTGTCATTTATACAGGAATCAATGCATTTAAATAGCACTGATTGCTGTATAAATAACAATGGTCCCAAAAATGTCCGATGTGTCCGCCGTAATGTCGCAGTCACAATAAAAATCGCTGATCGCCGCCATTACTAGTAAAAAAAAAATATTAATAAAAATGCTATAAAACTATCCCCTATTTTGTAAACGCTATAACTTTTGCGCAAATCAATAATCGCTAATTGCGATTTTTTTTTACCAAAAATATGTAGAAAAATACGTATCGGCCTAAACTGAGGGAAAAAAAAAATTTTTATATATTTTTTGGGGATATTTATTATAGCAAAAAGTAAAAAATATTGCATTTTTTTCAAAATTATCGCTCTATTTTTGTTTATAGCGCAAAAAATAAAAACCGCAGGGGCAATCAAATACCACCAAAAGAAAGCTCTATTTGTGGGAAAAAAAGGACGCCAATTTTGTTTGGGAACCACGTCGCACAACCGCGCAATTGTCAGTTAAAGCGACGCAGTGCCGAATCGCAAAAAGCGGCCTGGTCCTTTGGCTGCCAATTGGTCCGGGGCTGAAGTGGTTAATAGGTGAAAGTATCCATACCTGGAATTCCTCTTTAAATATAATCAGTATATGCACAGACACAACATTGTAGAGGGTGTACCATTGTGAAGTGTACGTTAGCTGCTCCGCCACTTTAAGAAAATTATTAATTAATTGGCTGCATTTAATCATTTTAATAGCTCAAGTTTTTAAAACAAAATCCTGCTTTTTAATTAGATTTAGCCTCCTTTAATAGGAGAGACGCTAATATGCGAGGTGCAGGAACCCCTACCAGTCAATTAGAACTGACCCTCCATCAGAACAATTAAAGGTGACTTGCCATAGGTTACTGTTATTTGAAGATTGCACTTTACCTGACTGCTCCAATTATCTAACAGGGAGCCATTATTCCCAACATAGTGCCACATTTCCCCTAATAAGCATCTTGCATTGTCTGCTTTTAGTACATTTTACTTAAAGTATAAATTAAACCCAAGAACAAAATTGTAATATATTGCTGCTTACCACTCCTTATGTACAGGCTGCATTCAGTCTAATGCTTTTGGATTAAGAACACTTTCAGCAAGTACAGAAAATACCTTGTGATCCAGAGCACTTCCTGTGAGCTGACTTAGAAGCAAGCATGTTATCTTTCTTGGTAGACTACTATCTCATCATCCCACATAGGCGCGTGCACAGGGTGCGCCGGGTGTGCCTGGGCACTCCCTAATCACATAGCTCCCAACTGTCCCTGATTTCGAGGGACTGTCCCTGATTTGGAGCAATGTCCCTCTGTCCCTCATTCCTCCTCATTTGTCCCTCATTTTGGTCTGATCAATATAGATGTATATGAAATGCACTTTTTATCTATCAAAAAGTGTTTTCCAGCGCTAAACCTTTCATCTGATTTCTAAATTGCTGCATTTGTAAATTCCAAAAGCCAATATAAAGAAATAGTAGTGGTAAAAAAAAAGCTTGTGGGTTTAACCAATCTTGTTTTTTTGTACAATTCTCCTTTAAGGGGGCGTGGAAAGGGGAGTGTGTCCTATGCCTGTTTGCTTTTGCTGATAGGTGTCCCTCATTCCCATCTCAAAAAGTTGGGAGGTATGCCTAATCACCCTGTGAGGTGCAGATTCCCCACTGTCTCCCCCTGCAGTCTTCCCCTGCAGTGCTGCCAGCTTCCCTCCTCTCATCTGAGGAGCAGGGAAGGGGCTGGTAAATATTTAATTAACCACACCGATATACGTCGGCAGAATGGCACGGCTGGGCACAAGCACGTACCTGTACATGCCTCTTTAAGTGCCCAGCCGTGGGTGGCTTGCTCGCGACCCGGTCCTGAGCTCCGTGACCATGGCCGCGGGACCAGCGGACCCAATTGCCGCTGGTGACCCGCGATCGGGTCACAGAGCTGGAGAACGAGGAGAGGTCTGTGTAAACAAACCTCTCCCGTGCTTCCTACTGAGCCTGTCACTGATCGTCTGTTCCCTGTTATAGGGAAAGATGATCAGTGACGTCAGACGCCAAGCCATGCCCCCCTACAATTAAAAAAAATCACACACACACACTTAACCCCTCCCCGCCCCCTAGTGGTTAACTCCTTCACTGCTAGTGTCATTTACACAGGAATCAGTGCATTTAAATAGTACTGATTGCTGTATAAATGACAATGGTCCCAAAAATGTGTCAAAAATGTCCGATGTGTTCGCCATAATGTAGCAGTCACAATAAAAATCGCTGATCGCCGCCATTACTAGTAAAAAAAAACGCTAAACGCTATAACTTTTGCTCAAACCAATCAATAATCACTAATTTTTACCAAAAATATGTAGAAGAATACGTATCGGCCTAAACTGAGAAAAAAAACGTTTTTTTATATATTTTTTGGGGATATTTATTATAGCAAAAAGTAAAAAATATTGAATTTTTTTCAAAATTGTCGCTCTATTTTTGTTTATAGCGCAAAAAATAAAAACCGCAGAGGTGATCAAATACCACCAAAAGAAAGCTCTATTTGTGGGAAAAAAAAGGACGCCAATTTTGTTTGGGAGCCACGTCGCACGACCGCACAATTGTCAGTTAAAGCGACGCAGTGCCGAATCGCATAAAGGGGCCTGGTCCTTTGGCTGCAAATTGGTCCGGTGCTTAAGTGGTTAAATGGACTTTCTTTTCTTAATGAACACAGTGAGGGATCTGTACCAATCGCTCCTGTCTTCAGTCTTAATTGAAGCATAGTAAACTGCATGTTTACTGCAAAGGGACTGGGGAATCTCTGCCCTCAGTTTCTTGTCTGTTTCAAAAGTGAGACATCAGGGGTCTGTTTAGACCCTTTTTTTTTTTTTTTGTTCCCTAAATTTTTATTGAGTGAACATACGAAAATCGTACATTTTAATGTAACATTTAAAAGCATTAAGGTACAATGAGAGAGAAAAACATTCATTTTTTTCAAAATAGTATAGTAATTCAATTAATACTTCACAAAGATATGCTTACTGTATTTTTCATTTATATATTTGTATTCTAGTTTGTAGATGTGCAATTCAAATTTTTCTTACATTAGTAAAGTGAGTTTAGAAAATGTCAGTTTGTGCTTATTTTTAAATAATATTGCAATAACAATAATAATAATAATAATAAAAAAAATAATAATAATAAAAAAAAAGGGGGGGGAGTAAGATAAGGGGTTCATTTTGTATCAGAGTTTTCCCTTTTCTTTATTGTCTTCTCTCTTCCTCCAATGTTTAGACCCTTGATATGTGACCAAAGCCCCATAACGGGGCTTCTAATAAAAAAAATAAAAATAAATTAATAAATAATATTGTAAAAAAATTATGAAAAAAATTATAAACATAAAAAACGACTGTCATCATCCACTGCCCTACTGACATCAATCTTTGCTCTACTGACACCGTCCACTGCTCTGCTGATATACACGCATGTGTGTTTGTGCTCTGGGGTGCACACATCAATGCAATAGGCTGGGCACACCAATACCCCCCCCCACATGTCATGGAGATAAACAACTGCATACATGTTTAAAGCCCAGCCTGGATGAAAGCCATGGCTTCCTCCATAGATACCTCGGAGAAGTCAACGCTGTCACCCAGGTCAAGTGTGTCATTTGCAGGATCACCGGTTAAAAATAAAGGTAAAAAAGCCTCAAAATACCACCAAATCTAAGGACTGGTGACTTGCAATCTATTAAAATTTTGCTGTTGGGTTTAGATTAGACATGGGCGCCGCCAAAAAATTAGTTTTGTTTCGTTCCGTTTCGTACAAAAAAAAATTGTATTTCGTAATTCGTGCACGAAATTCAATTTGGATTTGTACGAAATACGAATTTTCGTTAGATTCGTTAACTTTTCGTTAAAAGTCCCTGTCATCCCTGTGCTGAGTTCCCGGTTCTGAGTGTACGCCCGCTGTGCCCATTATGAGGGGTCCCCACCATCCCTGTGCTGAGTTCCCGGTTCTGAGTGTACACCCGCTGTGCCCATTATGAGGGGTCCCCACCATCCCTGTGCTGAGTTCCCGGTTCTGAGTGTACACCCGCTGTGCCCATTATGAGGGGTCCCCACCATCCCTGTGCTGAGTTCCCGGTTCTGAGTGTACACCCGCTGTGCCCATTATGAGGGGTTCCCACCATCCCTGTGCTGAGTTCCCGGTTCTGAGTGTACACCCGCTGTGCCCATTATGAGGGGTTCCCACCATCCCTGTGCTGACTTCCTCTGATTGGTGAACAAAACACCAGTCATGTTTCTGTTAATTTGGATCCGAAATTCCGAAATTCGTTAACGTAATTTCGTATTTCGTATGAAATTCGTAGGCATAGAAATTCCCATAGGGTTCCCACCATCCCTGTGCTGAGTTCTCAGGTCTGTACACCTGCTGTGTGTTCATTATAAGGGGTTCCCACCATCCCTGTGCTGAGTTCTCAGGTATGTACACCTGCTGTGTGTTCATTATAAGGGGTTCCCACCATCCCTGTGCTGAGTTCCCGGTTCTGAGTGTACACCCGCTGTGCCCATTATGAGGGGTCCCCACCATCCCTGTGCTGAGTTCCCGGATCTGAGTGTACACCCGCTGTGCCCATTATGAGGGGTTCCCACCAACCCTGTGCTGTGCTGACATCCTCTGATTGGTGAACAAAGAACCAGTCACAATTCTGTTAATTGGGATCCGTAATTCGTTAACGAAATTTCGTATAAAATTCGTAAGCATAGAAATTCCCATAGGGTTCCCACCATCCCTGTGCTGTGCTGACTTCCTGGGTTTTTTACTTTTAGGTTCGTTAACTTTTCGTAACGATTACGAATTTTCGTTATGAATTTGGATCCGAAATTCGTAAACGAAATTTTCTTATTTTGTACGGAATTCTTATGCATAAAAATTCATATTTCAGATTCGTAATTTCCAGAAATTCGTACGAATTTTCAATTTGTACGAAACTAATCGCACATGTCTAGTTTAGATATGCTTCAGGTGCATGTAAAGACAATAGTTTAGTTTAAAGTGGTTGTAAACCTCAGACATGAAATATGAACAAAGTATATCCCTCTATAGCAGTGATGGTGAACCTATGGCATGCGTGCCACAGCTGGCATGCAGAGCCCTCTTTGTGGGCACGCAGCGTACAGAGCCAGTGCTGCACGGATGGGGGGGGGGGGGATTCCCCAACCAGGCAGTCACTTGCACTGGCGGTGCAGGCATGGAGGAGCCGGCTCCCTTCCTTGCATCAGTGCTATCGGGCAGTGAGGCGGCCGATGTGTGTAAATCCCTCCCTGCATGCACCGAGGGCAGCCCAGTGGGAAGGACTTACATAGAGTGTCTACTGCTGTAAGCAACGCCGCAATGTCTCTGGAAACTGAGTTTGACTCCTCCCTTCCTGGACTTTGAGAGCCAATAGGAGAGCGGCTCGGGCGCTGAAGCATGATCATGTGGAGGACTGTGGGCATACACAGGTAGCATACAGTGGCGGCTGGTGCTCAAAATTTTTGGGGGGGCGCAAACAAACAGCCTCACTGTGCCATCAAACGCTGCCACTGTGCCCATTAAACGCTGCCACTGTGCCCATTAAACACTGCCACTGTGCCCATCAAACGCTGCCACTGTGCCCATCAAACGCTGCCACTGTGCCCATCAAACGCTGCCACTGTGCCCCAAGTGCTGCCACTGTGCCCCAAGTTCTGCCACTGTGCCCCAAGTTCTGCCATTGTGCCCCAAGTTCTGCCACTGTGCCCCAAGTTCTGCCACTGTGCCCCTTAAGTGCTGCCACTGTGCCCCTTAAGTGCTGCCACTGTGCCCCAAGTGCTGCCATTGTGCCCCAAGTTCTGCCATTGTGCCCCTTAAGTGCTGCCATTGTGCCCCAAGTTCTGCCATTGTGCTCCTTAAGTGCTGCCATTGTGCCCCTTAAGTGCTGCCATTGTGCCCCTTAAGTGCTGCCATTGTGCCCCAAGTTCTGCCATTGTGCCCCTTAAGTGCTGCCATTGTGCCCCAAGTTCTGCCATTGTGCCCCTTAAGTGCTGCCATTGTGCCCCTTAAGTGCTGCCATTGTGCCCCAAGTTCTGCCATTGTGCCCCTTAAGTGCTGCCATTGTGCCCCAAGTTCTGCCATTGTGCCCCTTAAGTGCTGCCATTGTGCCCCTTAAGTGCTGCCATTGTGCCCCAAGTTCTGCCATTGTGCCCCTTAAGTGCTGCCATTGTGCCCCAAGTTCTGCCACTGTGCCCCTAAAGTGCTGCCACTGTGCCCCTAAAGTGCTGCCACTGTGCCCCTAAAGTGCTGCCACTGTGCCCCCTGCCTGCCCTCTGCACTTACCTTGTCCCGGTGTGCAGCTGGTGACGGCGTCAGGCGACGAGCGGTGTCTCCGTCGGATGTCTTCTCCCGCGCTCCTCCTGTCTTCTTCTGCTGTGATTGGACGCTAGGTGATTGGACGCCTAGCGTCCAATCACAGCGCCTGTGACTTCAGCCAATCAGGTGACAGGTAACAGACCTGGCAACCTGATTGGCTGAGAGGCGGGTCTGTGTTAGGGAAGCAATGTATTCGCTTCCCTAACACAATACTGTGTAATCAGCGAACGCACAGCCGTGCGCCCGCTGTTTACACTTAGGGAAGCCTATTAGAGCACACCGCTCTAATAGGGTCCCCTATTAGAGCTTACAGCTCTAATAGGGGCGCTTCCAGCAACACCCCCCCCACTGTAATTCAGATGCCCGGCGCCCGATCAGGGGCCGGACACCTGAATAGGGGGCGGCAGCGGTGACAATAGATAGATTCATGCAATGCATGAATCTATCTATTGGTGATAGAGCGGTGCAGGAGAGGGGGGGCGGCGCTCCTGCGCCCTCTATGCACGCACCGCCACTGGTAGCATACCTCCCAACTTTTTGAGATGGGAATGAGGGATACCTATCAGCAAAAGTATGCAGGCAGAGGACACACCCCTTGCCTAGCTCTCAGGGCTCTCCTCACTGAGCTTTGCAGTGTGTCATTTCAGCTCTCCGCCCCCTGTTTTTTGACAGTGGAGACAAGCTGTATAAATTCTGAACTTTGAATGGCTGTAGAGGAGAGAGTGCTGCAGATAAAAAGGTACAACTTATGTAGAAATATTTGTTTCATCTCTGTGTATCACCTGAGGCCAGTCACTTCAATGGTTATATGTAAGGGTTTACAACCACTTTAAAGTCCAAATTTAGGTTTTAAAGTTGTGTAGAAAGTTTGTAAATGGGCCCCCTGCAGGTTTGTGCTATAATGTAGACATGTGCACAACAAAAAAATTAGTTTATTTTCGTTTAGTTTTTTCCGTTTCCGTTGATTCGTAACGATTCGTAAATTCGTAAGTCGTCGGTGTTCGTATTCGTAACGATTCGTATTTTCGTAAGAGTTATTTTTTCGTTTTTGATTCGTTTTTCCGTTAGTTTAATTTTCGTTTATTCGAAATTCGGACGTATTCGTATTTTCGTAGATTTAGTTACATTCGTACTTTCGTTAGATTGATTTATTCGTACTTTCGTAACATTGTTTTCGTAGATTCGTAATCGGAGCATAATTCATAATTTTAAGTAATGTGTATGCTATTATTACATTGTAAGAGACACGGAAAATTACGAATCGAAAAAAAAGTTACGAATGTACGAATTTTTTGGTTCAATCCATTCGAAGCACGTTAAGCAGCGCCATTGTAAGAGACATGGAAAATTACGAATCGAATTTTTTTTTTACGAATGTACGAATTTTTTCGTTCAATCCATGCGAAGCACGTTAAGCAGCGCCATTGTAAGAGACACGGAAAATTACGAATCGAAAAAAAAAAGTTACGAATGTACAAATTTTTTCGTTCAATCCATTTGAGGCACGTTAAGCAGCGCCATTGTAAGAGACACGGAAAATTACGAATCGAAAAAAAAAAAAAAAGTTACGAATGTACGAATTTTTTCGTTCAATCCATTTGAGGCACGTTAAGCAGCGCCATTGTAAGAGACACGGAAAATTACGAATCTAAAAAAAAAATGTTACGAATGTACGAATTTTTTCGTTCAATCCATTCGAAGCACGTTAAGCAGCGCCATTGTAAGAGACACGGAAAATTACGAATCTAAAAAAAAAAAGTTACGAATGTACGAATTTTTTCGTTCAATCCATTCGAGGCACGTTAAGCAGTGCCATTGTAAGGGACACGGAAAATTACCAATTCAACAAAAAAAAAAAAGTTACGAATGTACGAATTTTTTCGTTCATTTTGATTTTCGGTGTTCCTGTTTTCGTTTTTCAGGTTTTCTTCTTTTGTAGTTTCGTTGTTTCTAATTTGGTTAATTCAGATTTTCGTTGTTTTCGTATTCGTTCGATTCGAACGATTCCTTATTCGTTAACATTTTTAGCGAATCGTTCGTTCATTCGTACGATAACGAATGAACGAATATAACGAATATCTACTAAACAGCGCAGGTTTAGAACATATTCGTGGTACCTTCAGGTAAGACTTATTTTAAGCTCACTTGTAGAGACAAGTTTAAACTCAGTTTAATGACACTTTTTCCTAAGCATTATAAAAGCAGTTTCCTGCCTGCGTATCAACTAGATATATTTTAACAGCTTAGGCGTACTTTAAGGCGCATCAATAATTTCAGTGCATTAAAATACGCAAGCAATTTGGATGGTTTATGCATGTACAAAAAAAGAAAAAAAGAATCATTTTTAGAGCAATTTTCTGAAACTGACTTCTGGTTTTGTCATGGAAACAATACATTTTTACAATGGTTTTGTTTACACTGGAAGTCGACTATTTCAGTAGAAACACATTTTAAAGGGTCAGCGTACCTGATACGGATATGCTGCTAGGAATAGAGACTCTTGGATTGAATCAACCAATAGATTCTAGTATATTTTGGAGACATTAGCAAGCATACTTTACTGCTGTGATCACAGTTTTGCCCCACAGTCATGGATGTACAAACTCTAGATAACCCTCCGGCCCCCTGATGACGTCAGGCGCTGCTGACGAAACGTGTTGGGTGGGACTTCCCGGAAAATGTCACTTCCTGTCTGTGGCGCACAGGTGGGACACAAACTGGCATTTCTAGTATTGTTTTCAATGCCTGGGCAATTTTACTTGATGTAAGTGCATTTTGTCTTCTTTTTACTCATTAAATTTAATATACTACACTATGAGCGGCTCTTCTCCTCTCTTCATGTGATTGAGTTATATGCAGAGTATCTTAAAGGTGCAGGAGCAATAAAATGCATTCTGGTGTCCATTTATCCATGTGCACAGTATCCTATGTCGGATTAGGTAAGTGGATTCCATAGCTTGGTGCGGGAACCTGCCTGTTGGGGACACATAAGGCATTTTATGACCGACATTTTCCGACCGACTTTGAGGCCCCGTATCTCAGGGCCACTTGTGGCTAGGAACCCCAAATTTGGTGTGCAAACCCAGTGGAACTATCACTACAACGTATCCATTGGCTGACAGCTGATCACTTGGTAAGGGGTCGGGATCGACCCCTTACTTTGATCTGTGATCAAAGTCTCATAGACTCACTGATCACAGAGAGCACCGCGCACGCCCTGCAGGGGGGTCCCACAGGCCGCTCGAGCACGGGAGGACGTCCATGGATGCCCTCCCAGCAATTAGGTCCGCGCTGTAGCGGTCTTTCGGCTATAGCGTGGACGGGAGGTGGTTAAACTGTCTTGATTGTTTTTATTCATCGCTCATTGTTTGTTATTGTATTGCTGTGATTGGCCCACAGCTATCACATGGTACAGGGTGCGGTGATTGGTCCGGATACCATGTGATCACTGGTGACCAATCACAGATCGCACACAGTAGTAAATAATGGATTTCATTCATGACTACTGTTTACTAGGTGTCATGTGATCCGTAGTATCCAGGCCTCTCACAGTGACCCATTGCTAAGCACCAAAATCCATTGTGTCCAGTGGACACAGTGAGTTGCAGATCACATTGCTGTGTGCCTCAGGGGGTCGTTGGGTACGGGTACGTTGTGGTGCCAGGGGGAGCCGCTCTCCAGCAGCAAGTTGTTAATTAATTTATGTAAAACCTTTATCCCCAACAGCATAATAAACTGTTGCAAAAACTGCTTAAAAAGAGTTAGTGGGAGTTCAGTTTTAATTCTTTAGCCAAGTCCTAAATCTGAATCTAAATCTGCGATTACGGTACTTCTTAAGCCGCGAATAGACGGTTCAAATCTCAGCTGGTTCAGAAGAAACCGCCAAGATTCGAACCTTGTATGGGCAGGCTGAATGTACCCAAGGTTATTGATCAATCAACTTGGGTACAACCAGCCCATCAGATTTTTGTCTATGGCCGGCCTAACACTACCCTCTTAACAGATTGACAATGCTGCTGTTTAAAGGAGTCTCATTTGCTCCTCCATCCAGAGTGGAGGCACCGTAAGACAGGATCTGTGTTACTGGGCGGATCACCATGTAAAAAAAAAAGGGGAGAAAAAAAACAACCAAAAAATAAAATAAATGCTGCCACTGCATTCCATAAATATTCATCAACAATCAGCAACATTTGGAATGTAAACCTCTTTAATCGCTTGCCGACCAGCTCACGCCGATATACGTTGGCAGAAGGGCACGCACAGGCAGATTAACCTCCCTGGTACATTGCCCTTTAAGAAGCGTTTTGCGGGCGCACCGCGACCTCCGTGAGTGTGATCGCGTGTCATCGAGTCCGCGGGTACACCTGCGATCGTCTCATGGAGAGGAAGAACAGGGAAATGCTAATGTAAACAAGCATTTCCCCGTTCTGCCTAGTGACAGGACACTGATCACAGCTCCCTGTAATCGGGAGCGGTGATCAGTGTCGTGTCACACATAGCCCCCCACAGTTAGAATCACTCCCTAGGACACACTTAACCCCTACAGTGCCACCTAGTGGTTAACCCCTTCACTGACAGTCACATTTACACAGTAATCAATGCATTGTTAATCGCACTGATCGCTGTATAAATGTGAATGGTCCCAAAATCGCGCCAAAAGTGTCCGATCTGTCCGCCATAATGTCGCAGTCACGATAAAAAATCGCTGATCGCCGCCATTACTAGTAAAAAAAAAAATGATTAATAAAAATGCCATAAAACGACCCCCTATTTTGTAGACGCTATAACTTTTGCGCAAACCAATCAATAAACGCTTATTGCAATTTTTTTTTACCAAAAATATGTAGAAGAATACATATTGGCCTAAACTAAGGAAAAATAAATGTTTTTTTTTTATATATTCTTTGGGGATATTTATTATAGCAAAAAGTAAGAAATAGTGCGTTTTTTTCAAAATTGTCGTTATTTTTTTGTTTATAGCGTAAAAAATAAAAACCGCAGAGGTGATCAAATACCACCAAAAGAAAGCTCTATTTGTGGGGAAAAAAGACGTCAATTTTGTTTGGGAGCCACGTTGCACGACCGCGCAATTGTCAGTTAAAGCGACGCAGTGCCGACTCGCAAAAAGTGCTCTGGTCTTTGGGCAGCCAAATGGTCAGTGTTGCGGCACTTCGGAATCACTTTTCAGGTGCTTCGGAAGCGCTGCCCATTTATTCCAATGGGCAGGGCATTTTGGGACTGCTAAATACAGCGCTCCCAACCCGCCCCAAAGATGCTGCTTGCAGGACTTTTCGGAATGTCCCGCAAGCGCACCACCCGAGTGTGAAAAGTCACACTTGAATTAATGGGAGGTGGTTTTCAGGCGCTTAGCAGAGGCTATTTCCAGCGCTAAAGCGCCTGAAAACCGCCCCAGTGTGAAAGGGGTCTAATGGCCAGTGCTGTTGTATGTGACATGAACCATATTTATAAAGATGTACAGTATAAAAGTAATTTATTAAGAAAAGCTTTGGGTATTATCCATGAAAAAAATCTTTTAATAATATAAAACTTCATTATACAAAATTGTTACGAAAAATTGTCAGTCATCATATTCCCAGAACTGCCCTAATAAACACTATTACAAACTGTTAAAAGAAAGCATCAGTTTTTAATATTTGTTTTATTAGAGTAGTCCTGGGAATATGATAACTGGTGATTTTTTGTAATAATTTTGTATAATAAAGTGTTGTGTTTTATTAAAATATTTTTTTCCATGAATAATGCCTAAAGCTTTTCTTAATAAATTCCCTTTATACTTTATTTCCTTTGAAGTCTAAGCTTATCGGTTTGTTTATTGGTGTTTTGGTTTTGTTTGAGAGTGGTGTTCTGTGAGAAATCCTGTTTAGTAGTATATTAAGTGACTAATGTTAAAAGATTGGCTAATCTTCTCTGGACAAGACACTTTCTCATCATTTAAGCTGGCCATACACCTATAGATTATCTGCAGATTTTCTATGGTTAGATGGAAAAAGTGGGAGATTCCTCCATCCACACAGTTTAGCGAACATGGAGAAATCTGTTGCACTTTTTCCATCTAACCATAGAAAATCTGCAGATAAATGTAGAGCTTTACTCTACATTTGACACAGATTTACCCCATTTCTTCATTTGCATCCAGTCTGTGCAGCATTTGCCGGTAATCATCAATCTGGTGAAAGTGGTAAAATCTAAGGCTGGCTATACACTAGTAGAATTTTGTTGAAAATTTTTGTTTTCAGAATGTATGTTTGATTTTCTATTTGGAAGTGGGCTCACATCTATGCAAGAGCCCTGGGGAAAATTCTGAGTTTGAAAGTCAGAATTTTGAGTTTGAAAGTCAGAATTCTGAGATTGAAAGTCAGAATTGTAAGTTTAAAAAAAAAAATTCTACACAATTCTGAGTTTCAAAGTCAGAATTCTGAGATTCAAAGTCAGAATTCTGAGTTTTAAAGTCAGAATTCTGAGATTTAAAGTCAGAATTCTGAGATTTAAAGTCAGAATTCTGAGTTTCAAAGTCAGAATTCTGAGTTTCAAAGTCAGAATTCTGAGTTTCAAAGTCAGAATTCTGAGTTTCAAAGTCAGGATTCTGAGATTCATTTGACATTTGTTTTCGATGGCAGTGACCAGAAAATTAGATGGATTTTTTTCCCGAACAAACAAATTTAAAAGTGAATGTGCTTTTCTTTTGTGAAAGTCCAATTCCCTCCAAAATTGGAGCAAAGGTTATTGAAGTACTTTTGAACATTAATTTGAAAATCTACTAGTGTATGGCCAGCTTAAGCCAGCTAATGTGCCAGCTATCTAAATCCCCAGAGTAGCAAAATCACATTGCCAGCAGCTGGCTGCTTAAAAGGTCATTATTAATATTTATAAGCAATATCTCATGTATTGGTAAAAAAGAAATAAAAAAAAGGAAAAAAAAATTAACATTTTCTTTTTTAACTCTTAAATATAGTACTAAATATGAAAAAAAAAAACATGTCAGGTACTTGATATTCAGGATTCCTGAATCTCAGGGCAATATAATATACATACACCAAACTCAGACCTGGAAACAAGTGGAGATCTACTTTTCAGCTTAAGGGCCATCAGCCATGTCCAAGCTGGACCAATGTAACTACAGTATCTCACAAAAGTGAGTACACCCCTCACATTTTTGTAAATATTTTATTATATCTTTTCATGTGACAACATTGAAGAAATTACACTTTGCTAAAATGTAAAGTAGTGAGTGTACAGCTTGTATAACAGTGTACATTTGCTGTCCCCTCAAAATAACTCAACACACAGACATTAATGTCTAAACTACTGGCGACAAAAGTGAGTACACCCCAAATTGGACCCAAAGTGTCAATATTTTGTGTGGCCACCATTATTTTCCAGCACTGCCTTAACCCTCTTGGGCATGGAGTTCACCAGAGCTTCACAGGTTGCCACTGGAGTCCTCTTCCACTCCTCCATGATGACATCACAGAGCTGGTGGATGTTACAGACCTTGCGCTCCTCCGCCTTCCGTTTGAGGATGCCCCACAGATGCTCAATAGGGTTTAGGTCTGGAGACATGCTTGGCCAGTCCATCACCTTAACCCTCAGATTCTTTAGCAAGGCAGTGGTCGTCTTGGAGGTGTGTTGGGGTTGTTATCATGTTGGAATACTGCCCTGCGGCCCAGTCTCCGAAGGGAGGGGATCATGCTCTGCTTCAGTATATCACAGTACATGTTGGCATTCATGGTTCCCTCAATGAACTGTAGCTCCCCAGTGCCAGCAGCACTCATGCAGCCCCAGACCATGACACTCCCACCTCTGCTTGACTGTAGGCAAGACACACTTGTCTTTGTACTCCTCACCTGGTTGCCGCCAAACACGCTTGACACCACCTGAACCAAATACGTTTATCTTGGTTTCATCAGACCACAGGACATGGTTCCAGTAATCCACATTTTTAGTCTGCTTGTCTTCAGCAAACCGCTTGCGGGCTTTCTTGTGCATCATCTTTAGAGAAGGCTTCCTTCTGGGACGACATCCATTAAGACCAATTTGATGCAGTGTGCGGCTTATGGTCTGGGCACTGACAGGCTGACCCCCCCACCCCTTCAACCTCTGCAGCAATGCTGGCAGCACTCATACGTCTATTTCCCAAAGACAACCTCTGGATATGACGCTGAGCACATGCATTCAACTTCTTTGGTCGATCATGACGAGGCCTGTTCTGAGTGGAACCTGTCCTGTTAAACGGATGTATGATCTTGGCCACCGTGCTGCAGCTCAGTTTCAGGGTCTTGTCAATCTTCTTATAGTCTAGGCCAGTGATGGTGAACCTTGGCACCCCAGATGTTTTGGAACTACATTCCCCATGATTCTCAACTACACTGCAGAGTGCATGAGCATCATGGGAAATGTAGTTCCAAAACATCTGGGGTGCCAAGGTTAGCCATCACTGGTCTAGGCAATCTTTATGTAGAACAACATTTTTTTTTTTTCCTCAGAGAGTTCTTTGCCATGAGGTGCCATGTTGAACTTCCAGTGACCAGTATGAGAGATAGAGCGATAACACAAAATTTAACACACCTGCTCTCCATTCACACCTGACACCTTGTAACACTAACGAGTCACATGACACCGGGGAGGGAAAATGGCTTTTTGGGCCCAATTTGGACATTTTCACATTTGTTGCCAGCGGTTTAGACATTAATGGCTGTGTGTTGAGTTAGTTTGAGGGGGCAGCAAATGTACACTGTTATACAAGCTGTACACTCACTACTTTACATTGTAGCAAAGTGTAATTTTTTCAGTGTTGTCAAATGAAAAGATATAATAAAATATTTACAAAAATGTGAGGGGTGTACTCACTTTTGTGAGATACTGTATTTACAAAATAACCATACCTGGAATTCATGGCCATGCTCCCTTCAGCACCTTCTTGGTCAGTTGACCAGTCCATTACACATATGGACCAATCATGGGGCACAGTAGGCAGGAAATAATTGCTTATAGCCCAGTTTAAACAAAATTTATTTTCAGTGAATTTATTTGGCCTGGATGGAGATCTGTACAACAGACTGGAATTACAATTTTTTTTTTCTTTTAATAAAAGCCAAACTTCATGAGATAATAGATGAGTCTGCGTTTCAGCCCTAGGACGAGGCGGAGAATCATTATTACTGGAAGTGAAGGGTCATGCCGGGAGGATTCCCAGGTGCCCCTTGGCCACGTGAATGAGCAATGGTAAGAAAAATAAGGTGTACGGCCCTATTGTCACCTGTACAATCCTCTGCCTTCCATCTGTGTACTCTGTGTAATGAAAATCTCCGCTAGACACCGTCAGAAAATTTGTCATCTGGGGAAATCAGCGCGCGGGGTTATGCTTAACCACTTTGTTGCCATGTCCTGGCATCCCATTGTTCTGCCAGCTAGCCTTCAGGAGATTGTTCTAAATTGGAACGTTACCTTACTGGACCTCTTTCATTTTAGTTCTTTTGTGGAAACAAGGCTTTTCTACAAGCACAAAAATGTTTCATGGTATTATGGGCATCTCTAGTCAAGCAACTAATTAATTACACATCTGAAACACATATCTGGGGGAGCTTTTAAGAAGCCAAAATATATGCAAAGAGATACAAATGTAGGTGAGACTAGGCCAACCAAAAACAGACACTGTCACCCCTAGAAGGTCAGTGGAGGACACTCTCTGATCTCCAGGTGGATATAAAAGTCGCTCAAATATTCAGCTTTGTAAACATCACAAGGAGCCAATTGATTATAGTGCAGTGAAATGGGCATTCTGATAGGAGGAGAGAGCAGCGTGACAAAGATATGAGCTCATCAGTGTGCCACTTCTCCTTTCACTGTCCAGTCACAAGGGTAGGGAGGGGACCTGTTATGCCCCGTACACACGATCAGAAATGCCGCCAGCAAAACTCAGATGAGAGCTTTTTGTCGAAAAATGCGACCGTGTGTAGGCTCCATCGGTCTTTTGCTTGCGGAATTCCAGCCAGCAAAAGATTGAGAGCGTGTTCTCTATTTTTCGGTCGGGAAAAGTTCCTATTCGAAAATGCGATCGTCTGTATGCAATTCGGACGCACAAAAAATCACGCATGCACGGAAACAATTCGACGCATGCTCGGAAGCATTGAACTTCATTTTCTCGGCACGTCGTAGTGTTGTATGTCACCGCGTTCTTGACGGTTGAAAGTTCAGAGAAATTTTGTGTGACCGTGTGTATGCAAGACAAGCTTGAACGGAATTCCGTCGGAAAAAACATCCAAGATTTTTAGGATGGAAATTCCTCTCGTGTGTACGCGGCATAAGTGACAGTAAAACTACAACATGATCAGGTACTCTGCCCTGCTAGATAGGGCTGGGCTGTTTAAATCTCAGGACAAGATGGACAGAAATTCTAATTAATTGGCAGCTTGTATACTGTATCGTATTCATCTATGGTTTTAGTTGTTTGCCTGAATTCCATCTTTAATGTATCTCTCTCTGGCAGAACATACTCATGTTTCCTTGGCCTTCTCACTCACCATTGAGACAAAATACCTAAAACGTCCCGGGTATGGAAGAACATGTGACTTATCCATTCTTCCCAGGTATGGAAGAACATGTGACTTATCCATTCTTCCCGTGTATGGAGGAACATGTGACTTATCCATTCTTCCCAGGTTTGGAAGAACATGTGACTTATCCATTCTTCCCGGGTATGGAAGAACATGTGATTTATCCATTCTTCCCAGGTATGGAAGAACATGTGACTTATCCATTGTTCCCGGGTATGGAAGAACATATGACTTATCCATTCTTCCCAGGTATGGAAGAACATGTGACTTATCCATTCTTCCAGTGTATGGAAGAACATGTGACTTATCCATTCTTCCCAGGTATGGAAGAACATGTGACTTATCCATTCTTCCCGGGTATAGAAGAACATGTGACTTATCCATTCTTCCCAGGTATGGAAGAACATGTGACTTATCCATTCTTCCCGGGTATGGAAGAACATTGACTTATCCATTCTTCCCGGGTATGGAAGAACATGTGACTTATCCATTCTTCCCAGGTATGGAAGAACATGTGACTTATCCATTCTTCCCGGGTATGGAAGAACATGTGACTTATCCATTCTTCCCGGGTATGGAAGAACATGTGACTTATCCATTTCTTCCACTAACACCAATGATGGGGCATTGAACCAATGACAGGACACTATTCCTTCCACTAACACCAATAGTGGGGCACTATTCCTCCTATTGATACCAATGATGGGACATTATTCCTTCCACTGACTCCAAGGATAGGCCATTGTATCTTCTACTGACATCAATGATTGGGCACTCTTCCTCCTATTAACACTGATGTGGCACTATTCCTCCACCCAGGTTTGAGTTTGTGTTAATATATATATAAATATATATATATATATATATATACACAGACATAAAAAAAAGAGAGACGTGAAGGGTATCATGAGGCAGAGGCGCGTAGGAGGTATATGCATAGTCTAGATAGGAATGAAGAGCCAGAAGGGTAGAAGAGGAATTAAAGGCATCCTTTAAAAATTATGGACAGTCTCGAGGTACCCCATTCTAAAATGTAAAAACGATTCCAAAAGTTTTACATGCAGCAACATCCACAAATCCAAATAGGACACCCAACGTTAGAAGTGATTTATTCTTCCAAAGTTAATACACTTTTGCAAACTGGTACTGACTAGTATTCCAATGTTTCTCCATCACTCGGCTAATGTGAGAGGGGCAGGGCAGGGTCAAACAATGATGCCACGCAGGCAACTGACATCCTCCTTATAACCTGATGATGCCATTGATGGTTAGGATGCCGGCAGCTAGAAGGTTGTAATGGTGCACAATGAAAACTTGTGACTTATGCCGCGTACACACGAGCGGATTTTCCATCGGAATTCCGCTCAAGCTTGGCTTGCATACACATGGTCACACAAAAGTTTGCTGAACTTTTCGACCATCAAGAACGCGGTGACGTACAACACTTCGACGAGCCGAGAAAATTAATCAAATTTACACAGTAATCACTGCAATTTTATAGCAACGATCGCTGTGTAAATGTGAATGGTCCCAAAAATGTGTCAAAAGTGTCCGAAGTGTCCGCCGCAATGTCGCAGTCACGAAAAAAAAAAAAAAATCGTAGATGGCCGCCATTACTAGTAAAAAAAAAAAAAAAAAATGCAATAAATCTATCCCCTATTTTGTAAACGCTATAACTTTTGCGCAAACCGATCAATATACGCTTATTGCGATTTTTTTTACCAAAAATATGTAGAAGAATACGTATCGGCCTAAACTGAGGAAAAAAATATATTTTTTTTTTTAAAAATGGGATATTTATTATAGCAAAAAGTAAAATTTTCAAAATTGTCGCTCTTCTTTTGTTTATAGCGCAAAAAATAAAAACCGCAGAGGTGATCAAATACCACCAAAAGAAAGCTCTATTTGTGAGAAAAAAAGGACGTCAATTTTGTTTGGGTGTAATGTCGCACGACCGCGCAATTGTTAGTTAAAGCGACGCAGTGCCGAATCGCAAAAAGTGCTCTGGTAAGGAAGGGTGTAAAATGGCCCGGTGCTGAAGCGGTTAAAGTGGAGGGCCACCCTGAAAAAAAAAAACTTGATAAAAATGTTAATAAAAATTTAAAATGAAAAAAAAAAAAAAAATTTTTTTTTTTTACTTACCAGAAATGGCTGTTGCTAGGCAGATCGTCCTAATCTGCCTCTTCCTGTTCCGCGGCGCTGTTCTGTCTTCTGCTCCTACGCTGTCTTATAGTGAATGGGGCGCAGTGTGTTATGGGAACTGTGTGTCCCACAACACATCGCGTTCCCCATTCACAAAGCGCCGCGCGACGACTCGCGCATGCGCAGTAGGAAATGGGCAGCGAAGCCGTAGTCTTCGCTGCCTGTTTCCCTTACTGAGGATGGCGGCGCTGGGACCGGAGCGCCGAGGGACATCTCGGCCTCCACGACCGATATCGCGGGCGCCCTGGGAGGGTAAGTGTACTTATTAAAAGTCAGCAGCTGCCTTTTTTTTAGCTGCTGACTTTTAAAAAAAAAATTATTTTTTGCTGAAACACCCCTTTAATAACAACTAATCATTGGTGCATTTAAAGTTAAACTCCAGGCAAACAGCTATAAAATTCATGTCAAAAGACATGTATGGGGGGACTACTGTAATCTTCTACTGGATTTGCAATAGTGCAATCCGTCCACTGTGCAATATTTTGAAGAAAAAAAAAATGATAATAATAAATTAAACAGGGGTTATAACCTCCCTTTGCTCTATACAAAATGGAAAAAAAAATAAAATAAAAAAAAACAGTTTTGCCTATAGTTCTACTTTAATAAAACCATGTCAGTAACCTGTTCATTGATTCTTCTATTCTACAGGCCTGGCTGGCTTTTTCGTCATAGTAGCTTATGGCCTTTACCGTCTGAAGGAAAGAGGCAACATTAAGATGTCTGTTCACCTGATTCATACACGGGTCGCTGCCCAGGCCTGTGTGGTAGGAGCTACTGCTCTGGGTAAGCATGTCTAGAACAAAGTCATAGTAAAAAAATATGATCTCAAAGGAATCTGTATTATTAAAGTTGCATATATATATATATATATATATATACACACACACACACACACACACACTATAAACACTTGCTTTATATGAGAAGATTGTTGAGGAGCACAGCGGTGGATTAATACGCATTACAAGGACTTTGATCACATGTTTATTTTATTGTACGTTTCGATTTTTATCACAGATTAATTTCGTTTGATACATTGTATGCACAGTGTAGCAGATTGTATCAGAATAGCGCTGCACCATTTATATATGCAATTTTCTATTTGTTTGGTGTAGTGAATCGTTGATAGGTATACAGCAGCTATTTCATATTTTTAGATTTCATATTATTCATTAATATTATTTAAATTAATATTATTGAGATTTATGTAGGTTTTAATATAGAGGTCACTGATTTAGTTGGTTTGTGTTTTAGGATACCAGGTAGCGCCGATTGTTTCACTTTATTTATTATTAAAGTGTTTGTAAAGGATTTTTTTTTTTAATACAACAAACATGTCAATCTTACCAGCTCTGTGCAATGATTTTGCACAGAGCAGCTCCAATCCTCCTCGTCTCATGTCCCCTACCAGCAGTCTGTGCCCCTCCCCATTGCTGATTGCTCATGTGTGCTCGCTCCCGACCCAGTGTTCTGACGAGAAAGGTCCCCCCATCGTGTCCGCCCTATACTGCGCAGGCGCAGCGCTTGCACAGTACAGAGGACAAAGGAGATGCCGAAAGTCTCCGAAGATGAACAGCTGATCATCAGCTCTACACGGCGCCTGCGCACTTAATAGTACATTCTGTCACACGCTCCCGATGTTGTAAGACACCACATTGTAACAGGGCCGCTTGCCACACTTCGCTAGGCATATTTATAATCCAACTCTATGTCCACTTGGATGGTGGGGCTTGAACCTGGACTCAGGGCTGAATGTAGTATTAAGTGCGCAGGTGCCGTGTAGCGCTGACGATCAGCTGTTCATATTCGGAGACTTTCAGCGTCTCCTTTGTCCTCTGTACTGCGCAAGCGCAATATAGGGCGGACAATATCCGATGGGGGACATTTCTAGACAGGACAACGGCTCTCTGTGTCCATAAGATACAGAGAGCGTGGCCCAGCCCTGCCCCCTCCTTACTGGTTGCATTTCAGCCAATGAGGAGTGAGATACCCAGGGGAGCCTTAGATGGAGTTGACCCCTGTAGTGATCTAATATTATAGTTATTCGTATATGGTTTGTAGTTATTAAAAGTATTGTCCCCGCAGCAAACCCACTTCTCCAGAGAGATTTTATTGGCTTCCAAAACAGAACATTCTTGCAGATGATAAAAATCCAACAGAGTACATGACAACGAATATTTCTCCTAGACTTGTGCCTTCATGATCACAGACCCTTCTCTGAGATAGTTTTTCTTAGACTGAAAGCCATCTTATATCACACACTGAATGGCTGAGCAATTTGCTTTGATCTGCTCCTGTCTTTCAGAGTGACAGCAGATCACCCCAAGCTGTGAACAGCTGTAGTCTGCCCTAATCTGCATTCTTTAACATTGCCTTTGATATGTGCGACTACTGATTAGATTAAGAGATGACACCCAAATACTCTTTTGAGGTGTAGATTAGACTTGAATCCCCAATCTATATTCTTGCATAATGAATTTGTCCTAGAATGCCCAAATAAAATGCCTATACGAAATACATAAAAAAAAACACTACATATATCTAATATATATATATATATATATATATATATATATATATATATATATATATATATATATATATATATATATATATATATATATATATATATTAGATATAACATACTACAACCCCCTATGTGACTATACCAGCCTCCACCTCTCTCAACTGGCTTGACCTGTCCATATGTGAGATCAGGTAGTGATGTTGGAGAAACTTGGCTCACAATCTGCATTTCAATTCATCCCCAAAGTGTTCAGTAGAGTGGAGTTCAGGACATTCGCGTTAATCTACATCAAACCATCGTTATGGATCTGCTTAAACTGAAAGATTTGGAGAGGTTTCCACATACTTTTGTCATATAGTATAATTTTCAATTTATTTAAAATGGACTCCTCTATCAGCTTATGATATCTGAGGTGCCCCAAAAAGAAAAGAAAAAATGGCCCCTATGATCTGGAAGTAGCCCAATTTATTCCAACAGCATTATTGTAGAGTTGAATTTATCCTTGCGATCCTGCGTTACCTCCCACCAACCCATCTGTAACACGAAATAGAGCAGGGTACAATGCACAGGTATATACTGTATATTTTTCCTAATCATGATATAGCTATAGTAGTTAGTCACACTCAACTGGACTTGTTCTATAATGTTGAAGACAATTCACCACTCCGAGAAGATTTCAGTTCTAATGCTCCATTAGGCAAGTTTTAAAAAATGACAGAACAAGTCCATCTGAATGTAACCAACTACTACTAGCTATATGTCTAGATCTGTAATAGGTTAGGATAAAGTTAAAGCCTATCTCCACATTTGGTTACCTGTATTTTTCAGTCGTTTTGTTTCCTTATGTCCACCCATCACTAAGCAGTGAACGCCCTGCATTACCGCAGTATAGTACCAACTTACCTTTGCTGTGTTTGCAAAGATGGCGCGTAAGATGAAAAGGTCCGATCTATTAGTTTCATCTATAGTACACACCTGCAGCAAGATGCAACGATCCACCGCACTAATGCGTATTGCTGCATGCATTGCATTGCCCTGCCTTGAAAAAAATTGTGCAGGATCTATTTCTTTTCATGCATTGAGATGTGTTTGCATCCCATTATTTTCCATTGGCTGTCTAATGCAACAGGACTTAACACACAAAACCACGTACACTGCAGCACAATGCATTATGGTGTTAATAGGCTTTCAAGGGTAATAATAATTAAAGGGCTAAAACAGTGTTATTCAAGCTGGGAAAATTACTTTGTAAATAAGTTAAAGTGGATGTAAACCTAAAATATTTTTTTATTTTTTATTTTTTGATGTCATAATGTAGAGTATACGATTTCCTATCATTTGAGCCCAGTCTTGCCACAAAGAGTTAATCCAGCTCTGAGCAATCCTCTTTTTATTGTTCAGTGAGATACATTTTGACAAACAAAGAAAAACGTCGTCAACTCCTCCCCCTTGCTGTGATTGACAGATGATTATTTTGCATTATTTTTTAATTCCCTCCCACTCCTTTCTTCTGCTGCTCTGCAAGGATTGGCTGTTCCACACCTCAGCATAATTGGGCATGCTGAAGTCATGTGAGGACTTTTCTGGGTTTTGACTGGATGTTAGAGATCATAGCAAAAGTTTAGTGTAAGAAATACACAGGAGAAAATGCATGTTAAGCAGAGTGTAGAGGTGGGCGGGGAGTCTACCGACATCACGACTCCACCCACTGAGCCTTGGAAAATGGACCCACCCACAAAATCTGCAGTTTTTTGGGTCTCATAGCAGACAGAGGAGAGACATTTGACAGATAAGTATACATGCAGGAGGCATGTATATCCTTCTAGATAACCAATATTGCAGTAGTTTAGAAAGGATGAGAGTGGGTTTACATCCACTTTAAGGTTGTTTCTGGATGCATAGTTAGCCACAGGGCAAAGCAAGAGATAGGAGGAAATCAGGACAAAGCACAGGTTTGCTTTAATTCGGAAGGCTTGGGGTTACATGGGGGGCTAGTGTGAAGAGGACTGTTAGAAGTTCTGGCCACTCCAAAAATAAAGAACATCGAATTTTCTGATGTGTTGGCAATGATGACATGTATATTCCTTCCTGTATTTAGCATCTTGATATCTATAACGTGTCGGAATTCAGAAACACCAATATGGCTAAGTACAATCTTGTTTTGGAAGTATATTGTGTGGTTTGCTGACTATAGGGAAATATTCTTGTGTATGTGACAATACAGCAGCCCTCAGGCCAAGCGGTTCTAGAGATGGTTTTCCTAGAATAGCATAAAGCATGAGCTTGTATTCCAAGGAATTGTCAGGGGATTACAGCGCTGGGAGCAAGGACATGGGTCCCGGGAAGATAAGACTAAGAGACAGGGAAGGAAACATGGCATAAATGATCTGAGCAAGCTTTAAAGTAGTGCGGAGGCCTGGAGCCAGAGGACCCCTTCTTCCCCATGGACAATTAGCAACATTCTTGTTGACTAGATTACCATAGATAAAATGCTTGAAACATTAGGCTCTATGCTAATGCCTGGGAAAAGCAATGAACCAATTTCACAAGCAGGCGGGAGAATTCTTGATTTAGAAATCAATAGTGGGCTATAGAGTGAAACAAAAGTGTGTGTGTGTGTGTGTGTGTGTGTGTGTGTGTGTGTGTGTGTGTGTGTGTGTGTGTGTGTGTGTGTGTGTGTGTGTGTGTGTGTGTGTGTGTGTACACGTACGTACACACCATCTCACAAAAGTGAGTACACCCCTCACATTTTTGTAAATATTTTATTATATCTTTTCATGTGACAACACTGAAGAAATGACACTTTCCTACAATGTAAAGTAGTGAGTGTACAGCTTATATAACAGTGTACATTTGCTGTCCTCTCAAAATAACTCAACACACAGCCATTAATATCTAAACTGCTGGTAACAAAAGTGAGTACACCCCTAAGTGAAAACCTCCAAATTGGGCCCAAAGTGTCAATATTTTGTGTGGCCACCATTATTTTCCAGCACTGCCTTAACCCTCTTGGGCATGGAGTTCACCAGAGCTTCACAGGTTGCCACTGGAGTCCTCTTCCACTCCTCCATGATGACATCACGAAGCTGGTGGATGTTAGAGACCTTGCGCTCCTCCACCTTCCATTTGAGGATGCCCCACAGATGCTCAATAGGGTTTAGGTCTGGAGACATGCTTGGCCAGTCCATCACCCTCAGCTTCTTTAGCAAGGCAGTGGTCCTCTTGGAGGTGTGTTTTGGGTCGTTATGCTGGAATACTGCCCTGCGGCCCAGTCTCTGAAGGGAGGGGATCATGCTCTGCTTCAGTATGTCACAGTACATGTTGGCATTCATGGTTCCCTCAATGAACTGTAGCTCCCCAGTGCCGGCAGCACTCATGCAGCCCCAGACCATGACACTCCCACCACCATGCTTAACTGTAGGCAAGACACATTTGTCTTTGTACTCCTCACCTGGTTGCCGCCACACACGCTTGACACCATCTGAACCAAATAAGTTTGTCTTGGTCTCATCAGACCACAGGACATGGTTCCTGTAATCCATGTCCTTACTCTGCTTGTCTTCAGCAAACTGTTTGCAGGCTTTCTTGTGCATCATCTTTAGAAGAGGCTTCCTTCTGGGATGACAGCCATGCAGACCAATTTGATGCAGTGTGCAGCGTATGGTCTGAGCACTGACAGGCCGACCCCCTCTAACCTCTGCAGCAATGCTGGCAGCACTCATACGTCTTCCCAAAGACAACCTCTGGATATGCACTCAACTTCTTTGGTCGACCATGGCGAGGCCTGTTCCGAGTGCAACCTGTCCTGTTAAACCGCTGTATGGTCTTGGCCACTGTGCTGCAGCTCAGTTTCAGGGTCTTGGCAATCTTCTTATAGCCTAGGCCATCTTTATGTAGAGCAACACTTATTTTTTTCAGATCCTCAGGAGAGTTCTTTGCCATGAAGTGCCATGTTGAACTTCCATGGACCAGTATGAGAGAGAGAGAGCGATAACACCAAATTTAACACACCTGAGACCTTGTAACACTAAAGAGTCACATGTCACCGGGGAGGGAAAATGGTTAATTGGGCCCAATTTGGACATTTTCACTCACTTTTGTTGTGAGTGGTTTAGACATTTATGGCTGTGTGTTGAGTTATTTTGAGGGAACAGCAAATTTACACTTCATAGTTTCATAGTTAGTAAGGTTGAATAAAGACACCAGTCCATCCAGTTCAACCTAAGCGAGTGTCTACAATTGTCCCCATCCCTGTACATTGCACACTCACATCGGTCCCTACCCTCAAGGAGCCCACAATCCAAGGTCCCCATTCAAATACTAGGGCCAATTTTTGGACAGAAGCCAATTAACCTACACTGTTATACAAGCTGTACACTCACTACTTTACATTGAAGCAAAGTATCATTTCTTAAGTGTTGTCACATGAAAAGATAGAATAAAATATTTACAAAAATGTGAGGGGTGTACTCACATTTGTAAGATACTGTGTGTGTGTTATAATATATATATCATTTTTTTTTTTTTTTTTTATTAATACACACTATTGCCGAAAGTATTGGGATGCCCGCCTTTACACGCACATGTGGGGTTGTTTGGGGACTGGTGCGCAGTCATGTTTGAACAGGAGGGGAAGTTGGAAGCATTAAACTGTCCAAAATGTCTTGGAATGCCGACACCTGAAGAGTTCCCTTCACTGGAACTAAGGGGCCAAGCCCAACCCCTGAAAAACATCCCCACACAATAATCCCCCCCTCCAGCAAACGATCTGGACCAGTGCACAAAGCAAGGTCCATAAAGACATGGATGAGCGAGTTTGTGGTGGAGGAACTTGACTCCTGACAACCCGATAGAACACATTTGGGATGAATTAGAGTGGAGACTGAGCCAGGCCTTCTCATCCAACATCAGTGCCTGACCTCACAAATGCGTTCTGGAAGAATGGTCAAAAATTCCCATAGACACATTCCTAAATCTTGTGGAGAGTCTTCCCAGAAGAGATGAAGCTGTTATAGCTGCAATGGATGAGCCAACTCAATATTGAACACTACGGACTAAGACTAGAATGCCATTAAAAGTTGTGGGCATGTAAAGGCAGTTGTCCCAATACTTTTAACAATTTAGTGTGTATAGATATACACAGACATATACATGCAAATATTATACATACGTATATATTATAGAAAACTTTTTTTTTTAAAATTTTATGAAATTTAAGTTTTGCTTTTAAACAGACGCTAGCGATGTGGTCAGGTTTTAACTTTATATTTGCATTTTTTTAAGTACCAGTGCGATTAGAAGATTTGCTTTACATTGCAGGTTTGTAGCCAAATCGGTATTGAAACACTTTGCAACAGATAACTGTTGTGAAAATCTAGTTATAAAGGCAGATTTTGTCATCGCCCAGTTGGGTTTTTGCAGGTGCTGTACTCAACATTTGTTCTGCTTATCCCCAGGGACAACCTACACAATGTACAAGGAATACAGACAGCGGCAAAAGGCAGAGAGGGAGGCCATGCAACGAATCGAAGGAAACTCTACCAAGGAATAGACTATACAACCAACTATCACAGGGAACCAACACTTGTATTTTTCATCTTATTGGTTACTCTCAATTTACAGTCTTGCAATGCTAGAATATAAAACAAAATATATTCAACACACTTACCATACAGATCATTTTCTCCTTCTCCATTGTACAGTCTAACACACTGCAGGCTATCCAGAATGATGTGTAGCAAAGATCAGCGTTCCCTGACCAGCAATAAAAATAAAATTATAAATGTACCTTACTGCAGATTTACTGCCCTTTTGGAGAAAGAGATATCTTGGTTAGATGCAGAAAATTGGATCCAAACCAATGATCTAGGATGGAGAGACTATGCAGATTTACTTGCGATTACTGACAGATGTGGCTGAAAATATAATTGCCACAACACAGACAGATGATATGTGAAGCCTGAAAAGACTTCACTCCTTCTTTGAAAACACTGAAAGTACAGAAAAATACATGTTGATCTACTATAAATCACATGAGCTCCTAACGTTCCTGATGCTGACAATGCTGCACTTAAGGATGGTTCACCCTAAAACTAAAAGCTCTAAATCTACTGCCAGACACATTCTAAGACTAACCTATCTAGCCCTGTAAAACAAAAACCGATATACATACCTTTACTGAAGCCGGTCCGGTCTCCAGTGGAAGAAGCTGTGTGTAAGAGACAGCCAACAATGTCTGGGAAGTGACGTCACCCATAGAGTTGGGGCTTCCGTTGGCGGCTGCCTCTTCTGCACGAGCCTCTAAACACAGAAGCCGCCGCTGACAGCTCAGCGTGGGACTGGACCGGCTTCAGAAAAGGTATGTATAGTGATTTCTTCTTTACAGGGATAGATTAGTCTTAGAATGTGGCTGCCAGTATATTTAGAGTTATTTTTAAGCTGAACTAATTTAAATCCTAAGCATTGTGGGCAACCACACTTGAGTTCTCTTCTGCTAGACTACAGAATACCTCCCCTTATTTTATTGAAATGAAAAGAGGGGGAGGTGTACCTGGGCAGGTTTGACAACACTGCTTGCAAAGATGTACTGAATATTTTTTTTTTTTTTTCTGAGGACTAATTTAATTGTGAGCAGTGTGATTACAGATGGCACTTAAACACTGCACACAGTAGAAGTACAAATCAATAGTAAAGGACCTGTGTGGATAGCATTAGCTTCAGTTTGAGATGCTTCCGAATTCATTGACGGATGCATTTGACCTACAATTGATTTCCTTCTGACCTGCATTTCACATGCTTCAAACTAGTTTTGCATTCCCAATGATTTATATAAAATTGTAAATCCAGTCTGATGCAAAAGCATGTCCACACAGTCTGTGCCTTCAGCACCAGGCACTTCTATAGGAATTTAAGGAAATTCAACATGAGAAAATATGGAGACGACTACTGCATATCTCTCCTTTGGTAAGTTCTCATTGCATGACTGTCTGCCCATACAGCCTCTCTTGATTCAATGGTTTGTGTCACTGACTTAGAACAAATATGCAGACAGGGACTTCTGAGCTGCATAGTTGTGTTGAGTTGGTGACCCAGAGGGTTAGAATAACATGCATGGTAACTAGCAATAGCAGAAGTTGGTAAGCATTTGGCATCCCTGGTCTTTAAGCGAGTTCAGCTTAAAAAAAAAAAAAAAAAATACAAACACTGCAGCTGCATCGCCACGGAATCTTCAGCGATCTATTGCCGGAAGTGGGAGCAAATACCTGTATTATACAGGTATCTGCTCCCCCCTCTGCCAAAAGGTGCCAAATGTGACACCAGAGGGGAGGAGGAAAAGGAAAAGCGGAAGTTACATTTTTGGGGGGGCGGAACTCCGCTTTAATGACAGGTTTTCTCTAAAGTAATAATAAAAAAACATTAGGCTGGTTTACTGCACTACTCATCCCTAATCTAGTGCCCACCCAGCACCAGTGATGTAAGTAACGGAGTTAAAATAAACTGAGTTACGTAACTCAGTTACTTTAGAGGGTAACTAGTAATCTAACTAATTACTTTTCCCCTCATGGTAACTCAGTTACCATTACTTTGGCTTAGTTACCCCAATTACATCTACCGCCACTAGATGGCAGTAGTGTAATTCCGGTGTCCTGCCGAAAAAGTTCCCCCGCCGTATAAGGACCCCCTGTACTGCGCAGGGCTTGCGCAGTACGAAGGACTACGGAGCTTCCCGAAAATTGCCGAACCTAAACAGCTCTGAGTGAACTCTACACCGCGCAGGAGCAGTTAACATGTAATTGTACGAGGCGATGCCGCACGCTCCCGATGCTCGTGCTACTCTGCAAGGGGCGTCTATCGTGTAACTAAGGGGCAGGTCTAGTATTACTGTAACCAAGGGGCGCATTTATTATTATTGTTATATATCGAGCTCTGCCCATTAATTTAACATTCGCCCTCTTCTGTAGCCATCCGCCCCTTACACGATATAATAATAATAGACCCGCCCCTTGCTTACACGCTATAACAGATCTGCCCCTTGGATAGAGTAATAATAGAGCAGCCCCTTGGTTACACGATATATAACAATAATAAATGCGCCCCTTGGTTACAGTAATACTAGACCCGCCCCTTAGTTACACGTATAGAATATTTAAAAAAAAAAGTCAGTTACTTTGCTGAGTAACTAATTACTTTTCCAATGTAGTAACTGAGTTACTAACTCAATTACTTTTTGGGAGAAGTAATTTGTAACGTAACTAATTACTTTTTTAAAGTAAGATGACCAACACTGCCCAGCACACAGTAATTCTTTTCCACTATTAGATTTCCTCAATCTTCTGGAATTAATGACAACAGGCTTCATTCAACCCACCTCAGTGCAGCAGTAAGAGCCTGACAACAGCCACCACCAGAGGAGAGTTTGAATATATGTCACAGAACCAGTTAGAACAACCTTGGTAAAAGTATGCATAATTTGATAAAAAAAAATACAAACTGGAGTACACTATAAAGTTTTCTGATGATTTCTGAAAATCTCTCCTTTGACACAATGGGGGAGATTCATTAAAACTGGAGCACACAGAATCTGGTGCAGCTTTGCATAGTAACCAATCAGCCTCTAACTTCAGCCTGTTCATTAAGCTTTGACAATAAGCCCCCGGTCACACCGGTGCGACTTATCATTCGATTTAACAGTTTCAAATTGCCGGACAAGTCGCACCCTATTGTCCGCATTGGAAGAGGTTGGTGAAACTCCAACTCCTTCGGAGTCGCACTGATTTTGAAATTAGTTCCTGCACTACTTTTGCAAGTTCAGGTGCGAAGTAGTTGAAGTAGATGAAGTAGCACAGATGTCTTCCAAGTAGCACGATTTCAATGTCGTGAACGGGGAGTAAAACCTAGAAGCTAAATTGATTACTATGCACAGCTGCACCAGATTCTGTGTGCTCCAGTTCTAGTAAATCCCCCAATAATTTATTTTGCCCCTGACAAAACCCTAATACCGTGTACACACGGTCGGAATTCTCGTCGGCAAAAGCTCTGATGGTTTTTCCGTTGGAATTTCGCTCAAACTGTCTTGCCTACACACGGTCACACCGAAATTCCGATAGTCAATAACCCCACGACATACAACACGTTCGACGGCACTATAAATGGGAAGTTTAGTGCTTCCGAGCATGCGCCGAATTGTTTCCGAGCATGCGTCGGAATTTTGCATGTCGCAATTGCATACACACGATCGAAAAATCCGAAAGATAGGTTTTCCACCGGAAAAATTAAGAACAGGTACTCAATCCAAAGTCCGTCGGAAATGCCGACAGAAAAAGACCGATGGGCAAACACGGTCGGAAGATCCGATGGAAAGCTCCCATCGGACTGTGTACGTGGCATAAGAAGAGTAGGAGAGAGCCTACAAGACATCAGCTCTTATGACTGGGCATTACCGAGTAAACCAATATTACTACAGAAGAAGTTTAAATGAGAAACTGTAGAAGAATGCCACTGTGTATAAAAGCAAGTCTGCCTTGGATTGTGACAATCGCATCGAATATATTTAGTTCTAAAATGGTTACACAGACATTTACATTTCGCAATCTGTATATACTTTCCATGTCTAGTGATCTTTAAATAAAGCCTCCTAGTGTTTTATGACAAAGAGCAGAGATTGATTTTCAGACAGTAATCCAACAATGTAAAGTTTATTTCATTAACTAAAAATAAACAGTATGTACACATCACAAGAGCGCCAATGGTAAAAAAAATGTCATAGTTCTGTGAAAAGCACAACCAGCAGGGGGCTCTACTGACTCACTGAGAGAACACGTCCAGGGCTGCAGAGGGTTCCATGGTGAGGACTCGCTACACTGCAATAATGAGGGCTGACCTGGAATGTTGTTTGTGGCAGGCTGGTGTTGGCAGTTCAGAATGACAGGTATCTGGGTGACAGCTGCCTCTTAAGCTCACATGGGATAATTCAGGACCACATCCTGTTTGGCCAACTCCAACAACATAGGATCGTCGAAAAACTTGCTGATGCTTACGTCTTCACTCAGACCCTGAAATATGGAGACATCATATGAGTAACTAACGTGCTGTGTAATAAGTCATCACAAAGGGTCAATAGTTGGCTGACATGTAACAAAATATGGCCAGACAACAAGAAAAAAATTAAAGCGGAAGTAAACCCAACGATTTAACAGTTTCAAAAAAAAAAGGCATGCCGGGAATGCTAACTGCACATTGGCTGTGCTCTCAACCAAACAGTCAAACCATCCAATGGCTGGTGTCATAACGGATCACATGTACAGCACTGTGGCAGTTGAAGATTAAACAGAGGCAAAGATGGCAGCTTCCTTGGCTGAAAACGATAGGGGGGTTTACTTCCACTTTAATCTGCCTGAATTGCATAGAGAAGCACAGCATCCCAGTCATGACATCAATGGGTCTACCATAAGGTATGTAATGAGAACAAAAAGTTATGCAGTAGAACCTCGGATTGCGAGTAACGTGGTTTACCAGCGTTTTGCAATATGTGCCATTAAAAAAAAAAAAATCCTGACTCCGTTTGCGAGACAAGCAGGATTCAAGCCTCTGGGGTGAGCAGTACCACATTTGGCCAGAGGTGCGGGGGCCCTGGGAGACCTTTGGAGCTGCTCTGAGACACTCGGAAACAATCAGGAGTGTCTGAGTGTTTGAGCGTCCGAGTGTCTCCGGCTCTCCCGACTCACTCCCTTTTCACTGGTTTGGACACAGCAGTGAGAGCCATTGGCTCCTGCGGCAGTCAATCACAGTCAGTCAGTGAGGAGGGAGCGGGGCTAGGGCTGAGCAAACTCTGTATGTCTTATAGACACACAGAGCAGGGCTCGGTTGCGAGCAAGCTCGGCAACGAGAATGAGGCACTATAAAAATCCTGCCTGTACATCATTTTTTATACTAAAGTTACACTTTAAACCACATACAGCATTTAAACAAAGCAAAGTCAGACTGAAGCTGAGATTAGAGGAGTAATAAAACACAGTCATTGTGCTACAAACAATTTACATACCTTTCTACGCCTTGTCTTAATCATAAACTCCCTGGCGAGGTGAGGTGCTGGCTGGGGCTCCAGAGGTCGGATAATGATGCTTTTGTCCAAGGGGTCACCTGGCACAATCTGGCAGTGGAATACAGTAAATCAGTTGGTTTGGCCGTAATGCGCAGTATTCCAAAATTAGTACTACTGAGATGACAAGCTTGTGATACCCTGATCAAAATTTAGCTAGTTCAGCGGTGTGTAGCAGCTTCTGATCAACAGAAGATCGTTTGATTACTGTTGGAAACATTTTCTCGATCAGTAGCTGCAGAACACACCAATCAATGAATTCGGACAGCTGTGGATGCCACTGTCAAAAAATAATATCTTGGCGAGGGAGATTCCTCCATTCACCTGGTTTGTGTAAACAGGGGAATCTACTAGTTTTCTTTCAGCACGCTGGCTGAAAAAAAAATAACAGTGAATGGTCTGCTGTGTGTATGGTCCCAACTTACCTGCCAGTGATGGAAAACAGACAGGGAGAAGGCCTGTCCCTGAGTATGTGTGCGCAGATCTGTCTCAAAACCAAAAGAATCTATAGCAGGGATGAATGCTTTGATGGTGTAGAGTGGGGATCCAGGTATAGGGGCATCCTGTGTGACGTGGCCTCTGCAAGACAGAACCAGAAAATGTATAAAAGAGGGACAATGAATTAATTGGATATATAGACAAAGTATTAGACACCCACCTCCTCCTGGCCAGCACAGTATACACAGCAGAGACGCAGTCTGCTGGAGCTTGCACTTCCACAAAGTAATACGGCTCCATGAGACGGGGTGTGGCCTGCAGGAAAAAGCATCATGTTGTTATCTTGCTCATCATTAAATTGAAGTTTCTTTCATTTCTCATTATAAAAACTGCCAGTTCCTGTACCTGATCTTGATTATTGTCATGATGGAAGAAGCTGACAGGGACTCAGAGAAGTATCATCTGACACACAATGCTGCCTGGCTCAGTCCTTATAAAGCTTCTTCCATATCTGTGTGTGGCCAGGCACCCTCTGATGTGAGGCCATATCACAAGGTCCTGCTCTTTCATATGCAAGGTGAAATCAGCAAGGGAACAATTGTCCAAACAAAAAATAAGGGATCCACAGAAAGACTTTAGCTCTCTATCTACTGAACAGCTACAAGTCTGAATATAATGTTTTTCATTACAATTCCTCATACGTTTCATATGAGTTTTCTGGAGTTGCTTCCACTGTGGTGTTCTTCCATACTCTTCATCCATTTGGAAGGTTTAGGTGAGCCTGGCCTCGTATTTTTTTTTTTTTTTACAAGTCTGAATGTGCTTTCAGGGCAAGGTGGGGGTTTGTCAACCTAACAGCCTACTGTAGCTGTGGCATGAATCCCTTTCTGTTTAGACCAGTGATTCTCAACCAGGGTTCCGTGGAACCCTAGGGTTCCTCCAAAAGGTTGCCAGGGGTTCCTTCAGCATTGGGCAATTTCTGCCTCTCGGATAAGTTCCCACGGACACCATTGATCTTTTTAGTTATCTGTAAGGAGGTAATTCTTCCCAATGACCACAAGTGTAAGGACTATTCTTCCCCACTGACCATCACACTATTGTATCATGAGTTGTAGATTTCTAATTTTTAGCACGGGTTCCCCCGAGAACTATTTCAAGGGTTTCTCTATGTTGAGAAAGGCTGGTTTAGACCAACACAGTGCCAGATACAATTGAAATGCCAAATTTTTAGTATTTAAGGGCTTAAGAAATGTGTTGCCCACAGTAATCAATTGGAGTAGTCTAAAGCATTCTATAATCCGCTTAAAAAATATCTGTGCTGCAAGGAAACTAGGTACAGCTTCCACTCCAGCTCATGCTGAAATATACTGTAAACCTTCTAGATTATCCACATCTCCCACATTATAAATGCTTCAAGGCCATCTAATGGCAGAGATGTTTAAAAAAAAAACTGACACTTGTGACGTGCTGAAGAGGACTGGACACGCACAGCTCTTAAAATATATTTTATAACTTCCTGACCGTCAGGCCTCGTTCACACCATGTGCAGAGACATCAGTTTTTCTGAACGCGTTCTGCAGGGGCTCAAAGGAAACAATGGTTGTCTATGTGCCCTGTCCATGCTACAACATTGGCATCATGTGCAGATATTTTCTGTGCAGGAATCTGCATTGTGTATGCAGTTTTCTGCAAGGAAAAAAAAAAAGCTGACATGACATCAACATTGTGGTGAACATGGCACATAACTGACGCACATACAAACTGATGTCAATGTGCATAAAAAAAAATAACTAAAACGCGCATGAAAACTGATGAAAATGCGTGTCTCTGCAAGTAAAATCTATGCAGTTTTCATACACATATGGTGGGAACGACCCCTTTGAGACCTCAAACTAAAGTGGTCAAGCTGTCCCTGCCCTTTTGTGTGTTGATCTCGCTGGCTGTGCGTTAAGTAATGATCATCAGAGGCAGGTGTCAGTTTTTCCTCTACTTTGGCAGCAAACCTTTATTATGAGAGGTGAATGCTCTTAGCGTGTGGGTGCTGTACAACAACTAGAAGTTGCTTTACCCACCAGTTGGCAGGATAGTGGGAGAGGCTACGCACTCAGAGGCTGGTCTCTCAGTGCCATCTGCCAATACAATTCAAATACCCTACAGTTCTGTGTCTCTCACTGAGAAAAAAAGCTTTAACAGTGAGCAGAAACACAATCAATTTTTCAGAATAAGCATATGACAAGTGTTTCTGGCTCTTCCAAAGCATCTGAGAAAAAGGCTCTCGATTGTTTGGCTAAACTAAGTACACATGCGTATTATGCTTTGAATAATCTGCACAACTTGTTTAATCTATCAGCATGAGGAATGTGATATATGTGGGCATTTTCTGAATAAAATGGGACAATAACCACTTGTATAACTTTTTGATGGCTTGGCGGAGAATTACAATATGCAGATGCAAAACAAGAGCTCACCATAAGGAAGGCAGAGTATACCACTCTGCGGGCTGTAGGAATGATCTGTCCCCCACCGCGGTGCAAAGGCTCCTGTGCAATCACAGCATCCAGGATCTTGAACTTCACATTCCTGATCACTGAGAAAGACAAAAGGAAGAGTGTATTCAAAAGGTGAGTAACAGAGTAGGGGGTCGACCAATATCGTTTTTTCAGGGCTGATACTGATTTTTTGGCTGCCTTTCAGGCAGAGAGCTGATGTCAGGTGCTGATATTCTGTACATTTAAAGTTTTTATTAACACTGTCCTTTAAAAAAAATAAAATCATTTTTTTTATCACTTTTATTGTTGTCGCAAGGAATGTAAACATCCCTTTTGACAGTAATAAGCAGTGACAGGTACTCTTTATGGATGGATCTGGGGTCTTTAAGGCCCCAAACCCCTCCCTCTGCACTTGAATGTATTAAACGCCAAGATCTGCGTTTTTGAATACTTTCTATTTTTAAAAACTGGCGCCTTTAGGATCCCAGTAATCTGAAAGTGATGTCATGACATCGCTTCTGGGTTACTAGATCCGAGACACGAACAAAGCCGATTCCGGCTTTGTTCAGGTCTCCGCCCAGCCAGCGGACGTGCTGGCTGGTCACTGATCGGATCTCTTGGTGGGATAGGAAACCCGGGCAGAGTGGCGGGAAGACGTCCCCTCCCGCTGCTTGTTATAACGGCCAAGCGGCTGCTTAGTCGCATTGGTTATCACAAGAAAGCTGACGGTCTGCTCTAAAGAACGGTACCGGGATGATGCCTGTAGGTACACGCATCACCCCGATACAACCCCATGCAGCAATTTCAGTGCGTTTTGAAAAATTTGAATATTGGCCCCCGATAATCATTCGACCCCTATAACAGAGGGTGCATTTCAGAAAAGCACAAAATTGATCGTATTATTGTAAGCAGTTAATCAACCCCTAAGATAGTGGCTATGGCCTTATTAGGATACACCTCCAGAGCTGCAGCCAGTCCCTTGTCCTTTAGGTTAAAATATATCTATATATCTTTTTAATTTTGGATAGAGTGCACACAGTTCCCAGGACACAACGGGGACCAGTGAACACGCGCAGCGCGACTCGCGCAGTAGGGAACCGGGCAGTGAAGCCGCAAAGCTTCACTTCCTGATTCCCTGACAGAGGATGACGGCGGGGGCAGCCGAGAGACGAGCGATTGCTCGTCATCTGCTGCCATCACTGGACCCTGGAACAGGTAAATGTCCATTTATTAAAAGTCAGCAGCTGCAGTATTTGTAGCTGCTGACTTTTTATATTTTTTTTTTTTAAGGTGCCACTCCTCTTGAACTAATAGAGCTAAGGTTGGGCACATTCGACCACAGGTTCGATGGACACATATCACTATTGTCAGCGTCATGTTGAAGCTCCTATCTATATTGAACTGTTGCAACGAAAACAGAAATAAAGCATTTGTTTATGTCGGATCTTTTGGTTTTTGGATTCTGCACGTTCGTTATCGTTTGTTAAAACGATAACGAAAATTCGGACGAAAATGCATTCGGACGAAAACGAATGCACATGACTAATAGACAGTAGTCCCCTGTAGTGAACAAATGTGCTAATTATCTAATGTGCTTGGTAAATGTGTATAAACATTGTTTATCCCTACCCTAGCTATAACATCAGAAGAATGCCTAATTTTTGCCAGAGACCTTTTTTCCTCCTTTTGTCCCCAAAAGTAAAGATTCTGAACATAGGATATTTTTTTTAAATTAGAATATGGTTTTATTTTCTTGTTCCAATACTCACGTTCATCACAGAGAGGCCCCTCTCTCGTACCCCACTGGAATCCTTGAACTATACTGTCCTTTACTGAACTCAGCAGAGCTTTGTCCACCTAGAAAAAAAAAAAAAAACGCAGAAGCGGTGAATGTGTGTACGCAGCTGATTTATACACATGTAAACTAACATCACAATTAAAAAAAAAAAAAAAAAAAAAAAAAACTAACATCACAATTTATTATATACAGATAAAGCAGAGCTAGGACAGTATGAAAATTCTTCTGATCATCTGGAGTATTTGCAATAGAGGGGCTTTTTTAAAAAGTAAAACGTACAGGAGGATCATCTGACAGTTTACTGAAAATGACTTACTTTAAATGGTTTACAATAGGTTCCCTAAAACCTAATAACTATTTAAAGCAGGAAACATTGCAATTTAAAAACTGACACATACTGATGGACACTAATAGGCATCGATGAATGGACTCCTTGGTTGAATGTTTAGGAAACATTGAGCTCAACAAAGCTTCACCCCACTGACAGGTAAAAATGTACCTTAAAGTGAAACTGAACGCTACAAGATGTCCTCAAAAAAAGGCAGGCAGAAGCAAAGGATTGGTCATCAGCTGACATTTCCACCATGACTAAATTGCCATGCCTTGTTCTGCACTGTCTCTATATGGAGGCAGCCGTCCTTATGCAGTACAGGCAGAGCTTTGTCTCCCTATGTCAGAGCTTCCAGCAAGGAGAAAAATTTGTGATACAGTAATGATATCACCAAATCTTGCTGCAAATCTAGCGAGACTACCAGTCAGAGGCAGCAGTGCCTGAGATCTCACATGGCAGATATACAGATATGAAGCTGCAGGTACAAGAGTAACTAAGCATCCTCACATATAAGGAAGCGCACTGCTATTTTTCAAGAGAAATTCAAGACAAAGGGTATATTTTTTCAGGGTAATTTGAGGCATAATTAACACTTGTAGATGTTACTTATAACATAGCAAAAACTCAGTTACACTTTAATGCGAGTGGTACTTGTGACGGACCTCGTACCCAAGATGTCCGCCGTAACTGCTTCCTCTGTCCGGTACCACACAATCCAAGACCCCCTTAGCTTACCCAGTCACCAGACAACACCAGTGTAGGGCACATCAGGAATCAATCTTTATTTGACATGTCACACTTATATACAGTTGACAGATGACTCAAGCCTAACCTAATTAGCATGAGCTAATTATCTTAATCAACACTGGGCTCCTTCATTCAATTGCAGGGTTAATTAGCACACACAACAATAGGTGAAACACTTCTACAAGCCAGACTATACTCAATTACATAACACAGGTGGCTGGAGTTCATGTCATTAGCGTCTCTTGCTAATATGCCAAATACACATACAGATTCTATGTGTATTGGGGGGCCAGCATGGACCTGAATCCAAGTATCACCAGCTCAGGGGTCCCAGGCTTGCAGCTCAAAGAGCACTGTTCCCCCAAATGCCAGGGCCCATAATCACAAGGTAATAGGCTCGCGTTCAGTCCCCTCCAACAGCCTTCCCGGCTAGGTCCGTCACATTTCTACCCTTTCGGCAGGAGACTAACACAGGAGGAGACCCCAGACGGGTTGACTCCGAAGTTAGTCAGTGGTTCCAGTCCTCTAATGCCTGTACCCACACAGTACCCTAAACAAATTGTTCCAAACAGAGCACTCACCCAGCCAACCTCTGCCTCTCTCAAAGAACATATCTGCCGCTGGGGAGAGGCCTGGACTGGCCCTTCTCCCTGGAGTCTTTTCAGCCGCTGGAGAGAAGACAGGGTGACTGGGCTCACTCCATCCTGCTGTTGGGGATCTGGGCCGACCGCCCAGCATCCCTGGGTTATACTGGTGTTGACTGCATTCCCATCCACCTTTACAGGGAATCTGTCCTGTTTTAGTTGCGGGCAGAGGCCAGCAGCGCTCTGTTCCGTTGCCAGCAGTTCAGCTGGGTGTAGGAGCTTCCCTACATCATCTCCTCCAGCTAACTGTTGGGGAGAGAGGCCGACTGCCCCGGCTTCCTGGAACTCCAAGGTTGTTGCTGGTGCTGGACAGAGGTGGGTAGCACTCTGCCCTGTTGCCAGCACTTCTGCTGGGGACTCCACATCCTCCGCTTTGGCAAACCATTGGGGCAGGAGGCTGGCTTCCTCCACTCCCACATCTGGCTGCTGGGACAACATGTCTCTGGTACTGTCTCCCAGGTGCACAAATCTTTGCTGGGGAGGAAAGATCGCTTTCTCCACCCTGGCCAACTGTTGGGGAGGGACGACAAACACCTCCTCTCCCTTCTCCCCCTGTATCTGCTGCTGGGAAGTGATTGCCACCTTCTCATCCTGAGCCTCCATAACTGCCACCAGTGTGGGGCAGAGGTCTTGGACCCTCTGTCCGGTGACCTGCGCTTCAGCTGGGGAAGTTCCTTGTAACTCCACAGATACTGCTGTTGGTGCTGGGCAGAGCTCAGTGAAGTTTGGCCCTAATACCAGCTCTTCTGATGGAGGCTCATGAGGTTGTTTTTCCTCAGCAGAAAAGTCTATTAAATCCCCAGTCTCTACAACTGATGGCTGGGGATAGAGGTTCACCACCTGTCCGTGGAACCTAGAAGATGCCATCGGTGCTGGGCAGAGGTTAGCAGAGCTCTGCCCTGTTGTCAGCACTTCCTGCATCCGCCATAAGACCTCCGCGTCCATAGCTGCGGGGGCAGGTGGGCAAAGCACTCTGTTACTATGCCACATCGCCGACTCTTCAGCCAGGATTTCAGAGCTGTCTGCTGGTATTTCCTCATAGTCCCAGGCAAAGGGAGCCCCACCCTGCTGCTGAGCAGAGTCTAGCAGCTGTATGTAGGCGATCTCTAGCTCCCATTCCTGAGCGGCCAGGAACTCCAAATCTTCCTGTGCCCAGAGCACTTCCGAGACGTTCAATCTTTGCTCTCTGTGCTCCATTATTTCCTCCAAACGCCACTCCAGATCACTCCCAAAGTCGGGGTCCTCGGACAGCCTCCAGTACAACAATCCCAGGCCATTATAATCAAAGCCTTCCGTGGGCCTGTCATCCGCTGTCCACGGGCACACTTGGGCTACATACCACCGGAGGGCTCTGTAGCTCTCGTCCAAACGCATTTCTGCCCGGATCAGCCTGCTTAACTCAGCTGTCCACTCCTGCTTCGGTTGTTCCCCCAATAACAACATTCGTACTTCATACTGCGACCAGTACCTTACATGGATGGAGGGGAGAACTTTTCCCTGGTGTCGCTGCTCACAGGCTAGCGCTTCTTTCCAGAGTTGTAGGCGAACAGAATCATACCATCCCAGCAGGACCTGCACCGATACTGGTCCTCTGTGCTGTATCCGCATCTCTCGCAACCTCCTTTCGAATTCCTCTTCCATGACGTATCTGTACCTCTGCTATCCGGGCCTTGGATCCAGGTGATGGTTTGGATGTGTTCACGACAAGGAAGCACGATCCCACCGCTGCCAGCCAATTGTGACGGACCTCGTACCCAAGATGTCCGCCGTAACTGCTTCCTCTGTCCGGTACCACACAATCCAAGACCCCCTTAGCTTACCCAGTCACCAGACAACACCAGTGTAGGGCACATCAGGAATCAATCTTTATTTGACATGTCACACTTATATACAGTTGACAGATGACTCAAGCCTAACCTAATTAGCATGAGCTAATTATCTTAATCAACACTGGGCTCCTTCATTCAATTGCAGGGTTAATTAGCACACACAACAATAGGTGAAACACTTCTACAGGCCAGACTATACTCAATTACATAACACAGGTGGCTGGAGTTCATGTCATTAGCGTCTCTTGCTAATATGCCAAATACACATACAGATTCTATGTGTATTGGGGGGCCAGCATGGACCTGAATCCAAGTATCACCAGCTCAGGGGTCCCAGGCTTGCAGCTCAAAGAGCACTGTTCCCCCAAATGCCAGGGCCCATAATCACAAGGTAATAGGCTCGCGTTCAGTCCCCTCCAACAGCCTTCCCGGCTAGGTCCGTCACAGTACTATTACTGGAGTTTCTGATGATGGCTAGATCTTAGCACACCAAAGGGTGCTTAACAGTTTGACCTGTGTACTAATCTTATAAACAACGCACACATTGGGTAAGAGAGGTGTATCTTTTTTTTTTTTTAATAAATGTATCCACAAAGATCTGTTAATGTGTGTGTGTACAATATATATATATATATATATATATATATATATATATATATATATATACACACACACACACACACATATATACCTACATACATCCTACTTTTTTTTTTAATTAGTTCCTCCTAAAGAGTTCCTTCCCATCAATTACTTTGTTTTGCTGTTGCTTGTCATTCCTCCACATATAACACAGATGGTTGCAGACAGACACATACCTCAGATGGCAGAGTATCATCTACCAAAATGTTGGGTCCAGTAGTGTCTGGTCCAAATGCCCAGATAGAACGGGCAGCCAGCAAATCCCAATCATATTTTGTCTGGAAAAATTCTCCTAGTTTCTTCCTGTTGATCAGCAATATAAATAAATAGTTAGGGAGAGCAGCAGCTAGAAATGTGACCCCTCTATTAAAAATATTGCAATTTCCAATGCATGCAGTTTACGTGGAGTGCCACTTCTGCAATACCACATTTAGCCAACAGATGGAACTAAAGCTCAACATTGAAACATGTGGCAAAGCAATGACATTCAAAAATATCGGCAAGCTTCTATTTTTTTCCCCCAACCTCGAAAAAATTTTAAACATTAGAAATCAAAATAAGTGGTGGCTGTTAGGTATATCTGAAGATGCTGAGCTCTCTACTAGGGCTCAATAGGTTTCTCAGATTTTTACTCTACTGTGATAGGAAAACTAAAACTTTACACTGGATACGCACAGATTACCTAAATGTTAGCTTGTGGAAAAAATAGATTAATCAGAACCTACCACTCTACAAATTAACATATGAAGCAAGGGGATGTCCATGGAAGTTCCTTAAAGTCTGGGGTCCCTGGATAGCGTGACAAGATACCAGTGACTCCCTCCTTCACTTGATTTCCAACCCCCCACTTTCCTTCGCCCTGTCACCCCATTGATCCGTAGACCAACTATATTTGTAAATGATCAAAGAACAGTGATGCAGGAATGAACTCCCCTTCATCCATTACAGAACTCACCTGTTCCAAGAGATCTGCACAACTTCATTTTCAATGTCTTCAGCCAGCCCTTTCTCCAGTGGTTCTGCAATCATTGTGATCTTATTCCTTCACACAAAAGAATACATATCAGCCATAACTAAGAGTCCATATGTTCAAGATAAGAACAAAACAACAGTTCTTACTATGACTAGAGAGACTGACAAAAATCTTAATGAAAAAGCTACTGTAAAGCCGTAACACAAGGTTTACATATGAATACTGAAAAATACTTACTTCTTATTAGGTGTCTCAGCAAAGCACTTTAGTGATGAGGTTTCCACAACAGTCTCGCAAAACGTCACCACGGGATCAGCAACCTGCAGAGGCAGTAGAAAATTAACATTGATCTCAAAAAGAACCTTCTGTCAGACCATTCATCTCAATAGCTTCCCAGTATATTATATGTGCATTAAACCTATTTTTGGAATGTTATTTATCTGTTAAAGTCTCCCTTTTGTAGACACATCTGAAAGCCCTGAAACTGCTGCTGGACACCATCTTGCATGTGAAGTCAGCAGCCCCAGCAGATTCAGAGCAGTCACTCCAGTGTCACACTATAGTATTCTCCTTCACTCCAACTCCAGCAGCCCTGCCATGGATCTTAAACACACAAAATTAAATGAGCGAGCGACTAAATCGGACCTAGCACCACTCTCTGGCAGTCCTATGTACAGCAGAGCTCAGAATAGGATAGGAAGAAGTCGTACAAGGAGCCACTCAGTTGTGCTGCAGTATTCATAAAATGGAACATGCTGATAGGAGGAGAGATCAGAATGACCGACATATAAGCTCATCAGTCAACAGCTTCTCCTTTCACTGTCCAGTCACAGGCTGGGGGAGGGACAAGACCTGTAGATGTTACTTAACAGCATTAGAGGAAGATCAGGTCTTTTGCCCTGTCAGACAAAGTTTTGTGGCATGGTAGGGCTGTGTTAATCTAAGGACTATATGAAAAGAAATATTTTGGTAGGTAGCGTATATATATATATATATATATATATAGAGAGAGAGAGAGAGATTATATAGAGAGATATATATTTATATTTGTTTTTTCCATCTGTGTAGTTAGTGGTTTGCCTGGAGGTTAGGTATAGGGCTGCTGATAGAAATTATTTTCAAACAAATGTTTTTGCTATTCAAATGCAAGCTTGATGCCTGTTCTTGAGGCTACTTTCACACTGGAGCGGTGGGGGCGCTGGCGGTAAAGCAGCGCTATATTTAGCGCCGCTTTACCGGCGTTTTAGCGGCGCATTGCGGCCGCTCGCGGGGTGGTTTTACCCCCCGTGAGCGGCCGAAAAAGGGTCAATACCGCCCGCAAACCGCCGCTGCAGCAGCGTTTTGCGGGCGGGTTCGGTGCGCTGCCCCATTGTTTCCAATGGGAACGGGCGCTATAGGAGCGGTAAATATACCGCTCCTATAGCGAGCCATAGATGCGGCTTGCAGGACAATTTTCCAGCGTCCTGCAAGCGCACCGCTTCAGTGTGAAAGCCCTCGGGCTTTCACACTGAAGACACAGCAACAGCTGTTTCGGGTCGGTTTGCAGGCGCTATTATTAGCGCAATAGCGCCTGCAAACCGCCCCAGTGTGACAGGGGCCTAAGACATAAATGTAAAAGCTACCTATTCATCCATAAGTAAAAGTAAAGGACACAAAACTAAAGAGAAAACAGAGGAACAACATGGACATTTTAATTTGCTCCTATAAGAAACAGTAATTTTACTTTGAATGGCCACACTCACCTTAATGTCAATCTCTGAATACATCTTGCGAAGGTCGTGCATTACACAGTCCAAGTACAGCTCTCCGGTACCCAGAATGACGTGCTCCCCAGACTCTTCCACCTAGATACATGTATAAAGTTATTGCAGCAAAAAATGTATAATACAGGAGCAGCACTGTATGACGTCAGTCCCTAAATTTGCAGTGCTGGCCCTTTACAGTGTTCACTATGTCAGGTAAGCTCCCTCTAATGACTACTGACTAATGGTGGAAACCATCTACAGCAGGGGTCCCCAACCCCTGGTCGTGGCCTGGTGCCGGTCTGTGACCTGTTGGGGGCCAGGCCACGGGGCGAGGCGGGGCAGCGGCAGCTCAACCTCTATTGGCAGCCGCTTTTATTGCCACCCGGGCTCTGCCTCTTGTTTCTTCCCCTCCATGAGAGCTGGTCTTCTCTAAAATAGCGGTGGAGACCAAATCACCAGTTCCGACCCCGGACCTCTAGTGGCAGCTCTGGCAATACGGCAGGAACATGGATATCTCATAATGGGCAATGCAGGAGACATTCAGGCCCCTCCACACCATCCATTCAGAGCCCGGCCAAATCAAGACCCAGGTGAGACTCGGCAGCAGGGGACCTGTATGTGTTTGCTGTGCCCCGGGGCGTCAGGAGGATAGTAGCCGCTATTTATTGACAAAGGGCGGAGCTTCACTCGCTCGCCGCTTAGCCCCTGCTGTACGGCAATTGAATATAGATCGCCCTTTATTGTAGCCGCACAGCATGGGGTGAGCAACGGTCGAGCGAAGCTCCACCCCTGTCAATAAGTGGCGGCTGCTCTCCTCCTTTTAAAGTCCCAGGGCCCAGCAAACACATGGATGCAGGAGCCTGGTGATCGGAGGTGCTCAGTGAGCTCTGTGCAGTGATCTATTTAATGTTTCAACAGGAGTCAAACCTTTCTGCTAATGATCTGTAAATATACAGGCTGCACAGAAATTCCTGTTAAAACCCCATCAGTGAGTAGAAACAATATCATCCAGCCACCGCCCCCCCGGAAAGATTGGCCACGATACCGGATACTGGCACCGAAAAGTTTGGGGACCGCTGATCTACAGGATAAGTCGCTGTGACTTGCGGCAGACACAGCCAATGACAGATAGCAGAAAGGTAAGTTACCTTGGTAGTGAGCGAAGGGTAACTCTTGTTGACTTTTCTTAATCCATCTAACATCTTTGGCAGTTCTGATGGGTTCACGGGCTCCACAGCAATCTTGATGACCGACGTGGTGTTGAACTTTAATGGCCGGAAAATCTGAGCCTAGAAAGACAAAACGTACAAAACGTTACCATACTGATAGTATGCTGTTAGTTTGCAATATTACATATTCCAGAACAATAGAACTCCATATTCAAAGTGTAACTGCAGCCAAGTCTTTCTTTTCTTTCAATTTTGGATAGTAAGTGAAGGGTTAGAAACTCTCAGATTTTTATTGCTTTCTCAATGGATACATTTTTTCTACAATTCCTCTTGCAGACATGCAACAGGAAGTAGAAATCTCCTTAAAATGTGTTGAAATTCTATGACAGCCATCCTTGCTGAAAGACACTTCCCTCTGCTAATGTTCTGCAGACAATCTTAACATTTTGCATTTTCTCCAAGTTATAAATGGTTCCAAACAGTACTCTATACATGGATACTCTTATTGGTCAGGGCGTTGGCATGTTGATCAGCTTTACAATTTGTTTATGCAACTGAAAAACGGTTTACCACTTGTGGACCGCCCGCAATGTACTGCGGAGGGGTGGTCTGCACAGGCAAAGCGAGGTACCCATACATCTCTGCCTGCTTCTGGGTTTAGGGTGCGCTCATGTGCCCTGCCCCTCCCCAGCACCCGCTGTGAATGTACACAGTGGGAGACTGTCACCAAGTCCTGGCCAACGATTCACACCCAGGACCTGCTGATCGGCTGTGTACAATCACTATATGTCACTGGTGATGTCAGAGGCAGTTAGTCAGCTCCCCCCAGCTTCAGTTAGTGCCTGATTGCCCATCGCAGTCCCATTATAAGTCGCAGATCACGGGCATTAATAGTATAAAAAAAAATTAAAAATAATTCCAGTATATATATATATATATATATATATATATGCCATAGTTTGTAGGCGCTATAATTTTCACACAAACCAATTTTTTTTTTACCAAAGCCATGTAGCAGAATACATTTTTGGACCAAAATCTATGAAGAAATTTTTATTTTTATATTGGATACATTTCATTTATATCGCAAAAAATAAAAAGCCCAGTGATGATTCAAATAACACCATAGAAAGCTCTATTTGTGAGAAAAAGAATTATATACATTTTGTTTGGGTACAGAGTTGCATGACTGTGCAATTACCAGTTAAAGTAGCACAGTGCCAAATATAAAAAAATGGCCTGATCAAGAAGGGGGTAAAACCTTTCGGAGTGCAATTGCTTAAATAAGCCAGACATGGGCCTCATATTTACCTCCTCATTGCCCCGTGGCTCAGTGATTGTGGCAGTCTTCACAATTGGCTGGTCCGCTCCCTCAATAAGAATCCAGTTTCCAGCTGGCACTCTGTTCACTTCAATTTGATACCTGTAAAGAACAGAACACGGTCACCTCTTGCAGGATAAAGAGTTCAACTAACCTCACAATGTAACAGTGTTGGAAGCTATGCCTCTAGCCAGTAGTGGGGAATAGGTATAAAACTGAACAGGCGTTACTGGATAACAAATGATCCGAGGATACATGCTACATATCTGCAGAAGTTATAATAGGCTAATTACCAAGCATATTAAGTTAGATAAATGTACCTTGTATCAAATATATTATTATATTTGTTAGGTTAACACATTCTAAGTAAAATGTAGATGTAACGCCAACAGATATTTATTACTTCTCACAGAGAGAACAGTACCCCCCCCCCCCCCCCCCGCCCCCCCCCCCCCCCCCCCGCCAATGCCTTCATCTGAATTTCTCCTCAGAAGCATAGAGCCATCTGTTCATGCAAAATCCAGGTTCAGCATCTTCTTCCTGGACTGAGGTGCTGGCTCGAGGATAGTTTTTGTGGACTCACCTGGCCACGGACACCCACAATCTTCCCACAGTGCAGATCTGGGAGTCCTCTTCATCTTCTAAAGTGTAATTCTCTCCCAAAACTTTCACTGCCTGCCCAGCATGAATGGTGCCACTCAACACCCGTCCAAAGGCATGGAACTGCACCCCGTCATCTGTACTGTACATCTTGGTGGTGTGACACATTAGAGGTCCCTAATACATAGAGCAGAGACAAATATTACAGATCAGACAAAGCAGGCAGGAATGTCATTCTTCAAAGCAGGACAATCTTATTTTCACACAAAACTATTGTGTACTATTATCTTACAACAAAACACACTACTTATATATTGCATTGTTTAAAAAGGTAATGCAGTGCAAAAAAACAGTATTTTATTTCTCCATTGAGGGACACAAACTTTTTAGATCTTAATTCCATCTCTCTGACATTGTTTCATGTAACACTAAAATTTAGGGTACTCCCCTATAACATCTGGGCAGTCAAAGCTACATTGTCCGACAGAGCTTGCACCGACTGTTCCCCTCTTCCGGAGGTCATCCAAGTATTACACAATGAAGAATGCCACGACAGCACATGAGGGATAATACTGAGACTAACATCTTGGTGAACACGCAAGGTTCAGATGAGGGTATAAAGGGCAGGGCCACACACACACTGAAAGTGTAGGGGCCCCACAGGAAAACAAGGGAAACGTTAATGTCCACAGAAGCCAGAAAGTGTATCTGGTGAAGGGAGGCAGGAACAGATTTTGTAAAAATCATGCACAATTTCTGGACCCCGAATAAAGACATTCAGAGCTTTGAGATTCAAGATGGGACAAATGTCTTCTTTGGGTTTGGGAACAGCGAACAAGCTGGAGTAAAACTCCTGAAACAGTCCTGCCAAAGGAATTAGGGCAATGACACTAAGTGGCAAATGAGGTTTAATGTTGACAAATGTAAAGTTATGCACTTGGGGGCAATGAATATGCATGCATCATACATACTAGGGGGAGTACAACTGGGGGAATCCATAGTGGAGAAGGATCTGGGGGTTTTGGTAGATAAATAAGCTTAATAACATGCAATGCCAAGCTGTGGTTTCCTAAGCGAGCAAAGTCCTTTCTTGTATTAAGAGAGGTATGGACTCCAGAGAGATATAATTTTGCCCCTGTACAAATTAGTAAGACCTCATCTGGAATATGTAGTACAGATTTGGGCACCAGTTCTCAAAAAGGATATCGGGGAACTGGGGAAAGTGCAGAGAAGGGCAACCAAACTGATAAGAATCATGGAGGAGCTCAGCTATGAGGAAAGATTAGAGGAACTGAATTTATTCACTCTTGAGAAGGAGGAGATTAGGGGGGATATGATCAACATGTACAAATACATAAGGGGTCCATATAGTGAACTTGGTGTTGAGTTATTCACTTTAGGGTTATCACAGAGAACAAGGGGGCACTCTAAGTCTAGAGGAAAAGAGATTTCATCTCCAAATATGGAAAGGTTTCTTCACAGTAAGAGCTGTGAAATGTGGAATAGACTCCCTCCAGAGGTGGTTCTGTCCAGCTCAGTAGATTGTTTTAAGAAAGGCCCGGATTCTCTCCTAGATACACATAATATAACTGGATAGGTAAAGGTGATCCAGGGACCGATTGCCTCTTACAGGATCAGGAAGGAAAAATATGAACATGTGATATATGATGTGGAGAGTCAGCCTGGGGCAGGGTTAAAAAAGGGGTTAATTGAAGAGGGCAGGTACTTCCCCTTCAGACCTGCTCATTACCAGCTGAGTTTAAAATGTCAAAGAGGAGAAGTGTGTTTGGAAAGAGATGGCTGTTGAGCTATCAAAGCCGAGAGGAGCTTGAAGCTGGAAGGACCCATGTTACCCATGACTTGACCCTGCTGGGTGAGCTTGCCTGAACTGGGACTTTGCTATGTTATATGCTGTGGCTGGGATGCTGAGCATTATTTAACAGGACTGTCTTATAGTGCTAAGCAGAGTTTTTGTGTTGTTTGAACTGCCTATAAAGACAAAGCTTGTAAATTTTCTGTTGCTTTTTGCCGAATAAAGCCTTTTAAGTTGACTGAACTGTCTGAGCCGGCTTGTCACCCCCTGACCCCTTACAATGAGTACAATAATCACATGTACAAGAAAAAGCAATCAGTGAAGATGAAGTCCAAAAAATTAAAGACAAAATATAAAACACCAAAATTAGTGAATTTCCTAAGAAGTGTGTCCATCAAATAGCTGACTTTAAGATCCTCTATAGGGATAGTAATGATGCAGCAGGGTGAATTGAAGCTGGCTGTAGAGCTGTTAAAACAGAGAAGTCTTCTATTGGAAAGCTATAGATATATTACGCTTACCAGACAAGGTGGACCCACTTGCGGCAGTGGGTCAATCGAGCTTGTAATAGCCGAAAGCCCGGCTTTCGGGCATTATAAGTTCGAATGACCCACTACCGCTGGCATGCGGGTCTACCATGTCTGGTAAGAGTGGTAGTATGCTGGTAATAGGAGGGTTTATCCTGGGCTGGCCTAGTATTGAATCCTCCTGTAAGTGGCAGTATAACTAAAAGGTTAAAGACTTCCTGTGTCCCTCAGTGACTGAGAAAGAAATACGATTTTGGCATCCTGAGTTACATTTATTTTTCTAAAGGTAGCATAAAGAAACAAACATAAATAAACCACATAATAAATTCCTATGTCTGCAGCCTAATATTTTGCTGGTCAAGCTTAGGACACAGTATGCCCTGTTGGAAAATTGAGAGAAAGGCTTAGTGAATTTCTCTTGGCAGGAAAAAAAAAAAGTTATATTTACATAACACCAAGCTATACGCTGTAAAAAACTTGACAGTACCCTTTTCTGTGCAAGTCTGCATTCTGAGCACCTTTTTTTTGCTGTGCCCTTAACAGTGGAGAAGTGGAACCTTGGGACATACAAAAGCATAGCACAAAGAATATCTGAAGCTGCATTGTAAAATTGTTCTTAGTGTTGATAAAATGGAGGGATCATATGAACTCACATCTGAATCACACTGGCTCATTTCCTCTCCTAGGTCACAATCGATGCCTCCAGTGTATGTGTGCTCAATCTTGGCTTTTGCACCACTCTTGGGTGAAGGGATGTGCTGGACACACATATCCACAAAACCTTACATTGTAGAAGGAGGAAGAAAAAAAGAGACAAATGAAGACAGCTACAGAAGAGAGCGGCAAATCTGCAATAACACATGACCCTAGCCTAATAATAAATGCTTCCTGTATAGCGCCACCTCTTGTCACAGGTGGAGTGATTCCAAATGCACTCTGCCTGGAACAGCAACAGCTGGCGATACCCGAATTAAACACTGTTATTAAAAGGTATGTTTAATACTATAATCACAGTGTATATATGGGCATATCTGTTCTGCAGTGGTTACCGGGCTGCTTTCAAACTGCACTGAGCCATAGACCTCTGTTATTACCTACAGGTTTGGTGCTCTTTCAGAAAGCGCACCACACCTGCAGGATATAATAAAATTCTATGGCAAAGTGCAGCTAACCCATAGGAAAGCCAGAGGTGCACTGCTCTGGGTAAACCACAGCACATCAGTGTGAAAGCAGCCTTAGGCCCCTTTCACATGATCGGTCCGACCCAATCAGACCCTCCATTCACTTCTATGGAGCGGCAAATGTAAACAGACTTTTGTGCATTTACACCTGCCTACCTTCAATCCGATCGGCTAAAAGAAAGAAAAAAAAACAGAAGGGGATCTGTCCCCTTCCATCTGGGCGGATCGGAGGGCCCATAGAGTAGAGTGGGCTGTGTCCTTGTCCACTCTGCATATGCGGAGTGTACACGGACCTGTCTTCCCTCACTCCACTCATTGCGGCCCGCGACCGGTTACCAAGTTGCTTAAGAGGCCCTTGCTCTTCAAAAGGTTGGGCACCCCTGCTGTAGCCAGACACAACCAGTGTTTCCATAAGATAGTCAATGATAGCAACCAAAAATCAAAGCGCCTGCCTTCCGAGATTCTTCCTCCTGATTGGCTGAGACACAGGAGTGGTGCCATTGGCTGCCGCTGCTGTCAAAGTCAGCTAGCTAATCAGGGGAGTGGGGCCGGGGGCTCCGTGCCTGAATGGACACAGGGAGCTTTGACTCGGCTTGGGTTCCCCCATAGCAAGCTGCTTGCTGTGGGGGCACTGAACAGGAGGGAGGGACCAGGATCATAGAAGAGAGACCTGAGAAGAGGAGGATTCGGGCTGCTCTGTGCAAATCCACTGCAAATGGGCAGGTAAGTATAACATGTTTGTTATTTTTATTAGGTAAAAAAAACAAGACTTTACAATCACTTTAACTCAACATAAAAATACATTTTAGACAACCGTCTGTTTCCAACCTTGTGACAACCGTCTGGGGAAGTGGCCCTTTTGTGCCCCTTTGTAAAAAAGACAGCTCCATAAAGACTTGGTTTGACAAGCCTGGAGTCGAGGAACTTGAGTGTCTTGCACAGAGCTCTGGCCTCAGCCCTACTAAACACCTTTGTGGTAAAATGGAATGTCAATTGCAAGCCAGATATTCTCATTCAGCATCAGTACCTGACAAATGGACACATTTTCCCACAGACATTTCAAAATCTCATGGAAAGCCTTCCCAGAAGAGTGAGAGCTGCTAAAAACCGCAGTTTTGTTATCCGTTGTTAAAGTGGTTGTAAACTCTCCCCCACAACTTTGTCCCATGTAAATCAGCATAAAAAACCCTAATGAACACTGCTTGTATACATCTCCTTACTTGCTTAGTATTGTTGTAATCCTTTTAGTTCTTTAGAATGACGTCACTGAGCGTGCCCAGATCTCCCCTGATTTACGGCACACTCTCTATGTGCTTGTCTATCTGTTATCAGTACTTCCTATGGCACACCACTGAAATCCCAGGAGACTTCATAATCACTCAGAGCTTCCTCCTACATCCCCCATGTGACATCACATGCAGTGTAAACCTGGCCATCGGACAGCATTACTGCAGTCTTATCAGCTTAAGCTAAGACTGACATAGGCAAATACTAGCTAATCGGCACAAGTAAATACTATGAAATAAAACAAATAAGCTATGAACAGGTAAGCAGGGTTGCCATAGAAAAGTTGGATTGAGAAGGAGGCTTGGTTAACAGTATAGGAAGTGCTCAATGTAAGGGCGGAAATACACTCCACTGTGGACTCAGAAAACAATACTTAAGATGGCACCGCCTAACCCCTGGAAACAATTTTTTTTAAAGTTTCTTTAAATAGTAAGGAATATGTGATTTGGGCTGGATTACAGTGGCTATAATTTGATAATTACTTATTATAATGGACTAAATGAAATAAAGCATCAGAGTGGGAGAGTTTACTTCCTCTTTAAACAGCCACACACGTTTTGTCCACACACACACACACACACACACACGTTTTGCCATTTATTATATGCAAGCAATGGTAAACCTTGGATTAAGCCAAAAATACATACAGGATATATATGTGCATGATCCTGTGAGCTTACCTGTAAACTCCCCAAAAAAGCGGTTACACACAAGCCTCAGCAGAGGTCGGATGTTCAGTTTTAACTCCTCCTTGGTGAGGTGGATGCCCAGCTCCTCCAGGGTCTGAGGCAGAGATGTGTCTACATCACCCACCACCTGCACAACAAAAAAAACGAACAATGAATAAATCAGATCAGTGTGCACCAGGACCAGAACCTACATATTTAAGCTCAACATACCTGGGCCAGGATCTTGTAAAGGGGTTCAAGGACGAATTCCACAAAACTGCGTTGCGAGCTGCTTGTTGGAGCTTTCTTGGTAAATTTTCGTCTTGAAAAATGGTAGAAAAGTTAACAAGTTAAAAACAATTTGTAAGATGGAAATCTAGAAATAACGATGCACACACATCCATACAAAGCAGGCTAAGTCCTTTAAAAAAATCTGCAATGTGTCCCCGATTTGTTTAGAACAGATCCAATATATGAGAACCAAGTTGCAATGCACACATTTGTATGGAGAAAAGAAAATTCATCCACACAGCATCTTAACTGCAGCACAGCAAACAAAATCTGCTGGCTTATCTCCATGTCAAGCACTGCAACAAATCAGAGAAGCAACAAATCCCACAATGCAACATCGCAATCCAATCCTAATTTAAAAAAAGACGCTAATAAATAATTTGTTGGTATGGATTACGTTCGGTACAGCTCATTACAACTATACACTTTGCCCCATGCATTACGTTTCTTACACACTTACAGAGGGTTCTGTTATTAGCACTGTGGCCCTGGGATGAATTCTGACTGAGTACTCTAACTGCATGAAGCTTTTATGGTCTCCTTGTGTTGTCCCAAATCCCTGCCCCATTTCAAAACCATTTTGGGAATCTGAAGTGAGCAGATGGCCAGGCTATGGACATTCAGGCTTTTACTTAAGCTTAAAGTGGACCTTCACTAATTTTTTCAACTTTCCATCTATTAAATCTTCTGCCCTGGTTTTAACTTTGGATAGTAAAAAAAATTTTTCCTGCCAGTAAATACCTTATACAGCCCACTTCCCGTTTCTGGTCTGGTAAAAAGCCTAGGCTTAAGACATCATGCACAGCGCTCTCTCCTAAAAGTTTATCAGGGAGGGAGTCATAAGAGGGCCAATGAGAGCTGCAGAGCTGGAGGTGTGACTGTGTAAATCCAGGAAGTTAACAGCTAGCTGCTTCAGCTGCCCACAGTTAAAATGGCTGCAGCCAGACTCAGTGGAGGGAGAATTCGGCAGCATATTTGGCAAGTACAGAATCACAGTATATATAAAATAATAAGCAAAGTGGGTGGAGGGAAGCTTCAGAGTCGCAAAGGTGTTTTTATTACAAATTATGTGAGCAGACTGCAGTTCCTCTTTAATAAGCAGTAAATAGGCATTCAAATAATCCCTCACTGACATTTGTAGCTGCAGGCACTGTGAAACAATTCAATTAAGATTGTCCAGGCCTTCTCTCATCAGCTAAGCTTACCCTGTTTGCCCTCCCAGAAGTAATTTGGCAGCTCAGCTTACCCTACTACTTCTCCCAGCAATAACCCAGTAGCCTTCCAGTCTTCTAATTTCCAATGTACAAACAAAGATAGGGGGCTTGGTGTGCTGGGCTGCTTGAAAGCATAAATGAGATGATTTCAGTGCTACTGATGAAAGGAGGATTTGATCTGCAGTGTCTGCAGCTAAGGGAATTTGCTGAGAGAATGATTACAAAGGTAATGTACAGCTTACTAAACAAGTAAATAAGTGAGATCTAGTATGTGTGCGCAATTGTGGTGGGAATCGATTATATTGTAAGTCCTTTCAGGGATAGAATCTAAGAAAACAGTTTGAGCTCCATAAACAAGAACAAAAAAAAGGCAAAAGATAAAAGTGAAAACAGCACCCCTCATCTAGCAATGAAGTTGTATGTTGCCCACATAACAATATCTTCTCACTAATGCTCTTGTACATACAGTGGGGGAAATTATTGGATCACCTGCAGATTTTGTAAGTTTTCCCACTTACAAAGAAATGAAGGGTCTATAATTTGTATAATTTTTAGGAAGAAAAATGCTGACTATGACCCTAAGAACACCACCCCCTACAGTCAAGCACAGAGGTGGAAACATTATGCTTTGGGGGCTGTTTCTCTGTTAAAGGTACAGGCCGACTTTGTCGCATTGATATGCCAATGGACAGGGCCAAGTAAAATCTTGGATGAGAACCTTCTTCCTTCAGCTAGAACACTGAAGATGGGTCATGGATGGGTCTTCCAGCATGACAATGACCCAAAACATACCGTTAAGGCAACAAAGGAGTGGCTCAAGAAGAAGCACATTAAGGTCATGGAGTGGCCTAGCCAGTCTCCAGACATTAAGTATATGGAAAATTTATGGCAGGAGCTGAAACTTCAAGTTGCCAAGCGACAGCCAAGAAACCTTAAGGATTTACAGAAGATCTGTAAAAAAAAGTGGACCAAAATCCCTCCTGAGATGTGTGCAAACCTGGTAACCAACTACAAGAAACGTCTGACCTCTGTGATTGCCAACAAGGGTTTTTTCACCAAGTACCAAGTCATGTTTTGCTTGGGGATTAAATACTGTATTTATCGGCATATAACACGCACATTTATTTTAAGAGAAAAGTTTCAGGAAAAAAAAAAAACTAAAATTTTAAAATAAGGAACTTTAAAGCAAAATAAGGGTCAGTGCCCATCTGCAGCCTCACCCATTACCATAAATGCAGCCTCATCAATGCCCATCTGCAGCCTCACAAGTGCCATCAATGCAGCCTGATCGATGCCCATCTGCAGCCTACAGGGGACAGGGAGGGGGGTGGGACAAGCGCCAACAGATTACATACAGTGAGAATCTCCTATGATAGACAGAACAGTGGTCCAATGATGGCCCAGGAGATGGGACTTCCTATTAGAGGCCTCCAAGTAAACAGTAGATTCTCACAGTATGTAATCTGATGGCGCTCGTCCCACCCCCCCTCCCAGGCCGCTAAAATTTAAATATTGGCGTTTAACACGCACACGCTATTTGCACCCGAATTTTCTTGGTGAAAAGGTGCGTGTTATACACCAATAAATACAGTGCTTATTTTACTCACTGAACTCCAACTTAATTTATAACATTTGTATCATGTATTTTTTTTTTGATTTTTTGTTGATATTCTGTCTCTATCATTTAAAATACACTTATGATAAAAAAATAATTATAGACCCTTCATTTCTTTATAAGTGGGAAAACTTACAAAATCTGCAAAAGGACCAAATAATTATTTTCCCCACTGTATATGTGGTGTCTTTTTAAATAAATACTTACGTCTTTGGATTGAAGTAGATATCGCCCCACAGTCGTTTAGAAAACTCCAGGTGGTTGATATCACCTAAGGAAAACATGACAATGTTACAAGATGCTTCTAATACTCGTCTACATTAAAGCGTTTGTTAACCTGAAAAAAAAAAAAAAAAAAAAATTGGATCCGGTTCCCTTAAGGCCCCTTTCACACTTGTGTGACCTGACCTTGTGCGCGATTCTGCCGACTTGCAGTCCCAAGTCGAAAAGTGTAAAAGGGGCCTAAAGCATGTTATACAGCACAGTGCTTGTGCTGTGTAATTTGGCCCTCTCTATCACCTGAATTACCTGGCTGATCCTGCCGGGCTATACCTTCCTCCCCTCTGTAAACTGACCACGGTTTATCATGGCTGATGAGCCCTGACACTGTGGTACAGGCCTAAGGTTCCAGGCGGTCTATTCTTCAAGTAACAACTACCTTTTTCTTCCATGTACGTTTCAACATGTTTTATTGCACAACTACAGCAGGTTTTTCTTTATTTTCACATATAAGCAGGCTAATGTTAAAGGTTTATATTTTTTTACTCTTTAATTTAGCTTATACAATGTTACAATATCACACAATTAGTACAGAAAGTTAACGTACCGAAAGTATCCGCATAGATCTTGGCAAAAGAGCCCAGGGTGAAGCATATGCTGTACTGTGAGCTTGCAAAGCAGACATTGCCCAAGAGAGGGGACAGAATGAGATGCTCGTCTGTGGAATAAATGCTGAAGACAGAGACAAACAGTTATTACTGGAAGAAGGAGAACACCAGTAGCACCTGTCAGCAACATAATAAAATGCAGTTAAAAAGTACAGACAAAGCAAGTATTGTAAAGCCCAACTCTGGTAAACTTTAAAAATGATCCTTTGCAGTGGGCTACACCTACAATGCATCGGTTAACTGCTCATCTTGTCAAGGGGAGAGAAGTGCTTTTACTTACCTGATCCTCCGATTCCCAATACTCTGGCAGTGGACTGTCCCTCGGCTTCTTAACACGCAATGAAGGGTTATGGACCCTGCATTGGCCTTGATGACATCAGGACCCTAGAGCGCTGAAGCATTGAGGAGAAGATGCTGCGTGGACCAGTCTAGCAGTGCAGAGGATAGGGGAAGTGAATCATCTTTTCCACTTCCCCTATAAGCCGAGATTTTCAGACCCTTTTTTAGGTCTGAAAGTCCACCCCTCGGCTTATATTCAAGTCACCGCCGTCTGCCTACATGAACAGCGTGTCATGCAGACAGACGGCGGTGTTCAAAAGCCGCGCCGCCTCCTCCCGCCCGTCCGTGATAGGCGGACACTAATTTTCCCAACAGTACAGTGTTCCGCCTATCACGGATGTCCTGTCATTCTCATCTCATGGACGAGGATGAAAGCATGTCCGTGATAGGCGGAACACTGCACACTGACTGCTGGGAAAAAAGTGTTCCTCCTATCACGGACGAGGAGGAGGAGGCGCGGCTTTTAAATTTGTAATGGCGCCGTACAGAGCGGGACCTCATCGGCTGCAAGGACCCCGGACACAGGACCCACGGATCGGCACAGGTAGGCTGCAATGGGGACACGGGGGTCTGTACAGGGACATGCAGCTGCAGATGGGCATTGCTGACCCTCTTTTCCACTTACAGTAGCTGCTGCATTTTTGCCCCTCGGCTTATACACGGGTCAATACGTTTCCCCATTTTTTTGTGGTGATTTAGGGGCCTCGGCTTATACTCGGGACGGCCTATACTCGAGTATATACGGTAACTGTAGAAGTGCAGGTGAAGCCCCACAGCAAGGGGTACTTTTAATGTTTACCCAAGTTGGGATTTAAATACTTACTTTTTTTTTTTTTTTTTCTATTAACTTGCAATGTGTCACTGAATTAGCTGGAAAATCTGTCTACTCCAGGAAAGTCAATTTCTTAGCATAGCCTCTTCCTTGGAAGTGACCAATTACTGTCTTCGCTGGAGTTCCTCTGTTCCCAACTTCCCTCCTTTAGGCCACTTTCACACTGAGGCGGGAGCGGCGTCGGCGGTAAAGCAGCGCTATATTTAGTGCTGCTTTACCGTTGTTTTAGCAGCGCTATTCGGCCTCTAGCGGGGCAGTGTTAACCCCCACTAGCTGCCGAAAAAGGGTTAAAACCGCCCGCAAAGCGCCGTGGCGCATTGCCGGTGGTATAGCCGCACTGCCCCATTGATTTCAATGGGTAGGAGTGGTTTAGGAGCGGTGAATACACCGTTCCTTTACCGCTCCAAAGATGCTGCTAGCAGAACTTTTTTCACCGTCCTGCAAGCGCACTGCTCCAGTGTGAAAGCCCACCGACTTTCACACTGGAGTGAAAGGGGCCTGAAAAACGCCTCAGAGTGAAGGGGGCCTTAATGTAACTGTCAGGGGTGAATTGAAGGGCATTCCTACAGAGTGTGACTCAAGTGACAGTTCTGAGTGAGCTGAGCCGCCAATATCACATTCAAGATGGCGGCACCCAGCAATATTCTCAGGAGGCTTTCACAGGTAAATAACGTGCAAAAAAATACATTTAATGCACATATAATATTCTTGTTTTTATATGAATTTATAACTTCGAAACACTCTTTAATAAGAATTGCCTCAAAAAAAGAAAATGCACATATAATCTTATGGGAAGATTTTTGTGGAAACTAAAGGTCTGATGACAAAGTCTCTTCAAAATAAACCTGTGCACCACCCATTCATGGCAAAGCAAATCAGTTCACTTTAATATCATCCCCTGCAGCTGTTCATAACCACTTTCACCTTCTGCCCACCTGTGGAAATTAGATGAAGCTCTGTGTAAGCTCCAAGTCACAGCTGAAAACGCAGGCTGTACCTCCACATGACAAGGCTTGAACAGCCAATCACTAAGCCCCAGCACTGTCATGTGGGAGGAAGGGGAGCTTCCCCACAAACAGATGAACCTGATATGTTATTTTGCTTTCCTGGACAAATGGAGTGATAGAAAGGTGAATATAAGCTGCTGAGGGGGCCGGGAATAAAGCTAATCTAATGTTTTGCCCTACATAGAGAAAGGAGAGGCTCCCTTTAATATTTGCAGCATTGAAAAGGTCCACTCACCTCAACAACCCATTAACTTCATCCACAATGTGCCTCAGCTTATAATAAGCATCAGTAGGGGGAAGCTTTAGTTCCAGAATCAAACGATCAATCTTGTTAATGCAAACAGTGACAGCTAAGCGTTCCTGCACGGCATGCTTTATAAGACGCTCTGTGTTCAGCATGACCTGTATTAAGGACAAATAAGCAATGTAAGGAAACAGGGAATATTGAAGGTATATGAATAGAATAAAGATAGAAAAACTGGAAATCTGCCTGAGCTACTCATTATTTTAGGAAGAGTGCTCAGGAGGTTAAGCTGTACCATTTTAAACCGTTGGTGAGATTAAAATCTATGATAACGTCAACACTTTACAGAAAGCCGTTTCATATTACATGTAGCATAGGTCTCTTGAGAATGTTCTCTATGCCCTCATGGGTTTAAAAGTAAAATATAAGGGAACTAAGTGAAATAAGGTTTGGGTGCACAAACCAGCTGCGGCACAAGAAAGCTTACCCCTTCAGCAGCATCGATGAACAGGACAATCCCATCTGATATGCGGAAGCCAGCTGTCACCTCATCAGAGAAGTTCACATGTCCTAGAAAGCACAAGAGGTAACAATACATATCTTTATGCTGCAGGATGGGAGGATCTTCCCATAAAGACAAACAGCAATTTACTAATGTCCTCATTTTGCAAAAAAAAATGCTCTTATTGCACCAAGTGTTAGCCTGTCATAGGAGAAACATGTGGGCTGTCATTGTAGACCTCTTTCCGTGCCATCTGCCTGGGTAGAGAAACTGAATGCTTGACCTACAAATAAGTCAGAATAATGTGCCTGTGTACTTGTTCAGGGCTGTGACTCAGAGTATGTAATTCAGTGTCAGCATGAGAGACATGCTGGCAACTAACATTTTTAGTACTGGTCAGCAGTAGATGCCTCCATGTTACTCTTGTGACAGGTTTTCTATAAAACACAGATAGAAAAGTAGGACTATTTCATAAATAGTCTTGCAGAATATAAATGCATTATCTGCATAAAAAATAGCACTTAAATCAGGGACAATCAGGCAAATAGCATTGTTTGAAAGGCCAGTAATAGCACATACAGCACTACATAATTCTATTAGTACAGGTACAACATTGTTCTAATCATATAGAAACAGCTTTGGCTGGCTTAAGTGTTAAGGTAACATTCTCTCCAACTGGAATGTCATGCCATCGACAAATATCATTGTTACCCTTTATTTTCTAGGGTTTTACGACATTTAAAGGAGAAGTACAACCAAAGCTCATTTGGTTGTACTTTTCCTGTGGATCACAGGAGTGTTCTGCATTCCTGTGACCTGTTTTCAGCAGGCGTCACAGAGTCGGTCCAGGCTTGGGAATAATCGCGTATGATCGGGATCAAACCCAGCTCAGCCTCTCGGCCTAAGCTGGCCGCTCCCACCCCCTCCACAGCCCAATGCTTCAGTGAGCATGGGGGGGGGGGGGGCAGAGCAGAGAGCGGTGACTGACAGCCAGTAGCTCTCTGCTCACAGAGCTCTGAGAACCGAGAGATTGTCAGTGTTTGATCGCTTGGTTCTCAGTATTAGAGCTGGTGGGGGACAGATGCTGCATCCACCTAGGTAAGTATGATTCCAAAATAAAAAGTAATCACATATGTCTCTTTTAAAAGGGAAAACCAAAAAGGTTTACTCTAGTGCCCTGCTCACCAGAAGGGCACACTTACTTTCCTCATAACCCGTTGGGACACCCAGAACAATGTAAGGAGGCCATGTGTAAGCTTCTAGTTGCTCTAGCCAGACCTTACACAGGTCTAAGGCCTCTTTCTGCCCCCATATTACAGTACTGTACTAATTGCCCAGCAGCAGTGCTGTAGTATGAAACGAAGGGAGTGAGCCACGTGTTACTTCATACCCAGGCATACCTTGCACTTTTTTCTGAGCAAAGTGTCAAAAATGTGAAAAAAGGTGAAGGGTAAGAGGGGGGCATTAAACCAAAACTGTACTTTTGGCCTGTATGGACAAAACACAGGTTTGCTCTAAAATGTAGCTCTACATAATGAGCCTAACTTGCATAACTAGGACTACAGACTATGTAGATACAGGTAAAGAACTAAAATGTGTGCGCCCTTCAGGATGGTCATACAAACCTGTCTTTGCAGGGAGCAGGAAAACAGAAAGTAAATTAACCACCACCTCTAATGATTTAACATACCAGGCGTGTCCATAATATTAAAGAGGTAAGATTTCTCTTTGGTGTCCGGAAGAACGACTGTCACTGGTGTACTCTTCATACCGACTCCTCTCTGTAAGGAAGACGCATCATAAATTGTGTGTTCATACATAACCACAAACTGCTACATGTATATATAGCATGAACAATGCAACCACTCACCTCCTGCTCTGTGAACAGAATGTCAGTATAGCAAAGCTGAGGAAGAAAAAGAGAAACATACATCAGATTAACAAAAGATGGTAAATTCACTAAAAAGTGATACTAAAATATAGCTGGCCCATTGATAATAGCGGCTCCATGTATGCTACAGTTACACATTGTGTTTGAAATTGGAAGGAACTAAACTTTTTTCTGCAAAGATAAATGGGGATTAGTAATGTATTTTTATAGTTATATATTTTTTTACTATTAGTTTTAATTTGAGGCCTTCCTGATCCTTGGTGAAATAATGGAGGCCAATTTACTAAATAATTGTGAATGTTCGCAAATAAACTAAACAAAGAACTTATAGAAATGGGATTTGAGCTGACAATCTCAAAACTGAGGAATGAACACCTTACATCTGTTAATTAAAAATAACAAATCTTTATTACAATATATTTGTTAAAACTGCATCTAAAAACACTCATCCTCTATGGATGCAATACAAATGTTAACAACTTCAAGCAGCAGTCAACAAGTTTTTGCGGCTTTCCTCAGGACTACAAAATGGCTTGAAGGTAAATTACATCTATAAGGGTAAACAAAATTAATAATGAAAAACCATTACATAATCAAAATGCTTCACAATCTCAATTCAGTCAATACACATTTATCCAATTTCAATTTTCAATATTTTGGTCCGTTTGGTGGTGTGCTGTGGTGTTCGTCGTGTTTTGTATCCTGTTCTGGGTGTTTTCTCTTTCTTGTGTTGTTGATGGTTTGTATCTGTCTGTTCGTTTGGTGGTTTGTTTTTTGCCTGTGCCATCATATTGTTGTTGGTGGGCACTGGGTGGGAAGCCTAATGGACCCTTGATGCCCTGGGTCCCCCTGCTCTACTTGCTTCATGCACCCCTGCCCTTGGCATGCAGTCCAAGCTAGAGGGCAAGATAGCCATCTTCCGGTGATGCATTTCCAGTCCGGAGGGGTGTCAGTTCTGGCTGTACGGCTGCATAGAGTGGGTCTTATTTGCTTATTTGGGAGATGCAGTGGGTCTCATGAATGTTTCCTTGTTAGGACGGTGGGTAAAAGAGGTGGGAAAGGACCTCCTTAGCTGGCCCTATAGCTTCTCCAGGCCTCATTCCCTTGATTTCTTTGGGGGGGGGGGGGGGGGTTGGGAGGTCCTTGAGGCACCCAGTAGATTTAAGGGAGGGATAGAGGCAGGTAGTGGTCTTGATTATACCCTGCGGTCTGTAGGGGCAAGCGCAGTACCTCTATTAGTGGATACAGGTATTTCCCATCTATATGATTAGGACCAGTGGTTATGGTAGTTTGCTTTTCATGCTACATGACTTTAGGGATAGGTCTGCTCTTCTTTGACAGAATCAGGGACAGTATGGCCTACATCTTGACAGTTCTAGTTACATCCACAGAGTATTAGATGTAATAGAAGTATATGAGGATTGGATTTAATTAAGTGCTTTCTCCACTGCTCATCTATATCAGGAATGCTGTCAGAAATACAGGGCTTAATCGTTTTATTTTTGGTAATATTTTTGGTAATATTTGCTTTCTTTCCTTTTCCTTCCTTTTGGTCCCTGTTCCTCAGTTCCCTCCAGTCTGTGTTTCCCTATGCCTCCCCGCAGACAGTTCCCCCGGGGTCCACACTGTGGGTGTTATATATACGCGTGCGCGTGCGCGTGTGTCTCTCTCTCCCCATTGTTAAGTTTTTTTTTTCTGTGTGCCCAGCTCTCCTCATACTTAAACTGCACATAATAAAAGTATTTGTATACGAAAATGGATGTGTATTGACTGAATTGAGATTGTGAAGAATTTTGATTATGTAATGGTTCTTCATTGTTGTTGATATGGTTTACACTTAGAGATGTAATTTATTTTCAAGCCATCTTACAGTCCTGAGGAAACAGTAAAGCCACAAAACTTGTCGACTGCTGCTGGATGTTAACATTTGTATTGTATCGCATCCATAGAAGGGATAAGTGTTTTTAGCTACATTAATAAACAAATACAGTATAATGTAATAAAACATTGTTATTTTTAATTAACAGATGTAAAGTGTCCATTCCAGTTTCGGGTAGTCAGTCCAAACCCCATTTCTATATAGTCTTTATTTGGTTTGTTGTACATTTATAAAGGGACTGCCCCAAAATTTGGGAATCTGCATGTGGCTGTGAACATGCCCCTCCCATATAGACCCCTTTCAAACTGAGGCACTTTACAGGCGTTTTTTGCGCTAAAAATAGTGCCTGTAAATCACCTGAAAACTGCCTTTTCTGCAGCCCCAGAGTGAAAACCCGAGTGTTTTCACACTGGGGCGGTGCGCTTGCAGGACAGGAAAAAAATTCCTGCAAGCAGCATATTTGGGGTGAAGGAGGAGCGGTGGATACCACCGCCCCTGCCCATTGAAATTAAAGACGCTGCTTTCAAAGTACTTTTAACCCCTTTTTTAACCCCTTCTGGGGGACTAAAAGCTCCCCCCTAGCGGCACCAAAGCGACGCTATAACAGCGGTAAAGCGCCACTAAAACTAGCGGTCCTAAACCGCTAACGCCCGCTCCGCCCCATTGTGAAAGAGGTTTTAGTTTGGTAAGAGCTAATGTTCACAAGAAATGGTGTAAATATTCACTTTAATTATCCAATTGTGCGCAGATGAAATAAGTAAATGTAAACAGGGATTTTCTTTTCATGTGACAGGATAATAAAGTGGAACTTCAGTCATTTTTTTCATCTTTCCATCTATTAAATCCTCTGCCCTTGTTGTTGTTTTAAACTTTGGATAGTAAAAATTTTTTTTTTTATGCCAGTAAATACCTTCTACAGCCCACTTCCTCTTTCTTGTCTGGTCATTAGCCTAGGCTTATGACATCGTGCACAGCTCTCTCCAACTCTTGTGAGAGCTTGCCAACAGGGGGGGGGGGGGGGGGGGGGGGGGGTAGTCATAAGAGGGGCAATGAGAGCTGCAGAGCTGGAGGTGTGTGTTTCTGTAAATCCAGGAAGTGAACAGGCAGCAGCTTCAGCTGTCCACAGTTAAAATGGATGCAGCCAGACTCAGTGGAGGGAGATTTCTGCAGCATATTTGGCAAGTACAGAATCACAGTATATATAAAATAATATGCAAAGTGGGTGGAGGGAAGCTTCAGAATGGCAAAGATGTTTTTATTACAAATTATGTGAGCAGACTACAGTTCCTGTTAAATAAATGTAAACAGGAATTTTCTTTTCATTCATTTGATTGGATATTTTGAAAGGAATCTTCACACAATTGACTTTGTAAACATTCTCAGATCCTTTGGCTCATCAGAAAGGCATTCAGCAAACAAATGCTGCATATATATAGCAAGCAAAACAGAGCATGCCTGATGACAACAGAAACAAATTTACATTCATTTTTTTTTTTTTTTTTTTTTTTATTCGTTATGGTTTTCTTACATAGCATATGAGGATCACTAAATTGTGCTGATATACTCTTTTTCCCCAAAGTGCAGGCAATAACAATACAATGAAGGCATATTCCACACACTACATTCATCCTACTTTGTAGGGAAAGTGCAGTTCATGGTCAGAGGAATAAAGGACAGGTACTCACATCCTGATCATGGCGCTTCCGGACCTCTGGATGAGTTTGCTCTATCAAACAGTCCACAAAGCAGGTCTGAAAGAAGAGGTAGGTATAAGTAATGTTATTGTGCATTTAAAAAAAAAAAAAAAAAAAAACAAAGGACTATAAAAAATATACCATGTGACAGTCAATTATCAATATGAACTACTCTGCTTAAAGCTAAATTCCAGGCAAATAGCAAAATACACATAATTGAATTGTTTTACGTGCCAAAAGATTTGTTTTTATGTCTATCCAGTTCCAAGATTTGCAGAGTCCAATCACAAAGCACAGCTCTGTCTGGCATATTAAGAGACCTAATTTTTCTCTGCAGCAGACTGAAGAGGTAATCTCTGTCACTCAGCTCTCTCTCACGCATTTGAATGTAACACACCTAAGAGGCTGATACAAGTCATATTCAGGTACACATTACTGCTTACATTTAAATATATTTAAAGATGCATTCATCATTTCAGAGCTGCATTTCCTTTTTGTTTTTATACATATGTCTGGAGTTCAGCTTTATATCTGGATTTATTAACAAGACTAATTTAAAAAGTGCAGTAAAGTTATAAAAACTAAAAGCTAATCAACAATATTATTTTACCTATTTAACTAAAGTAAACCAACTCCTGTTTGCCTGCTACAGTTTTCTATACATCTTCAATGCCATAATTGATTAAGCAAAGTACATCTGAAATTACAATTCACCCATCACCTACCTTTCCATGGTGGAGGTGACCACATAGAGTGACATTCCTGATAAGCTCAGAGTTATCCATTAGATCAGCAAGAAACCTAAAAATTTAATATGAAAGTAATGAGGAGATGCAAAGCTGGATATTGTTGCACTGATGGATAAAGTTATGGGAATAGACACTTACTCCATGGAATATACAGTGGCTGGAAGCCCTTGCTCCATCATCGAGAACTTCTTTGTCTTCACTGGTTTAATAATGGGCTCTATGAAAAACAAAAGTTAACAGTGGATTACACAAAGACTGCATGAACTTCCACAGACGTATTTAAAAGCTGATCACCGGGGAAAGTAAAAATGATCCCTTGCAGCCTCATTGCAAGCCGTTATATGCTTGTTTACATCTATGGGAACAGGAAAAGCAAATTCTCTTTACCTGATCCTCTGCACTACAAGACTGGTCCCCGCAGCCTTTAATAACCTATGCTCTGGTGGTCAGCTTTGCCAAACTGGATGTGAGTATGCAACTGAACAGTCCACCACCAGAGCATAGGGGAGTGACAGAGAATGGAGCGAGGACTAACTAGAAGTTACATAGTAAAAATACCTTTATTGAAAAACAAAAACCTATTTTTTTTTCTTTTAAAAAAGGTACATGCCAGCAGATCACAGTCGTTTAAAAAAAAAAAAAAAAAAAAATGCAAGAAAGTACAGTAGTTATACTGATGACTGTAGCATAAACTGCGGTCACATTTATATTATAGGATGTGGAATCTCATAAAATCTTCTTGAAGGTTAAAGTACTTCAGCACATTTACATACAGAAGGTCCACAACTAATTAATACAAGTATTTACTTACCTGTCAGGGGTTGGGTATCCTCCTCCTGCACAATAGTCTCCACCTCTGGGCCATACACTTCCTCTGCAGTGGGGTAATACTTCTTGTCCTCATGGAGAACAACTTCCATACCACCCCGATCCTCATCAGGATCTGCCATATAATCATCATCGTCGTCGTCATCTGCCTGGAGAGAGACAAAATTACCAATGTATTGTTAAAGGACAGGAGTAATGGCAGGAAGTGAATTGTTAATGCCAAGCTGCATTCCTGCTAAAATAAACATTGACAGAAATTTTATCTAAAAGTAGAACTTCCGCTTTAAGCACTCCTCGCCCCCTGACATGCCACATTTGGCATGTCATTTTTATTGGGGGAGAGTGTGTACCCTTTTTTTTGTGGGACTGTCTGTCCCACTTCCTGCTTCCTATCTTCGACCGCCTAGGCGACTCCTCCCTGCCAGCAATCTTCTGGGACACAACTCAGGTCCCAGAAGATCGGCTGGCCAATAGGAGAGCGCAGCGTGACCACAGTTGCCATGACGGCGCAGAGGAGAGGAGGGGGAAGAGGAGGGGGAAGAGGAGGGGGAAGAGGAGGGGGAAGAGGGGGGGGAGAGGAGGGGGGAGAGGAGGGGGGAGAGGAGGGGGGAGAGGAGGGGGGAGAGGAGGTAGCCTCCGGGGCGGCCACATCGTTGGACCGTGGGGCAGGTAAGTGTCGGTTTATTAAAAGTCAGCAGCTATGCTTTTTGTAGCTGCTGACTTTTAATAAACTAAAAAACGTGTGGAACTCCACTTTATTAGGAGTGTTAGATTATGCTTTGTAACTAAATTAAGCCAAATTTTTCTCAGATCAAAGTGAAACTAAACTTTCTGGGGTTATTTGTGCTTGAGGTTCATAGCAACAGAACTGACGTTGTTCTTGCAGGTAGCTCAGCTCCCCGAATCCAGTAGTGAAATCAGCAGCTCAGCCCACCCTGCCCCCCCTCCCAGCAGTGATTCTGCAGCTCAACTCCCTCCTAGTAGTGACTCAGCAAACACCCCACACTCTCCTCTCTCAGGGATTGAGCAGCATAGCTCATCCTGCACCCCCTCTTCCCAAACATGACTTAGTAGCTGATCCACACCTGCTCCTCTCCTTTTAGCAGGGACTCAGCAGCTCAGTGCATTCTGGTCCACCTCCCAGCACACCTTCCTCCCACTCCCAGAAGTGAATCAGCAGCATGGCCTACCATGTTTCCCCCCCCCCCCCCTCCATGTAGCCTGCAAGGATGGGGCAGGGTGAGCTAAGCTACGGAGAGCTGTAAACCTTAAAGTGTTTGCTATCCTAGCATTTCATATTCCTGATATGTGGATGCGGCACCATGTACTTGTATGAGAAAAAATAAATCATCCTGTTCTCTTTGTATTGCTTCCTTTGTGTGAAATCCCTGGTGATCCTGCCAGTACCCTTGCTTTCCTATTAAAAACTGACCAGACTAAGCAGGAGAACACACCCTGGTCGGTTCTCTAGCTATGCTGGGAACTCAACCTGCTCTCCTCCAATGATCAGACTAGTCCTAACACCCCCCCCCCCCACATCACACTGGGAAGATCAGTGTGCTGTTGCTTCTCCTCCCCCATAAGGGAGGATCACATACAAAAAAAAAAAGGGGGGTAAAAAGTATTTATGTTTTTTTTTTTATATCTATACACAAATGTTTTGCCTTTCATTACAATTTTAAACTGAATGGGCTGTTTTATAAGGTGATCGTTTACAATCACTTTAAGGATGAATTGCTATTTAAAGTAAATGAGCCCACAGGTCAGTGGGGGGATCATTTAATTACCATTACAAATATATAAATACTTGAATATACATAGCCTGATCACAGGTACAGTTTAGGAAGGACCTTTGACTTTTAAAATATCTTCCACCCATTGATCAAGTGAAAGCTTAACTTTCTCATCTAACATGGCGACCACTTTTTCGCTACATTTCCAGCCTCTTCAATCCTCCTGAATGACATTATATTAGATAGAGGGGAAGAGAAGATAACAGCTTTTCTAAAAAGAATGTAGAAGGAACACTGAAAAGGTATGTTTGTTAGGATGTGCTGAAATGCATGTCATAAGCCAGACTCTCAGCTGATAGACAGGCTGTGCACATGTATCCCATTTTTGTTCAGTATACTATTGTAGAAATGTGTCTCACCACATCAACATCCCTGTCATCTCTGCCCATATCGTCATCATCGTCGTCATCATCCGAGTCCAGCTCAGGACCAATGTAGTTTCCAAACTCATCGTAAGGGTCGGTGTCCATGTCTGCAAATTCTGGATGTAAATAGAACAAATATTACATGATGCAACACATCAATGTTAGCAATAAAACCATACCCTAATCTGACGAGACAGACCAGCAACAGAGTTACAGGTAGAAGCAGGGCAGATAGAGGTACAACTTGCCGCAAACAAAAATTATATTTTAAAGCGCACGTCTAGGCAAAATTATATATTTATTTAGTACATCTTTGGCATAAATGCAAATTTTACTGTGTTGTATGCCTTTAAATGCCCTTGCAAGTACAGAAAAGTAACTGTTGATGTGTTAGAAATAAAGAATGCTCCTACATTTCTCTTTCACATGACAACACAGCTCTGAATTCCTAAACAGGAGGTGTCAGCCCTGCCCTGCCCTGCCTATGTCTACTGGATTACAAAAAACACAGACCCCCCCCCCCCCCCCCCCCCCCCATCTCTATAACTCCTCCTTGTGCACAGGCAGAGAGAACAAGAAGCTTTCGTTTCACAGGATTGCTAACAAAATCCACACATATCTTGAACCGATTAAAAAAAAAATAAAGAATTGTTTTATTTTGCATTTATTATAAAGAATAATTCCAGGCATCAGCATGTTATACACAGCTTGAACCAATGTAGATATGAGTGTCTGATCCCCCTGGAAGCTGAAAATCACTGACGTGCTGACTGGCTAGCCTGATGCATTGTGAATACAGGAGGGTGAGGTCACCCCCCCACTTCTCCACCTTGTCCAATCAGAGAACACTTTGCATTCATTCAGAAAATGCGAAGTATTCGCTGAATGGCACCTGTGCCGAGTGGCCAACCTCCTGTGTTCACAATGCAAGAGTTCAGCCGCTCGGATCATTCGCATATATGCAGCGACATGGAAGTGGGTCTTTATGCATGGGGCTGCATATATGCACCGTGTTTGTGCTGAGAGCATGCTGTACAGAGACTGAGCTGTCACCAATAGTTCAGGGTCTTGTACTAATGACCAGGAACAACAAGGCCTGGTTCCCAATCACCTGACTGCATCTTATTGGACATCACAGTGATCAGTCACTCACTGTAAGCCCACCCCTGTGTTATTTTCTTCCCATGGAGAAAAAGATACACTGTATCCTTTTTCTCCTTGCTAGAGGAGTAAAGTGTAAACAAAAAAAAGTGTGTGTAAAAACACCCCCAAAATAAATAGCCCAAAAAAATTAACAAATAGCCAGATCAGAGTTTGATTTAGGCCAGTGTTAAAGTGGTTGTAAACCCTTAAAAACTACTTTGACCTACAGGTAAGCCTAGATTAAAGCTTACCTGTAGGTCTAAGAAATATCTCCTAAACCTACACGGTTTAGGAGATATTTGCTAAAAGACAGGCACCACTGTCTACGGCGCATGCGGGAGTGACCTCATCGCGGCTCCAGCGAATCACAACGCCGGAGCAGCGAGACCTGGAAGTCACTCCGGGATACATGGCAGGGTGAAGAAGAAGACAGAGGGGCTTCGTTCTCAGGTAAGTTATTCATAATGAGCTAGTATGCTATGCATACTAGCTCATTATGCCTTTGCCTTGTAGGGTGCATTTTTTTTTATTTTTTTGATAGGCTTTACTTCCTCTTTAAGCTTCATGTACACAGGACGTTTTTACAACCTCTCCTGAACGATTTAACTTGAGAGATAGTAACCCACGTTTAAAACCTCCGTTTTGCCGCGTTTACATTTTTTAAATGGCCAAACAAAAAACGCCTACAAACAAAACACGGCTAAATGCGGCTTACTGTGTTTGGCGTCTGAAACTTCGGCGTCTGAACAAATTTTTTTGCCTTAAAAAAAAAAAAAGAAGGCCTATAAACGCAACTGCCTAAAAACGACAGTAAAAAAACCTGTGTACATGTACATATAAGATAACATCGAATGAGTTCAAAAAAAAGTGTTGAACTGCCTCTGAACATCCGTTTAGCAGCAGCAGTGTACATGGGGCCTTAGGGTCAAAGGTCAGGGTCAGAAAGAAAAAAAAAAAAAAAAGCATTTTTAAATTTACTATCAGTGTGTTTTCCGTAGGATTTAAAAAAAACAGACAACAAATAACATGCATATGTGGTATAGCTGCAACTCACAGGAGCAGGATATATTTTGGATTGTCTTTTGGTGGTAAGTTATGGCAATAGCAAAAAAATACAGCTAAATTTAAAAAATAATGATTTTTTTTTTTTACTATTTGGGGCCAGTTTTCCTTTGATATAAAAAAAGAAAAAGAAAAGAGAAATCAGGAGATATCCATTACCATTTACCACCAAATGAAAGCCCACTTTGTCTTAAAAAATGTACACGTTATAATCCACCTGGATACACTACATAGCGGCGATGATATGTACAGTTTAACTCACACGTGACAAAGTTGCAAAATTGTTTTCAGGTGTTTGTTTTACCCTCCTTTATGAAAGGGTTAAAGTGAAAGTTCAGTTGTGCTTGAAACCCGCAACTGTCTTCCTTCATCTTTTTCAAAACAAAACCAGTAATTCATCCAAATGGATGAATTTATTGTATTTAGTATAACAGTTGATGTAGTTAAAATAGAAGTCCAGTCAAATACCGACCAAGTAAATCTTCTCCCACCCCCCATTCAAAGCCTTGTCTATACCAAGTACCTTGTGTAGCGGAAAGTTGTCTATCTTTACCTATTCTGAAGGCACTTTGGTCCAGTCACATGATTGGATCCCAGCGTTGGCTACAGAGTAGAGGAGGGACAGCCGACAATGGATGCCCCATAACAAGCCTATGGGTGACGTTATCACCCAGACCCTGCAGACGTTGTCGGCAATCTCTCCCATCCCTAGAAGCTGGCCGCTGGGGATATCACGTGAGCGGACCGACTTCAGAATAAAGTATAGGCATCTTTCCTCTACAGTAGTGGTCTCCAAACTGTGGCCTGAGGGCTGGATACTATTCCTCTTACTGACACCAATGATGAAGCGCCATTGATTTCACAGATACCAACGATTGGGGCATCATTCCTCCCACTGATACCAACGATTGGGGCATCATTCCTCCCACTGATACCAACGATTGGGGCATCATTCCTCCCACTGATACCAACGATTGGGGCATCATTCCTCCCACTGATACCAACGATTGGGGCATCATTCCTCCCACTGATACCAACGATTGGGGCATCATTCCTCCCACTGATACCAACGATTGGGGCATCATTCCTCCCACTGATACCAACGATGGGGCATCATTCCTCCCACTGATACCAACGATGGGGCATCATTCCTCCCACTGATACCAACGATGGGGCATCATTCCTCCCACTGATACCAACGATGGGGCATCATTCCTCCCACTGATACCAACGATGGGGCATCATTCCTCCCACTGATACCAACGATGGGGCACTATTACTCCTCCTACTGACCACATTTTTTAAATCCTACAGACCACCAGGACTGAGACATTGTAAACTACCATTGATGCTGGGGCATTTTCTACTACTATTGGCCACTGTCCGGCCCTCTTAAAAAAAGTCTTAAACACAGGGAAATGACCCTTTGTTTAAGAAGTTCGTTGACCCCTGTTCTACAGGGTAGTTAGTATAGGGCTTAGAATGGAGGTGGGAGAAGATTTAAGCTTAGATAGTATTTGGCTGGACTTCTACATTAGAGGAGAAGTAGGGCCAAAGCTTTTTTTAGCCGTACTTCCCCTGTGGGTCCCATGAGTACTTCGTTTTGCACTCCTATGACCCAGAATCAGCCGACAACGGGCTAAAGTTCACTGTCAGCTGACATCACTCAGTTGTCCAGACTCTGGAGAGATCTTTAGACCCCTTTCACACTAAGGCAGTTTTCAGGTGTTTAAGCGCTAGAAATAACGCCTGAAAATTGCCTCCCATTCATTACCATGGGTGTTTTCACACCAGGACGGTGCGATACGGGATGTTCGGAAAAGTCCTGCAAACAGCATCTTTGGGGCGATTTGGGAGCGCTCGAAAAAACACTCCCTTCCCATTGCAAGCGCCACAACACAGGGGCTTTTAACCCCTTCGTTGGGGGTTAAAAGCGCCCTGCTAGCAGCCAAAAAGCGGCCCCAGTGTGTAAGGGGTCTTAGGGACTTTAACGTCAGGATTCACCCAGATGCCTGGACTGGCAGCTGGCTCAGTGAGCCGCCAAGAACCTGAGCCAACCGCTACTGACCCCCTCCACAGCCTGTCGCTCCAGGTTTCACACTGGGGCGGTGCGAGGGCCGGCCGGAAATCGGCGCTATTTTTAGCACCAGTTTACCGTCGTCTTAACGGCGCTATTCGGACGAAAAAGGGTTAAAACCGCTGCAGTAGCGCTTTGCCAGTAGTATAGCCGTGCTGCCCCATTGATTTCAATGGGCAGGAGCGGTGTATACACCGCTCTAAAGATGCTGCTAGCAGGACTTTTTTGGGCGTCCTGCCAGCGCACCGCTCCAGTGTGAAAGCCCTCAGGCTTTCACATTGGAGGGACCGCAGCGGCTGTTTCAGGGTGCTTTGCAGGCGCTATTTTTAGCGCTGTAGCGCCTGCAAAGAGCCCCAGTGTGAAAGGGGTCTTAGTGCCGGAGGGGCAGAGCAGAGTGCTGCTGTCTGACAGTTAGGCCCCTTTCACACTGGAGCGGTGTCAGCAGTAAAATGGCGCTATTTTTAGCGCCGCTTTACCGGCGCTATTCGGCCAATAGCGGGTCGGTTTTAACCCCCGCTAATGGCCGAAATTTTTTTAAAACTGCTGCTTTGCCACCCTGCCCCATTGATTTCAATGGGCAGGAGCGATGTGTATACAAAGATGCTGCTTGCAGGAGTTTTTTTAACATCCTGCAAGCGCACCGCTCCAGTGGGGAAGCCCTCTGGACTTTCCCACTGGAGACACAGCAGGAGCTGTTTCAGGGCGCTTTGCAGGTGCTATTTTTATTGCTGTAGCGCCCCAGTGTGAAAGGGGTCTTACTGGATCTTTGCGGACCGAGAATCAAGCAATCAGCAGGTTTTCAAAGCTGCAGCATCCACCTAGGGGACTTGAACTTATTAAACCACCCTTCTCTTTTAAAGCCCAGCTGAGCTTTGTAGTTGGAGGGCTCACTCACACCAGCAACGTAGATCTGCACAGGAACAACAATACAACAATTGCTCTCTATGTGTCCAGTTCACACCACAGCGCTGCCTTTGGGGGGGGGGGGGGGAGATTGTAGTGCGTTGCAATATGCTGCATTTTTCTGCACAAGAGCTCATCTGAAGTGAGCATTTAGGGCCTTTTTCACACACTGGGAAGGACTTCATCAAAACAAGAGCGGCTGCGCATGGCAACCAATCAGCTTCTAGCTTCAGTTTGCTCAGCAAAGCTTTGAAAACTAAAGTTGGAAGCCGGTTGGTTGCCATGCACAGCGGCTCCTGATCCTCTCTGCTGCCATCCTTCCCCTCATAGTGCGGTGATTGGAGTTTTTTGCGCCCTAGATAAACGCCGGTCACTGCTCAGGCACATAGGAAACAATCGCTTTCCCACAGAACTGCGGTGCAGCGAGTGGCAGTACAACACACCACCTCCTCTTCGTGGCTCATTGCAGCAGAAAAAGCAAGGTTCAGCATGCACACAGTGTGAATGGGCCCTTAGATTAGCTTTTTTGCCTTTTCTTTAAGTTGGTGGCAGGGTCTCTTTTAACAACACACACAGGTCTATACAGCAGACAAGAAAGGAGGGAGGTGAGAAGGATTTGGCTCCAGTCTATGGACAACTTTAGGACTATTATACAGCAAACAAGTCCCAGCATTCCTAACCCCCCTCCATACACACAAGGGAAGAAACTCTGTACCCCGGGAACGTTCCCCATACGTCCCATTCACTCACCTCACGCCGCTCCACACACCACTTCCGGCGACACCAGCAGCGAAGGACCCCCGTGCAACCAATACACGCGCCACTGAGGACTGACCCGCCTGAAAACAAAAAAAGCGAAATGCAAAATAGCACGAGCGTATTTTATATCAGCTCCTTCTTACAAAAAACTTAGTTTCCTGCTAGATTTATTCTGGAAAAAAACTCCCAAAACAAGACGCGGCGAGTTTCTGGCAATAAAATAGACACCTATGGTGGAGCTGAAGGCGGCAGGCTTTCGTGACGTCCGTGTTTCTGATTGGCTCGTTCGGATAGCAAAAGCAAGAGGCTTGTTGCTATGGTGATCGATGCTGTACATTACTGATCTGAATCTAACCGGGTGAGTTCCGGGTGAGTTCCGTGCAGGATGGCAGTTATTGTCACTGTCACCAACTGTCTGTATTTCCAGCCTCTGATAATGAATGAATATTTTATAATAATAATAATATATTAGCTTGTTTAAACACTTCAGCCCCCTTCCTGACCAGAGCACTTTTTGCGATTCGGCACTGCGTCGCTTTAACTGACAATTGCGCGGTCGTGCGACGTTGTACCCAAACAAAATTGACGTCCTTTATTTCCCACAAATAGAGCTTTCTTTTGGTGGTATTTGATCACCTCTGCGTTTTTTTTTTTTTTTTGCGCTATAAACAAAAATAGAGCGACAATTTTGAAAAAAAAAAAACACAATATTTTTTACTTTTTGCTATAATAAATATCCCCCAAAAATATATAAAAAAAAAAACATTTGTTTTCCTCAGTTTAGGCCAATATGTATTCTACATATTTTTGGTAAAAAAAAAAAAAAAACGCAATAAGCGTATATTGATTGGTTTGCGCAAAAGTTATAGTGTCTACAAAATAGGGGATAGTTTTATGGCATTTTTATTTTTCTTATTAGTAATGGCAGCGATCTGCAATTTTTTTTATCGTGACTGCAACATTGTGGCGGACACATCGGACACTTTTGACACTATTTTGGGACCACTGACACTTATACAGCGATCGATGCTATAAAAATGCACTGATTATTGTGTAAATGACACTGGCAGGGAAGGGGTTAACCACTAGGGGGCGATCAAGGGGTTAAGTGTGTCCTAGGGAGTGATTCTAACTGTGGGGGGGATCGGCTTCAAGTCACATGACAGCGATCACTGCTCCCGATGACAGGGTACGCCTATTTGCCTACCTCTGGCATTGTGGCAACGTATATCGGCGTGCGGCGGTTGGCAAGTGGTTAAAAAAAATTTTTTTAGGCCTGAGGCTTACATAAACCCCCCCCCCCCCAGAAACATGATATCTTTTCTGAAAGCAGACACCCTGGAGAATTAAATGGCTGCAGTTGCAATTTTTTTATGTTACATGATATTTGCGCAGTTGTTTATCAAACCGTATTTTCAGGAAAGTACACTAAAATTAATTGTAGTGCAAACAAGCGCAATATAATACCCACATTTTTGTGGCTAAATATAAAAGATGATGTCATGGGGAGCAAATAGATACCAAACATGTCAAGATTTTAAATTGCGCACAAATGGCGTCAAACTACGCTAACCTCGCTAACCTCAATATACGGCTATAGGTGACGGTTTAACCACCTCCCGCCCACCGTATAGGAAAATGATAGCGGTGGGGTGGTTCTATTGTTCTGAGACAACGTCATCCCACTTCAGCCACGGGGGGCGCACAGTGTGACGATTGGCTACGTGCTGTGACCCCCCCCCCCCCCCGGGAGACAGTACATCCCCAATCTCGGGAAAGAGCCGATGACGCGGCTCTTTACCCATGTGATCAGCTGTGTCCAATCACAGCTAATCACATGTAAACAAGGAAATGCTAGTTATCGGCTTTCACACTGACAGCATGTGAGGTGAGGAGAGCCAATCAGAGGCATTTCCTCACAGGGGAGACCTGCACAGATAATCAGGGCACTGATCATTAGACATGTGCAATTTGGTTCGTAACAAATAGATTTTCGTACGAATTTGTTAGTATTCGGATCAATTCGAACATGCGAATAGCTGAAAGAACCAAAATATGAAAATTACGAATAAGCAAAATAACGAACACGCGAAAAATACGAACTTACGAACGGATAAACTTACGAAACTCTGGAACAGTAAGAAAGAAAATGACATCTATAAGGAACGATTTACATTTCGTATTTTCAATCCTTTGTCTGTTCATAATTTCGTATGTTCATATGAAAATAGAATAAAAATAAATAAATAAAAAACATTTTATTTAACAGGTTTTCGTTAATTTGGATATTTACGAATGAACAAATTTGTCAAAATTCGTTAAACTAATTCGGAACGAAACAAATTGCACATGTCTATTAGGCAGGTATCAAATAGGCAGGTTGTTAACCGGTTCCCGACCAGCGCACGTCGGCAGAATGGCACGGACAGGCAGGAGGGCGTATATATAAGTCCCTCCTTAATGCCGTCCTTGCCATCGGGAGCGCGCCGGGAGCGGCGCGCTCCCGCGCGGGTTGGGACACCCGTGAGGCCGGTCGCGGGTCCCGCGGACTCGATCGCCGCGGGGACACCCGCGATCGTCTCACGGGAAGGCTGAATGGGGAGATGCGGAAATACACAGCATCTCCCCGTTCTGCCTAGCAACTAGTGACGCCGATCTCTGCTCCCTGTGATTGCAGCAGAGATCAGCATTCACTAGCTGACAGCCAAGCCCCCCCACAGTAAGAAACACACCCCTAGGCATACTTAACCCCTACACTGCCCCCTTGTGGTTAACCCCTTCACTGCCAGTGTCATTTATACAGGAATCAATGCATTTAAATAGCATTGATTGCTGTATAAATGACAATGGTCCCAAAAATGTGTCAAAAATGTCCGATGTGTCCGCCATAATGTCGCAGTCACAGTAAAAATCGCTGATCGCTGCCATTACTAAAAAAAAAAAAAATTATTAATAAAAATGCTATAAAACTATCCCCTATCTTGTAAACGCTATAACTTCTGCGCAAACCAATCAATAATCGCTTATTGCGATTTTTATTTTTTTTTACCAAAAATATGTAGAAGAATACATATCGGCCTATACTGAGGAAAAATAATGTTTTTTTATATATTTTTGGGGGATATTTATTATAGCAAAAAATAAAAAAGAATGCGTTTTTTTTCAAAATTGTCGCTCTTTTTTGTTTATAGCGCAAAAAAAAAAAAAAAAACGCAGGGGCGATCAAATACCACCAAAAGAAAGCTCTATTTGTGGGGAAAAAAGGACGTCAATTTTGTTTGGGAGCAACATCGCACGACCGCGCAATTGTCAGTTAAAGCGACGCAGTGCCGAATCACAAAAAGGGGCCTGGTCCTTTGGCTGCAAATTGAAAGTGGTTAAAGCTGGTCCTACACTATACAATCGGAGTGTACAATCTTCTTTAGGCTTGTCGTTATTTTTTACATCGTTTTAGTAAATCTAAACAATCCTTTCAATTTGTATCCAGTCAGACAAGCCCTTGCACTATATAGTTGATGGTAGATCTAAAGGGGATTGTACAATCAGATTGTATAGTGTATGGTCAACTTAATGATCACAATTCAGCACAGGTACATCATGACCGGTTCTCTCTGATATCCTTATGTGGTCCATTATGTTTTCTAGCCCACTGTACTGTATATTGTTGCCACCATTAATACAGAGCGCCACCCTCTGTATAGTTTGACCCTTTCCAAGTTATTTGAAATGAGGAAATCTATGATCGGGGACATTACACGGGTGCATCTTATGTTTGTAAATGTTGATGCATTTTGGGGAGGGGGAGGGGATGGTAAGCTGTTGGTGTATCTGCACTAATAACCTCCATATTCTCAGCTCTCGATGATGAATAGCCCCGAGGTTCTCGACTTCAGTGAGCTGGAGAGAGAGCTGACCAATGCTGTGGCTGCAGATGAGAAGCACCGAAGGGAGAACGATGCCAAGTTCCGTGCCATCCATCAGAAAGTGGCATCCTATGAGGAGTTCAGGTATGTGCCAGCAGCAACCAATCAGATTCCAACTGAAAGCAAAATAAAGAAGCTAATTGGTTGAATTAGTCAGATTTACTATAAGCATTAAGATTTTTGTTAGAGGTTGCTTTAAAGCAAAGGCAGGGCAGAAAACCTTTCCTATTTGTCCATGTACAAATCTCACCTTATAGAATGACAGGTTCTCTTCTATGTTACTATATCTACAGTAACTGTTTATTTGGAAACTGTCATATAGAAAATGTCTGTATCCATTCTTATTAGGGGTGCAACGGATCAAAAAACTCACGGATCAGATCGTTCCTCTAATCAGAGTCACGGATCGGCTCATTTTTCGGATCAGCAAATAATAATTGAATTAGCAAAAACCTGTAAAAAATTACACCACCATCTAGTCTCCACTGTAATAGCCACATCATCTCCCCCACTGTAATATTGGCTGAGCATGGCTGGATACGGCTGGGTATCGCCAAGTATGCTTGGGTATTGCAGAGTATGGGTGGGTATTGCAGAGTATGGGTATTGCTGGGTATTGGCAGAGTATGGAGGGATGGCTGAGCATCGATGGATGTGACTGCAATTGTCACAGAGCAGCACTGTGGGCACTACAGATCCAGCCCACATCGCTGCTGCCATCCGATCTCTCCCCTCCACTGTACAGATCAGTACACAGAGGGGAGAGAGGAACCAACGTCATGACATGACGCCGGTTTGTTTACAAGTTTTCAAATGACGGAGCGATCACATTGTAAACGGCCGCCGGGTGTACCAAGATGTCCACCGCTCCGGAGCTAGGCCGAAGCCGCTGCCTTTCCTAAGGCCGAAGCAGCGGAGCGCTCTGCGGATCGCGTGGTGTGCCGATCCGAACAGGTTGACCTGTTCGGATCACGGATCGGTGAAGATTCGTTGCACCCCTAATTCTTATAGAGAACCCCAATCATGTGAACAGGGCTAGTGGATCAGAGGTGACCATGCTGCCGGAAATGATAGTTCTTATAATGCAGTCATAATTGGAATAGAACAATAAGAAGTCTGCTAAACATGAACCTGTCAAAGTCACATCCCTCTAATAATCACCTTCACCACACTCCCATTTCATTCTGTTATCCTGAATTAAAAGCTCTTTTTGTGCTTTGTGGTGGAGCAAAGCTGATGACTTCCCCGCCCCACACGACTACTTCTTGGGTGTGGTGAAAAACCTATTGTATGTATGTATGTATGTATTTATGTATGTGTGTGTATATACACTTTCTGTAGGGATATGTAGATGTTTTCTCTAGTGTCCAATAGTATGTCAGCTTCCTTGCTGTGTATAAATACTCTTGCACTAGAAAAGATAGACCTGATTGACTCCGTGACTCAGAGGAGGGTCCAGTCCCTTTCTCCTCTACTAGCAAAGATAGACATGAATGACTCGGAGGAGGGACCAACCCCCTTCTCTACTAGTAAAGATAGACCTGAATGACTCGGAGGAGGGACACACCCTTCCCCTCTACTAGTAAAGATAGACATGAATGACTCGGAGGAGGGACTCACCCCCTTCTTCTATACTAGCAAAGATAGACCTGAATGACTCGGAGGAGGGACTCACCCCCTTCTTCTATGCTAGCAAAGATAGACCTGAATGACTCGGAAGAGGGACACTGCCCCTTCTCCTTTACTAGTAAAGATAGACCTGAATGACTCGGAGGAGGGACTCACCCCCTTCTCCTCTACTAGTAAAGATAGACCTGAATGACTCGGAGGAGGGACATTCCCCCTTCTCCTCCACTAGCAAAGATAGACCTGAATGACTCGGAAGAGGGACGCTCCCCCTTCTTCTCTACTAGTAAAGATAGATCTGAATGACTCGGAGAAAGGACACACCTTCTCCTCTACTAGCAAAGATAGACATGAATGTGTCACGTACCTTAAGGCAGAGCCCGTATTGCAGGGAGCGGCCACTCGTAAACCCCTGGTTCGGGAACCCCTGATAGGGAAGACAGGAGCTCGAGAGCACAGGGGAGCACAAGTGCCTGGCTGGTAAGCTGGGTAGAGGGCTGGAGATCTGTGCAGACGGGAACCAGGAGGTATCCTGTAGTCCAGCAGCAGGAAGCAAGCAGGAGATGTGTAGCAGACACAAGGAGGTGTCCTGTAGTCCAGCAGCAGGAAGCAAGCAGGTAATGTGCAGCAGACACCAGGAGGTGTCCTGTAGTCCAGCAGCAGGAAGCAAGCAGGTAATGTGCAGCAGACACCAGGAGGTGTCCTGTAGTCCAGCAGCAGGAAGCAAACAGGTAATGTGCAGCAGACACAAGGAGGTGTCCTGTAGTCCAGCAGCAGGAAGCAACAGGTAATGTGCAGCAGACACAAGGAGGTGTCCTGTAGTCCAGCAGCAGGAAGCAAACAGGTAATGTGCAGCAGACACAAGGAGGTGTCCTGTAGTCCAGCAGCAGGAAGCAAACAGGTAATGTGCAGCAGACACAAGGAGGTGTCCTGTAGTCCAGCAGCAGGAAGCAAACAGGTAATGTGCAGCAGACACAAGGAGGTGTCCTGTAGTCCAGCAGCAGGAAGCAAACAGGTAATGTGCAGCAGACACAAGGAGGTGTCCTGTAGTCCAGCAGCAGGAAGCAAACAGGTAATGTGCAGGTGGGTCTCAAGCAGGCAGGGTCAAACACAGACGGGCAGATCAGGTACAAGGGAGCATCCAAAGGGGTAGTCAAAGTCCAGAACCGAGATCGGGGCAGGCAGAAGTCAGAAGAGTCAGAGACAAGCCAGGTTTCAGCAGGGATCAGATGAATCAGGTTTTGCAGGTAGACCAAGCACATACAGGAAACGCTGTTGATCGGGCAGCAAGGCAACAGGGACTGGGTTTGGTTTAAATAGCGCTCTTGGCGCCAAACAACGCCAGGGAAGCCGCGCGTGCACGCGCGCGCTCCCGCGCGCGCCCGCGCGCGCCCGCGCGCACCGACAGCCGCGCCATTGCGCATGTGTGGGCGCAGCAGGCCCGTTCTGAGCCGGGGAATCCTTCTCCTCCTGGGGATGTTGGGACGTCCGCTGGAGGGGCTTTCCTGACATTGCCCCCCTCCAATGGGCAGCCTCCGGATGCCCAACTGGGCCCACTTACTTGGATTGGCTCTCCTGAAGGCCGAAATTAGCCTCTGGGCATGGATGTTAGCCTCTGGCTCCCAAGAATTCTCTTCCGGCCCGTAGCCCTTCCACTTTACAAGGTATTGAACCCGGCCAAATCTTTTCCTGCAGTCCACAATAGTTTCCACTTCAAATTCCTCCTCGCCATCGATAAGCACAGGTTCAGGAGGGCCGGTGTTCCGGCTAGCAAAGGGATCCGGAGTTGAAGGTTTTAGAAGGGCAACGTGGAAGACTGGGTGGATTCTGAATGAGTCAGGCAGTTTTAACTCGTATGCCACATTATTGATTTTTCTAGTTACAGGAAAAGGACCCACAAACTTTGGCCCCAACTTCTTGGAAGGACACGCCAATTTCAAGTTTTGGGTGGACAGCCAAACCAAGTCTCCCGGCTTTAGGTTGAGGTCCCCTCTCCTCCTCTTGTCAAATATCGCCTTGTTTCGTTCCTGGGTCTTCAGTATCGTCTCCTGAAGTAACTTGTTATTGGTGCTGAAAAAATTCAGGGTTTCCTGGGCCGCTGGCACGGGGCACTCTGGAATGCTGTTAGACAAGAACAGGGGGTGAAACCCGTAATTTGAAAAAAATGGAGACTGGTTAGTTGCAGAATGAACAGAGTTATTGTATGCAAACTCGGCAAGAGGTAGGAGGGGGACCCAGTTATCTTGAGAAAAACATGAGTAGCAGCGCAGGTACTGTTCCAAGGTCTGGTTGGTACGTTCGGTCTGACCGTTGGTCTGGGGATGGTAAGCGGAGGAGAATAGGAGGTTGATCTTCAGGGCCGCACATAACGCCCTCCAGAACCTGGACGTAAATTGCACCCCTCGGTCAGATACGATATTGGCGGGGATTCCGTGGAGCCTCACAATCTCCTTGATGAAGACTCTTGCGGTCTCAGGAGCTGAGGGGGTGCCTTTCATGGGTAAGAAATGGGCCATCTTGGAGAACCTGTCTACTACCACAAAAATGGTTGTGAAGTCTTCAGAAGGGGGCAATTCGACAATGAAGTCCATGGAGATCATCCTCCATGGCTTCTCCGGGACTGGAAGGGGGTTCAGCAAGCCCCAGGCTCTTGTCTTGCTGCCCTTATTCTGGTTACACGTGGTACATGACTCGACGTATGCCCTGCAGTCCTTTAGAAGGTTGGGCCACCAAAAGGTGCGCAGGAGAAGATCAGCGGTCTTGCGGGCACCAAAGTGGCCGGCCAATTCGTGGTCGTGGCAGGATTTCAGGGCGGCCACCCGTGACTGTTGAGGAACAAAGATCTTCTCCTCATGCCACAGCAGACCGTCTCTAGGCTGCAAGGAACTGCCCGGCTGGTGAGGGATCAAAGCGGAGGCTTGTTTAATTTCGGATAGAAGATCCTCGTGCAGAAGAAGGAAGTTACCTGGGGTAAGTATGGTGTCTGGAGGTGGCGGAACTGTGGACTCACTGAACATTCGTGACAGGGCATCAGGTTTGGTATTCTTGGATCCGGGCCTGAAGGTGATGTGAAATGAAAATCTGGTGAAGAAAAGTGCCCATCTAGCCTGGCGGGGTCTCAACCTCTTGGCTACTTTTAAGTATTCCAGATTCTTATGGTCCGTGTAGACCAGGATAGGATGGGCGGCTCCTTCCAGAAGATAACGCCACTCCTCGAGCGCGGCCTTGATGGCCAGTAGCTCTCTATCCCCGACATCGTAATTTCTCTCTGCTTCGGACAGCTTACGGGAGAAAAAGGCCACCGGGTGGAGGAGCGCCTTAGGGCCTTGTCTCTGGGAGAGGATTGCCCCTACCGCCACTTCAGAGGCGTCGACCTCCAAGATGTAAGGGAGTGCAGGATCCGGGTGTTTCAAGACCGAGGCCGACACGAACTGGTCCTTTAGTGTTGAAAAGGCAGACTGAGCTTCAGGAGACCACTGGAACTTGGTACCTTGCTTGGTCAATCTCGTGATGGGAGCAATGATGTTGGAAAACCCCTTAATAAATTTGCGATAGAAATTCGCGAATCCTACGAATCGCTGAATTCCCTTCTTGTCCGTGGGGGCAGGCCAATCCAAGATGGCAGACACTTTTTGCGGATCCATCTTAATCCCATCTACTGAAATAACCAAGCCTAGGAACTGGATACTTTGACGTTCAAACTCGCACTTTTCAGGCTTCGCATACAGGCCATGCTGGCGAAGACGGGTCAAGACCTTCTTGACGTGTTCCCTGTGAGTGGTCAGAGAGGGAGAGAAAATCAAGATGTCATCCAAGTAGACAATAACAAATAAGTCAAGATAGTCTCTAAAAATGTCATTTACAAAATGTTGAAATGTCGCAGGGGCGTTGCAGAGCCCAAATGGCATCACCAGGTATTCATAGTGTCCGAAGCGGGTGCGAAAGGCAGTCTTCCATTCGTCCCCGCTTCGGATACGGACCAGGTTATATGCCCCACGGAGATCTAATTTGGTAAACACCACAGCGGTACCAAGCCTCTGGAATAGTTCCGGTACCAGGGGCAGAGGGTACCGATTCTTAATTGTAATTTTGTTCAAGTCCCGGTAGTCTACGCAGGGGCGTAGAGAGTGATCTTTCTTCTCTACAAAGAAAATCCCTGCCCCGGCTGGGGAGGTAGAAGGTTGTATAAACCCCTTTCGCAGGTTGTCATCGATGTATGCTTTGAGAGTCTCCAACTCCAGTCCTGTTAAAGGGAAGATTCTTCCGAAGGGAATTTCTGCACCTGGTAAGAGTTCAATTGGGCAGTCATAGGGCCTGTGTGGAGGGAGTGTCTCTGCCCCTTTTTGACTGAATACGTCCAAGAAACTGTGGTATTCTTCCGGGACAGTCCTACGGGCCTCAACGTCAACCTCTAGACAGAGTAGAGAGGGTGAGACGTTGGTGGTCCCTTGCAGGCAGTGCTGACAGCAGTAAGGAGAGAGGAAGCTGATACTCCCCGTGGGCCAGTCGATTTGAGGGTTATGGGCCTTGAGCCAGGGTATGCCCAGGATAACAGGGAACAGAGGGGACTCAATGATGTCCAGGCGGAGTAGTTCACTGTGGTTACCCGCAATGGTAGCGTGTAGAGGAGCCGTCTCTTGGGTCACAGGTCCTGATCTGATAGCCGACCCATCGGCTAGATGTACCGACAGTCCTCTGGCTCGGGGACGTAAAGGAACTCGAAATTTGCGGGCAAAAGTCTGGTCCATGAACCCACTACAGGCTCCAGAGTCAATTATGGCGGGGACCAGAGTATTCCCTCCTGGGAGCTGTAGGGAAAGGGAAACAGTCAGGTGAGACGCATTATTAAGTACTGCGGGCAAAACAGTGGAAAACAGAGAGGAGTGCTTACAGGACTTCACGGGACAGGCCCTCACGTAATGTCCGGGTTCCCCACAGTAGAGGCAAAGGTTCTGGATTCGCCTGCGTTGTCGCTCCTCTGGGGTCAGGGAAGGACGAAGGACGCCCAGTTGCATAGGTTCAGAGGGTGCAGTTGCGGTGCGGCCAGAAGGGTAAGGTACCCGGGGTAGCATCCACACCGGACGGGAAGAACCGGTCGTACGCTCAGTCCTACACTCCCTCAGACGCCTGTCTATCTGAGTGGACAGGTTGATTAGGTCTTCGAGAGTTTCAGGGATGCCCACTCTGGCCAACTCGTCCTTCAAAGACTCGGAGAGGCCCATACGAAATTGATGACGCAGAGCTGCGTCATTCCAGCTCGTATCGGCGCTCCAGCGCCTAAACTCGGATGCATAGTCCTCTGCCGCCCTACGGCCCTGTTGTAGGGAAAATAGAGCTGCTTCGGCAGTCGCTGCCTGTTGTGGGTCTTCGTAGAGGATGCCCATGGCTTGGAAAAAGGTGTTCAGATGGCTGAGGCATTCGTGCTTCTGTTCCACCAGGCGGTGGGCCCAGGCCTGGGGCTCCCCTTGTAGCAGGGAGACCACAAACCCCACCTTGGTGGACTCAAGGGAAAAGGTTCGGGGTTGGAGTATAAAAAAGAGTTCACAGGCGTTGCGGAATGCCCTATATCTGTTCCGGGCCCCGGAGAATCTCTCTGGAGTAGGGACCTTGGGCTCAGGAGGCAGCATAACCACCGAGGGTGCAGGTGATGCGCTGAGCGCTGTTGGGCCTGAGGTGGCTAGGGTCTGCACGCGTTCCTCTAGGCGGGAGTACCCCTCTTGTAGGGAGTTGACGGCCTGTGTCAGTCCGGCCAGGTGACGGCATAAGTCCTCCCTAGCCGTGGCTCCCTGCATGGGCTCAGTCATGGCTGCCCGATACTGTCACGTACCTTAAGGCAGAGCCCGTATTGCAGGGAGCGGCCACTCGTAAACCCCTGGTTCGGGAACCCCTGATAGGGAAGACAGGAGCTCGAGAGCACAGGGGAGCACAAGTGCCTGGCTGGTAAGCTGGGTAGAGGGCTGGAGATCTGTGCAGACGGGAACCAGGAGGTATCCTGTAGTCCAGCAGCAGGAAGCAAGCAGGAGATGTGTAGCAGACACAAGGAGGTGTCCTGTAGTCCAGCAGCAGGAAGCAAGCAGGTAATGTGCAGCAGACACCAGGAGGTGTCCTGTAGTCCAGCAGCAGGGAGCAAGCAGGTAATGTGCAGCAGACACCAGGAGGTGTCCTGTAGTCCAGCAGCACGAAGCAAAGAGGTAATGTGCAGCAGACACAAGGAGGTGTCCTGTAGTCCAGCAGCAGGAAGCAACAGGTAATGTGCAGCAGACACAAGGAGGTGTCCTGTAGTCCAGCAGCAGGAAGCAAACAGGTAATGTGCAGCAGACACAAGGAGGTGTCCTGTAGTCCAGCAGCAGGAAGCAAACAGGTAATGTGCAGCAGACACAAGGAGGTGTCCTGTAGTCCAGCAGCAGGAAGCAAACAGGTAATGTGCAGCAGACACAAGGAGGTGTCCTGTAGTCCAGCAGCAGGAAGCAAACAGGTAATGTGCAGCAGACACAAGGAGGTGTCCTGTAGTCCAGCAGCAGGAAGCAAACAGGTAATGTGCAGGCGGGTCTCAAGCAGGCAGGGTCAAACACAGACGGGCAGATCAGGTACAAGGGAGCATCCAAAGGGGTAGTCAAAGTCCAGAACCGAGATCGGGGCAGGCAGAAGTCAGAAGAGTCAGAGACAAGCCAGGTTTCAGCAGGGATCAGATGAATCAGGTTTTGCAGGTAGACCAAGCACATACAGGAAACGCTGTTGATCGGGCAGCAAGGCAACAGGGACTGGGTTTGGTTTAAATAGCGCTCTTGGCGCCAAACAACGTCAGGGAAGCCGCGCGTGCACGCGCGCGCTCCCGCGCGCGCCCGCGAGCGCCCGCGCGCACCGACAGCCGCGCCATTGCGCATGTGTGGGCGCAGCAGGCCCGTTCTGAGCCGGGGAATCCTTCTCCTCCTGGGGATGTTGGGACGTCCGCTGGAGGGGCTTTCCTGACAGAATGACTCGGGGGAGGGACACTCCCCCCTCCCCCTTCTCCTATACTAGTAAAGATAGTGAATATTTAAAGAGCAAAAAACGAGGCTTGTTATATATATATGTGGTTAACAACTCGATTAAGTAGCTAGCTAATCAACCCCTAAATGTATAGAGAAAAACAATAGTTTCCAAAGAAAGGAAACAAGAAAAATTGGGGCTTATTGACAAGGTCGCATACATATTCTTCTACAGTATAAATACAAGTACCAGAGGTTTTTAAGAAAAATTTCCTTGGTATATTTATTGAAAAAGTTATTATAATTAAACCACATATGTAGCAAAAGCTAGTTAAAGCACAACAGTAAAACTAGACACTTATACAAATGTTTGTTGGTTCAAGTATGAACCAAATCAAAACAGATACATACAAGGGGGGACATTTACAAACATATAACATATAAAACAAATGTCGTCCGGACGTCAGGGAAAACTTGCAGTGTATTAACCCAATGAGAGAGCCGTAAGGCTGTATGTTAATAATTTAAATAGGGTAGTGGGAGGAAAACTCCCATAGAACCGAACACAAATTATTCGGTTCTATGGGAGTTTTCCTCCCACTACCCTATTTAAATTATTAACATACAGCCTTACGGCTCTCTCATTGGGTTAATACACTGCAAGTTTTCCCTGACGTCCGGACGACATTTGTTTTATATGTTATATGTTTGTAAATGTCCCCCCTTGTATGTATCTGTTTTGATTTGGTTCATACTTGAACCAACAAACATTTGTATAAGTGTCTAGTTTTACTGTTGTGCTTTAACTAGCTTTTGCTACATATGTGGTTTAATTATAATAACTTTTTCAATAAATATACCAAGGAAATTTTTCTTAAAAACCTCTGGTACTTGTATTTATACTGTAGAAGAATATGTATGCGACCTTGTCAATAAGCCCCAATTTTTCTTGTTTCCTTTCTTTGGAAACTATTGTTTTTCACTAGTAAAGATAGAACTGAATGACTCAGAAGAGGAACACTCCCCCTTCTCTACTAGCAAAAATAGACCTGAATTACTCGGAGGAGGGACACATCCCCTTCTCCTCTAGTAATAAAGATAGACCTGAATGATTTGGCGAAGGGACACACCTCCTCGTTTTTACAATAGCAAAGATAGCCCTAAATGACTTTGAGGAGGAACACACCCCCTTCACCTCTACTAGCAAAGATAGACCTGAATTACTTGGAATATGGGCAGACACCCCCTCTTCCTCTACTAGTAAAGCTGATGTGTTAACTGTATTAATGCAGTCTGTCAGAAAGCATACAAACAGTGCTTGACTTTCTTTTTAGAAAAACCAGTAAGCATATTGCAATGAGTTCACCCTATAATAAATATTTATGTGCACAATAAAGATTCTATAGCATCTTTATGGGGTTTGTACTTGTGTGTACCTCAGGCCATTCATCTAACGTACTTTCATTTTTAATAGCAGTTTACGTTTTTTTACAATGAGCTAATCAGAATTTAAACAACTCCAGTAAGTGGTTTCAGTAAAAAAAGGTAAAAAATGCTGTTGCTTTTTAGGAGCATCTACCTTACTGTCCTCAAATGAATGGTCAATGTGAATGCACCCCTTATGTATTTATAGAGCCTCTTACCACACTTAAAAATCTCCGGTTCTGTAAATCTAAAGACGTTGCAGGGGGAAGCCTGTAATTGACCTTTGGCAATGTAGGGGCTTCTGAGGAAGCAGTCAAGGGAACAATGATTACTGGAACTCCTGTTTTTACCAAAACTTGTGCCCTGGTTGCAAGAAAGCATTTTTACACATTTTAGTTTACTAAGGCCCTATGGGGGTTATTTACGAAAAGGCAAATCCACTTTGTACTGCAAGTGCACTTGGAAGTGCAGTCGCTCTAAATCTAAGAGGTAGATCTGAAATGAGTGGAAGCTCTGCTGATTTTATTATCCAATCATGTGCAAGCTAAAATACTGTTTTTTATTTTCCTTGCATGTCCCCCTCAGATCTACAGCGACTTTACTTCCAAGTGCACTTTCAGCGCAAGTGGATTTTCCTTTAGTAAATAACCCCCAATGTGTTAAAAAAAAAATGTTTTAATTTTATTGCTGCTGATCCCCGTCAGCCTTCAGTCATTACTTTGGACCAGCTTGGTGGTGGACCATACCTGCACAATGTGTTAGCACAGCTGCTTGTAGTCTCCACCAGGGGAGCAGGTACAGAGTAACAATACTAGAACACAACTGAAAGAAAGTTGTCACACACTATAACAGGGAGATGTTAACCCCTTTGCACCAGAGCCTCCAACCCCTTTAAGAGGTTTCAGGCGGGGATTATGATCATGTGACCCCCGTGATTGTCTGGCAATCACGTGATCGGAAAGCTCCCGATCACAAGACGCTATCAGGAGCTTTTCTTTTAGCCGCGATAACTGTGCCTGGAGTGTGCAGGGCACACGCTCTCGGCACAGCTGTGTCTGAAAATTGGTACTCAAATATGCGGCCGCTCAGCGCCAAGGCCCACACGTTCTGAGGCCACACATTTGCGTACTTTCGGCGTCTAGGGGTTAAACAAGGACCTTCATGGCAAGATCACCAGATATTATCTTAATAAAAGTTGCAGATTTAAAAAGATTAACTAATTAATTAATATTAAAAGTTTAACGTTTAACTAAAGAGTTAAATAGATAGAGTTTGGATATAGTGCAGAGGGATTACCCCCCCCCCCCTGTCAGGTTTTTATAGTGGTCTGTGCCTCCATTAGGGAGATTCATCCTCTCTCTATCCTGTTTACCATTATCATTAAAAGTGAAAGTAACAGAAAATCACAAATTGGTTGTCCCCAGAAAAGTAATAGAGGGGGAATCTTCCAATTGGGAACCTAGATCTGGTGGCTGGGGGGTCCCCAAGAGATTCCCTTATTTTGCAGGGATTTCCTCTCACTTCTTTTTTTCGCTATGGGACATGAAGTAAAGTGGGAAAAAAATAAAAGTTTTAACTAGAGTTCTACTTTAAGCCTTATATTAGATTTTAATGATTGGGGGTTAGATCTACTTTTAAATGAAACCTCAACCCTGACACCCATTGGGGTTAATTTAGCCTTTAACCCCCTTTTTATCCTTTTTTTTTTTTTTTTTGCTGGGTTATACTCAAATAACATTTTCACACACACAGTATTGTCCTGCTATGATCCCACCACACAACAGTTCCCGGGTTGCCATTTTCTTTCCTTACGCCAGTGTGGGGGCCAGCTGTTCTTGCAGCCACCGCTCTGATGACGTGCCAACAGGTCCTTCTTCCTGCAGCCACTGTCTCTCTGCAGGTGCTTCATGGGATATCTGATGTGGATACCCTGGAGCCTGCTAGAGCAGACCACACATCATCCTTTAGTAGGTGAGAATGGAGGCAGGGGGTGGGCCAAAGCAAGGAATTGATAAAAAAAAAGGGGGGGGGGGGGCTTGGTTGATGGTGTCTGTCACAAGGTTGCAAAAATCCTTTTTGTAAGTGACGGTCCACCATACCCCCATCAATTTTTTGAGATGGAAATGAGGGACACCTATTAGCAAAAGTATGTAGGCATAGGACACACCCGCTGCCACGCCCACTTAAAGAAAATACCCAAGTGCTTTTTTTTAACCACTACTATTCCTTTATATTGGCTTTAGAAATTTACAAATGCAGCAATGCAGAAACTGGATGAAAAGTTTAGCACTGGGAAAGAATTTTTGAAAGATAAAAGGTGCATTTTATATGCAACTATATAGATCAGAACAAAATGAGGGATAAATCAGGAGGAAAGAGGGACTTTGTTCCAAATCAGGGGCAGTTGGGGGCTATTGTCCACAAAATAACTTCTGTAGAAATTCTACAGCCCTTCTTTGAAATCTTTTTTTTTTTTTTTTACACTCTATAGAATTTCTTTGCATCCTTTTAGATATATGTTCTCAATTCCTTTTTTTATTATTATTTTATTTTTTTCTATAACAATTATATGGGGTTTTTATTTTTTAATTTTTTAAATGTAACATGAGTTTGGAGGATGTTTCAGTAAAGTAATATATTGCCGTTGTCGGTATTGACTTTTCCTTTGAACAATCTATTCCATGTTCTCTTGTACTCTGCAGAGATATTGTACTCGCATCTAACCTGAAACCCTTGGAGCGGAAGGACAAGATTGGAGGAGATAGGAAGCAGCCATGGAATCCAACTGCCACAACAAGCAGCTCATCCAGAGAGGCAGTTTGTACCGTATTACAGGTGAGGCGGAAGAAGAAATTGATTGCATCTGCTTGTCCGACCTGGGTGCTCGCCTTTTTCCCTCCATGACATTACTGCAAACTCCATCCTCTCTTTTAATCCACATCTGTCCATCTGATTACCTCCAGAAATGTTGCTGTTTTTCTTCATTTATCACATTGTACAAGTGAAATGGTACTTGTTTTAAGAAAGTATTCCCACGGAGCCTATTTGGTGTGTCCTGATGGCCTTTTCTCTGGACATTTTTGCATTTGGGTTATGAGTATATTGGGAGAGGTTCACTTTACATGTGACAATATAATCAGTCCATACTTGTCCTGCCACCCTGATCTTGTGTTTTTAAAGTCCTGTGCATGATCCCCCTGTTCCCATGAGACCTACAAGGGCCACTCAGGTATGGAGTGTTGCATTGTAGAGAAGCAAGGATGGTTCCTCCGTACCTGGAAACAGGGGCGTTGCTAAATCTACAAAAGATCTGGATCTAGAGCCCATATCAGCGTAGTAAAGAAAGTCATATGCTTGGGCGGGCATACACATGTATATACAGTAATATACGTGTGTGTGTGTGTGTGTGTGTGTGTGTATATATCCCAAGAGAGTCCCCCCTTACATCAGGGTCCCCAGAGAGCCCACTTACATCTGGGTCCCCAGAGAGCCGCCCCTTTACATCAGGGTCCCCAGAGAGCCCCCCCCTTGCATCAGGGGCCCCAGATTGCCTCCCCCTTGCATCAGGGGCCCCAGATTGCCTCCCCCTTGCATCAGGGGCCCCATATTGCCTCCCTCTTGCATCAGGGGCCCCAGATAGCCCCCCCACTTGCATCAGGGGCCCCAGATAGCCCCCCCCCCTCTTGCATCAGGGGCCCCAGATAGCCCCCCCCCCCCCCCACTTGCATCTGGGTCCCCAGAGAGCCTCCTCTCCCCTTGGAGACCCCTGCAGAGACTCGGGGCTATAGTCCCAAAAGCCACCCCCTAGCGACGCCACTACCTGGAAGTATCAGATATTGCTTTGGCAGTGGAAATTGCAGGGATAGAAAGTGCTGGCAGCTTACATTACAGTGCCATAGTATGGACAAAGTACAGGTACCTTTAAAGCCCAGCTTCACTCTTGCGAATATAGACATATAAATATATGTTTATTTCAGCTGCATATCTTGCTTCTTGCGTGGAGTTCAATATTAATATGCATTCTCTGGAGGCTGACCACCAAGGGCTTAATGCTCACACTCTGGAAACCTGCTACCCAGGGGTTAACACACACGCTCTAGAGACTGGCCACCAAGGGACTAAAACACGTTTTGGAGATGACCATCAATGAGACTGGTCACTGAGGGGGTCAAAACATATGTTGGTGCTAGCACATATTGCAGTTTCAAAGGGCAATAATGAATATTTGTTTAATTTGTTTCAATCGCTCAGAGCAAAGATGCTGATTGGTTGCTGTTGGTACACTTTTGTATGATCTGTTTAAAAAAAAAAAAAAGGTCTGTGCTTTAAAGCTTTACCCACATATACATCTTTACAGGATCCGTTTCTGAACAGCAAACTAAAACATCATTGGCCATTTTTTTTCCCCCCTAGCTCTCTGTACCTTGTTGCTAGGGTGTATGGTGTTTTCTTCCTCCCTCGCAGCTGCGCGATGTACGTCATATCCTGCGGCGCACTGGCTCCTCGGAGATGTGTGTCATCATTCCCAGGAGTCAGTGGGCAAGATTGATAGATTAGGTTGCCATCACAATGGGGCTTGAACATCCTCCGCTGTTGTGATGGCAACCCGAGACAACCCCTGCCCCGCGATGTGTTTTACGTGCATGCGTGAGATCGGGAGGTGCATGCCGGGTGACCATCACCAGCAGCACCTTTTCCTGGAAGAAGACACTAGTGGGCTTCACATGCCCACAATTAAGATGGGAGCGCACTGACAAGCCAAACTGAAGATTAGCTTGAATGAAAAATACTGAACTAAGACAGTGACTTTGCATATAATTATCTTTTGGAAAGTTATTAATCATAACATCAAGGGTGTCTTTAAAAAAAAAAAAATAAGGGTGGAATTCAAGATAGAAAGGACTCAAGATAGTATACCATACGTGCATATATAACAGATTTATATAAAGTTTTATCTTTATTTTTTTTATTTATAGGAATCCTCTTTAGAACCCAGAAATGCATTTGAATTTACCCGTGAGTGGCGCAGGATAGACGTAAAGAAAAGATATGACTTTCTGCTGCAAATTGGAGCCAACAAACTGTCCCACATCTTCCATGCGGAGGTGTGCTCGGCACTCTTGGGCGACATATTGCAGGTACTGGAGGGGAACATCCAGAGAGTACAGTGGCAGGAAGTGTTGGACATCTTGAGTTGCCTGGCACGGACGCAACGTTTCGATCTCAACCTGATCTTCCTCAGCAAAGCTGAATGGGCAATCTGCAAGGAATTATTTGGGAAGCTGCAATGTATTGTCATGGAGGAAAAGGAAACTGATGGTAAAAACAGTGCAATGCTGATCCATCTTATGTCTGTTTATAAAGTCGCAGAGCCCAGCATCTAAAATATAATATATTTTCTGGGTAATGCTGATTTAAAGGATCAGTCTATCCAATAATGATTTATAAAGTACTGTCAGTATTAAATAAATTGGCTGTTTCTCCCATGATTAGCTGGACTCAAAATCATGGCTTAAAATCTGGGGTGGGGTCAATAAATAAAATGATTGCAGTAGTATACTGTAGATTGTGGGTAAAAATATGGCTTTACCTGTCATCCCCTTCTATGTAAATGTTATTGTAAGAACAAAGCTTGGATAACCATCTGAAGAAGTTAAAGTGGTGTTTCCCCCAAAATGACAACATTATTTATTTTTGCATTAAATCTGCTAATAAAAAATAATTGGATAAAAAAAAAAAATTCACTTACCTATTTCTCCCTGTTGCTAGGTGGTCCCACGAAATCTGCCTCTTCCTTAGCCTGGGCTAGAAACGTCACTTCCCCTCGGCAGTCAGTCATCTGGGACACGTGACAGGTCCCAGATGACTGTGCGGTGTATCATGGCGTGCAGCGCCGCGAGCGTATGCGCAGTGGGTTCCCGGCTGTGAAGCCACAGCCGGGTGCCCACAGTAAGCATGCCGGCGCCTCGAGCAGAGCGGGGAACGAGGGGGGTCTTCGTTCCCCCGCATCGCTGGACCCTGGGACAGGTAAGTGTCCGATTCTTAAAAGTCAGCAGCTGCAGTATTTGTAGCTGCTGACTTTTAAAAAAAAATTTTAATGGGCACACCTCTTTAAGCTGGCCATACACGGGTCGAATTTCGAAAGAACTTTCTTTTAAATATCAGAAAATTTGGGCGTTTTGTGATTCGATGGTGCCACCATTGATTTCGAAATTCGACCAACCAAACCTTCAATTTCACCTCATGTTCCTACAGAATTTTTTTTTCGTGTCTGGGAATCTTCTTTTCTTTCCGGGAATCTTCTTTTCTTTTCAGGAATCTTCTTTTCTTTTCGGGAATCTTCATTTCTTTCCGGGAATTTTCTTTTCTTGCACATGCGCATTTCTTTTTTGATTACATTTCTCGCACGATTCTCCCATCATTGGTTCGAAAATCATTCGTTTTTTTTTTAAATTTCCAACATGTCAGATTTTTTAAAATTCAGAACTCAGATGCAGTAACGTAAACCTAGTCTTAAAGTGGTTCTAAAGGCTGAAGGTTTTTTACCTACATGCTTTCTATGCATGAAGGTAAAAAGCCTTCAGTGTACATCTCCCCCAGCCCCCCCTAATTCTTACCTACCTGCATGAGAGCAGAGGCTCTCTTGGGTCTCTCTCTCTCTCTCTCCTCATTGGCTGAGATGCAGAAGCCATTGGCTCCCGCTGCTGTCATTCAGAGCCAGTGAGGAGGGTACAGGGCTGTGCCAGGGTCTTTGTGTCTCATGGACACAGAGAGCTGGGTTCGGGAGCGGGCACGCACGAGTGTCCCCATAGCAAGCTGCTTGCTATGGGGGCACTCGGCAGGGGGGGAGCCCAGAGTACCAGCGGGGGACCTGAGAAGAGGAGGATCAGGGCTGCTCTGTGCAAAACCATTACACAGAGCAGGTAAGTATGACATGTATGTTTTTTATTAATTTTTTGCCTTAACAAACACTTTTTAAGCTAGGTATACACTAGTAGATTCTGGAACAAAAATTTTAATCTTAAAGCGGAGCTCCGTCCTGGGGAAAAAAAAAATTTTTTTTTTAAAAGTCAGCAGCTACAAATAATGCAGCTGCTGACTTTTAAAAATCGGACACTTACCTGTCCCAGGGTCCAGCGATGCGGGGGAACGAGGCCCCCCCTCGTTCCCCGAGCCGCTCACGGCGCCGGCTTTCCTAATGTGGGAACCCGGCTGTGGCTTCACAGCCGGGCACCCACTGCTCATGCGCGAGCGGCGCCAGATGACCCAGGTCCCAGATGACTGTGCGGCTCAGAGGGGGAAGTGACGTTTAGCCCGGGCACTGAAAGTGGCAGACTACGAGGGACCCCCTAGCAACAGGCATTTAGAGGTGAGTAAAAAATTTTTTTTTTCCAATTATTTTTTTTTTTTTTTTTTATGATTTTTAAGCCCCTTTTTTTTTTTGGACCGCAACCCCACTTTAAGAATGATCGTTCAATTTTTCCAATCATTAGTGGGGTGACATCAACATTCGTTTTGTGAGGAGGAAATTTTAAAGGAGCAGGATGGAATTTATTTTTATTTTTTAACCACTTAAGCCCCAGACCAATTTGCAGCCAAAGGACCAGGCCCCTTTTTGTGATTCGGCACTGCGTCGCTTTAACTGACAATTGCGCGGTCGTGCGACGTGGCTCCCAAACAAAATTGACGTCCTTTTTTTCCCACAAATAGAGCTTTCTTTTGGTGGTATTTGACCACAGGTACGTGGTTGTGCCCAGCCGTGCCATTCTGCCGACGTATATCGGCGTGAGGCGGTCCTTAAGTGGTTAACGAACGTTTTTTGTTTTTTTTTTAACAGTGTATGTAGTTTTCAAAAACTCTAAGTCTGTCATATAGCAGTTGGTAAAACATGAATTGAAAAGTCCATGAAGGAATAGTGAGGACAGAATAAGCTTCTAAGACAAGAAAAGGTATTCCACGTGACGTCAGTGTTGAATGAAAAAACAACAATGGTTACACTTTCTAAAACGTGGGAGGGGGGATGTCTGAGGGGGAGGGGGGATGAGATGGAGAGTACGATAAGTTTTTGAGTTTGATATAAATTACATTTTTTTTTTTTTTCTGTGGGGTTGAAGTGGACCTTTCAGGGGGGACTACTAGGGAAGGGTAAGGGTGGGGGGGGGGGGGGGGAATAAAAATAAAATAACAAGGGTAGAAGAGAGTGTTTTTTCCAGTTTTCTTTATTCCAGTGGAATATTTAAAGAAATAAACGACAGAAAACATAATTATTATTTATTATTCTATTGATGTATGTGTTAAAGCGGGAAATTGTCAAATGGAAAGATAAGATATATGAATATTATGTTGTATAACTGTAAAACTATTCTTGTGAAATGAAAATAAAGAATTTATAAAAAAAAAACAACAATGGAAGCCCCACCGGTTGTATGAAGGCTTACCGGAGTGAAGGGACTCAAATGGGCATATGCTCAATGAGTCAACAAGGCTTGTGGTGTAAACACCAATGCATGGGACCTCTACGCCTGTATTCTACATCAGATTGGAAGATGGTCCATCCATCACTCAGAAATGGCCAACGTGATGGACTGGGTCTTCTCATGCAGACAAACAGTGTAACCAGAAAAGAAAATAATCCACATTGTGTGAACTCGTAAAAATATTGTAAGTTTAATAAAATTGGGAACACTCACATTTAGTAGGTGAATCAAGTGCTTGAAATGTACAATATAGGCAACGCAATGACATCCACAGAGCTCGTCCCTGCGGATGTCATTGCATTGCCTATATTGTACATGTGAGTCTTCCCAATTTTATTAAACTTACAATATTTTTACGGGTTTACACAATGTGGATTATTTTCTTTTCTGGTATCACTGTTTTTCATCGCATGGCATTCTTAGACCCCTTTCACACTGGGGCGTTTTTCAGGCGCTTTTTTTTAACGCTAAATCGCCTGAAAAACGCCCCAGTGTGAAAGGGGTCTAAGAATGCCATGCGATGAAAAACAGAAGCCTCATCTGCAATCCCAATGTGAAAGCCCCAGTGCTTTCACACTGAGACCCCTTTCACAGTATGATGTTTTTCAGGCGCTTTAGCGTTAAAATAAGCGTCTAAAGCGCCTGAAAGAAGCCTCAACTGCAATCTCAATGTGAAAGCCCGAGTGCTTGCACACTGAGGCGCTGCGCTGGCAGGGCGTCAAAAAAAAGTCCTGCAAGCAGCTTCCTTGCAGCGCTTTTGTAGCGGTGAATACACCGCTCCTAAAGCGCCCCTACCCATTGAAATCAATGGGAAGCGTCTGAAAAACTCCTGCAAAGCGCTTTTGGCAGCGGCGCTTTGTGGGCGCTTTTAACCCTTTATTTGGCCACTATTGGGGGTTAAAAGCGCCCCACTAGCGCTCGAAAAACGCTGGTAAAGCGATGCTAGTTTACAAGCGTTTTTTGGGCACTGGCAGTGTGAAAGGGCTCTTAAAGCACTTGGGGCTTTGGATTGCAGATGAGGCTTCTTTCAAGCGCTTTACAGGCGCTTTTTTTTAACGCTAAGGCACCTGAAAAATGCCTGAAAAACGCCCCAGTGTGAAAGGGGTCTTAGTCATATGAATATTTTAGTTTTTTGTTGCTGATAACGAATGATTGTTAAAGTCTAATGGTTTGAGTCTAAATGTTTTAGCTATTTGTGCAACAACTCACGTTGAAACATTTTATTGGCTCAGCGTTTTTTTATTTAGTTTTGGCTCAGAGTAGAAGCTGGTTAGAATTCCTGTCCGTGTTCAGCAGATTCCCCTTTTCCTCCTGTCCCAAGGACAAGACAGGAAATTTGTGCAAATTTCTCCAATGTGAGAGGAAATCCTCTCTTAGACAGGTGTCCCCGTTGGAAGATTTCCCCTCACCTCTTTGTCTGGTGACAACTGTAACATATTGGATTTCCCATCACTTTTTGTCACAAAGACAGTGGTTGCCAGGACAACTACAGAGGGCGAAACTCCCCAGCACGGGCACAGACAGCAGTAAAAAAAATTGTTCCCTATTCTTTTCAAAATGTGGTGAGCATACAAATCCAATAATGGCTCTCATAAAATACAGAACTTTAATCTCCAGCTGTATCTTCTTTGGCAATGACAGCTAACATAACACAGGGTCTTGTTCTTCAACTCTGCTAGGAAAACATCCAATGCCTCTTGTACTAGCAATGCTTGTCTGGGAGGACCATGTTCAGTTCAGGCACTACTAAAACTGGAGCAGCTGTGCATTGTAGCCAATCGGCTTCTAACTTCAATTTGTTCAATTAACCAAATTTACCCCCCTTCATGACCAGGTCATTTATTTTTTTGTGATACAGCACTGCATTACTTTAAATGACAATCATGCAGTCATGCGACGCTGTACCCAAATAAAAATGTTTGTCCTTTTCCCCCCATAAATAGAGCTTTCTTTTGGTGGTATTTGATCGCCTCTGTGGTTTTTATTTTTTGTGCTATATATATATAAAAAAAAAAAAAAAAAGACCCACAATTTTGAAAAAACAAAATTTTCTGCTACAAAACATATCCAATAAAAAAAATTTTAAAAAATCGAATTTCTTCATTAAAGCGGAGGTTCACACAAAAATGGAACTTCCGCTTGTCGGAACCCTCCCCCACATATGTATAATACAGGTATTTGCACCCACTTCCGGGCATAGATCACTGCGGTGATCGCGGTGACCTACGCCACTTCCCGTCACCCCCCCCCCCACACACACACTGTCTGCTGGGAGACACACGGGTCCCAGAGACAGCAGGGACCATTCGGATTGGGCAGCACGTCTCGCTCATGCGCAGTAGGGAACCAGGAAGTGAAGCCGCAAGGCTTCACTTCCTGATTCCCTTACCGAAGATGGCGGCGGCAGCATCTGAGGACTGAGGGGGCGGTTCGGCCCAGAAGGAAGCCTCTTCTAAAGATGATGCACAAGAAAGCCTGCAAACAGTTTGCTGAAAACAAGCAGACTAAGGACATGGATTACTGGAACCATGTCCTGTGGTCTGATGAGACCAAGATAAACGAAGCGTGTGTGGTGGCAACCAGGTGAGGAGTACAAAGACAAGTGTGTCTTTGATCGCCTCTGTGGTGGGAACATGGTGGTGGGAGTGTCATGGTCTGGGGCTGCAAGAATTCTGCTGGCACTGGGGAGCTACAGTTCATTTAGGGAACCATGAATGCCAACATGTACTGTGACATACTGAAGCAGATCATGATCCCCTCCCTTCGGAGACTGGGCCGCAGGGCAGTATTCCAACATGATAGCGACCCCAAACACACCTCCAAGACGACCACTGCCTTGCTAAAGAAGCTGAGGGTAAAGGTGATGGACTGGCCAAGCATGTCTCCAGACCTAAACCCTATTGATCATCTGTGGAGCATCCTCAAACGGAAGGTGGAGGAGCGCAAGATCTCTAACATCCACCAACTCTGTGATGTCGTCATGGAGGGGTGGAAGAGGACTCCAGTGGCAACCTGTGAAGCTCTGGTGAACTCCATGCCCAAGAGGATAAAGGCAGTGCTGGAAAATAATGGTGGCCACACAAAATATTGACACTTCGGGCCCAATTTGGACATTTTCACTTAGGGGTGTACTCACTTTTGTTGCCAGCGGTTTAGACATTAATGGCTGTGTGTGTTGAGTTATTTTGAGGGGACAGCAAATTTACACTGTTATTATACAAGCTGTACACTCACTACTTTACATTGTAGACAAGTGTAATTTCTTCAGTGTTGTCACATGAAAAGATATAATAAAATATTTAAAAAAATGTGAGGGGTGTACTCACTTTTGTGAGGTACTGTATATACCCCCTTATAAAAATCCTAACCTTTTTCCAGGACAAACTTTTCTTTTTTTGGTGCTCACAGCACTTTTTTTTTTAGGGTTTCTTTTTTCTCCTTTTGTTCCTTGTAAAGTAATGTGGTGGAACCTTCACTGCAGTAAGAAGCTTTGCGATTACAGAAGAAAAGAGGATTACCTCGACTTTATTCTCAATGAGAAAATGAAAACCTTTGTGTGCCAGCAGGTGGCAGCAGTGAGCTACAATTCACCAGCCTGGCACACACAGAACCATGCCCGTAGGCTATTTAGACAATACTTTTCACATATAGTTTGTGTATACCTGTGATAATGGCACATTTCAGTTGGTAATTAGCTGTTTCCTTCTCTGACATACATTCATTTTATTTGTTACACCTTTAGATTTAAATAGCAAACTATGCCAATAAAGCCAAACTCAAATGTTGTCTAATTACATTTGCCGTGTGTATTCTTACTTAAATCTTGTTGTGCTTTGTGTATTTCTTCTAGATCTTTGCAGGAATTTAGTTTTGAAACTTTGCCTTCCTGTAATAAAGACCGATCCCTGCTGCTCTCTCTCCTTGTGCAGGGTGACTGGTCTGGTCTCCGCCCCCTCCAGTAGTTTTCTGCAGGCAGCCTGTAGTGGGTGGAGCCTGCTGGGTCCCTCCCACAGCTCTGCTCTCTGCACAGGCTATGTACAGCACAGGGACGATGTCACTGCTACTTTTACAAGATAATATCTGGGATTTGCAAAGACAATTGGTGCTCACAAAGTGGATTTATATCATTTGTGGCTACTGAGGAATGTATTCAATATAAAATATAACATAGGCTGGCATCTACTAGCTATTTTCTTATGGTGAGATCTCTCCACCAAAATCTGTACCCAGGGGCGGACTGACCATTCAGCCATGCGGGCACTGCTCGAGGGCCCCGGGCCACTAGGGGGCCCCATCAGGGTTACCAGCCTCAGTAAAACCAGGGACAGTATGTAAAAATCTGTGGCTTTTTTACATCTGTCTCTGAAATGTCCCTTACCGACATCCTTTTGGTCTAAAAATCCAGAGATTATAGCTGCCCCACCTCTCCAGTACCTTCTCAGCCAATAGAAACATGTCTGTGTATACTGTGTGTACATGTCTGTGTATACATACATTGTATACTGTGTGTGTAACCGTGTGGCCCCATAATCTCTGATTGCCTGGGGGCCCCATAATCTCCTATTGCCCGGGGGCTCCATGAGTTGTCAGTCCGCCCCTGTCTGTGCCCCTGCTAAAGTAATTCCAAAGCCAGATGATGGCATCTCACTCACATGATGGACTCTCTATAAACTTAGGTTCACACTGCTGCGGGATTGAAATCGTGTGAGTTTAGCTGAACTCACATGATTTCATTCCTGCATATCAGTCCGACCATTTCATAGACATCAGTGCGGATTCCTGCACAGGTGTCTACTGAAATCGCCAAAATTTGTACAGAAACTACTTTTGGGAATCGGCGCGGCGCCACAAAGTCGGCGTCGCACCGATTCGGACGGTTCTATTGCAGGCAATGCGATTTGACATGGCAAATCGCATGCCAAATTGCATCAATGTGAACCAGGGCTAATAGATAATAAACATGGAGCCCAACTGTGAGATCTCTTCATTTTAGATGGGAGACACAAACTACTGAGGGCAGGATTACACCAGTCTGTTGCAGTAACACACACGCACATATAGGGGCGCTGTATTAAGCCGCTTGTCCATTTTGAATAAGCTGCCAAAGTGCAATTAAAAACAAAAATAAGTAAGAAAAAATAAATAAAAAAAGCATCAGCGGGCAGCAGTAGCTCTTCCTGAATGCTTGTTGCTCCTCCTCTGCCCCCTGAAAAGCGATCTATCAGTAAGCACTGCTGCCTGTCTGAAAGAGACCTAAGGCTCTGTTCACACCTGTTGCGATTTGAATCGCGGGCAGAACCGGCGTGTTTCTGCCCGTGATTTCAAAACGCTCGACTAAAATGACAAATCGCACAATGTGAATTTCAGATGCCATTCATTTAACCACTTAAGCCCCAGACCATTTGGCTGGCAAAAGATCAGAGCGTTTTTTGCGATTCGGCACTGTGTCGTTTTAACTGACAATTGCGCGGTCGTGCGACGTAGCTCCCAAACAAAATTAACGTCCTTTTTTCCCCACAAATAGAGCTTTCTTTTGGTGGTATTTGATCACCTTTGCAGTTTTTATTTTTTGCGCTATAAACAAAAAAATAGCGACAATTTTGAAAAAAATTGCATTATTTTTTACTTTTTGCTATAATAAATATCCCCAAAAAATATCTAAAAAAACATTTTTTTCCTCAGTTTAGGCCGCTATGTATTCTTCTACATATTTTTGGTTAAAAAAAATCGCAATAGGCTGTTATTGATTGGTTTGCGCAAAAGTTATAGCGTCTACAAAATAGGGGATAGTTTTATGGCATTTTTATATATATATATATATATATATATATTAATTTTAGTAGTAATGGTGGCGATCTGCAATTTTTATTGTGACTGCAACATTATGGCGGACACATCGGACACTTTTGGTGCTATTTTGGGACCATTCACATTTATACAGCGATCAATGCGATTAAAAATGCATTGATTACTGTGTAAATGTGAATGGTCCCAAAATAGCACCAAAAGTGTCCGATCTGTCTGCCATAATGTTGCAGTCACGATAAAAATTGCTGATTGCCACCATTACTACTAAAAAAATAAAGGAGTTAAACACTAGGTGGCGCTGTAGGGATTAAGTGTGTCCTAGGTAGTGATTCTAACTGTGGGGGGGAGGGGCTGTGTGCGACACGACACTGATCACCGCTCCCGATTACAGGGATTGGTGATCAGTGTCCTGTCATTAGGCAGATTGGGGAAATGCTTGTTTACATCAGCATTTCCCCATTCTTCCTCTCCGTGAGACGATCGCGGGTATCCCCGCAGACATCGAGTCTGCGATCACACTCATGGAGGTCGTGGTGGCACGCGCCCGCAAACCGCTTCTTAAAGGGCAACGTACAGGTACGTTAATCTGCCTGTACGCGCCCTTCTGCCGACGTATATTGGCGTGAGCCGGTCAGCAAGCGGTTAATGGCACCTTAAAAACGCTCTGCGATTCTGTTGCAATTGTCGTGCTGCGATAGTGGAAAGCTTGATGCCCAAAAGAAGCTCCTGACCATTTTTGAGGGTTACAAGCCTCACCCGATGCAGTTTGCCACAACTGCGGGGCGATTTATTGCGTGACAATCGCAGCAGAACCGTCTGCCGCATTTTTAGGTGCCATTAAAATGAATTGGATCGGAAATTCGCATTGTGCGATTTTATTATTTTATCAGAACGTTTTAAAACCGCGGGCAGAATTGTGCCGATTCTGCCCGCGTTTCAAAATGCCAAGATGTGAACGGAGCATAATAGAAGTACAAATGCCAGAGTGGTGGGAGAGCGATAGCCAGGTAAGTATAGGCAGCTGCTGGTTAACCTCCTCGTGCCTGCTTGCTTGCTTTCTGCCTGTGTAGAACTGAGTGACTAAGCCAGAGAAAGTCATCTCTGCTCAGTAGGGGGTGTGTCCTTTCTCTATAAATAAGACTGCATTCACATCTCTGCATTTTTAATTGTGGGCAGCTTTGCCGCAATTCTGCCAGCGATTTCAAATCGCCAAGGTGTGAATGACAAATGACAAATCATAGAATGCACATTTGAGATGCCATTCATTTGAATGGTACCTAAAATCACGGCGCGGTTCTGCCTTGATCATCGTGCGATAAATCACGCTGCAATCGTGGCAACCCGCAATCGCGTGAAGCATTTTGCCCCAAAAGTAGCTCCTGAACTTTTTTGGGTGACAAACGGGTTGCCGCGACTGCAGTGCAATTTATCACGCAACAGTTGCGGCAGAACCGTACCGCCATTATAGGTGCCATTCAAATGATTGGCATCTCAAATGTGCTTTCTGCGATTTGTCATTCACACCTTGGCGTTTTGAAATTGCGGGCAGAATCGTGGCATATCTGTCTATGTGAATGCAGCCTAATGCCCCTACACACGATCGGACATTCCGACAACAAAACCCATGGTTTTTTTTTTCAGACGGATGTTGGCTCAAACTTGTCTTGCATACACACGGTCACACAAAGTTGGTCGGGAATTGCGAACGTCAAGAACGCAGTGGCGTACAACACGTACGACGAGCCGAGGAAAATGGAGTTCAATAGCCAGTGCGGCTCTTCTGCTTGATTCCGAGCATGCGTGGAACTTTGTGCGTCGGAATTGTGTACACACGATTGGAATTTCCGACCACGGATTTTGTTGTCGGAAAATTTGAGAAGCAGATCTCAAATTTTGTGCGACGGAAATTCCGATGGAAAATGTCTGATGGAGCCTACACACGGTCGGAATTTCCGACAGAAAGCTCATCGGAAAATCCGACCGTGTGTACGGGGCATAACTCTAAAGTTTGTGTAATCTGATCTCCCTGCTCTTTAAATTCAATTTTTTATGAATATATATTCATAAATGAATAAATATATGAATTTATTATTTTTATTATTATTACTATACAGGATTTACATAGCGCTGACAATTTGCGTAGCGCTTATTTCACTGTTATCTGAACCTCTGAAAAGTCAGTGCTTTTACTCAGACGTCGCCAACTTCTGGCCGAAAGTGGTAAATAGAAAATATGTAATGCAATATTTCATATAGACTCAATTAGGTGCTGAATTTTAGATTGATCATAGTAAATATATAAAGAAAATTAATAAAGTAGCAGTTTGCATTCCCTATTAAAAAAAAAAAAATGGTATGCACGTGTAATAAAACGCGGTGTGTCTACACCTTCGATCGTTTCAGGTGATCGGATAATTACTTTCAGTGCATCTGGACCATCGGCTTTATATTTTCCGTGTGCAATAATGAACCCTAATTAATAGCCTGGCACCAACAGGACAGATGTTCTCTATCCTACTTCAAACAGATATAACATTTCATCAGCGCGGTGGAAGGAAGGCTAATGAAAAGAATGCCTGGCCAATAGCAGTGATTATATTCATACCGAAAAACACGTTTTTTTCATAAAGGAAAATGTCACGGAAAGGAAATAAAAACTGTAAATGTAATCAATATCCTGATTACTATATCCTAATATGAGAAGAACTGCAAAAGCCACTTTATTTATTTTTAAGCGTCCAACTGTGGGTATAGAATGGGGTATATTGGATTGTACGATATTTTTTTATTTTATTTATTATTTCTTTTTTTTATGGTTGAACTGGATGGACGTTCGCAATTTCCGACCAACTTTGTGTGACCGTGTGTCTTTTTTTGGCCTAGCTAACTATGTAACTATGTAACCATGCACACTGGTGTAAAAAAAAGAAACGCTGCTCCCAGAGGTGTTTTTAATTTTAAATTTTTATGCCTCTAGAAGTAGCTAATGTTATACTATGTGTTCATGTACATTAGGTATTTTTTAACCCACTTCAGCCCCGGAAGATTTTACCCCCTTCCTGACCAGAGCACTTTTTGCGATTTCGGCACTGCATCACTTTAACTGACAATTGCGCGGTCGTGCGGCATTGCACCCAAACAAAATTGACGCCCCCACAAATAGAGCTTTATTTTGGTGGCATTTGATCACCCCTGCGGTTTTTCTTTTTTGCGCTATAAACGAAAAAAAGAGCGAAAATTTTGAAAAAAAATCAATATTTTTTATTTTTTGCTCTAATAAATATCCCCCAAAAATATATAAAAAAGATATTTTCCAGTTCAAGCCGAAATGAATTCTTCTACATATTTTTGGTAAAAAAAAAAAAAATCGCAATAAGCGTATATTGATCGGTTTGCGCAAAAGTCTACTAAATAGGGGATAGTTTTATGGCATTTTTATTATTCATTTTTTTTTTACTAGTAATGGCGGCGATCTGCGATTTTTATCTGGACTGCGACATTAATGCAGACACATCGGACACTTTTGACACATTTTTGGGACCATTGGTATTTATACAGCGATCAGTGCTATAAAAATGCACTGATTACTGTAAAGCCCCATACACACGGTCGGACAATCCGCAGACCAGGTCCGTCGGACCATGTCCGTCATACTTTGTCCGATGTTGGTTTTGCGTACACACGGTCGGACAAAGTTGTCGGAAAATCCGATCATTCTGAACGTGGTGACGTTTGTTGCCTACGACGGGACTACGTAGAGGCTAGTAGCCAATAGCTTTGGTCTTGTAATGTGATCTGAGCATGCGTAGCACTTTGTCCGGTCGGACAACCGTACACACGATCGGATTTGGTGTGATCGGACCGGGTTGACGGGAAATCTTTCCAGCAGGAGATAAGACTTTGTCCGACGGACAAACCGACGAACACTGTCCGATGGTGCATACACACGGTCTGATTTTTCAACAACCTTGTCCGATCGGACCAAATTGATGAAAAAGTCCGACCGTGTGTATGGGGCTTAAGAATGTCACTGGCAGTAAAGGGGTTAACCACTAGGGGGCGATCAAGGGGTTAAATGTGTTCCTTCTCTGTGTTCTAACTGAAGGGGATGGGACTGTCTAGGAGAGATGATAGATTGCTGTTCATACTTTGTATGAACAGAAGATCAGTCTCTTCTCCCCTCAGAGAACCGGGATCTGTGTGTTTACACTCACAGATCCCGGTTCTCGGTGTGTCAGCAACGATCGCGGGAGCCTGGCGGTGATCGTGACCGCTGGGCACTCGCATCGGCTCCGGGGGCGAGCAGCAGGCTTTTTCTGGCAGGAAATAAAAACACTAAACGCTCCTAAACGCTGACGCCTGTTTGCTTTTCCTAATGTTTTGTTGTAAAAAAAGTGTCGGAGCTACATACACTACATACACCAGTGTTTCTCAACTCCAGTCCTCAAGGCGCCCCAACAGGTCATGTTTTCAGGCTTTCCATTATTTTGCACAGGTGATTTGATCAGCTTCACTGCCTTAGTAATGACCACAGCTGTTTCATCTGAGGGAAATCCTGAAAACATGACCTGCCGGGGCGCCTTGAGGACTGGAGTTGAGAAACACTGACATACACTATATTGTCAAAAGTATTGTGACACCTGCCTTTACACGCACATGAACTTTAATGGCATCCCAGTCTTATGCCCCGTACACACGGTCGGAAATTCCGACCACAAAATCCGTCTGATTTTTTCCGACAGATTTTGTCCGACACTGGTGTTGCATACACACGGTCGGACAAAGTTGTCGGAAAATCCGATCATTCTGAACGTGGTGACGTTCATTGCGTACGACGGGACTACGTAGAGGCTAGTAGCCAATAGCTTTGGTCTTGTAATGTGATCTGAGCATGCGTGGCACTTTGTCCGTCGGAATTCGCTACACACGATCGGAAAAAGTCCGATAGGACTTTGTTGTCGGAAAATTTGAGAGCAGAATCTCAAACTTTTTCCGACGGAAAAAGTCTGATGGAGCCTACACACGGTCGGAATTTCCGACAACATGGTCCGATAGGACATTTTCCGTCGGAAAATCCGACCGTGTGTACGGAGCATTAGTCCGTAGGGTTCAATATTAAGTTTGCCCACCCTTTGCAGCTATAACATCTTCAACTCTTCTAGAAGGCTGTCCACAAGGTTTAGGAGTGTGTCTATGGGAATGTTTGACCAACTAATTCATCACAAAGGTGTTCTATAGGGTTGAGGTGCAGGCCAGTCAAGTTCCTCCACCCAAACTTGCTCATCCATGTCTTTATGGACCTTGCTTTGTGCACTGGTGCGCAGTCATGTTGGAACAGGAAGGGGACATCCCCAAACTGTTCCCACAAAGTTGGGAGCATGAAATTGTCCAAAATGTCTTGGTATGCTGACACCTTAATAGTTCCTTTCATTGGAACTAGGGGGCCAAGCCCAACTCCTGAAAAACAACCCCACACCATAATCCCCCCTCCACCAAATGCACAAAGCAAGGTTCATAAAAACATGGATAAGCGGGCTTTATTGCCACGAAGGTGGAAGAAGGACATGCTGGAGAGGTGAGAATAAAGTGGTCAGTGGTGGGCGTTATACAAACACCATCTCTTTACCCAGAATCGGTGACAGGGTCTCTTTAAGATTTGTACAAAGTCAAGGATGTGAGATTTGGAGACTTGAGATGTTTATGGGGCATTGGCTCTGCAGAATGTGGAATAGAGGGTGTTTAGTGAGGTGTCAAGGATCTCCGCAGACCTGACTCATATCCTGGAGCTAGCTCTCATTTACATAATATTTAATGCATGGGAAGTCGTTGGGTGTTGGGTGTCACATACATAATACATATTTTATACATTCACTAGATGAAGAAGCTCGGTGTTATCACTCTTGTTTTTCATATGTGAAATGATAACAAATCTCCATAACTACCTTTGTTTCAGGAGGTATGAACTGTCCTTTGGGGCTGAAAAATCATAGAACAGCAAATACGGGAGGGGAAAAAAATAAACAGCACTGATTTGGAGTATAAGAAGAACACCCACTTATGCCGCGTACACACGGTCGGAATTTCCGATGGAAACAGTCCGATGGGAGCTTTTCATCGGATTTTCCGACAGTGTGTATGCCCATCGTTCTTTTTCTGTCGGAACTTCCGACGAACTTTGGATTGAAAACCTGTTCTTAATTTTTCCGACGGAAAACCTTTCTATCGGATTTTCCGATCGTGTGTATGCAATTCCGACACGCAAAATTCCGACGCATGCTCGGAAACAATTTGACGCATGCTCGGAAGCATTAAACTTCCCTTTTATAGTGCTGTCTAACGTGTCTTATGTCGCTGTGTTATTGACCGTCGGAATTTGGTGTGATCGTGTGTAGGCAACACAGCTTGATCGGAATTCCGTCGGAAAAACCGTCAGATTTTCTTCCGGCGAGAATTCCGAGCGGCAGACATGGTTTATTTAGGCTATATGCATGTAAATGTTCGCACATTTACAGTGCACAGTATGGTCAAAATCGGGCCATGGATGCAATTTTTTGGTTTTGGTTTAAGCAGCTAAAAGCTATGGACCAAAACGGAGCTGTTCGATGGGGCCCATATACATAATGGATATTGTAGACTCCTTATAGTGCCTTAAAAAAGTATTCATACCCCTTGAAATGTTCACATATTTTCATGTTACAACCAAAAACGTAAATGTATTTTATTGGGATTTTATGTGATAGATCAACACAAAGTGGCACATAATTGGGAAGTGGAAGGAAAATGATAAATGGTTTTCAATTTTTTTTTTTACAAATAAATATCTGAAAAGTGTGGCGTACATTTGTATTCAGCCCCCCTGAGTCAATACTTTGTAGAACCACCTTTCGCTGCAAGTCTTTTTGGGGATGTCTCTACCAGCTTTGCACATCTAGAGAGTGACATTTTTGCCCATTCTTCTTTGCAAAACAGCTCAAGCTCTGTCAGATTGGATGAGGAGTAGGAGAAGTCTTGCCACAGAATCTCAATTGGATTTAAGTCTGGACTTTGACTGGGTCATTCTAACACATGAATATGTTTTGATCTAAACCATCCCATTGTAGCTCTGGCTGTATGTTTAGGGTTGTTGTCCTGCTGGAAGGTGAACCTCCGCCGCAGTCTCAAGTCTTTTGCAGACTCTAAGCCCCCGTACACACGGTAGGAAATTCCGACCACAAAATCGGATTTTTTCCAACGGATTTTGTCCGACACTGGTGTTGCATACACACGGTCAGACAAAGTTGTCGGAAAATCTGATCATTCTGAACGTGGTGACGTTTGTTGCATACGACGGAACTACGTAGAGGCTAGTAGCCAATAGCTTTGGTCTCGTAATTTGATCTGAGCATGCGTGGCAATTTGTCCGTCGGAATTCTGTACACACGATCGGAAAAAGTCAGATCGGATTTTGTTGTCGGAAAATTTGAGAGCATGATCTCAAATTTTATCCGTCGGAAATTCCGACGGAAAAAGTCAGATGGAGCCCACACACGGGCGGATTTCCCGACAATATGGTCCGATCGGACATTTTCCATCGGATTTTCCGACCGTGTGTACGGGGCATAACAGGTTTTCTTCTAAGATTGCCCTGTATTTGGCTCCATCCATCTTCCCTTCAACTCTGACCAGCTTCCCTGTCCCTGCTGAAGAAAATCATCCCCACAACATGATGCTGCCACCACCATGTTTCACGGTGGGGATGGTGTGTTCAGGGTGATGTGCAGTGTTTGTTTTCTGTCACACATAGCCTTCTGCTTTTAGGCCAAAAAGTTCATTTTGGTCTCATCTGACCAGAGCACCTTCTTCCACATGTTTGCTGTGTCCACCACATGGCTTCTCACAAACTGAAAACGGTACTTGTTATGACTTTCTTTCAACAATGTCTTTCTTCTTGCTACTCTTCCATAAAGGCCAGATTTGTGGAGTGCACAACTAATAGTTGTCCTGTGGACAGATTCTCCCACCTGAGCTGTGGATCTCTGCAGCTCCTCCAGAGTTACCATGGGCCTCTTAGCTTCTTCTCTGATGAATGCTCTCCTTGCCCGGCCTGTCAGTTTAGGTGGACGGCCATGTCTTGGTAGGTTTGCAGTTGTGCCATACTCTTTCCATTTTCAGATGATGGATTGAACAGTGCTCTGTTAGATGTTCAAAGCTTGGGATATTTTTTTCTAGCCTAACCCTGCATTAAACTTCTCCACAACTTTATCCCTGAAGTGTCTCGTGTGTTCCTTGGCCTTCATGATGCTGTTTGTTCACTAAGGTTCTCTGAGGGCTTCACAGAACAAACCTTTGAGGGCTTCACAGAACAGCTGTTTTTATACCAAGATTAAATTACACACAGGTGGACTCTATTTACTAATTAGGTAACTTCTGATGGCAATTGGTTCCACTAGATTTTAGTTAGGCCCCTTTCACACTGGGGCGTTTTTCATGCGGTACAGCGCTAAAAATAGCGCCTGTTCACCGCCTGAAAAAATCCGGCCCCTTTAACTCCAGTGTGAAAGCCGGCGGGCTTTCACACTGGAGCGGTGCGCTAGCAGGACGGCAAAAAAAAAGTCCTGCTAGTAGCATCTTTAGAGCGGTATAGGAGCGGTGTGTTCACCGCTCCTATACCGCTCCTTCCCATTGATTTGAATGGGAAACCGCGGTAAAACCGCGGCAATACCGCCGCTACGGCGGCGCTCTGCGGGGGTGTTTAACCCTTTTTCGGCCGCTCGCGGGGGGTAAAAACCACACCGCGAGCGGCCGAATACCGCGGTTAAAACGACGGTAAAGCAGCGCTAAATATAGCGCTGCTTTACCGTCACCGCGGCTCCCCGCCCCAGTGTGAAAGGGGCCTTAGGGGTATCAGAGTAAAGGGGGCTGAATACAAATGTACGCCACACTTTTCACACATTTATTTGTAAAAAAAATGTAAAAACCATTTAGAATTTTCCTTCCACTTCACAATTATGTGCCACTTTGTGTTGGTCTATCACATAAAATCCCAATAAAATACATTTACGTTTTTGGTTGTAACATGACAAAATGTGGAAAATTTCAAGGGGTATGAAGACTTTTTCAAGGCACTGTAAATAAGGTGGACTCCTTACATTCAAGTGATTACTATATTGGTAACTGTATGGCCATCCCAAAAATGTGATAGTGATGGTGTTTGCTAGCAATCAATTACATCTTTTTTTTTTTTTTCACGATTGTAGTCACTTGTATTCAGACAGCTGGCTAGTTTTCCTCCACCTCGGCAAGCACATTTTTACTGCGCCCCAACATCCCCATCCCTTGTAATATATGGAATATCTTTCATCTCAAGAGCTGCAGTATGCAGTTCCTTCACAAAAACAGATTTACTGCGGATTGTAGCTCAGTTTAAATAAGAACACAAACAAATCCAGGAGGTTTACTGAGACTGGAACATTCGCACGCTGTCTGCCAACAATTCAATTATTCAGACAGAAAATGCGAATATGTCAAACGGGAGACATGGGCAGAGAAAGACCATGCAGAGACGAAGGGTCGGATGGATGGACCGACTAGTTTCATTAAAACACATTAATTGCACACATTCATACACTACATTGCAAAAAGTATTGGGACACCTGCCTTTACACGCACATTAACCTTAACCAGTTCCCGACCGGCGCACGACGATATACGTCGGCAGAATGGCACGTACAGGCAGGAGGGCGTATATATAAGTCCCTCCTTAATGCCGTCCGTGCCATCGGGAGCGCGCCGGGAGCGGCGCGCTCCCGCGCCAGTCGGGACCCCCCGTGAGGCCGGTCGCGGGTCCCGCAGACTCGATCGCCGCGGGGACACCCACCATCGTCTCACGGGAAGGCAGAGCGGGGAGATGCGGAAATAGACAGCATCTCCCCGTTCTGCCTAGCAACTAGTGACGCCGATCTCTGTTCCATGTGATTGGAGCAGAGATCAGCATTCACTAGCTGACAGCCACGCCCCCCCCACAGTAAGAAACACACCCCTAGGCCTATTTAACCCCTACACTGCCACCCCTGGTTAACCCCTTCACTGCCAGTGTCATTTATACAGGAATCAATGCATTTAAATAGCATTGATTGCTGTATAAATGACAATGGTCCCAAAAAATGTGTCAAAAATGTCCGATGTGTCCGCCATAATGTCGCAGTCACAATAAAAATCGCTGATCGCCGCCATTACTAATAAAAACTATAAAACTATCCCCTATCTTGTAAACGCTATAACTTCTGCGCAAACCAATCAATAATCGCTTATTGCGATTTTTTTTACCAAAAATATGTAGAAGAATACGTATCGGCCTAAACTGAGGAAAAAAAAAATGTTTTTTTATATATTTTTGGGGGATATTTATTATAGCAAAAAATAAAAAATAATGTGTTTTTTTTTTCAAAATTGTCGCTCTTTTTTGTTTATAGCAAAAAATAAAAACCGCAGGGGCGATCAAATACCACCAAAAGAAAGCTCTATTTGTGGGAAAAAAAAGGACGTCAGTTTTGTTTGGGAGCCACGTCGCACGACCGCGCAATTGTCAGTTAAAGCGACGCAGTGCCGAATCGCAAAAAGGGGCCTGGTCCTTTGGCTGCAAATTGGTCCGGTATGAAAGTGGTTAATGGCATTGATCCCAGTCTTAGCCCCCGTACACGCGGTCGGAAATTCCAACCACAAAATCCGTCGGATTTTTTACGACGGATTTTGTTCGTTGCGTACGACGGAACTACGTAGAGGCTATTAGCCAATAGCTTTGGTCTCGTAATTTGATCTGAGCATGCGTGGCACTTTTTCCGTCGGAATTCTCTACATACGATCGGAAAAAGTCCGATCGGATTTTGTTGTCAGAAAATTTGAGAGCAGGATCTCAAATTCAGACTGAAAAAGTCAGATGGAGCCCACACACGGGTGGATTTTCCGACAGCATGGTCCGATCGGACATTTTCCGTCGGAATTTCCGACCGTCTGTACGGGGGCTTAGTCTGTAGGGTTCAATATTGAGTTGGCCCACTTTTTGCAGCAGGGCTGAACCCGTGGATATGATTGGACTTGTGATGAGGAGCAATTAGTGTTACAGCTTGAGTGTTAAACCATGTTGACAATTTGCAATGTGTCCAGGTTGACATTTTGGATCAAGCCCTAAACCAGGTCTCCTAAACGCGTTGGCTTCATTTAATAACTGTTTTATCCTCAATACCCACCCCATGGAGTGTATCATGTTTTAGGCATTGCTGTGGAGGTATGGCAGTACCGGGACAGGTTAGTCCAGAACCCAGAGCAAGGATACAGACTTAAAGTGGTAGTAAACTCTGTTCTACCACTTGTCCCTACAGGTAAGCCTATAGCAAGGCTTACCTGTAGGTACTGTGAATATCTCAATATCTAAATTTGCACTGTTTTGGAGATATTCAGAGTGCATGCAGCCGGTGACGTTACCAGGCATGCGCGCTCAAGTTCCAGCATACAGTGCCGGTACCTTTAGAGCCTGTGCCGTAATCGAAGCCCTCCAGCACCGCGCTGTCACCACTGAGAGGGCTGACATCTTCTCCCGGTCTTCCTTCCGGGTTTGCGTCCTCCGGCTACATGAATCATCACACCCCCGGCCACTCATGTACCCGGAGGACGCAAACCCGGAAGGAAGACCGGGAGAAGATGTCAGTCCTCTCAGTGGTGACAGCGTGGTGCTGGAGGGCTTTGTTCTAAAGTAACTCTCTCATAATGTGCTGGTATGCAAATGCAGGGAATTTTTTTTTTCAATAACTGCAGTTTAATACCGCTTTAAGCCCCACTCATGCCATAGAATGGGTGTATCGCCCTGCACCCATTCCCAGCTCCCTTGTTCCAGTTGCCCATTGTTGGTATGGAGTGTGTACTGCACAGGGACGTGCAGTCTGGGGAGGCAGAGCCTTACTTGCCATGAACATAAATAAAAAAAAATATTTAAAAAACGTTCGACTTCGAGGGTCAAAGCTTGGTGACCTGGGGTCCCAGAGATGGAAGTCCTAGCTGAAGTCCTACCCCACCACTGGTCAAAATTTGGGGCTCCTACGACCTATGGTTCTGGAGATACAGGGCTCCTTGTGCAGCCTGTCAGAAGCTAAATACAGAGTGGCCACTTTAAATAAAAGCTGGCACATTCTGTTTGCAGCAGACTGAGAGGATGAGCTCACAGTGCCTCTCCTCACTTCTTGTCAGAGGCACTGAGCTCAATGGACAGCTTGGAGTCTTGGACCAATGGTAAAGTACCATTAGCCCAAGCTGTCCAATAAAAATGCTGCAGTGGAGGCACGCCTCTCACTGCAGTGTCATAGAAGGGGGAATGTGTCTAAAAGTCAAATTCTCCCTTCCAGCCCAGCCCTCTTAACTAAAAGGAAAAAAACGTGTTTATGTGTATAAGATTTACCCACAATCCCATGTTTTTCTCACACAGTTAAGAGGGAGAATGAGAATCTGCTGCTGCTGAAAGGTACAAGCTAAATCATAAATTATTATGCTATATGTTATAAGATGAATAATAAATTATTATCTATTTACTGTGAAATTACTGGTTGGAAGTTATAACTTCAAACATCAGTAATTTGTCCATTAAGCCACCTGCTTGTGTACAGTTTTTGTAATATATAAAATATAGTAAATTACCTTTAAAAACAATATATAATAATTATTTGTATATTACTTATGGTAATTAACCCCTTGCCACCCAGGCCAATTCTGACACTTCTCTCCTTCATGTAAAAATCATAATTTTTTTGCTAGAAAATTACTCCCAAAACCCCCAAAAATTATATATATTGCTTTAGCAGACACCCTAGGGAATAAAATGGCGGTAGTTGCAACTTTCTATGTTACACGGTATTTGCGCAGCAAATTTTCAAACACATTTTTTTGGGGGAAAGAAACTTTATTTTTAATAAAAAAAATACTAAAGTTAGCCCGATTTTTTTGTATACTATGAAAGATGATGTTACACCGAGTAAATAGATACCTAACATGTCCTGCTTTCAAATTGCGTACACTTGTGGAATGGTGCCAAACTTCAGTACCTAAAAATCTCCATAGGCGACGCTTTATATTTTTTTACAGGTTATATGTTTAGCGTTACAGAGGTCTAGTGCTAGAATAATTGCTCTTGCTCTAACGTTCACGGCGTATGTAACCTGTGTGTATCTGGCTGATACTAGCCAGTGCCTCACCAGCCACTGACCTCACCGGGGGGGGGGGGCAGCTAGAAGGTAGCATGTACAGTGCGTATTTTGTATCAGTTGTGGGCGAATGGGGTGTTAATTGGGAATCAGTGGTATCGGGTGGGGGGGCTGGAGCCCGAATGGGTCCCTGAAAACCCCCGGGTCTCAGGCATGCACAACTGTATTAGTAGCCTTGAGCGCCGCCAAGCTGGGACCTATCTGATCCTGAGCGCCGCTGAGTGCCGCAGAGTGCCGCTGAGTTACATAGCAGGTCCCAGTTTCTGGAGCCTGCAGCGCCTATGATGAACATCCCACTGGTCCAATGGCGGGACCGCGGGACGTGTGACGTACATAATAGGCGCTGCAGGCTCCAGAAGGCAGGAATTACAATGTGGCCACCGCGCTGTGAGATCACCATCACTGTGAGATCCCTGCTCGGCACTCCGGCGGGCGGCTTTCCTTTCCTCCTCTGGCTGCCTGCTGCTGCAAGACACATGAAGTCTGTCTCCTGGTCAGGTAGGTCAGTGTGTGTCACTACTGTCAGTGTATGTATGTCAGGTAGGTCAGTGTGTGTCAGGTAGGTAGGCCAGTGTGTGTCAGGAAGGTAGGTCAGTGTGTGTCAGGTAGGTAGGTCAGTGTGTGTCAGGTAGGTTAGTGTGTGTCAGGTAGGTAGGTTAATTAGGTCAGTGTATGTCAGGTAGGTTAGGTCAGTGTATGTATGTTAGGTAGGTCAGTGTATGTCAGGTAGGTCAGTGTATGTCAGGTAGGTAGGTCAGTGTATGTAGGTCAGTATATGTATGTCAGCTAAGTAGGTCAGTGTGTCAGGCAGGTGAGTTTAGTGGTCAGCATTGATGGGCACTGGTAAGCCAGGCAGCAACCAGCAAGTGAGCTTACCCCTGCCACACAACCACACAACCCCACCGCCCAGCCAAAACACCCTGTGCCACTAACGCCCCCGCCCGTGTCGGCCTTAGACTTCGGGGGGGAAGCCCCTGGTCTTTTTGCCACCTAGCAATTCTCATGGTGGGAATGTTGGAGCACAGTGTGACAGCAGTAGCTGTCAGAGCAGTCATGAAGCCACGGCCAGCTGGTTACCAGCTACTGATCTGGAGTGCCCTGGGAAGCACCTCCTGCCCACCCCTTGTACTAATCCTGAGGCGTGAGAATATTACTGCAGCAGACACAGTGCCAGCTAGGAGCTGGAGCATGCATGCGGTGAGGAGTGCCCCTCCTACAGCTGCGCCTGAAGGCAACTGTCCCTCCTGCCCACCCTTTGTCTCGGCCCTGAGGCGTGAGGATGTGTTACCGCAGCAGACACAGTGCAGACTTAAAAAAGGCAGAAACTACATAGAGGAAATAGAGTCTCAGAATACGTGGTCACGGGTTTACCAGCCACATGACACAGGAGGAAGAGCTCAATACACACATTTGCCCACAAAAGGGACATCGCTGTTTTTGTTGATATACTAAAAAATATTGTAGTTCCTTAGTTAAGAATAACATATTCCTTATGGTAGGATGGCTTGTATACTTTGTACTATACTTGGTATGCATTGTCTGTCTCATTACTCCCGAGTTCATATAAACACAGCAGCACTCCGGTATGGATGGGTACACAGTGATCCTATACATTGTTAGAACACCAATACTCTAGAGATCTGCCTGGCTGTTATCTCAGAAAATGCGTTAAGTTACTGCAAAACCTGAAGGTTAATTGGGTTAAAGTAAATCTTACTGGAATTAGCAACGGGGCAACCATTTTGTTCTCTCAACCATTATTTGAACAAGAAAAAATCCAAACCTTCTCTTAACTAACCCTAACTTGTAAAGTGTCCCAAATACTAAAGCACTGACTAATACGTGCAGTAGTATTAATCCCACAGCGTTTTTTTAGATTAACACATTGAGCACAATAACATAAACTCATTTAACTAACGTTCTAAATTTACCACAGCACTGCTTTCCTGAACTTCCACTGTTCACAGGATAACAGTATGCAGTACATGTTTGTGGTGGGGTATGGATTGAGTGACCTCAATGGATCCGGCACCTCATTCCTTAATTTACTCAAGTATAAATATAGGATTCGAATTTGGGATTAGGGCGGTGCCCAACCTATAATAACAAATAATAATGGTTATGATATAAAAATATATTTTATTTAGGGCTGTTACTGATTAAAATTTTCGTGTTCGATTAATCAATTTTTTTTTTTTTAATCGACTAATTTCGATTAATTATAACGCACATACAGATCCAACTACTTTTAGCTGATCTCCTTGCATTGCAACTCTGCATTAGTCAGTGGAAAATGTGGTATACACTATATACAATCACCCGACACTAGATGGTTTCCACAATCCATGACTTAACTTCACAGTTCACACAAATACGTTTTAAATTCAAACTGTAGCACTGACGTAAGTAATTTTTTTTCCACAGTAGCGTGACAATCCCTCCACCTCCAGTCTAACTAATCACTCTCACCTTATGGCATGGACCCCTGTGCAAACATGCAAGCGGGTATCAAAAGGGTTAACACGGACCATAAATTTCTCTCACGTCTCCTTAGATCTCAGCAAGGACGCCAGGTCATGGGGAGAAAGAAAAAAGATCTAAGTGCTCATCGCTTAAGTATAAGATATAATTTTTGTGTTCAAAAACAAACTACTCACATATGTCATGTAAAGCAGACAATCGTGTTAGTTACATAGGGCAGCAGCGGGTGACGTCATGCGTAGCTCCTCCCCCGTACTCGTTACGTTCAATCAGAAGTTCAACATCACCGGACTCCTCCCCCCTTCCCTTTGTTAGCAGACGGAGGCACTTGGGAAGGGGGAGGAGTCCGCTGTCGTAGATGTCCGTGACGTCACCGGATCTCCGACAGAACTCCCTGAAGACCCGGAAAATCCGGCGGAGAGGTGAGTAAAAAATGTTGATCGATCAAAAAAATTAACTATTAATCAAGGAATTAATCTTTAATTTTCACAGCCCTAATTTTATTACATAAAAACATCAGACAAAACATTCATAAAATACAGAGTACTAAATACTGGCCAGAGTATCCATGTGTCAATGGCATTTACTGGTAGCGGTCCCTACATGTTTCGCCAAACATTGGCTTCTTCAGGGGAGTATGTAATTGCCGGTATCCGACAGTGGCTCTAATAACATTAAATGCAAAAACAGCGAATTAACATTTAGCACAGCAAAGTTATCACACAATATACTAAACCACAAAAAATGCACAAAAATTGGTACATTGATCGTACGCCATGGCTCATAAGCCACCCTCCCAATTGTCCACAACCTCGCCTACCTCCAGGCATGCCCACATGGGTCAGGCGCGCACCAGGGCCATCCAGGGGCAGCGAAATGGGCACCGTATAGAGAGTGGTTACAGGGGGCATACAGGGAACCAAGCTAAAGACAAAGTCAGACAATGGAAGAAAAGGGGCAGTGAATAAATAATGATGGACATGATCTGGTCCAATCAAATGGGCAATATAACTTCCATACTAACAATCACTCTGTAAAAGAAAACGAAAATAACGCACAGGTGCAGGGGCACCAGAGGTATTCACGCTGGTGAGAATAGGGATACTCAAGTGGCCAAAAGGCCCTATACAGACAAAAGAGAAAAATAAAGGATAAAAGGACAATGATGGTATACAGTACAGTCTCCAACCTGTATGTTAGCTTGTAGCAGTAAGTGGGTGGGGAGGGAATTTAATGTGTATTCTTGTGTATTTAATGTGTATTCTTCCTTGAATATTGCAGTGAGTATTTCTTCCAGATCTGTGCAGTAATTCAGTGTAAGACTTTGCTTCCTGTAATAAAGACCACTCACTGCTGCTCTCTCTCCTTGTGCAGGGTGACTGGTCTTGTCTCCGCCCCTCCTGTAGTTTTCTTCACACAGCCTGTAGTGGGTGGGGCCTCCTAATTAGCCCCCCAGCAGGTGTTTGCAAACCTGGGAACTCAGCTCAGAGATCTCACCAACAGAGTCCCTGAGGCTAAGTTCACTCTAGCCCATTTTCTAAGAAGTCCCGTTTGTGAGAAGCCATGTGGGGGACACAGCAAATGTGGAAGAAGGTCAGATGAGACCAAAATTTAACTTTTTGGCCTAAAAGCAAAATGCTATGTGTGGCAGAAATCTAACACTGCACATCATCCTGAACACACCATCCCCACCGTGAAACATGGTGGTGGCAACATCATGTTGTAGGGATGCTTTTCTTCAGCAGGGACAGGGAAGCTGGTCAGAGTTGATGGGAAGATGGATGGAGCCAAATGCAGGGCAATCTTAGAAGAAAACCTGTTGTCGGAAAATCCGATCATTCTGAACGGGACTACGTAGAGGCTAGTAGCCAATAGCTTTGGTCTTGTAATGTGATCTGAGCATGCGTAGCACTTTGTCCGGTCGGACTACCATACACACGATCGGATTTGGTGTGATCGGACCGTGTTGTCGGAAAATCTATCCAGCAGGAGATAGGACTTTGTCCGTCGGACAATACGACGTACACTGTCCGATGGTGCATACACACGGTCTGATTTTTCAACAACATTGTCCGATCGGACAGAATCCATGCGAAAATCCGACCGTGTGTATGGGGCTTAAGAGTCTGCAAATGCCTTTAGACTGGGGCGGAGGTTCACCTTCCAGCAGGACAACGACCCTAAACATACAGCCAGAGCTACAATAGAATGCTTTAGAACAAAACATATTCATGAGTTAGAATGGCCCAGTCAAAGTCCAGACCTAAATCCAATTGAAAATCTGTGGCAAGACTTAAAATTGCTGTTCACAGACGCTCTCCATCCAATCTGACAGCTTTAGCTATTTTCCACAGAAGAATGGGCAAAAATTTCACTCTCAAGATGAGCAAAGCTGGTAGAGACATCCCCAAAAAGACTTGCAGCTGTAATTGCAGCGAAAGGTGGTTCTACCAAATATTGGCTGAATACAAATACACGCCACACTTTTCACATATTTATTTGTAAAAAATTTGAAAACCATTTATCATTTTCCTTCCGCTTCAGAATTATGTGCCACTTTGTGTTGATCTATCACATAAAATCCCAATAAAATAAGTTTTTGGTTGTAACATGAAAAAAATTGGAAAATCGCAAGGGGTATGAATACTTTTTAAAGGCAGTGTATGTAAGATTCCGGGAGGGTTCTTATTTAGCTGTACATTGTTCAGTCAGCGCAGTCATGCGTCATTCAGTAATGCAAATACATGTATATGGCGTATAAGCGTAGACAGACGATCGTGTTTGTGTGAGTAATTATCCCTGTATCTATAACATGTCACTTGTCAAAGCAGCAGCCCCCTCTTTTTCTCCCGGCAGCGCGTACGTCTCTTTGCCGAGATCCATCTTCGCTGTGTAACGAGGCTGAGAGATTTGCCCTAATCTCCGGAGCTCACACTCTTCAGGCTTGGCTCAGCTCAGGGTTGTATACACACTCCTCTCCAATAAATGGGTCACTCTCAGCCCGGGGTGAGCCGCATTAACTCTTCCCCTGCCAGAGAGACATGATATCTGTCCTTTTTCTTTTACTGGGGGAGTTGAGGAATATCTGACACTTAACCTCATGGATACCATGGAGCAGCTTATCCTTACAAGAATCCTTATTTTTTCTCCAAAATCAGGTTTAGGATTTTGGCACCTTTTTGGGCACAATTGGAACGGACAGTATTGCCTCCCACCGACAACAACTTAAAGTGGAACTTCAGTAATTTTTTCAACTTTCCATCTATTAAATCCTCTGCCCTTGTTGTTGTTTTAACTTTGGATATAGTTTTATTTTTTTCTGCCAGTAAATACCTTCTATAGCCCACTTCCTGTTTCTTGTCTGGTCATTAGTCTAGGCTTATGCCATCATACACAGCTCTCTCTTTCACTCTCATGAGAGTTTGCCAGGAAGGGAGGGGGGTTGAGTCATAAGAGGGCCAATGGGAGCTGCAGAGCTTGAGGTGTGCCTCTGTGTAAATCCGGGAAGTGAACAGGCAGCAGCTTCAGCTGCCCACAGTTAAAATGGTTGCAGCCAGAATGGAGGGAGATTTCTGCAGCATATTTGGCAAGTACAGACTCACAGGATATATATAAAATAATATGCAAAGTGGTTGGAGGGAAGCTTCAGAATGGCAAAGATGTTTTTATTACAAATTGTGTGAGCAGACTGCAGTTCCTCTTTAACCGCTTGCCGACCGGCTCACGCCGATATACGTCGGCAGAAGGGCATGTACAGGCATATTAACGTACCTGTACGTTGCCCTTTAATGCCCCGTACACGCGGTCAGAAATTCCGACGGAAAATGTCGGACCATGTTGTCGGAAAACCTGCCCGTGTGTGGGCTCCATCGGAGTTTTTCCGCCAGAATTTCCGCCAGAAAAAAATTGAGATCCTGCTCTCAAATTTTCCGACAACAAAATCCGATCGGACTTTTTCCGATCGTGTGTAGAGAATTCCGACGGACAAAGTGGCACGCATGCTCAGATCAAATTACAAGACCAAAGTTATTGGCTACTAGCCTCTATGTAGTTCCGTCGTACGCAACGAACGTCACCACCTTCAGAATGATCGGATTTTCCGACAACTTTGTCCGCCCGTGTGTATGCAACACCAGTGTCGGACAAAATCCGTCAGAAAAAATCTGACGGATTTTGTGGTCGGAATTTTCGTCCATGTGTACGGGGGCTAAGAAGCAACTTTCGTACGCTTGCGCGCCACCGTGAGCTCCGTGAGTGTGATTGTGGGTCCCCGCGATCGTTTCACGGAGAGGAAGAACAGGGAAATGCTGATGTAAACAAGCATTTCCCCATTCTGCCTAGTGACACTGACACTGATCACCGCTCCCGGGAGCGGTGATCAGTGTCATGTCACACATAGCCCATCCCCACTACAGTTAGAATCACTCCCTAGGACACACTTAACCCCTACAGCGCCACCTAGTGGTTAACCCCTTCACTGCCAGTCACATTTACACAGTAATCAATGTATTTTTAATCGCACTGATCGCTGTATAAATGTGAATGGTCGCAAAATAGCGCCAAAAGTGTACGATCTGTCCACCATAATGTTTTAGTCACTATAAAAATCGCCGATCGCCTCCGTTACTAGTAAAAAAAAAATTATTAATAAAAATGCAATAAATCTATCTCCTATTTTGTAGAAGGTATAACTTTTGCGCAAACCAATATACACTTATTGCGATTTTTTTTTACCAAAAATATGTAGAAGAATAAATATCGGCCTAAACTGAGGAAAAAAAATTTTTTTTATATATTATAGCAAAAAGTAAAAAATAATGTGCTGTTTTCAAAATTGTCGCAATTTTTTTGTTTATAGCGCAAAAAAATATAAAACTGCAGAGGTGATCAAATAAGCAAATAAATACTAGAGTATAAATAGTGCGCAATATCAACCTTAAAAGACAAATGTCATGGTATAATAAATATATAAATGTTTTTTTATATATTTTTTGGGGTGATATTTATTATAGCAAAAAGTAAAAAATAATGTCCTTTTTTCAAAATTGTCGCAATTCTTTTGTTTATAGCGCAATGATCGTGAGCGTGATCAAACACCTCCAAAAGAAAGCTATATTTGTGGGGAAAAAATGGACGACAATTTTGTTTGGGAGCCACGTCGTATGACTGCGCAATTGTTAGTTAAAGCAACGCACTGCCTGTCTTTTGCCAGCCAAATGGTCCAGGGCTTAAGTGGTTAAACTGAAATTCTTATTTAATAAGACCTGGAAAAAAACAATGACGTGTAAGATGATGGAATCAATGACAGCCAGTCAGATTTCACTTAAAGCTGAACTCCAGAAACAATACTTTTAATTGAATATACATTTAAATATATTCCCCAATAGCTACAAAGGGTAAAAATTTTCTTTGTGTGCACCAAATCCTTTTGCAAATCCAGTTATTAGCTTATAAAAATGAACAGTGACGTCATCACTGTGCTGTGCATAGCCTGTACAGAGAGAGTGGTGGGAGGGGCCCAGAAGGCTCCACCCACTACAGGCTGCCTGCAGAAAACTACAAGAGGGGGGCGGAGACAAGACCAGTCACCCTGCACAAGGAGAAAGAGCAGCAGTGACCGGTCTTTATTACAGGAAGGCAAAATGTCACACTGGATTACTGCACCGATCAGGAGGAAATACACAAAGCACACCAAGATTCAAGGAAGAATATTTTGTACAATATTTTCTTTTATGCTGGGGTTCAGCTTTAAAATATAACGGCAAAGCTTTCCTGTTTTTATTTTGGATAGAGTAGGGGATGTTTAAAGTATATTTAAAGAGAATTATTTTTTCCTTTTAGATAGAGTGGTGAGGGGTTAGATCCTCTGTGAGTTTTATTTCACTGTATAGAAGATATAATTAATTAATATAAATACACTGGTGTGAATATATAGTGTATAGTGAATGTATAGTGGTTGGATCTTGTTTATTATTATAGTCTTATTTGTTATAATTTATAATATATTTCATTCAATATTTAATATGACATTTTTTTTTGTAAATATACAGTATATATACTATATAAAATATGGTATATGATTACTTGCCGTTTTAATTTTCAGCCACCAGGTGGCGCTCTAGGTGGGGATTCTTTATTCTCTTGAACTCCACCTCCCCCCCCCCCCCACTAGCCGCGCCAATTAAAGGGGACGTACAGGTACGCCCATTTGCCCACCGCTGCCATTGTGCCGATGTATATCGGCGCGCAGCGGTCAAGTGGTTAAAGCAGTGCTCTGAAGGTCCAACGTGGTATGCCGGACCTTTAGCGCCCATGCGCTGGTCAAAATGTTTTGACTTTAGTTCTTTTAGGTAAATTGGGAAGAATCTCCGACTTTAACATGGTTGTATTTTTATAGGATAGCATTAATCACTCTCTCAGCATTTTCCCTCCTTTAACTGTCTTCAATGAGGTCACACTGAATAAATATTTCATTAATTATTGGTACTTTTCTATATTTGTGCAACTGTTAAAAGGGCAAATCTTATTCATCAAGTAATGATAATTAAATTAATGAATCTCGTATAAATTAGCTGCTAATTACTACCTCCATGAAACAGTGAGAACCGTTCTGTAGACGTTACGGAGAATAAATTTAACAGGTGAAAATATACCAAGAAGAAAATAGCGGTGTGTGCTTTTTGAATGCCAAATTAAATAAATATAAAATTGAAAAATAAACTTTATTTGGCACATTTGTGAAGAATTGATTAGTCTACCATTCACGCAGATTCAAGCAGATCTGTCTTCTGTGCAGCAATTTTTACATTCATGCTGATGGAGTTTTGAACCTTAAAGCGGTAGGAAAGTCCGCTTTGTGATTTTTACCTATAATAAGGCTTATCTGTAGGTAAAAAGAATATCTCCTAAATGGGCACCGTTCAAGAGATATTCACACTGAATGCAGCTGTAATTATTACCAATATGTTATTGCGCCCCCCTTACGCCATACAGCCCACCAATCTCTGATTGTCTCCAGAATCATAAGAACTAATGTCCCTATTGGAAGATTTCCCCTCTGTTCCTGTTTTGATGACAACTCAAAATTTGGCATTTTCCCTATCGGTGAATAGTAAATACACTATATTACCAAAAGTCCATTAAGACATGGATGAGCGAGTTTAGGGTGGAGGAACTTAACCACTTGCCGACCGGCGCACGACGATATACGTCGACAGAATGGCACGTACAGGCAGGAGGGCGTATATATAAGTCCCTCCTTTTAGCCTGTCCGTGCCATCCGCGCCGGTCGGGACCCCCGTGAGTCCGATCGCGGTCCCCGCGGACTCGATCGCCGCGGGGACCCCCCGCGATCGTCTCACGGGAAGGCTGAACGGGGAGATGCCGAGATAAACAGCATCTCCCCGTTCTGCTTGGCAACTAGTGACGCCGATCTCTGCTCCCTGTGATTGGAGCAGAGATCAGCATTCACTAGCTGACAGCCACGCCCCCCCACAGTAATAAACACACCCCTAGGCATACTTAACCCTTACGCTGCCCCCTTGTGGTTAACCCTTCACTGCCAGTGTCATTTATACAGGAATTAATGCATTTAAATAGCATTAATTGCTGTAAAAATGACAATGGTCCCAAAAATGTGTCAAAAATGTCCGATGTGTCCGCCATAATGTCGCAGTCACAAAAAAAATTGCAGATCTCCGCCATTACTAATAAAAAAAAATTATTAATAAAAATGCTATAAAACTATCCCCTATCTTGAAAACGCTATAACTTCTGCGCAAACCGATCAATAATCGCTTATTGCGATTTTTTTTACCAAAAATATGTAGAAGAATAAACTGAGGAAAAAAAATTTTTTTTTATATATTTTTTGGGGATATTTATTATAGCAAAAAGTAAAAAATAATGCATTTTTTTCAAAATTGTCGCTCTATTTTTGTTTATAGCGCAAAAAATAAAAAACCGCAGGGGTGATCAAATACCACCAAAAGAAAGCTCTATTTCTGGGAAAAAAAGGACGTCAATTTTGTTTGGGAGCCACGTTGCACGACCGCGCAATTGTCAGTTAAAGCGACGCAGTGCCGAATCGCAAAAAAGGGGCCTGGTCCTTTGGCTGCAAATTGGTCCGGTCTGAAAGTGGTTAACTGGCCTGCACAAAGTCCTGACCTTAACTCGATAGAACCCCTTTGGGATGAATTAGAGCGGAGACTGCGAGCCAGGCCTTGTTGTGCCTGACCTCACAAATGCCCTTCTGGAAGAATGGTCAAACATTCCATAGACACACTCCTAAACCTTGTGGACAGCCTTCCCAGAAGAGTTTAAGCTGTTATAGCTGCAAAGGGTGGGCCAACTCAATATTGAACCCTACGGACTAAGACTGGGATGACATTAAAGTTGATGTGCGTGTAAAGGCAGGTGTCTTAATACTTTTGGTAATACAGCGTAGAACAAATAGAGGGGGTGAATCTCCCTAATGGGGGGCAGAGACAGCCATAGAAACCTGACAGTTGTTTTAATTCCTTTCTACTCCATCTAAAACTAAAATAATGCAGGAGTAGGCACAGCAGGGACATTAGGAGGTATTGATTAATGTTGCCACCATATTACTTATCCAACCACACCTTGAGCGTTATTTACAATTCTGCTTCCTTCTCCCCTCTCCCTTTCTATGTTGGGGTCCCCCAAGGTTCTGTCCTTGGACCTCTCTTATTCTCCATCTACACCTCCTCCATGGGTCAGCTGGTTGCCTCCCATGGCTTTTAATATAATTTCTATGCTGACAACACCCAAACCTATCTCTCTACCCCCTCAGATCACATCACTGGTTCTTACAGGCTTGAGACAATCTGCGGGGACATTGCTACTGGTTATACATGTGCAATTCGTTTCATTTTTTTTCGTTTTTCGTTTTTTTTCGTTATATTCGTTCATTCGTTATCGTACGAATGAACGAACGATTTGCTAAAAATTTTAACGAATCGTTCGAATCGACCGAATCCGAAAACAAACGAAAATCCGAAAAAAACTAATTAGAAACAACGAATCTACGAAAGAAGAAAATCCGAAAAACGAAAACAGGAACAACGAAAATCAAAATGAACGAAAAAATTCGTACATTAGTAACTTTTTTTTTTGAATTGGTAATTTTCCGTGTCCCTTACAATGGCGCTGCTTAACGTGCCTCGAATGGATTGAACGAAAAAATTCGTACATTCGTAACTTTTTTTTTTTTTTTTCAATTCGTAATTTTCCGTCTCTCTTACAATGGCGCTGCTTAACGTGCTTCGAATGGATTGAACGAAAAAATTCGTACATTCGTAACTTTTTTTTTTGCGATTCGTAATTTTCCGTGTCTCTTACAATGGCGCTGCTTAACGTGCTTCGAATGGATTGAACGAAAAAATTCGTACATTCGTAACTTTTTTTTTTTCGATTCGTAATTTTCCGTGTCTCTTACAATGGCGCTGCTTAACGTGCTTCGAATGGATTGAACGAAAAAATTCGAAAATTCGTAACTTTTTTTTCGATTCGTAATTTTCCGTGTCTCTTAAAATGTAATAATAGCATACACATTACATACAATTATGAATTATGCTCCGATTACGAATCTACGAATATTAAGAATGTTACGAAAGTACGAATAAATACGAATGCGTCGGAATTTCGAATAAACGAAAATGAAACTAACGGAAAAACGAATCAACGAAAAAATAACTCTTACGAAAATACGAATCGCTACGAATACGAACACTGACGACTTACGAATTTACGAATTTACGAATCGTTACGAATCAACGGAAACGAAAGAAACGAAACGAAAATAAACGAATTTTTCTGTTGTGCACATGTCTACTACTGGTGTTGTCAATATACGGTACGAGTATATTAACAAGGCAGAGACCAATGTCCTCTTATTAAAGCAGATATGTATCCAAAAGGGATAACGTAGCCACACAGAGATAAAATAATATGTTTCTCTCGTTATGCGGACTTCGCTTCTCTAATGCGCATAGTCATTTGAAGGCAAGAAGCCCAGCGCATTGCGCTTGGTACCTACAAAGTGACAAACATCCACAGACACAGAGAACACGTCTCAAATCCCATGAGAAGGTTTTCATACTGACCGTTTTTACCACTGGTCTCGATTTAACCCAAGTGTGCTCTACTGGAGCGCTCCTCGATTAAATCAGACACAGGGAGACAGATGACAATCTATAAAACACACATCCTAGAATAAAATGTTCACATACATTTTATACAATAAAATTTCCACAACACAGTACATGCTTTGCATTCTCATACTTTTCTTGCGTGAGTATGAACTTTATTCTTCACTGTTAGTGCATGGAAGGTTTTGGAAGAATTTATCGGGTCCTTGTTTTAACCGCTTAAGGACCGCCTCCTGCACATATACGTCAGCAGAATGGCACGGCTGGGCACAATCACGTACCTGTACGTGGCTCTTTAAGTGCCCAGCTGCGGCTTGCGAGCACGCCGCCGGCGGTGCGCTGGCGACCCGGTCCTGAGCTCCGTGACCGTGGCCGCAGGACCAGCAGACCCGATCGCCACTGGTGTCCCGCGATCGGGTCACAGAGCTGAAGAACGAGGAGAGGTCTGTGTAAACAAACCTCTCCCCGTGCTTCCTACTGAGCCTGTCACTGATCGTCTGTTCCCTGTTATAGGGAAAGACGATCAGTGACATCAGATGCCAAGCCACGCCCCCCTACAGTTAAAAAAAAAACACACACTTAACCCCTCCCCGCCCCCTAGTGGTTAACTCCTTCACTGCCAGTGTCATTTACACAGGAATCAGGGCATTTAAATAGCACTGATTGCTGTATAAATGGCAATGGTCCCAAAAATGTCCGATGTGTCCGCCATAATGTCGCAGTCACAATAAAAATCGCTGATCGCCGCCATTACTAGTAAAAAAAAAATATTAATAAAAATGCTATAAAACTATCCCCTATTTTGTAAACGCTATAAATTTTGCGCAAACCAATCAATAATCGCTAATTGCATTTTTTTTTAACCAAAAATATGTAGAAGAATACGTATCGGCCTAAACTGAGGAAAAAAAAAAATGTTTTTTATATATTTTTTGGGGATATATATTATAGCAAAAAGTTAAAAATATTGCATTTTTTTCAAAATTGTCGCTTTATTTTTGTTTATAGCGCAAAAAATAAAAACCGCAGGGGTGATCAAATACCACCAAAAGAAAGCTCTATTTGTGGGAAAAAAATGACGCCAATTTTGTTTGGGAGCCACGTCGCACAACCGCGCAATTGTCAGTTAAAGCGACGCAGTGCCAAATCGCAAAAAGGGGCCTGGTCCTTTGGCTGCCAATTGGTCCGGGGCTGAAGTGGTTCAAAAGGTTGAGAACCACTGATGTAGATAGAAGTCAAATGTAGTCAGCACTGCTCTCCACAGCGTAAGTGCAAGGCGCTATAATGATGCCTCCTAAGGACTTCAAGTCAATAAGATTGAGGACATCTTGTGGTGGAGAAGAGGTATTGCGGGCTACAGCACTAGAGAAGAGGTGAGTAATGCAGCCAGATCTGCTTTTTTTCCTAAATCTCCAGGGTGACTTAAAAAAAAATGTCTGGAATTGGGTTTTAACCACTACAATACGGGGCACTTTCGCTCCCTTCCTTCCCAGACCAATTTTCAGCTTTCAGCGCTCTCGCACTTTCACTGACAATTGCGCGGTCATGCTACACTGTACCCAAATGAAATTTTTATAATTTTTGTTCGCACAAATAGAGCTTTCTTTTGGTGGTATTTATTCACGACTCCATTTTTTATTTTTTGCGATATAATCTAAAAAAGACAGTAAATTTGGAAAAAAAACAATATTTTCTTCTTTCTATTTTAAAAGAAATCCAAGAAAATCTAATATTGTCATAAATTTAAGCCAAAATGTATTCTGCTACATGTTTTTGGCAAAAAAAAAAATTCCATTAAGTGTATAATAATTGGTTTGTGTGATCACGGACAGATGTACATAAATGATCATGTACAGATGTGCGCAGGTGATCACGGACATATGTGTGCAGATAATCATTGGGACATGTGATTTTAGTAGGACATATGTGGGGGACATGTGTTTTTATTATTTGGGGACATGTGTTTTGGGGACATTGTGTGGGGACACTAGGTTGGTGATCAGTGAGTAAAAAGCTGTAAATAACAGCTCATACTCACTGATCACCAGCCGGCTGCAGCGATCCGCTCTCCTCCCCGACAACTTCTGTGTGAGGAGAGGAGAGCCGATTGCCTAGCAACTTGTTTACATCACATGACGGCTGTGATTGGACACGGCCGTCATGTGATCAGGAGAGCCAATCACAGAGCCCTCCTTCCGATCGGAGATGCGCCGTGTCCAGGTGACACATCGGGATCGCGCCGATGTGCGTGCCCGCGCACGATCCCTCTTCTTCTGATGGACGTTCCTGAACGTCCACTCAGAAGGAGAGAGTGCCCACCCGGCCGTTTATGTACATTGGCCGAGTGGGAAGTGGTTAAAGCCATGGGCGTCCGCAGGTAGGGGCAAGGGGGGGCAAGTGCCCCCCCTTAGAATCAGGGATCGGATCAGGAGTTTGTTCCCCACTCTGTCTTTATCCTAGCGCTGGCGGCCGGCCCTGTCCTCACCCAGAATGAAAACGGGTCTTGCCAGCTGCTGGCCATCTTGGACATCCTACTGGCATGCAAGGTACCGTACTGAGCATTACACACACCACTGGGACATAGGGGGACTTGAGGGACTGCAGACAGGGCTAGGGGGTCCCTCTCTCTGGCCCCCTAATTACCCCTCTCTGTCACCCCCTCGCTCTCTCTGTCACCCTACCCCTCTGTCTCACTCCTCTCTCTCTGTCACCCCCCTCTGTCTCTTTCTGTCACCCCCTCTCTCTGTCACCCCCTTTTTATCTGTCACCCCCCTCTGTCTCTCTCTGCCATCCCCCCTGTCTCTTTCTGTCACCCCCTCTGTCTCTTTCTGTCACCCCCCACATGTATGCAGTCTCTTGTGCCATGTCCGCAGTCTCTTATAGTCTCTTGAGCCATGTATGCAGTTTCTGACAGTCTCTTGGGCCATGTATACAGTCTCTGGTCATCTCTTGTGCCCTGTCTGCAGTCTCTTAAACCATGTATGCAGTCACTGACAGTCTCTTGGGCCATGTCTGCAGTCTCTGACCGTGATAGTGACATTGTCGAAAAGGGTCAGAGCACGGGTGACCTTAAAATTATGCCCCCCCCCCCCCTGTAAAAAGTTCTGCGGACGCCCATGGTTAAAGCATATATGAGATTTTAGTGGTTGGTTTGAAATGTACTTTGACTCCTTATATTTTTATCTGTAGAAGTTATTGAAAGCTCTTTTATATAATCTAACTTGTGCTTCAAGTGCTGCAGCTCTTTATGTAATAACATATTTTTTTGCATGTCGCCTTCTCCCTTTTGTTAAAGATTTCCTGAGGTCTGGCACCTCTCGATGCGGTGCCCCGCCCTCTCTCCCTCTCGGATCCTGAAGGCCTCTTGACCCCATAGGGAAAGAGAGCCCTGACTGTTGGGGGCATGTCCAGGGCGGGCTGAAGTGACCAAAGGGTCTTTAAAGATTGGTGGGGGTGTGGGTGGGGCTGGGCCTGAGCTCGACAAAAGTGCCGCGCCCAGAAAATTCTGGAGCCTTCTGGAAGATCCTTTGGGAAGAGCTGCTGCTTGCTGACCTTTTGCCTCCAGCCATGGACACTGATCTCCTTTTGGCCAAGGTCCGTGAGCTGGCTCTCCAGGGTCAGGCTGACTGGCTTTTTTCTCTCCTTTCCGGGACTGCTCCACCTGCCCCTCCTGCTCCTCACCCCCCCCTCCTCCCCTGCCTGCGGAACCTCCGGTTGAGCTTAGGGCCCGGAGGCGGGTCCGCCCGCCTTCTCGGCTGAGCCCCAGTTCTAGGGCCTCTGCGGGTCAATCCTATGACCCCTGCTCCCCTGTCCGTCATGCTGCCCCGGGTGCCTGTGCTCCTTCAGCTAGGAAGCACGGCACCTCCTCCCGTCACCGCCGGGGCCCTGCTCAGCGCCCCCCCCCCTGCCCCATGCTGCTGGCGTCTCCTCCCGTGCAGGCCGCTCGCGGAGCCCTCGTGATGTGCAGGGCTCCGTTCGGGCGGTCCCTGTCACGGCACCGTCCACTAGCTTTCCGTTGCCATATAGCCAGGCCGGAGCTGAGGCGCTCCCTGGCCGTGATTTGCCCGCCGCCTTACCTGAGCCCGCTCCCGCAGCGGGCGGGGATTTGGCGGCGGTTGGAGACCCCCGGTCCTCGGTGCGGAGATCCTCTGGGAGGCGGGGGAAGTCCCGGGTGCGCATCTCCTCTGCGTCCACCCGCCCTAGCCTCCTGGAGCATGGTTCCGCTCTGCCTAGTGGTGCTGTGCCGGATACGCTGCCCCCGGTGGACACTTTTCTCCCTGCGCCTGGCTGGGCGGGAGAAACATATGAAGGGGATCTTTCAGCTAGTGTTCTGTGGCATGAAATGACTGTGCCTGCGCCCTGCAGGGCGGGAGGGTCATTCATGCCCAATACTTTGCCCCAGATAGGTGTTAATGTTACTAATCTCCCTGCGCCCGACTGGGCGGGAGATTCTTGTGGTCCCACTGCCTCCAACATTCAGGCGCTGCCTCCCCCAAATCTCCCCGCGCCTTGCGGGGTGGGTGTGTCTGTCCTGCCATCCAATGCCCCACGTGCATTTGACCCCCCTGCGCATAGCGGGGCTGGGGTCTCTGTGTCCAGGACCGCTTTACAGCCGCCAGTGCGGAGTCTCTCTGCGCCCTGCTGGGCGGGAGATTCTCGTTTGTCGCCCGCGTCTCACCGGCCTGGGCTCTTGGCACCATGTCCCCCTGCACCCGGATGGGTGGGTGGTCGGCGTGGTTCGCAGGATATGTCTCGTGGCCTTCCCGCGGACGACAACGTTTTCTCTGCACCAGCGCTCCACCCTCCTCCGCTGCTCTGTGCTCACCACCACCTCCCTGCGCCCGGCAGGGCGGGTGGTTTTTGTTCCGCTCAAACATCCCTTCCCTCCCCGGTTCATACGTACCTCCCTGCGTCCAACTGGGCGGGGGGTCCCCGGGGGCCACACGCTTCTACGCAGCAGCCTGGTCTTCCTGCGCCCGGCAGGGCGGGAGGCTCCTTACCCAGGCCTGGGCTGGCGGCCGCAACCGCCCCGGGTCAATCTCGTGATGCCTGCAGACGTTCTTGCGTTTGTACAGCCGCTGTCCTTGGCCAATCGGACTCTTCAGGGTCGGTGGTCGGACCCCCTCCCCTGGACCTTGCCGTCCGTCAGCAGGGTCCTGCCGCCTCTTCTGTTCCTCCAGGTGACGGTCGTCCCGGACCCCTGCTTTCCATGGCTGTTCCGGCACCGGATGTCTCGCTGGGTCCTGCTGCTGGTCGCCCTTCATCGAACTTGCCTCCACATCTCAGTGAGTATGACTGTAATTTAATTTGGGGTAGGGCGACTGAAGCTTCCGTATCGGACCCGCCGGAGGATCGCATTGCTTCGGTCGTGAAATCTGTTCTTTCTAGCATGGGGGTGTCGGGTCCAGCGTCTGCCCCTCCCCCCGTTTCTGGTGGTGCTTTGTGGGCGGTCTCGCCTACAGGCACGCACTTGGCGGAGGAGGTGAAAGACAAGATTTGGCGCCGCGAATTCGTTGATTTTATCGCGCTGGTACCGCCGGACAGGGAAACAATAGACAAGTCTCGGCGGATCGACGTGTCTACCCAGGGTGACAAGCCGAAACAGCTCCCACGGACGTTTGGGAACTGGCTCCAAGGGTTCTGCGCTTACGCGGGTGTGCTCTGCGAGCGGTTTCCGGATTTAGCCACTTCCCTTTTTTGTTACCTGGACCTCATTTGGGGTGCTTACAAAATTTATGGCGGACAGTGTTGGTTTCACTACGACACTCAGTTCCGGCAAAAAATGGCGGCGCGCAAGGAGTTTTGTTTCAATTGTCAGGATGGCAGCCTGTGGCTGTTGCTCATGTGCCCCCACAGGCCTTCGTCCTTTCAGTCCCCGGCCGGCACTTCTCCCGGAGCATCGGCCGCTCCAAAAAAGGGTGTTTGTTGGTTATTCAACGAAAGCCACTGCAAGTGGTACACCGCGTGCCGTTTCAAACACGAGTGCTCGGGTTGCGGTGGTGCCCACCCCGCCAGCCGGTGCTTTCGGAGGGGTAAGCAGCCGATTCCCAGGCCAGGCGCAAAGCCTGACCTTTCTAAGCCAGAGGTCGCCGGTGAACGTCTCAGAGATGCTTCCCTGGCTAGACCGGTACCCCCTTCATAGGGAGGCGCTGATTCTGAGTGATGGTTTGGACCGTGGCTTTTGGATCCCATTTTTCCCATCAGACGCACCCACCATGGCGCCCAATCTAAAGTCGGCTGTGGAATTCGAGTCCGTCGTTGCCGAGAAGCTCCGGAAGGAAATTGAATTGGGACGGATGGCTGGCCCATTTGACCTCCCCCCTTTTTACAACATGAGGGTATCCCCCCTCGGTGTGGTCCCCAAAAAGGCGGAGGGGAAATTCCGCCTCATCCATCATTTGTCGTACCCTTCTGGCTCCTCGGTTAACGACGGCATCGACAAGGAAGAATCCAGGGTCCACTATGCCTCTTTTGATGGGGCGCTTCAGTTAGTGAGGGCTGCTGGTAGGTCGGCGTTGCTGGCTAAGGCGGACATAGAGTCCGCCTTTCGCCTCCTCCCGGTCCACCCGGACTGTTTCCACCTCCTGGGCTGTTACTTTCAAGGAAGCTATTTTTTCGACATGTGCCTACCCATGGGTTGTGCCATCTCGTGTTATTTCTTTGAGCTGTTTAGCAGCTTCCTTGAATGGGTGGTTGCCCAGGAGGCTGGTTGCCAGTCCTTGTTGCACTACTTGGATGACTTTCTCTTTGTGGGCCCAGCGGACAGTGGTCGGTGCCAGCAGCTGCTTACTGCTTTTCAGGACACTTGCCGGAGTTTCGCGGTTCCACTGTCCGCTGATAAGACTGAAGGCCCGGTGACTGTTCTGGCTTTCCTGGGAATCGAGATTGACACGGAGGCGATGGTCTTTCGATTGCCAGAGGACAAGCTAGCCAGGCTCCTTTCCCTTGTTCGCTTGGCCAAAGGTGCCAAGAAGTTGCAGTTGAAACAACTGCAATCTCTGTTGGGTCATTTGGTTTTTGCCTGCAGGGTTATTCGGATGGGTAGAGCCTTCTGCAGGCGCCTGGCATGGGCCATGAAAGGGGTGTCCGCCCCTCACCACTACGTTCGGATCACCAGGCCCATGCGTGCCGACTTGGGTATTTGGTTGTCATTCCTTCAAGCCTACAATGGCCAGTCTTGTTGGCAGCGGGAGGAAGTGCCGAACTCACAGCTGGAGTTATACACCGATGCAGCAGGCTCCTGTGGCTTCGGCGCTTTCTTTCAAGGGACATGGTCTGCTGAGCGGTGGCCGGCCTCATGGGCCCGCTTGGGTTTGTTGGGCAACCTCACCCTCCTGGAGCTCTTTCCAATAATTGTTGCTATTGAGCTTTGGGGTGCACGGTTGCGTGATCATCAAGTGGTCTTCTGGTCCGATAATATGAGCGTGGTGCAGGTAGTGAACAAGCAGTCAGCCAGTTCCCCCCCAGTAGTTTCTTTGCTTCGGTTTTTGGTTTTGAAGTGTTTGCAATTTAATATTTGTGTTAGGGCTAAGCATGTTCCCGGAACGGCTAATGATGTTGCTGATGCTCTCTCCCGTTTACAGCTCGATCGTTTCCGCTCTCTGGTTCCGTCGGCCTCCCTGGAGGGCCTTCCTTGTCCGGCCCACTTATGGAACCTCGTTTCGGAGGCCTGCTGAATCTCCTTCGGTCGTCTCTGTCTGCGCGCACGTGGGCGTCTTACTGCAGGGTTTGGCACGAGTGGTCGCACATTTCGGGCGGTGAGTTTTCTATTTATTCTTCGTCTGATAGGCGCATGGCTTTGTTTGTCTATTTGGTTCACTTACTGCAAAAGGGTGTTGCGGGTTCCACTGTCTCCTCGTCTTTATCAGCGCTGTCCTTTTGGTTTCAGCTCCTAGGTTGGGAGGACATTACTAAAGCGTTCCCGGTTCGACGGATGCTGCGGGGTTGGAAGCGCGCTACTCATTCCCCCGATTCCAGGCGACCGGTTTCCCTTCAGACCCTATCGGGCATTCTTTCCACGTTGCCTTCGGTGTGCTCTTCAGAATTTGAGACCCTCCTGTTTCGCGTGGCGTTTTCTTGGGCGTTCTTCGGCGCTTTTCGCGTTAGCGAATTGGTTTCGAGAGCCACGTCAACGGTGGGCGGGATCCTGACAGCGGACGTTGTTTTTGCGGAGCATTGCGTGACTGTCCTGTTGCGTACTTCGAAGACCGACAGCCTGGGCAGGGGCCGGAGGGTGGTATTGTACCCTTGTGGTGGCCCCTTTTGCCCGGTATCTTTGGCCTCCATTTTTCGATCTGCGCGCCCCCCTTCTCTAGCTTTTTTCGTTCATTCCGATTCCTCCTCTCTAAGCAGGTTTCAATTTTTAAGTGTTTTTCGTCGATGTCTCGAGGTTATGGGACTTCCTTCGCGTGATTTTTCTACACACTCGTTTCGCATCGGTGCGGCCACCGCTGCGTCTGGCATGGGTTTTTCCGATATGGAACTTCAGCGTCTGGGTAGATGGGAATCATCTCGTTTTACGTTGTATGTTCGTCCACATCTGTTATGTTAAATTTTCAGGTCCTCGTCCGGTTTTGGTGTGGATTGTCGGGGACTCTTTCATTTACTGGGCCGCACGCCGTGCGGAGGTCCGGACCTACGGGAGGAACCTGGATTTCGACTATGATCTGGCCAGGGTCCGCTGGCTCGGGCTTCGCGGGTTAAGATGGTCCCAGGTCCTTCCGGAATGCCTGCAACTCCGTGCACACGTGTCTGGTTCCATCGTTTTAGTACTCCATGCTGGCGGCAATGACGTGGGCTTCCTGCGTTCTGTGGACCTGATTTCTGCAATCAAGCAAGACATTGCCTACTGTTTTGCTGTTTTCACCAATTTGGTCCTCATTTGGTCGGAAATCGTGCCTCGTTCGGTGTGGGCGCGGGTGATCCCGGGCCCTAGTTTGGAGCGCTTTCGTAGGAAAGTTAATGCGCAAGTTTCCAAATTTGTTCGACAGCTTGGGGGCTTCGTTGTTCGTCACAGGGATTTGGAGGGTGATAATTCTGACCTTTTGAGACCGGATGGCGTTCACCTCAATGACATTGGCTTAGATATCTTTAATCTTGGTCTACAACGGGGTGTGGAACAGGTGCTGGCTGCGGTGGGGCGCCCGCCAGTTGTTCACTGACAGGCGGGTGGCGGTTTTTGACCTTGCCAGCATAAAATGGCTGCTGTTGAGGGAAATGGGAAGCAGACGGCCTGTCCAGCACTTATGGTAAGGACAGGCCTTCCCCCCCCTTCTCATCTCCTTCCCCTACGTTGGATTATGTGCTCACAGTATAACTGTGACAGGCACTGTTTGAAATATTCATTTGTTTGAACTATTCATTGGTTATATGTTGGATTTAAAGAAATTTACTATTCATTGGTTATGTGTTGGATTGAAATAAAAGCTGTGGCCTTGCCCTTCCAACTTAGCAGTTGTCAGCGTGTTATTTATTGGTATGAAGGGGCAAGGGTTAAAAGAAGGTTATACAATTAAATTACAGTTCATAATACCTGGACTAATTGCACCTCAGCAGTCATGAAGGCCTCTTGACCCCATAGGGAAAGAGAGCCCTGACTGTTGGGGGCATGTCCAGGGCGGGCTGAAGTGACCAAAGGGTCTTTAAAGATTGGTGGGGGTGTGGGTGGGGCTGGGCCTGAGCTCGACAAAAGTGCCGCGCCCAGAAAATTCTGGAGCCTTCTGGAAGATCCTTTGGGAAGAGCTGCCCACCCTCCCGCCCTAGAATTTTCTTTGGTACGTCACAGCTTGCTGCGGTTTTTGACCTTGCCAGCATAAAATGGCTGCTGTTGAGGGAAATGGGAAGCAGACGGCCTGTCCAGCACTTATGGTAAGGACAGGCCTTCCCCCCCCTTCTCATCTCCTTCCCCTACGTTGGATTATGTGCTCACAGTATAACTGTGACAGGCACTGTTTGAAATATTCATTTGTTTGAACTATTCATTGGTTATATGTTGGATTTAAAGAAATTTACTATTCATTGGTTATGTGTTGGATTGAAATAAAAGCTGTGGCCTTGCCCTTCCAACTTAGCAGTTGTCAGCGTGTTATTTATTGGTATGAAGGGGCAAGGGTTAAAAGAAGGTTATACAATTAAATTACAGTTCATAATACCTGGACTAATTGCACCTCAGCAGTCATGAAGACGTGATAGATAACAGGCTACACAACAGCTGTGCACCTCCTCACCTCCATCAGGCTCTGCATCAAACATCACCAAAAATACATGTTTAACGGCTCCAATTAACGCCCTATTTGGGGACCCGTTTGCTCCCTAGGGAACATGTCACTTCGCGCTTCCCGAACCCCAGAGCCACCGATTTGAAAGAATCCTTAAAATAACGTTGACTTTTGTTTTGTGAGTGAGCGTTTCTCATTGTATAATAGTTGATCCCGGCCTCTGGTGTTGAGGGGGTTACCTGTCAAACCTGCGCCATTGTTTTCTATACTGATAATTCCTCATTTAGAAATCTCATCCTGGCAGATAGAAAAATATATTTTTTCTTAACTTTTATATGCTAACAGTGACAGTATTGCTGCACCTCAGCTGTGAGTTTTTGACTGACAGGAGGAACGATTTAATCATGACAATAATTATGAAATAACCGACCGAAAGAAAAAAAAATAAGGTTGCCGTCAAGCCCTGTTAACAGATGTTACGTAAAGCTGTGAAAATTCTTCTTCGAATCCTGGTCACATGTCTTAAAGTGGAAGTAAACCCCCCTATCGTTTTCAGCCAAGGAAGCTGCCATCTTTGCCTCTGTTTAATCTTCAACTGCCACAGTGCTGTACATGTGATCCGTTATGACACCAGCCATTGGATGGTTTGACTGTTTGGTTGAGAGCACAACCAATGTGCAGTTAGCATTCCCGGCATGCCTTTTTTTTTTAAACTGTTAAATCGATGGGTTTACTTCCGCTTTAAGGCATAGGCATTTGGTCATGTGGTCTCTGCTAAAAGAGAGTCAGAATTCAGATTGGCTGGTCCTCTTTGGCAAAGATCATGTGACCAAGTGTCTTGGTCTTCAAATAAACGATATTGTCAAAATTATTGGGACGCCTGCCTTTACACACACATGAAATTTAATGGCATTCCAGTCTAATGCCCCGTACACGCGGTCGGATTTTCCGACGGAAAATGTCCTATCGGACCATGTTGTCGGAAAATTCCGACCGTGTGTGGGCGCCATCGGACTTTTTCCGTCGGAATTTCCGACGGAAAAAGTTTGAGATCCTGCTCTCAAATTTTCCGACAACAAAGTCCTATCGTGTGTAGCGAATTCCGACGGACAAAGTGCCACGCATGCTCAGATCACATTACAAGACCAAAGCTATTGGCTACTAGCCTCTACGTAGTCCCGTTGTACGCAACGAACGTCACCACGTTCAGGAAGATCGGATTTTCCGACAACTTTGTCCGACCGTGTGTATGCAACACCAGTGTCGGGCAAAATCCGTCGGAAAAAATCCGACGGATTTTGTGGTCGGAATTTCCGACTGTGTGTACGGGGCATTAGTCTGTAGGGTTCAATATTGAGTTGGCCCACCCTTTGCAGCTATAAAAGCTTCAACTCTTCTGGGAAGGCCGTCCACAAGGTTTAGGAGTGTGTCTAATTAATCCCAAAGGTGTTCTATCGGGTTGAGGTCAGGACTCTGTGCTTGCCAGTCAAGTTCCTCCACCCCAGACTCGCTCATCCATGTCTTTATGGACATTGCTTTTTGTACTGGTGCGCAGTCATGTTGGAACATAAAGGGGCCATCCCCAAACTGTTCCCACAAAGTTGAGAGCATGAAATTGTTCAAAATGTCTTGGTATGCTGAAGCCTTAAGAGCTCCCATCACTGGAACTAAGGGACCAAGCCCAACCCCTGAAAAACAACCCCACACCATAACCCCCCTCCACCAAATGATTTGGACCAGTGCACAAAGTAAGGTCCATAAAGACATGGATGAGCGAGTTTGGGGTGGAGGAACTTGACTGGCCTGCACAGTCCTGACCTCAACCCGATAGAACACCTTTGGGATGAATTAGAGCAGAGACTGTGAGCCAGGTCTTCTCGTCCAACATCAGTGCCTGATTCCACAAATGTGCTTCTGAAAGAATTTTGCTTGTTTCTGGATCACTGGTTGTCACATAAGATTTACCAATTTGCCAACAGAATGGAATAGGGTGCAGCTCTTCTATGAAATAGGGTGCAGCCTCAAACACGTATAACTGAAAGCCCAGTATCCCCTCAAGTCGTATAAGGATGGACAGATATCTCCTTGCCTGCTATGCAAGCACAAGACTACTTTAAGGCCTTGTCACCAAGCCATGTTATACTCTCCAACACTTCCAAAATCTGATTTACAAGGCCCCTCCCACTAGAGGTCTAAAAGTCAATTGTGCCGCCAAGAAAGGGATAGCTGGTAAGTATGTAAGGACCTCACTAGACATGTCCACAGGTAACAATTGTAAATTTGGGAGCAGCTAGAAAAAGTGTCGGGGGTTGGATTCTATAAGTCAAAATGGAAGCAAAAAATAGCAATTTTACTTATTTATGTTTGTGTTCATACATTTTTTAAAGCTGAACTTCAAACACAAAAACTTTAATCAAAAGCCAACTCCAGGCAAAAAATGTTATTCCCATGCAGTGTGGCACTGCATGGGTTAACTGCTCGTTTTGTCTAGGGCAGTGATGGCGAACCTATGGCACGTGTGCCACAGCTGGCACACAGAGCCATCTCTGTGGGCACACGAGAGGGTTCAAGACAGAGCTAGAGGTCTCTATCTCCTCTCATCCCCCCTCCCTCTCTCTCAGCCACCCATCTCTCTGTCCCCCCCCCCCTCTCAGCATCTCTCTCGCACCCCTCTCTCTCTGTCCCGCTTCTCGCTCTCTGTCCTCCTTCTTTTTCTCTGTTCCCCCCTCTCGCACCCCTCTCTCTCTCTGTCCCCCATCTCTCTCTCTCTGTCCCCCCCTCTCTCTGTTCCTCCTCTCTCTCAGCTCATCTCTCTCTCAGGATTTCTCTCACACCCCTCTCTCTCTGTCCCCCACCCCCCTCTCTCTCTCGGCCCACCTCCCTCTCTCTGTTCCCCCTCTCTCTCTCAGCATATCTCTCACACCCCTCTCTCTGCCCCTCCCTCTCTCTGTTCCCCCCTCTCTCTCAGCTCACCTCTCTCTCATCATTTCTCTCACACCCCTATCTCTATGTCCCCCACCCCCTCTCTCTCTCAGCCCACCTCCCTCTCTCTGTTCCCCCTCTCTCTCTCAGCATATCTCTCACACCCCTCTCTCTGCCCCCTCCCTCTCTCTGTTCCCCCTCTCTCTCAGCTCACCTCTCTCTCATCATTTCTCTCTCTCTCTCACAACCCCTCTCTCTCTGTCCCCCCCTCCCTCTCTCTCAGCCCTCCACCCTCTCTCTGTTCCCCCTCTCTCTCTCTCTCAGCATATCTCTCACACCCCCCTCCCCTCTCTCTCTCAGCCCACCACCCTCTCTCTGTTCCCCCTCTCTCTCAGCATATCTCTCACACCCCCCTCTCTCTCTCTGCCCCCTCCCTCTCTCTGTTCCCCCTCTCTCTCAGCTCACCTCTCTCTCATCATTTCTCTCACAACCCTCTCTCACTGTCCCCCCCTCCCTCTCTCTCAGCCCACCACCCTCTCTCTGTTCCCCCTCTCTCTCAGCATATCTCTCGCACCCCTCTCTCTCTGTACCCCCTCTCTCTCAGCCCCTCTCCCTCTCTGTTCCCCCTCTCTCTCAGCATCTCTCACACCCCTCTCTCTCTGCCCCCCTCTCAGCCCCCCTCCTTCTCAGCATCTCTCTCACACCCCTAACCCTCTCTGCCACCCCTCTCTCTCTCTCACATACCCCTCTCTCTCTCACACAACCCCTTTCTTTTGCTCAGCCCCCCTCTCTGGCAAATTGCCATGATGGCACTTTGCAACACAAAACCAACGTATTTATTTCAATTTGGGCACTTAGGCTCAAAAAGGTTTGCCATCACTGGTCTAGGGGGTGAACACAGCACCTATACTCACCTAATCCTTCCATCCCTGGGAAAGCAGCGCTTCCCCACGTCCAGAGGTGGACTGTTCCTGATCTCTTCATGTCCAGAGCCGGTCTACGGGCGTGATGACGTCATGAACAGTCCACTGCACAAGACCACTGGACCATGGAGGGGCAGGAGCTGAATGGACCGGTCTTGCACTGAATCGGAGGATTAGGGGAGTATATCTCGGCTCTCCGAACCCCTAGACCAAAACGAGCAGTAAACCCATGCGGTGCGGGCACAGCCACACTGGATAGTAAAAAAAAAATGTGCCAAGAGTTCTGCTTTAAATATATTCCTCAATAACCACTAAGGATGTAAATCTGCTTTGTGTGCACCAAATACTTTTGCAAACCCAGTTCATACCTTGTAAAGCTAGTAATGACATCATCACTGTGCTGCATATAACCTGTTTAGAGAACAGAGCTGTGGAAAGGACTTGTACAGTTTAGGTGATATTCAGAGTGCATGCAGCTGATTACATATCATCGGCGCATGCGTTCTGAAGTTCTGGCTTACAGTGCCAGAGTGGAAATGGACAAGTGGGATTTCAGATCAGCTGTGCCCAGTCTTGTCACAAAGAGTTAATCCAGCTCTGAGCAATCCTCATATCTTTTTTCAGTGAAATAAAAAGGACAAACTGTGAAAACTTTGTCCGTTCTTCCCCCTTGCTGTGATTGACAGGTGATTTACATATCTCGTGCACTAAGACATGCATTATTTTTTAATTCCCACCCCCACTCCTTTCTTCAGCAACTCTGCAAGGATTGGCTGTTCAGCATGTTCAGCATGATTTGGCATGCTGAAGTCATGTGGGGACTTTTCTGGGTTTTGACTGGATGTTAGTGATCATAGCAGAAGTTCAGTGTAAGAAATACACAGGAGAAAATGCATGTTGATAAGGGGAGTATAGAGGTGGGCGGGGAGTCTACTGACATCACGACTCCCCCCACCGAGCCCTGGAAAACAGACCCACCCACAAAATCTGCAGTTTTTTGAGTCTCATAACAGACAGAGGGGAGACATTTGACAGATAAGTATACATGCAGGAGGCTTGTATATCCTTCTAGATAACCAATATTGCAGCAGTTTAGAAAGGATGAGAGTGGGTTTACATCCACTTTAAGAGCCTGTGCCAGAAATGGCGGGAGTGACGTCATTGCGGCCCCGGCCACTCATGTAGACGGAGGCCGTGAACCCAGAAGGAAGACTGGATGAAGATGTCAGCCAGCTCAGCACTGACATCGTGGTGCTGGAGGGCTTCATTCTAAGGTAAGTTTCTCATAATGTGCTAGTATGCAATGCACTAGCACATTATGACATTGCCTTGCAGGTTTTTTTTTTTTCTTTTACCACCAGCGGTTTACAACCGCTTTAAAGTGTTACTAAACCCACAACAGTAAAATTAGTCTGTATATAACGTAAAGCATGCTTGTTATACTCACTGTGAAACCTGAGGCGTTAATCCTCTGCATTGTGTAAAAAGGCAGTTTGATCCTGTCTTCTCTGATCATCTCCTTCTTCCACTGACTCCAATATATTTCCTAATATTTACAGAGCCAGGGGACAGGCTACACATGCTCAGTTTGGTGTGTATTGCTAGAGAGTTTTTTTCTCCCGTGGCAGAGTGCATGTAATCAGCACAGGGCCAATCAGCACTGTCCAGACAGAGGGTCAGAAGTCCTGCATTCTCATAGGACAATCGTGGAAGAATGAAAACTTCTCCTACAAGCTTTAACCAGACACCAGGGGCGGACTGACAACTCATGGGGCCCCCGGGCAATAGGAGATTATGGGGCCCCCAGGCAATCAGAGATTATGGGGCCACACAGTATACACACACACAGTATACAATCACACAGTATACACATACATGTACACACAGTATACACAGACATGTTTCTATTGGCTGAGAAGGTACTGGAGAGGTGGGGCAGCTATAATCTCGGGATTTTTAGACCAAAAGGATGTCGGTAAGGGACATTTCAGAAACATATGTAAGAAAAAAAAAAACACAGATTTTTACACACTGTCCCTGGTTTTACTGAGGCTGGCAACCCTGATGGGGCAGTGCCCGAGTGGCCGAATGGTCAGTCCGCCCCTGCCAGACACTCATAGAAGTCACAAGACTGTTCTAACTGCTGATTAAAAAGGGTATTTAGCAGTTTATCTTTACTAAAATAATTGCATTTCCATGTTCTGTGTACTGTGGGAGACCAGATATAGTGAATACAGGGTCCTGGGTTTAGTGACACTTTTAAATTTTTTGGGAAATTGTGGGTTTAGTTCCACTTTAAGCTCCTCTTCTTCAGAGTGAATAACTGTAATCTATGTAATCGATTCTCAAAGCTGAGGTTCTCCATCCCCCTTAATTCAGCAGAGCAGCTCCAAGTAGAAAGGTAAATGTGAAAAGGTACCTACAGCTCCATTGGATGGTAATCATAAATAAGTACTTATATGTTATATAAAATGATGAAAATGTTCTACATAAATAAACGTATTGACCGAGGCCCTGTTTAACCGCTTCCCGACCGTCACATGTAAATATACGTCGGCAGAATGGCACGGCTAGGCAAAAGCCAGTATATATACGTCCCCTTTAATTGCCTAGCCATGGGGTGGCGCGCTTGCGACCCGGTCGGGAGCTCCGTGACCACAGCCGCGGGACCAGCGGACCCGATCGCCGCTGGTGTCCCTCGGGTCACAGAGCTGAAGAACGGGGAGAGGTCTGTGTAAACAAACCTCTCCCCGCGCTTCCTACACTGCCTGTCACTGATCTGCTGTTCCCTGTCATCGGGAACAGCCGATCAGTGACGTCAGACGTCAGCCACGCCCCCTACTGTAAAAAAAAACAACACGTCACACTAACTCCTCCCCGCCCCTAGTGGTTAACTCCTTCACTGCCACTGTCATTTACATAGGAATCAGTGCATTTAAATAGCACTGATATCTGTATAAATGACAATGGTCCCAAAAATGTGTCAAAAATGTCCAATGTGTCCGCCATAATGTCGCAGTCACAATAAAAATCGCTGATCGCCGCCATTACTAGTAAAAAAATATATATTAATAAAAATGCTATAAAACTATCCCCTATTTTATAAACGCTATAACTTTTGCGCAAACCAATCGCTAATTGCGATTTTTTTTACCAAAAATATGTAGAAGAATACGTATCGGCCTAAACTGAGGAAAAAACTTTTTTTTATATATTTTTTTGGGGATATTTATTATAGCAAAAAGTAAAAAATATTGCATTTTTTTCAAAATTGTCGCTCAATTTTTGTTTATAGCGCAAAAAAAAAAAACCGCAGGGGCGATCAAATACCACCAAAAGAAAGCTCTATTTGTGGGAAAAAAAAAGGACGCCAATTTTGTTTGGGAGCCAAGCCGCACGACCGCGCAATTGTCAGTTAAAGCGACGCAGTGCCGAATCGCAAAAAGGGGCCTGGTCCTTTGGCTGCCAATTGGTCCGGGGCTGAAGTGGTTAACAAGGGCTGTAAAGCATAGCAACCATGATGTCTCGAGAAGTTATTTGGTGTCAGTAAACACAACTGACAGGTTTCTATGGGCTACCGCTAATCTTTTCACACCACTGATCTTTGCAGTGCTGTATTAAATAAGCACCATAATGAATTTATTACTGTACAGCAATATATTTTTTAAATCATTCTTGTCATTTATGTATGAATGCTAGCACTGTATGTATATGTATGGGTAACTTTATTCATCTATCTGGCTGCTTTGTAATTGCACCAAAAATTCTTGCTGTCTGCTCTGCATACACTCATGTAAGTGACAAGTGTCCCCCGGTTTCCATCACTGTGACAGGTCTTATTTGCGGGTAGGAATGCATAGAACTAATATGTGACAGGGTACTCAATGTTATTGTATTACGTTCTAACTATAGCAATAACAACAACTGAAGCAAACCACGTAATCTACCTTGTATGGGCACATTTGGAAAATTATTATTTCTTCAATATGTTACTGACTGGTGTTTGACAGACCTCCGCTGCCACACACACATACACCTACAAAAAGGTTATGAGCTTTAGAGTAGTGGTACCATGGCATCAGTGAAAGCTCTGGTTCTGCGCAAGGAAGGCCAAACGGCCTGTGTCCAGTGTTGGTGGAGCACAGGTGTCAACATCTATGAAGATCATGGTCCATTATGAGGTCCCATCCTCTGAGCTTCTGTCTGCTTCTTGTTCTTAGATACATTGGCCAAAGTGGTTCAGTGAAGGCTACAAAAGACAGTCATCGGACCTTTTGCCATGTGAAGTACACAATACTAATTCAGATCCAAACTCCAAACAAAACTTTTTTTTTCAAGTAGGTAGGAGCAGGACCAGGACAAGGGGTGGGCAGGAGGAGCAGCTGCTCAGGGTAGGAGGGTGTGCCCTACTAGTGGGCCATGGCTTTATATCTGCTTTGACAGCTACTACTGTCAGGTCATGCTCCAGCATGCCCATTTTCCTCCCATCCAACCACAGCTGACCAGAAAAACACACAGTACGCAACATCCTTCTAGCTTCTGGATAGAAAGTAACTGGCCACCCATGTGTGGTGCAAAACGCCATGCCAACCATGGGCAGCCAAGCAAAAATGGGTGCAGGGTGGTATATCTATTCCACATCATGCATTAGCAGCAGGTTGGGGGTGTGCATTTCCACATCCTTGCCCTGGTCGTTGGATGGACCTTTTCTGGTACTGGGTAGGATCAGAACTGTCAGATCCTCATTGGCGAGCTTACCTGTCAGGGATACCAAATGCATGCATTCAGCAGCAGGGATGACCAGATCCGTGTAGCTGCACTTAGCAAACTGAAAGCAGACTGTGTATGCTTTGAGTAAGATTTATTTACAGTGAAACAGAATCCATCCAAACACCAGCAAACAGAATGTACAGCAAACCTGAAGATATATTGAACCATAAACCAAAGTGACACAAACCCTAACTAATAAACAATAATACAAAATACACCGACAAAAAGAAAGCACAGATCAATAGGGTAAACTGGAGGTGCAAGGAACAGTCGGAAAAGGGAACCTGGACTGGGATCGGAAGCAAACAGATATGAGGCAGCAGGGTACAGGATGCAGGAAAGGAGCGAGATCAGGCAGGTATTCAGGGCCGGATTTCCCACAAGGCCACCGAGGCCAGGCCTCGGGGCGGCAGTGGTGCAGGGGCGGCGCATATAGCAGCAGTTCAGCATCCCAAATAACTGTTTAACATATACAGTATTCCTGCCTGTGCGCTCCGTCTCCGAGCCGAGCTCAGCGATGGACAGCAGGCATACCTATTCAGCCTGTGATTGGCTGAATAGGTCACGTGCGGGCGGCGGACACGATTGGTCACATGTGGAGGTGGGGCTTGACTGTGGGTGTCTGATCGCCCGGAGTCCCGCCTCCTTGCCTGTCGTGTGCTCTGCTGTGTCTCCCGAAGTCCTCACTGAGGTATCATTCTCCTCTGTACTCACAGCCCCCTCTGTAAGCCACTCCCCCTCTGTCAGCTCCCCTCCCCTGTCAGCTACCCCCTCTGTCAGCTACCCCCCTCTGTCAGTTACCCCCCCTGTCAGTTACCCCCCTCTGTCAGCTACCCCCCTCTGTCAGTTACCCCCCCTGTCAGTTACCCCCCTCTGTCAGTTACCCCCCTCTGTCAGCTACCCCCTCTGTCAGTTACCCTCCCTCTGTCAGTTACCCCCCCCCTGTCAGTTACCCTCCCTCTGTCAGTTACCCTCCCTCTGTCAGTTACCCCCCCCTGTCAGTTACCCCCCCTCTGTCAGTTACCCCCCTCTGTCAGTTACCCCCCTCTGTCAGCTACCCCCTCTGTCAGTTACCCTCCCTCTGTCAGTTACCCCCCTCTGTCAGTTACCCCCCTCTGTCAGTTACCCCCCCTGTCAGTTACCGCTCCTTTGTCAGTTACCCCCCTCTGTCAGTTACCCCCCTCTGTCAGTTACCCCCCCTCTGTCAGTTACCCCCCCCCTCTGTCAGGCCACCCCCTCTCTTACCATCTTTCTCTCTCACCCCTCCTCCCTCTCAGCCCCCTTCTCTCTCCCCTGTAAGCTACTCCCCCCTCTGTCAGCAACACCCCCCCCCCTCTGTCAGCTACACCCCCCTCCCTCTGTCAGCTACACCCCCCCTCTGTCAGCTACTCCCCCCCTCTGTCAGCTACTCCCCCCTCTGTCAGCTACTCCCCCCATCTGCCAGCTACCCCCCATCTGTCAGCTACCCCCATCTGTCAGCTACCCCCCTCTGTCAGTTACCCCCCCTCTGTCAGTTACCCCCCTCTGTCAGTTACCCACCTCTGTCAGTTACCCCCCTCTGTCAGCTACTCCCCCCCCCCCCTCTGTCAGGCCACCCCCTCTCTTACCATCTTTTTCTCACCCCTCCTCCCTCTCAGCCCCCTTCTCTCTCCCCTGTCAGCTACTCCCCCCTCTGTCAGCTACTCCCCCCTCCCTCTGTCAGCTACACCCCCCTCCATCTGTCAGCTACACCCCCCCCCTCTGTCAGCTACTCCCCCCACTCTCTTACCACCTTTCTCTCTCACCCCTCCTCCCTCTCAGCCCCCTTCTCTCTCTCACCCCTCCTCCATCTCAGCCCCCATTCACTCTCCCACCCCTCCTCCCTCTCATCCCCTTCTCTCTCTCACCCTCCTCCCTCTCAGCCCCCTTCTCTCTCCCACCCTCCCTATCAGCCCCCTTCTCTCTCCCACCCTCCCTCCCTCTCAGCCCCCTTCTCTCTCCCACCCTCCCTCCCTCTCAGCCCCCTTCTCTCTCCCACCTCCCTCCCTCTCAGCCCCCTTCTCTCTCCCACCCTCCCTCCCTCTCAGCCCCCTTCTCTCTCCCACCCTCCCTCCCTCTCAGCCCCCTTCTCTCTCCCACCCTCCCTCCCCCCCTCTCAGCCCCCTTCTCTCTCCCACCCTCTCAGCCCCCTTCTCTCTCCCACCCTCCCTCCCTCTCAGCCCCCTTCTCTCTCCCACCCTCCCTCCCTCTCAGCCCCCTTCTCTCTCTCACCCCTTCTCCCTCTCAGCCCCCTTCTCTCTCTCACCCCTCCTCCCTCTCAGCCCCCCTTCTCTCTCTCACCCCTCCTCCCTCTCAGCCCCCTTCTGTCTCTCACCCCTCCTCCCTATCAGCCCCCTTCTCTCTCCCACCCCTCCTCCCTCTCAGCCCCCTTCTCTCTCTCACCCCTCCTCCTCCCTCTCAGCCCCCTCCTCTCTCTCTCACCCCTCCTCTCTCTCACCCCTCCTCCCTCTCAGCCCCCTTCTGTCTCTCACCCCTCCTCCCTATCAGCCCCCTTCTCTCTCCCACCCCTCCTCCCTCTCAGCCCCCTTCTCTCTCTCACCCCTCCTCCCTCTCAGCCCCCTTCTCTCTCTCACCCCTCCTCCCTCTCAGCCCCCTTCTCTCTCTCACCCCTCCTCCCTCTCAGCCCCCTTCTCTCTCTCACCCCTCCTCCCTTTCAGCCCCCTTCTGTCTCTCACCCCTCCTCCTCTCACCCCCTCCTCCCTCTCAGCCCCCTTCTCTCTCCCACCCCTCCTCCCTCTCAGCCCCCTTCTCTCTCCCACCCTCCTCCCTCTCAGCCCCCTTCTCTCTCTCACCCCTCCTCCCTCTCAGCCCCCTTCTCTCTCTCACCCCTCCTCCCTCTCAGCCCCCTTCTCTCTACCACCCCACTCCCCCTCACAACCCCCAAGGAAAATAGCACTACAGTAGAGCAGCTTCGCTCCACCCCCAAACTCCGGCTTACACATTTTCTGGCTCAAAACAGCTCACGGTAAGGCAGTCTAATGTGGGTCTTTAGGGGCAGGGGACACTGATGGGGGGGGGGGGGGGGGCGGCATTGAAGGACTCGGCCTTGGGGCGGCAAAGGGAGTAAATCCGGGCCTGCAGGTATTAGACTCATCATCAAGCATGAATATGGCAAAAAACAGAAGCAAGAGGGATTAGTAGTGGAGGGACTAAATACCCTTCCAGCAGCCAGCATCAGGTGAAGACTGATTACTTGGATCAGCTGGCTTTTAGGAGACACCCGCTGGTGAACACCAGAACTACAACCTTCCACTTTGGGAACTACAGTGCCACCGGCAGGTAATCCAGGTCTTGACAACCGAGAATTGAGGTTCTTCCAATAGACGCTCTGCCCTTTTGCATCCTACTTGCTGATTGATTACTTCATTGTGCATTTATTTTTTTGGAGGTTGGATTATTGCAGTATATAGTGGTACCCATACCTTGGGAGTACCACAAGTCGGGGGGCTTTGTAATGTGTTTTCTCGTTCTTTGTTTGTATTTATAAAGAGTATGGGCTTCAAAACTTCCCTTTTCAACCTTTGTACTGAAAGCCTACTTCCATGACCGTCTTTAGCCTTTTTTTATTTAAGACAACAAAAAATACTGAAACAGAAAAGTGCAAGCTTTCAGGTCCCATCAGGTTCCTCCCACAGCCATTATACAACTGTATTAAGTCTAAAGCCCCATACACACGGTCGGATTTTCCGATGAATTCTGTCCTATCGGACAATGTTGTCGGAAATTCCGACCGTGTGTAGGCACCATCGGACATTTTCCATCGGATTGTCCGACGGACAAAGTTTTATCTCCTGCTCTAAAAATTTTCCGACAACAAAGTCCGATCACACCAATTCCGATCGTGTGTAGCGAATTCCGACGGACAAAGTGCCACGCATGCTCAGATCACATTACAAGACCAAAGCTATTGGCTACTAGCCTCTACGTAGTCCCGTCGTAGGCAACAAACGTCACCACGTTCAGAATGATCGGATTTTCCGACAACTTTGTCCGACCGTGTGTATGCAACACCAGTGTCGGACTAAATCCGTCGGAAAAAATCAGATGGATTTTGTGGTCGGATTTTCTGACCGTGTTTACGGGGCATTAGGAGGAAACTAACAGGTCCTGAAAGCTGGCACCTTTAATAACATTAGTTAGCCAACAAAAGGTATTCCATAAACTCTAAACTTTCTGCTAACTCTATTAGGCACTAGTGCAATAAATACGAGCATATTTCCAATGCCATAGGCCCCAAGCTTTTCACTGCAACCATATGTTCTTCTTTTTAAAACCATAATTGTTCCTTTAGAGCTGTGGGCTAAGACTCAGACTGTCCCTATTATAAACCAGTACTGCTGTCTTAATATACCAGCCAAGGCTTGACTCCTTCAAAGCTAACAGAGACCTATAGCCTAGGGCGCCAGAACTACCAGAGCCGATGTACTGCCTCCCATACAGTGTCTATAGTGTATAATAAAAGATTTGAGGCTTCTGCCCAGCCTGCTAGTGCAAACAATACTAATCCTCATGGTCCCTGTCCCCACACAGTCTGCCCAGCTCTTTTAGTCATGGTTTCAAAGTGGGAAACTGTCTCTTTCAGCCTCTTCGCCTATAAACTATGCATGCCTTGGGGTGAATTACCCCAGCAGCATAGGTTGCAGATTCTGCCCACTTTGCGCCCAAGCTGCCCCCCCCCCCCCGCTGGAGCACCCAAAGCAGATGCTACTTCTGCCTACCCCCTCAGCCTGGCTCTGAAGCCTTGTGTAGCTTTAATATTGGCATCCCAATCTCTAGTAGCTACAGCAGCAAGATCTATTTTCCATGGATATCTGATAGACATACAGCAAACCTGATTGTCAAATTGCGATATGAAAGCAGTGGGTTCAATATAGGGCCCAAGGGTTTTCAAGGAGAGAGCAATATTTGTTTACTCAAACAGTATGGGGATACTTATTTGTTTACAAGTAATAATAAAACCCCTGGGGTTCTTGGCCCCGTACACACGATCGGAAATTCCACCAGCAAAATTCCGATGTGAGCTTTTGGTCGGAAATTCCGACCGTGTGTATGCTCCATCGGACTTTTGCTGACGGAATTTCTGCCAGCAAAAGATTGAGAGCGAACCTTTACAACCCCTTTAATTAACCTTTTTTTTGGTTAATTCTCCTTTAAGGGGGTGTGACAGGGGGGCATGTCCTATGCCTACATACATTTGCTAGTAGGTGTCCCTCATTCCCATCTCAAAAAGATGAGAGGTGTGCTGATGTCATCACATGCTCTCTGCTTGCAGGGTGCCATGCTCTGGGGCAAGACTATGATTCCTTGCATTCTTGCACTTGCAGTCTTTCCTAAGTCTAACAGGGTTGAGTGATGCTGGGCATTATTCAATCAGGAAGACTTAGGACATCTAGTGGAGAAGAATAGGTACTGCAGGGGCAGCTTGATTGACAAAGATGAACAGATGGAGCTGTTTTTTTTTTTTTTTAGGGGGTCAGGGGTCATTTAAAAAAAATCAAAAAAACTAGCCCACGGTTAGGCTTTACTGATTATGACAAGTACAGATGAGTCTGTGCACACATACATAAATACACTCCTGCTGCCCACCCAGCCCCTGCCTGGCACCCCCTCCTGCACTGCAGAACACACATTCTGAGTCGGCACACGAGGCAGGTTCAGGGTGTATAGAGGACGCTTGATTTGAGTCAGTAATTGCTGTCTTCCCATCGGATTTTCCAGCTGACATCTCATCTCACTGGTGCTCATGTCTCCCCCCTCAACCCTCTACTCCCTATCTGATTTCTACCTATCCTCCTAATTGGGACTCCAGATCTGTAGATTCAGTGATTTTATCTGAGGAACTGACCCAAGCCAGGGGGAGGGGAGCTACTTTTGCCGCATTAAAACCGTCTATAATTGAGTTGTTTAGCGTTAACTCCTTCAGGGAATTCCTGCAGAATGTTCTTCCCAAAATTTCCAACCCCGCCAGCTAGCACAGCACAAAATTTCCTTACACAACGGAATCTCGTTGTCAGGATTCCTGCTCTTCAGTCTAATCAGTGCTATTAACTATGCTAGCTACTGTGTCCACAAATATATTGTGGCTCATTTGTAATATTAAAGGGGTGTTCCGGCCACGATTTTTTTTTTTTGTTAAAAGTCAGCTACAGACACTGTATTTGCTGACTTTTAATAAGGACACTTACCTGTCCAGCGAGCCCGCGATGTCCCCCCCCCCCCCCCAGGCCGATCCATCAAACGGATCTGCTGCCGGCGCCGTCATCTTAACGAAGGGAAACAGGCAGTGGAGCCTTGCCCATTTTAGGGTGGCCCACCGCTTTAAGGTGCCCAAATATATGGGGCATTTTTAATCTAACAACAAATAGACTACATTTTAGGTGACTTTATTTAGATATCTGCCTAGATGTAAAAGTGAACCTGTGCTTTGCCCAAGCAGGCGAGACAATAGGTTTACTTTAATGCCGACCCTGCAGCAGAGTTTATGGTCTTCCCTTTGCACCCCTGCTGCTCCGTTCAGTGCCCGTGTCCTGTCGGATAGTGTCCCCCATCGGATACTGTCCGCTGTGTACTGCGCATGCGCAGTAGGGATGACAGTCAGATTCCGAAAATATCCGAAGATGAACGGTGCCTGCGTCGTGAGTCCAGGTTCAAGCCCCACCATCCAAGTGGACATAGAGCCAGAATAAAAAAGAGCCAAGCGCAGCGAGGCCGTGCCCGAAGCGTGGCGAGCGAAGCGAGCCCGCGAGGGGCCCTCTAACTTTGTGGAGCCCTATGTCCACTCGGATGGTGGGGCTTGCACCTGGACTCACGGCGCAGGCGCCGTTCATCTTCGGAGATTTTACGAATCTCCTTGTCCTCCGTACTGCGCAAGCACTGCACCTGCGCACCTGCGACACTTTTCAATAGGTGGACATTTTTTGACAGAACACCGGGAGCAAAGAGAAATACCCAAACTTCCAGGAATGGGCAGTATCCCACATAACAGTACAGGGGTTTGATTATTGACTGCCTAGGCACACAGTTCCTTCACATGGAGTGGGGAAGTCCCAGAAAAATTATATGTGAGGAGTTGTATCTCCTATCTATCAATCTAGATGTTTTGGTTGGGCTCAATGACTCAACCTCAGCAGCTCTACAAAAAGTAGGGGCCCCCAAAAGACGATGATCTTACAAATTGAGAAATCCAAATTAAATCAACGAAAAGAGCAGTTGTCTTAGGAATCAATTATCATTTATTGCTGATAGCAATATGACAACAGTAAGATAAAGGGTATACAATTCGACCACATCTGTATATACAGTATATATAAAGAGGGTACTCTTTTGAGATCGGTGACTGTCTCCCTATCTGCCCGAATGGGCAGCTAGTCTGCAAAAAGTACCTCCAGTGACTGGTAAATACAGCAGCATGTCATGATCTGGGATCTGGCCTGGAGGCCAGTGGCTATAGCAGTAGAGAGGTTCAAGCCGCATTCAGCTGGAAAAATATGAAAGCAGGTCCCCCTAGCGTAGTGATGGCGAACCATGGCACCCCAGATGTTTTGGAACTACATTTCCCATGCTGCTCAACTACAGTGCAGAGTGCATGAGCATTATGGGAAATGTAGTTCCAAAACATCTGGGGTGCCAAGGGTCTCCATTACTGCCCTAGCGGATTATGCGGGCTCACCCAAGGCACGGGGTCTAAGCACTAGCCATTCTTCACCAGAGCTTCTAATGGTGGAGATGAGTTTTGGTACATGCTAATACTAGGTTACTGCCCTCAAGATAGCCCAACAGAAAGAGTGAAAGGGGGGGGTCCGATCCACCGATCGCCGCGATGCGTGCCCCCACGGGCGCGCGGTGGCTGTTATCCTGCAGAACGTCATATGACGCCCAGTCAGGATAACTGAACCCCCGCCTGGCCGTCATTCTGCTATAGGTCGGGTGGGAAGTGGTAAAGGTCTTGTTTTAAAAAAAAATTATACTTACCTGCTCTATGCAGTGGTTTTGCACAGAGCAGCCCCGATCCTCCTCTTCTTGGGTCCTACGCTGGCGCTCCTGACTCCTCGCTCCTCCTGGTTGATCCCAAAGCAAGCAGCTTGCTGTGGGGGAACCCAAGCAGGCACACTCTGGACCCATGGCTCTGTGTGTCCATTCACATACGGAGCCGCGGCTTGGCCCTGCCCCTTCCGTCTCCTGATTGGCTCACTGGCTGTGATTGACAGCAATGGCTCCCGCTGCTGCCAAAAGCCAATCAGGAGTGCGAGTCCCCAGAGCGGCAAGGCTCTCGTGGACATCGCTGGAATGACATAGGGCTCAGGTAAGTATTAGGGGGGCTGGGGGGGCTACTGCACACAGAAGGTTTTTTTACATTCGTGCATAGAATGCATGAAGATAAAAAAAAACTTGAGCCTTTAGAACCACTTTAATAATATATTTAGCAGACCAAAAGGCATTAAATAAGAGCAATTCATTGTTTTATATACACTTTTAAGAAGTGTATCTGGTCAGACTGGCTGGGATGCTGGGACTTGTAGTTCAGCAGCAGCTGGTCCATCACCTGTCCGGTGCAGTGAAGACATGTCAAGGTGTATAGTGTTGAGTACACTAGGGACGGAGAGATATTGGGGAAGGGGGGGGGGGGCACGTCTGTATTTCACAAGCTGTGCCAAGGTGTGAGAATATTCTGCTAATAGAGAAATGGGAGGGGGAAACATCTGTTTTTTCGGACCTGCTCGCTACACCTTGGCAGCTTGGCAGGCAGAAGCAGAAAGATGGCAGAGCATGTCTGGAAAGCTGATCTAAATACATATATCAAAATCTGGAGAGTAAGTTGAAGGAAGCAATAGGCAGATATTTATAGTAAGCCAAGGAATATATGCAGAGGGCTGCAACCCACAGCAACCAATCAGAAATCATTTTCAATGGTCTGATTAAACTCAGAATTAATCAAAATCCGGTTGCTATAGGTAAGTGAATTTGTTTGGTTGCTAAACGTTACTGCCGTTTGCATTACAGAGAATTGGCCAAGTTCTCAGTACTGCTGTGTACTCTGGCAACGCCAGAGTCACCTTCATACTTTTTTCTGCCAGGGACCGGGGCTGTAACGTCTTCGCTGTGTGTATGCAAAATGAAGTGACTGGCAGTACAGCGAAAACTTGGCCTCATTTGCATATATGCAGATTAGACTGTATGCCATTAAAAAAGTGTTCTTTCCTGGATTTACATAATGAAAGCCACATATTACGTACGTGGCTTTGAGTGGAACAAGAGTTCAGACAAAGTTCAGGAGAGGGTTAGGTGGAAGAGATGGGTGCAAGACGTAAAAAATGAAGCCTCCATCTCAAAGAAGAACTAAAGTCTTTTTTAATTTTGGATAGAATAAGGGAGGGTTATAACTAGAGTTGCCACCTCATCCCTAAATCTGAACACATATTAATTACACAGGTTCTGTGGCTGATTAAGGTGGTAATTAAACTCACTTGGTGCTCTATGTGCATTAAATTAGCATCAGAACCTGTATAATTCATATGTGTTCGGGTTTAAAGGGATGAGGTTGCAACCCTAGTTATAACCCCTGTCAGGTTTTTGCCATTGGGGAGATTTCCCTTTACTTCCTGTCCCATGACCATAAAGGAAGTGAGAGCAAATCCCTCCTAGGTGGGAGAATTTCTGTTTGTCACTCTATATTAGACTCCATTTGCCCCATATAAGGGAATCTGTCAGAGGGGCACTTCCTGTGTGGAGGGGCCCAAACTAAAGAAGAATATGTTAATTGCGCAGGACTGAAGGTAAGCCTGGAGTTTAATTTTAAAGATAAATTTCATGTATGGTTACTTGGACCAATGCAACTATGTATATACTATGCCTGGCCGATGCATCTGGAAGCTGTATTTCACTATGATTGGCTAAACTACTCCAATGATCTCCACTACCTTCCAGGTCCACTGCTGAATGGCTGCCCTGCTGCTTTGTGAACACAGGAGATCCCTCACTAAGCACGGGCAACATTCAGAAAACGCTTTTCATTTTTTTCAATGAGTGCAAAGAGTTTTCTGATTGGATGAGGTAGAGAGGTGAGACGGTAATGTCACGATCTCCACCATGTCCAATTAGAGAACGCTTTGTATTCATTGAGAAGAGACAAATAATTCTCTGAATGGTGCCCTTACCAAGTGGGCAACCTTCTGTGCTCAGTAAGCCACAGGGCAGTCGCTCAGCATGGGACCTGGAAGCAAGGTGAGATCACTGGGGTAGTAATGTCTACTTGAGTGGTTTCCAGTTTCTAGAGGAATCCCACAGGTATGGTATATACAGTATATAGTTACATTGATCCAAGCTGACCCAATACAACTATATAAAAATATTCATACCTGGAATTCAACTTTAAAGGACAATTGTGTGTATGAAATAGGTGGGTGACACTCCCTCCATGTTCCCCTCCCCGTTGAGCGTCAAGTGTGGGTCACATCAGAGGCCTACCCCAGGGTGGGTTCTTCTGGGCTAAGCTGGGCACTTTGAACAGGGTCACTGCCCTACACATGGGGTACCTTTACTTGAACAGATGACTGAACTCTAGTTAACTCTCTTGACACCACCATGGTCAGTGTTGCATTTAGGGCGGACACAGAGAGCCGATGCCCTCTCCACCAGTCCAGCGTCACTGCTACCTCATTCCCAGTAATGCAATGGGGTCCTGCTGTGCACCTAGCATGGACTCCATGCTTGCACTCACTTAACTCTTGCTCTTCCGTACATGTACACAGGCTGAGGACCTCTGTGGTGCTGATCTGCTCCTGTTGCCAAGGGAGACGGACCCCTCATGGACAGAGTGCTGACAACAACTCCTCCTGCGGGAGGTTATCCCACCTGTCATATGTACGCACTTACGACGGGCTGCTAGAGAAACCTTAATTTCCCCTGGTAACCACTTGTGTCTTGTCAATGTATTTCTTACTACAAAGCTGTCTTCGTACCCCAATGTGCTTAACTGACCTAAGCTGTAGACCAGAGCCGATCGGCCCTATAGGCACACTATGCAAGCTGCTTAGGGCCCCGCCGCTGTGGGGGGGCCCCCAAGACCCAGCATCCCCCCCTGCACCTCTGGCTGGCCGTTTAGAGTGCTGTGGGAGAGGCGGGAGGAGGTGGAAGGCGGCGATCGGCAGCTCTATGGTGCCTGAGTGGGCAGCGGGATCTCCCTGGGGTTTGTAGTACTCTCAGTGTATACAGTGGAGAGGAGAAGGGAGGGGCCTCTGACCCAGGCAGGTATAAGTTTACCTTTCACTCTGCTTGAACACTGTTGCTGATGCTCGGGTCAGAGGCCCCTCCCCTCTCCGCTGTATACATTCAGAGATAGAACTACTAGCCCCAGGGAGATCCCCCTGCCTGTGGACACCATATAGCTGCCGATCGCCGCCTCCCACCTCCACCAGCCAGGTACAGGGGAACCTCTGCAAGGAGGGGAGTCAGCTGTTTGGGGGCCCAAATGTAAGAGGGGGGCTCTCTGGGGACACTAATGTAAGGACGGGGCCCCCTGGGGACACTGATGTAAGAGGGGGCCCCCTGGGGACACTAATGTCAGAGGGAGGTTTTTTTTGGGGACCCTGATGTAAGGGGAGGCTCTCTGGGGACCCTGATGTAGAGGGATACCCTCTGGGGACCCTGATATAAGTAGGTAGGCTCACTGGGGACTCTGATGTAAGGAGGGGCTCACTGAGGACACTTATGTAAGGGCAACTCTCTGGGGACCCTGATGTAAGGAGGGGCTTTCTGGGGACCCTGATGTAAGGGGAGGCTCTCTGGGAAACCTAATGTAGGGGGAGGCTCTCTGGGGACCCTGATGTAGGGGAAGACTCTCTGAGGGCACTGATGTAAGGGGGGCTCTCTGGGGACCCTAATGTAGGGGGAGGCTCTCTGGGGACCCTAATGTAAGGGGGGGGGGGCTCTCTGGAGACCCTGATGTAAGGGGGGGCTCTCTGGGGACCCTGATGTAAGGGGAGGCTCTCTGGGGACCCTAATGTAGGGGGAGGCTCTCTGGGGACCCTAATGTAGGGGGAGGCTCTCTAGGGACCCTGATGTAAGGGGGGCTCTCTGGGGACCCTAATGTAGGGGGAGTCTCTCTGGGGACCCTAATGTAGGGGGAGGCTCTCTAGGGACCCTGATGTAAGGGGGGCTCTCTGGGGACCCTAATGTAGGGGGGGCTCTCTGGGGACCCTGATGTAAGGGGGGGGCTCTCTAGGGACCCTGATGTAAGGGGAGGTTCTCTGGGGACCCTAATGTAGGAGGAGGCTCTCTGGGGACCCTGATGTAGGGGGAGACTCTCTGAGGACACTGATTTAAGGGGGGCTGTCTGGGGACCCTTGTGTAAGGGGGGCTCTCTGGGGACCTTGGTGTAAGGTGGGGCTCTCCAAGGACCCTGATGTAAGGGGAGCTCTCTGGGGACCTCATTCTGTTCTATATTGTTGTACTTATTCTTTGACTGTTTTGTTTAAAGGAGGGAGGATTGTTTTGGGAGCACTGAAGTGTCAGGTGTGACTGTGTGGCAATGGCAAATGGTTTACATAGCTCACGGCATCATGGGTCAAGTAGAGGACCCCTTAGCAGAATTTTGCTTAGGGCCCCAGGGAGGTCAGGATCGGCACTGCTGTAGACTATATGTGCCGGTTACTTGCATAACACCTCTTTAGTAACTTCAGACCAGGCAAAGACAAGGTTTCAAGAGCTTTACGTAGATGACTCAGGATGGCAAACAAACACAGGTGAAAGTCTTTCCCTAAACTACCCCCTAACACACAGGCTATGTAGCTGCCCCAGAATACCGGTACACTTTAGAAGTCTCTTTATCCTCTGGTGCTCCGGACTCAGCAGTAGGCTGAATGGACAGACTCCAGCAACAGCATCATGTCTTAGATTTTGCACACCCCACTGGATCTGACCCCCTGTCCCTTTTTTTACAGCACAGGACCAGGGGGTTGGACCCAAGAAACCCCGCAAAGAAAGACCCGGGAATAATATTAACTCTAACCCTCCCGGCTGGGGTAGCATTAAGCTTAACCTGCTTACAAGTGGACTGGGTATTCCTTAAAACTTATGCCGCGTACACACGATCGGAATTCTCGTCGGAAAAAGCTCTGACGGTTTTCCCGATGGAATTCCGCTCAAACTGTCTTGCCTACACACGGTCACACTAAATTCCGACTGTCAAGAATGCGGTGACGTACAACACTACAACGAGCCGAGTTCAATGCTGCCGAGCATGCTTCAAATTGTTTCCAAGCATGTGTAGGAATTTAGCGCGTCAGAATTCCTACAGACGATCATAATTTCCGATAGAAACCCTTTCCGTCTGAAAAATTGAGAACATGCTCTCAATTCTTTGCTGTCGGAAATTCGGCCAGCAAAATTCCGATGGAGCCTACACACGGTCGCATTTTCCAATGAAAAGCTCTCATCTGGAATTCAGTTACTCAGCTCCTACTGAATTCAGTAGGAATTCAGTTACAACCTTTTGTATCACCTCCCCCACCCTATTAGATTGTAAGCTCCTCTTCCTCTTGTATTGAATTGTATTATAACTGTATTGTCTCCCTTTTTATATTGTAAAGCGCTGCGTAAACTGTTGGCGCTATATAAATCCTGTAATAAATAAATAAATAAATCTGTCTTTTTCTGGCCGGAATTCCGATCGCGTGTACGCGGCATTAGGCTGCAAATTTAAAAATATTAGGATTTTAGTGATTGGGGTTACATCACTTTTAAGCAACTTATAGCATCAAAAAAAAAAGGAACCAAGAATGATAAACTGTGTTACGTAAACAAAGGCCGGTATAGCCATAGTTTTATCTCCAGAGTGTCTCCTTGAAGCACAGGAGCCATTTAGGGGTTAAGTTAGCTGATTGAATATGGCTACATCACCCATGTCCTATCCTTTCTTCAGAGCCTTGGAGTGTCCTCCCTGATCGAGGAAACAGCTGAGCCCCAGACCTCCGCCTTCAGTTCTGAGACCAACAACCCTCATGTTTCCATGAGACATCCACTTCACCTCCCTGCCCCAGGCAGACACAGGGGCCGCCTGTGATCAACCAGCTTCCACACAGTGTCTGACAGACAGAACTTGATAATATAGAGGAATGGCGGCAGAAAAAGACTGAAGGGTCATTGAGTCTGAAACCTTAAATTTTTTTCCTGTTTTCGTTTTTTTAATCTTTCGTTCTATGTTTGTCCCAATCATGTTTAAATTCACATACATTTAACTCTCTCTTTCTCTGCTGGAAGTCTATTCCATTTCCAAGCATCAACTACCCACTAAAAAAAAGGTTGTTTCTAAGCTTCCTTCTAGTTTGAGGTCATGTGCTCGTGTCCCTGATCTTACCTTCATATAGAAAAGACTGCTCGAACTTGACAGGAGGACAGCAGGGCTTTTGCCAATCATAAACAAGACAATGTATGTTATGTGAAAGGACCTACCTTTTCTGATAAAAAATTGATCAAAAAGCAAAATCGCCAAAATCTCATATAAGGTTTACAACGTTAAAGCGGCGTTCCATCCAAAAATTGAGCTTCCGCTGATCGGATTCCTCCCCCCCTCCGGTGTCACATTTGGCACCTTTCAGGGGGGAGCATATACCTGTATAATCTAGGTATTTGCTCCTGCTTCCGGGCATAGATCTTTGCTCTGTGATCTACACCATGTCCGGCCCCTCCTCCGTCCCACCCGTTGTCTTCTGGGATACACACAGGTCCCAGAAAACAGCAGGGACCAGTGAGGACGTGCAGCGTGACTCGCTCATGCGCAGTAGGGAACCAGGCTGTGACCGAATATGGCGGCACCTCCACCCGAGGGACAGATCGGCTTCGGGTGAGGACATCGCAAGCGCCCTGGACAGGTAAGTGTCCTTATTTTAAAAGTCAGCAGCTGCAGTAGTTGTAGCTGCTGACTTTTTAAAAAATAAATTTGCTTTAATGTAAACTGAAAAGTTGTTTTCAACATTTTTCAATTTTAGGCCCCTTTAGCACAGCCATTCCTATCTGATTCACCTGTCAGTTTTTCAGGCGGACATGAATAGAAGCTCAATGTTGGTTCGAGGGCAGGCGGATGTAAACAGAAAGGCCTCCATTTACATCTGATTTTGTCTAAGTCCATCTAGGTCAGAAAAAAATGGAAAAGTGTTGCACTAATTTTCAATTTTTTTTACCTTAATAAGATGGATTGGAGGTAAAAGTATGTAAATGGATGCACGTCCATTTACCTGCCCATAGACCTAACATGGGCCCATAAGCTCATTATGAAATTCTTACCTTAGAACGAGGCGTTGGTATCTCACCCGGTCCACGCCGAGGGAGCTGACATTTTGCCTTTGGCGTGTCTTCCGGGTTTGCAGCTCCGGCGCTGTGAGTGGCCGGAGCCACCATGACATCACTCCCACGCATGAGCGCAAGAGTTTTCTACCCGGCAAGGTCCGGCAGCGTCTGCCAAATCTTCAGCCGGGCATCCACAGCGCATGCGCTGCTGACGTCAGCGGGTGCATGCAAAGTGAATATCTCCTAAACCTGTAGGTAAAAGTTCATATTTTGTGTATACAACCACTTTAAGCAGTTGCTTTGGAAATCAAGTATCTTTCTTCTTGGCTAGTACAGATTCTTCCTCTTCTGGTCTTAAGGCATGATGAGAGGCTTCTGGTCTTACAGACCGTCCTTGGTTCTAATGCATGATGAAGCCCCTTGTGTTTAAGGCCTGATAAGTCCTTTTACTGTATATGTCAGGTTATTTACCATAACAACCGACTAACAGACATCTCTCTAGCTTTCAGTTTGAGCGGCACGCTATTACCTGTTTACTGTAGCTATAGAGACAATAGACTGTTAAAACTGTCAACTAAATACAACAATGGTATCTACGTTCCCATTGTATCCAACAACATTTGTTTGAGAAGTTCTGTGTCTGTGAAACCAGAATTCTGAATAAAAAAAATCATATTTTATATCAAATGCAACACACCACCATGTTTCACGGTGGGGATGGTGTGTTCAGGGTGATGTGCAGTGTTATTTCTCCGCCACACATAGGGTTTTGCTTTTAGGCCAAAAAGTTAAATTTTGGTCTCATCTGACCAGAGCACCTTCTTCCACATGTCCCCCACATGGCTTCTCACAAACTGAAAACAGGACTTCTTATGGCTTTCTTTCAACAATGACTTTCTTCTTGTCACTCTTCCATAAGTGCCAGATTTGTGGAGTGCACGACTAATAGTTGTCCTGTGGACAGATTCTGCTACCTGAGCTGTGGATCTCTGCAGCTCCTCCAGACTTACCATGGGCCTCTTGGCTGCTTCTCTGATGAATGCTCTCCTTGCCCAGTCTGTCAGTTTAGGTGGACGGCCATGTCTTGGTAGGTTTGCAGTTGTGCCATACTCTCCATTTTCGGATGATGGATTGAACTGTGCTCCATGAGATGTTCAAAGCTTGGGATATTTTTTTATAACCTAACCCTGCTTTAAACTTCTCCACAACTTTATCCCTGACCTGTCTGGTGTGTTCCTTGGCATTGGCATGATTACTAAGATTCTCTAACAAACCTCTGAGGGCTTCACAGAACAACTGTATTTATACTGAGATTAAATTACACACAGGTGGACTCTATTTACTAATTACGTGACTTCTGAAGGCAATTGGTTCCACTAGATTTTAGTTAGGGGTATCAGAGTAAAGGGGGCTGAATACAAATACACACCACACTATTCAGATATTTCTTTGTAAAAAATTTGGAAAACCATTTATCATTTTCCTTCCACTTCACAATTATGTGTCACTTTGTGTTGGTCTATCACATAAAATTCCAATAAAATACATTTCTGTTTTTGATTGTAACATGACAAAATGTGGAAGATTTCAAGGGGTATGTATACACCATACATTATGTATATCCTATAAAGGAATGCTTAGATGTTGCCAATGTTACTTACCGTATTTATCGGCGTATAACACGCACTTTTTCCCCCTTAAAATGGGGGTAAAGTCGTGGGTGCGTGTTATACGCTGATACCCCCCAAAAAAATGACAAAAAAAGCGAGCGGCGCAGAAAAATGGCGACCGCCGCCGAAAAAGACCGAACCGTGGCCGAAAAAGGCCGAACCGCGTCCGAAAAAGGCCGAACCGCGTCCGAAAAAGGCCGAAGCCGACTGTTCAGCTCCGCTCGTAGTCCCGCCTCCTTGCGCTCGCTCCCTGAACAGCAGGGAGGCGGGACTCCAAGCGGAGCCGAACTGTCGGCTCGGTCTTTTTCAGTGGCGGTTCAGACTGTTTCGGCAGCGGTTCGCTCTTTTTTGGCGGCGCATGCGCGGTTTGTCTCGCGACGGGAAATTTAAACGTGGGCAAGGCAAATGACGCTGGAAATGCTGCAAATGACACTGGGCAAACTACAAATGACGCTGGCAAGCTGCAAATGACACTGGGCAAGCTACAAATGACACTGGGCAAACTACAAATGACGCTGGCAAGCTGCAAATGACACTGGGCAAGCTACAAATGACACTGGGCAAGCTTCAAATGACGCTGGGCAAGGCTTCAAATGACGCTGGGCAAGGCTGTAAATGACGCTGGGCAAGGCTGCAAATGACGCTGGGCAAGGCTGCAAATGACGCTGGGCAAGGCTGCAAATGACGCTGGGCAAGGCTGCAAAAGACGCTGGGCAAGGCTGCAAAAGAAGCTGGGCAAGGCTGCAAATGACGCTGGGCAAGGCTGCAAAAGATGCTGGGCAAGGCTGCAAAAGACGCTGGGCAAGGCTGCAAAAGACGCTGGGCAGGCTGCAAATGACGCTGGGCAAGCTGAAAATGACGCTGGGCAGGCTGCAAATGACGCTTAAATGTTTTTTTTTTTTTCCCCCTAAACTTCTCTCCTAAAACTTTTTTTCCTTAAAATTCCCTCCTAAACTTGGGGTGCGTGTTATACGCCAGTGCGTGTTATACGCTGATAAATACGGTACATTTTTTTAAGTTACTTTGCTTCAATTGCCGCCCTATCCAGCTATAATGTTGCTCTGTAAAAGTTGAGAAGTAATTTCATGAACCGTTAGCCCAGTTTTAAATAAATTAAGAATAACACCAGGGGCCCCTGGGGGATCCGAAACGGGAACCGTGCCATATCCAGGCTGAAAAGTGCTGATACGGATCACGCTGGTCTGGTCAGAGTTCGCCGATGCAAACGCGGTCTTGTATTTTTATTGATCTCTATTTGTTTACAAGCTCCTTGACGTTCTCCTTTTTACTGCCTTCCACTACAGTTTCTGAAGGCTGCCGCTTTCCGAAGCTCCCGATGCCGTCTTTAAACAGCGTGAAAGGCCAGTAAAATGTAAACTTAAAAGAGTTTGTGCAATTCGTATACATTAAAGGCACAGTGAGGGCTTGTTCCTATGGATGCCTCGTGCTGCATTCTGTTGCGTCGTCCATTGTTTTCAGCGGAGCCCTTTGTGCTGTAAGAAAAGGCTCTGCATGCTGCTTTTTCGGTGCTAAGGCCCGCATTTTTTCTAGTCAAGTGAACTGAATGGGGGTCCATCGAAAATCTTACTTTGTAAAGGAAAGCAAGAAAAGGATGTTTAGTAATGCATACCTGTCTCACCACCCTTGGCTTGGATCTTCGCTTCCTTGAAGCATCCAACGCCGTTTAACCTTACGTAATACTAAACACAAAAACAAGAATTTTCAATATTGCAGCTTACCAATTTGTTTTTAAAGGTGAACTCCAGCAATGATGCTTTGTGCATACTAACGGCTCATTTAGACTTGCGATAGGGGGTGTAAAAAATGCTCGGTGGAGCCATGTATTTAGCGCCCCCCCTTGAAGTCAGCAAACAGTGTTTACATGCTGCGATCATGATGTTTTGCAACACTACCCATTCAAGTGAAATGTGTGCAATGCATGTGGTGGCGTCGCTAATTTTAGGGTTAAAGTGTACGTAAACTCCCATCCAGAGGCGTCGCTAGGGGGTGGCTTTTGGGGCTATAGCCCCGAATCAGGGGCCCATAGCCCAGAGTCTCTGCAGGGGTCCCCAAGGGGAAGGGAGGATATTTGGGAACCCTGATGTAAGTGAGGGGGCTCTCTGGGGACCCTGATGTAAGGGGGGCTCTCTGGGGATCCTGATGTAAGGGGGGGCTCTCTGGGGACCCTGATGTAAGGGGGGGCTCTCTGGGGATCCTGATGTAAGGGGGGGCTATCTGGGGACCCTGATGTAAGGGGGCTCTCTGGGGACCCTGATGTAAGTGGGGGCTCTCTGGGGACCCTGATGTAAGTGGGGGCTCTCTGGGGACCCTGATGCTTATGTAAGGGGGCTCTCTGGGGACCCTGATGTAAGTGGGGGCTCTCTGGGGACCCTGATGTAAGTGAGGGGGCTCTCTGGGGACCCTGATGTAAGGGGGGGGGGCTCTCTGGGACCCTGATGTAAGGGGGGGGGGGCTCTCTGGGGATCCTGATGTAAGGTGGGGCTCTCTGGGGACCCTGATGTAAGAGGGCTCTCTGGGGACCCTGATGTAAGTGGGGGGCTCTCTGGGGATATATAAACACACACACACGTATATTACTGTATATACATGTGTATGACCGCCCAAGCGTATGACTTTCTTTACTACGCTGCTATGGGCTCTAGCCCCAGATCTTTTGTAGACCTAACAACGCCCCTGCTCCCATCTATGATTTTTGCCTATAGGTAAACCTATAATAAGGCTAACCTATAGTTACTGTAAAAATCAACGAAACATGCACTGTTTAGGAAATATTTACTTTAGATGCAGCCGGTGATGCCACAGGCGCATGTGCTCTGAAGGAATGGCATACTTGCGCCCTTCCTTTAGAGCCGTGCCATAAACCGTGCCGTAAAAAGTGACTTAGATAGTTACATAGTTAGTCAGGTTGAAAAAAGACACAAGTCCATCCAGTTCAACCACAAAAAAAAAACAAAAAAACAATATCATACAATCCCATAAACCCAATTCTATACCCACAGTTGATCCAGAGGAAGGCGAAAAACCCCAGCAGAGCATGATCCAATTTGCTAAAGCAGGGGAAAAAATTCCTTTCTGATCCCCTGAGAGGCAATTGGACTTCCACGCACAGGAGTGACGTCATCGCCAGCTTGGCCAATCACTGTTCTATTTTTTATTTTTTTTTGAAGGGACAGTGTAAAAAAATAAAAATAAAATAAATAAGAAAAAACTTTTTTTTTTTTAAAGCACCCCGGTCCCGCGTGTAACTAAACAGGTAACCGTTAAAATTTTTTAAAGCGTCGCCTATGGACATTTTTAAATACCGTAGTTTGTCGCCATTTCATAAGTGTATGCGCAATTTTAAACGGTAACATGTTAGGTATACATTTTCTTGGCGTAACATCATCCTTCACAATATACAAAAAAATTGGGCTAACTTTACTGTTTAGTTTTTTTTAATTCAGTGAAGTGTATTTTTTCCTAAAAAATTGCATTTGAAAGACTGCCGCGCAAATACCATGTGATATAAAATTTTGCAAAGACCGCCATTGTATTCTCCAGAGTCTCCAGAGTCTTTGCTAAAAAAAAAAAATACATTTATATATATATATATATATATATATATATATATATATATATACAGTATATCACAAAAGTGAGTACACCCCTCACATTATTGTAAATATCTTATTATATCTTTTCATGTGACAACACTGAAGAAATTACACTTGGCTACAATGTAAAGTAGTGAGTGTACAGCTTGTATAACAGTGTAAATTTGCTGTCCCCTAAAAATAACTCGACACACAAAAGTGAGTACACCCCTAAGTGAAAATGTACAAATTGGGCCCAAAGTGTCAATCTTTTGTGTGGCCACCATTATTTTCCAGCACTGCCTTAGCGCTGTCATTCTTTGCGTGGTCATACAACACTGTACCCAAATTAAATTTTTATCATTTTTTCCCCACAAATAGAGCTTTCTTTTGGTGGTATTTAATCACCTTTGGGTTTTTTATTAAAATAAATAAATAAATAAATACAAAACCGTTTTATATTTTGTTAATACATTTTGCAAACAGGTAATTTTTCTCCTTCATTGATGTACGCTGATGAGGCTGCACTGATGGGCACTAATAGGCTGCATTGATGGGCACTGATAAGGCAGCACTGATAGGCACTGATAAGGCGGCACTGGTGGGCACTGATGAGGTGGTATTGGTGGTCACTGATAGGTGGCATTGGTGGGCACTGAGATGTGGCACTGATGGGTGACACAGATGGGTGGCACTGATGGGCGGCACTGAAGGGCACTAATGTGTGGCACTGATAGCTGGCACTCGTGGGTGGCAGTGATGGGCACTTATGGGTGACAGTGATGGGCACTGATCGGCACTGGTAGGTGACACTGATAGGCAGCACTGCTAGGTGGCACTGATGAGGCACTGATTGGCACCACTGGTGGGCATTGATAGGTGGCACTGATTGCGGGCACTGATTTGTTGCACTGTGGGCACTGGTAGGTGGCACTGGCAGGCGGTACTGGTGGGCACAGGTGAGGCGACTGTGCCTCTTCCTCTTCGGGACCGATGTCCCTTCAACAGAAGCCGGTGATCGGCTTTTTTTTCTCCTCACGCTGTGTGGAACTCCACTTTAAGGTTTGACCTCATATTATATGGTTTTGGTAAATCTAAGTAAAAAAAATCTACAGAAAATTGTATAGTGCGTATCCAGCTTTAGAAAGCACTCCCAGGGACCACAGTTAACCCTTTGATCGCCCCTGATGTTAAACGCTTCCATGCCAGTGTCATTAGTATGGTGACAGTGCATTTTTTTTAGCACTGATCACTGTATTAGATGTCATGGTCCCCAAAAAGTGTAACTTATGCCGCGTACGCACGACCGGACTTTCTGGCAAACTAGGTCCAACGGGATTATTCCGTCGGACAATCCGATCGTGTGTGGGCTAATCCGATCGTTTTTTGTTAAAAAATCCGAAGGACCTAGAAATAGAACATGTTTCAAATCTATCTGCCGGACTCAATTCCTATTGGGAAGCTATTGGCTACTGGCAATTGAACTTCCTTTTTTAGTCCCGTTTACGTCATCACGTTCAAAATGAACGCACTTTTGAACGGACTTAGTCCGTTCGTGTGTGGCCAAGTCTGTTAGTTCGGAAAGTCCATCGCAACTCCGCAGAAAGTCCGTCGGGAAGACCGTCGGACTTAGTTTGCCAGAAAGTCCGGTCGTGTGTACGCGGAAATAGTGTCTGATTTGTCCGCTGCAATGTCGCAGTCCCGCTAAAAATCGCTGATTGCCGTCATTACTAGTAAAAAAAAAAAGTAAAAATAAAAATGCCATAAAAACATATAACATAACTATAACTTTTGTGCAAACCAATTAATATATGCTTATTGGGATTTTTTTTTTTTTTACCAAAAATATGTAGCAGAATACATATTGGCCTAAACTGATGAAGAAATTAGATTTTTTATTGGATGAGTTTTATAGTATAAAGTAAAAAATATATATTTTTTTCAAAATTGTCGGTCTTTTTTTGTTTATAGCGCAAAAAATGAAAACAGCAGAGGAGATCAAATCCCACCTAAAGAAAGCTCTATTTGTGGGAGAAAAAGGACAATTTTATTTGGTTACAGCGTTGCACGACCGCGCAATCGTCAGTTAAAGTAACGCAATGCTGTATCGCAAAAAATGGCCTGGTCAGGAAGGGAGGGGGTAAACCTTCCGGAGCAGAACAGGTTAATTAATCCGGCTTAGAAAATTTTAATTTGATTGGCTGCTTTCAGTTACTGTTCCTAGAATGAAGTTTTTCTTATAGGGCTGCATGTGAAAGAAATACGAAAATCACACAAATTACAATTCTGCTAGGGTTTTATATTTATAAGAATTACCGTATTTATGGGCGTATAACACGCACCCCAAGTTTAAGAGGGCATTTTAAGGAAAATACGTTTTAGGAGGGAAGTTTGGGGAAAAAAAAAACTTTAATTTAAGCGTCATTTGCAGCTTGCCCATGGTCATTTGCAGCTTGCCCAGCGTCATTTGCAGCTTGCCCAGCGTCATTTGCAGCTTGCCCAGCATCATTTGTAGCTTGCCCAGCGCCATTTGCATCCTTGCCCAGCGTCATTTGCAGCTTGCCCAGTGTCATTTGCAGCTTGCCCAGTGTCATTTGCAACTTGCCAGCGTCATTTGCAGCTTGCCCAGTGTCATTTGCAGCTTGCCAGCGTCATTTGCAGCTTGCCCACGTTTAAATTTCCCGCCGCCTAGACAGACCGTGCGAGCGGCGCCGAAAAAGACCGAGCGAGCGCCGCCGAAAAAGACTGAGCGAGCGCCGCCGAAAAAAGCTGAGCGAGCGCCGACGGAAAAGACCGAGCGCCGATGGAAAAGACCGAGCCGACTGTTCGGCTCCGCTTGCAGTCCCGCCTCCCTGCTGTTTCGGAAGCGAGCGCAGGGAGGCGGGACTGCGAGCGGAGCCGAGCAGTCAGATCGGTCTTTTTCGTTGGCGCTCTGTCTTTTTCGGCGGCGCTCGTTTTTTTTTGACATCGCTCGCTAATTTTTGGCGCTGCTCGATTTTTTTTTGTCACATTTTTTTTGTGGATCGGCGTATAACACGCACCCACGACTTTCCCCCGATTTTAAGGGGGAAAAAGTGCGTGTTATACGCCGATTAAATACGGTACTTGTTGGATATCCCAGAGAAACATTACAAGACAGAAAAGACAAATCTTCCAGCACAGACGATTCCTATCAATATCGAGCAGGGATAAACTGCGGGATCTCAATAGACAGGACACATGTCTCTTATCTTAATGTAAGATTAGGTATAACTCTACACCACCTGTGGATATAAATTGTACTTAAACATGCAAACTGCCTTTTATTTCCTGTACATCGTCAATATAACTGCTGAGGGAATACAAAATGCAGGCTGGACTAAAAGTAGTATTAAACCCTCAGCATTTTTTTCTTTTAGCTTATCACATCAAGAACAATAAAATAAACATTCTCCAATAGTCTATTAGTTAAAATTCTTACACCAGTTGCAGTTTACAACTTTCAGTGCTGCTGGCTCCTGCTTTCCCAGTGCTGCTTCCCTGAACTTCCAGTCTTCACAGGAAAGAGTTAACAGTGGACAGTGCAGTCTGTACATTTAGAGGTGAGAGGACCAGGGCAGTGCCTTGCCATCCTAGGCTACAGGGCTGTGTGTTTCTATTGATGCACACAGTGTAGGGAGACTTTGCACACTATGTAATAATGGTGGGAAGTTGAGCTTATATGTATGTGAAAGATCTAGCGGGATAAAAGTTCCCAAATATTTCAAGGCTTGGTCTGACCATTCAAATGTATAACTTGACTTCAGTGTTCTCAATATGTCTTTGGGAATCATTACTCCCATAGCTTCTGATTTTGATAAATTAATCTTAAAGTCCGATAGGAAACCATATGTCTCTATTTCTTGCAAAAGATTAGGTAATGAAACTGGATTGATCAATGAAAATAACATGTCATCCGCATAAGCCGAGGAATTATACTGCATTCCTCCAACTAACAAACCCCCAATATCTGGATTTGATCAAATCTTACACAATAAGGGCTCCAAGGACAAAACAAATAAAATTGGGGACAGAGGGCATCCCTGTCTGGTCCCATTCGTAACCCCAAAAAGCTGGGACAGGACTCCGTTCACCTTCACCTGGGCAGTCGATTGGGTATAAATACTTGAAATCCATCGAATCATATTGTTTCCTATTCCTATCTGTCGTAGTACTGCAAACATGAATTACCAATTGACGAATCAAAACGATCAAAAGCTTTCTCTGCATCTGTCCCCAGGAATAAACATGGCGTTTTGGCTGTATTAGCTACATGGTTTAGGTTCAGGGTCCTAATCGTGTTGTCCTGTGCTTCGCGCATCTGAACAAACCCTACCTGGTCCTGATTGACCAGGAGGGGCAAGTACTGCTGGAGCCGTGTCGCCAAAATTTTAGAAAAGAGCTTCAAATCGGTATTTAAAAGGGATATCGGTCTATAACTCGGTCTCTCTTGTATCCTCCTCCCATGCTCGTCTCCAGGATTTCTCCAGAGCCTCTCCCATCCTCTGGAACTCGCTGCCTCAACCTGTCCAGCTATCCCCTACTCTAGCTACCTTCAGGAGATCCCTGAAAACTCATCTTTTCAGGGAAGCCTATCATGTCTCCAACTAAACTTCTACCACTTCCATCAGCTCATTCCCCCACAGTTACAACCTTTTGTACCACCTCCCCCAACCTATTAGATTGTAAGCTCTTCTGAGCAGGGCCCCCTTATCCTCTTGTATTTTATTGTATTATAACTGTATTGTCTCCCTTTTTATATTGTAAAGCGCTGCGTAAACTGTTAGCGCTATATAAATCCTGTAATAAATACATTGTGTTGGGTCTTTACCTTCGTTAAGTAAAATCCTGATTAAAGCTTTCAAAGATTACGCATGGAACTTGTGTCTCCCAATCCATTGTACATTCTAACCAAATAAGGCCCCAAAATAGGAAAAAGAAGCTTACAATATTGGGCAGTGAAACCATCTGGGCCAGGAGCTTTGCCCATTTTTGCTGAATTCACCGCTTCTTGGACTTCCTCCAATGTAATTGGTCTTTCCAGTTCTTGCCTTGCGGTAGACGTCTAGGATGCCAGGTATTCTTCCACCGCATTCTGATTTTGGGGGTTCAAATGTAAATTATACAAGGATGAATAAAAATCACCAAACCTCTGCGCTATTTCTCTGGGCAGTAAGTGTTTTTCGCCTTCAGTTCCCGTACCAAAATACATTCTGCTGCTTCGTCTGAGTACAGGGATACCACATGTGTGAGACTTTTTGGGAGCCTAGCCGCATACAGGACCCCAAAAAACAAGCACCACCTTCAGGCTTTCTAAAGGTGTAAAATGGTGATTTTACTCCTCACTACCTATCATATTTAACCACTGCAGCCCCGGAAGGATTCACCCCCTTCCTGACCAGAGAACTTTTTGCGATTCTGCACTGCGTCTAACTGACAATTGCACGGTCGTGCGACGTGGCTCCCAAACAAAATTGGCGTCCTTTTTCCCCCACAAATAGACCGTTCTTTTTGTGGTATTTGATCACCCCTGCGTTTTTCATGTTTTGCTATATAAACAAAAAAATAGCGAAAATTTAGAAAAAAACACATTATTTTTTACTTTTTGCTATAATAAATATCCGCCAAAAATATATAAAAAAACATTTTTTTCCTCAGTTTAGGCTGATACGTATTCTTTTACATATTTTTTTTAAAAAAATTAGCAATAAGCGTTTAATGATTGGTTTGCGCAAAAGTTAAAACGTCTACTAAATAGGGGATAGTTTTATGGCATTTTTATTAATATTTTTTTTTTTTTACTAGTAATGGTGGCGATCAGCAATTTTTATCGTGACTGCGACATTATGGCAGACACATCGGACAATTTTGACACATTTTTGGAACCATTGGCATTAATACAGCGATCAAGGCTATAAAATTGCATTGATTACTGTAAAAATGTCACTGGCAGTGAAGGGGTTAACCACAACGGGGCGGGAGGGGTTAAGTGTGTCCTAGGGGAGTGTTTATAACTGTCTGGGGGATGGGCTTGTGTGACGTGGACACTGATCGCTGCTCCCAATGACAGGGAGCAGACGATCAGTGTCCTGTCATTAGGCAGAACTGGGAGAGGCTGTTTACATCGTCATATCCCCATTCTTGAGCTCCGTAACATGATCGCGGGTATCCCCACAGTGATCGAGTCCGCGGGTCCCGCGGGCATGGCCACGGAGCTCGCGGCAGGCGCGGTATGTTACTTTGCCCAGCCGTGCCATTCTGCCGACGTATATATGCCGACAGCGGTCGGCAAGTGGTTAAGGAGGCCATGAAATTTCCCCTTTTTGGAAAGACACCCCAAGGTATTTGCTAAGAGGCATGGTGAGTAGTTTGCAGCTCTCATTTGTTTTTGAAAATGAAGAAAGAAAAGAAAAGATTTTTTTTTTCTTTTTTCAATTTTCAAAACTTTGTGACAAAAAGTGAGATCTGCAAATTACTCATCATGCCTCTCAGCAAATAGCTTGGGGTGTCTACTTTCCAAAATGGGGTCATTTGGGGGAGGGGGGGGGGACTTGTGCTATCTGGGCATTTCATGGCCTCCGAAACTGTTATAGGCAGTGAGGAGCGAAATCAAAAATTCACGCCCTTAGAAAGCCTGAAGGCGGTGATTGGTTTTCGGGGTCCTGTACGCGCTTAGACTGCCAAAAAGTCCCACACATGTGGTATCCCCCTACTCAGGAGAAGCAGCGGAATGTATTTTGGGGTGTAATTCCACATATACCCATGGCATGTGTGTTCAAACCACACATGTGAGGTATCGCCGCGTCTAGGGCTAATTTTAGCCCTAGACCTCCTCTCTAACTCTAAACTGGTAATCTGTAGAAATTTTTAAACGTCGCCAATGGAGATTTTTAAGTGGCAAAGTTTGTCGCCATTCCACGAGCAGGCGCAATTTTTAAGCATAACATGTTTGGTATCAATTTACTCAGCATAAATATTTACTCCACGCGGTCGGGACTCCCGTGAGGCCGGTCGCGGGTCCCGCGGACTCAATCGCTGCGGGGATACCCGCGACCGTCTCACGGGAAGACTGAACGGGAAGATGCGGAAATAAACAGCATCTCCCCGTTCTGCCTAGCAACTAGTGATGCCGATCTCTGCTCCCTGTGATTGGAGCAAAGATAAGCATTCACTAACTGACAGCCACGCCCCCCCACAGTTACAAACACGCCTCTAGGTACATGTAACCCCTACACTGCCACCTAGTGGTTAACCCCTTCACTGCCAGTGTCATTTATACAGGAATCAATGCATTTAAATAGCATTGATTGCTGTATAAATGACAATGGTCCCAAAAATGTGTCAAAAATGTCCGATGTGTCCGCCATAATGTCGCAGTCACAATAAAAATCGCTGATCGCTGCCATTACTAGTAAAAAAAAAAATTATTAATAAAAATGCTATAAAACTATCCCCTATTTTGTAAACGCTATAACTTCTGCGCAAATTGCGATTTTTTTTTTACCAAAAATATGTAGAAGAATACGTATCGGCCTAAACTGAGGAAAAAATAAATTTTTTATATATTTTTGGGGGATATTTATTATAGCAAAAAGTAAAAAAGAATGCGTTTTTTTTCAAAATTGTTGCTCTTTTTTGTTTATAGCGCAAAAAATAAAAACCGCAGGGGCGATCAAATACCACCAAAAAGAAAGTTCTATTTGTGGGAAAAAAAGGACATCAATATTGTTTGGGAGCCATGTCGCACGACCGCGCAATTGTCAGTTAAAGCGACGCAGTGCCGAATCGCAAAAAGGGGCCTGGTCCTTTGGCTGTAAATTGGTCCGGTCTGAAAGTGGTTAATATACACAGGTATTGACGGATACAATTGTGTATTTTACCTCTGACTGGTGTTAGGCCCCTTTCACACTGGGGCGGTTTTCAGGCGGTACAGCGCTAAAAATAGCGCCTGTACACCGCCTGAAAAAACCGGCCCCATTCACTCCAGTGTGAAAGCCGGCGGGCTTTCACACTGGAGCGGTGCGCTAGCAGGACGGTAAAAAAAGTCCTGCTAGCTGCATCTTTGGAGCGGTGTAGGAGCGGTGTATTTACCGCTCCTATACCGCTCGTTCCCATTGAAATCAATGGGGAACCGCGGGGATACCGCCCGCAAACCGCCGCTGCAGCGGCGGTTTGCGGAGGTTTTTAACCCTTTTGCGGCCGCTAGCGGCGGTTAAAACCACCCCGCTAGCGGCCGCATACCGCGGGTAAAACGAAGGTAAAGCAGCGCTAAATATAGCGCTGCTTTACCGTCGCCGCCCCGCACCGCCCCAGTGTGAAAGGGGCCTTAAGCATTTCATTTTAAGTCGCGTGGGTTAGATGTGTGAAAAGTGCATTGCGGCACATCCACGGATAACTCAATAAAGCTAAGCAAGCCAACATACTGTACAAAGGGTTAAAGGCTCTTAGCTGTGGTGTATCGGCAGTGCCCAAATATTGTCTATATATCGTTCTAGTATGAAGTTAAATAAGGATGTTGTTTGTTGAAAACGGTCAAATGTTTGTCTTCATTTACTTCTACAAACATGATGGATTTTGCTTGCCATGGGCTGAGCGATTCTTTGTTTATTTTAGTGATAAAATGATTTTTAAGAATATCCCTTTTTTCGATGATGCTGACCGTCAAGGAGGAAATCCAATTGAACTTTTGCTGTCATTTTTATTAAAACTGCTATAAAAATAAATGCATCTACTCTTTTGATGGAAGGCTGATAGGATCGAAACAACTGCGATCGAACATGCTTATGTCAGATTGAAAACATTTCAGCTGAATTCAGTCTCAGCTTGATCGCAATTTATGGGTGATCGTTTTATTAAAACTTGAAATCTTCATATAGCAGGTTGCAACATCAATGCTTTGCTGGATGGCATCTCATTTGCTGAATAGTTGTTGAGCTTCTGTGAATGCGTACAAAGATCTGCAGTACAATACCTCCTATGCATTATTAGTAGAGTTGGGCGGACAGTCTCAGCCGAGCAAAAGTTCGGCCCGAATTTGCGGGTCTGGTATGGATTTTAAGGAGAACCCCACGCCAAATAAAAACAAAAAACGACACTGGGCGAGTGCCCCCCCCCCAAACCAAAACAGGCCACATGCCCCCAACATGGGGGGTGCTTGTCCGTATGTTGATGGGGACAAGGGCCTCTTCCCCACAACCCTGGGTTGTGGTTGTGGGGGGTCTGCGGGCAGGGGGCTTATTAAAATCTGGAAGCCCCCTTTAACAAGCTGGCCCCCTCCCTATGTGAATTAGTATGGGGTACATTGTACCCCTATCCATTCACCAAAAAAGGTGTCAAAAATAAATAAAGACAGGAGGCAGTTTTTGACAATTCCTTTATTTAAAAAAATGTATAAAAAATGTCCCCCGGTGTAGATCCATTGTCAATCACGATGCACCGCCAGACCTGAAAAAAAAAACACTCTCATTTTAACTTTCCAGGTAAAATGTGCATTGTGCAGCAAGTTAACAAGACTTACAAATCAACACTGCCACAAATTTGTGGCAAGTTATCGTTGCTATCTGGGATTCTGCCACACTGCAAAAATGGTTCAAGTATGGCTTAAGGAGCACAACAAGGCATTTGAAGTGTTGACTTGGTCTCCAAATTCTCCTGATCTCAATCCATTCGATCATCTGTGGGATGTGCTGGAAAAACATGTCCGATCCATGGAGGCCCCACCTGGCAGCTTAAAGGACTTAAAGAATCTGCTACTGACAGCTTGGTGCCAGATACCACAGTTTACCTTCAGAGGTCTAGGGAAGTCCATGCATCAATGGGTCAGGGGTATTTTGATGGCAAAAGTGGGACCCATTCAATATTAGGTAGGGGGGTCATAAAGTTATGGATGATCGGTGTATATACATTGCAGTGTGAATTGCTTGTTCACACAGGATCAATGCATGATCATATGTACATATCTTTAGTAAATCAACCACTTTTTGTCTATCTCAGTTTTTCTAAACCTTTTTACCCCAGAGCAACCCTTGCAATTATTTTCAGGTCTCAGGAAACCCCTGCTAAAACAAGTCAATTGAGAGTCAATTGGAAAATTGTCTTACACACTTACATTGGTGGTCGTTGTGAAGAATACCACACTTACAGTGTTGGTCAGTGAGAAGAATGCCCCTTACATTGATGGTCAGTGAGAAGAATGTCCCTTACATTCATGGTCAGTGAGAAGAATGTCCCTTACATTGATGGTCAGTGAGAAGAATGTCCCTTACATTGATGGTCAGTGAGAAGAATGTCCCTTACATTGGTGGTCAGTGAGAAGAATGTCCCTTACATTGGTGGTCAGTGAGAAGAATGTCCCTTACATTGATGGTCAGTGAGAAGAATGTCCCTTACATTGGTGGTCAGTGAGAAGAATGTCCCTTACATTGGTGGTCAGTGAGAAGAATGTCCCTTACATTGATGGTCAGTGAGAAGAATGTCCCTTACATTAGTGATCAGTGAGAAGAATGTCCCTTACATTGGTGGTCAGTGTGAAAAATTCCAGTCTTAAAGTGGTGGTCAATCGGAAGAGTCTCCCTTACATTGGTGATCAGTGCAAAGATTGCCTACCTTACAGTTGCAGTAATGAGAATGATCATTTGTGTTATGCAGCTGGCTCTTCCAAGTGGCAAAGGCCCCAGAACTATGCAGGCACCATCAAAATGGGAGGTCAATTAGCCACAGTTTAGGAAACCCCTTGCAACATCTAGAGGAACTCTGGTTGAGAATAGGGGTATATTAGAGGATTAGAGGCATTCTTTCTATACAAATTTGTGCACTAAGGTATTCCTCTTTAATTTCTCAAAAACATAGAATGTATGCACAAGGGCAAAAGAAAGTGGACTACTTTAGTCCTAAGACTGGGAAGCAAGTGGCTCATGGTAATGTACTGGTAAATTTTTACAAGACTTGATGGTTCTGTGTAATCCTCCTGAAGACCTGTATTCTAAGACTTGTAAACTGTTGACCAATATTAGATATAGGAACCATCTACAGCTGAACTCCAAACAGATCTAAAAATTAATTTGGACAGATATTAACCGCTTCAGCACCGGGCGATTTTACCCCCTTCCTTACCAGAGCACTTTTTGCGATTCGGCACTGCGTCGCTTTAACTAACAATTGCGCGGTCGTGCAACGTTACACCCAAACAAAATTTACGTCCTTTTTTTCCCACAAATAGAGCTTTCTTTTGGTGGTATTTGATGACCTCTGTGGATTTTTTGCGCTATAAACAAAAGAAGAGCGTCAATTTTGAAAAAAAACACAATATTTTTTTACTTTTTGCTATAATAAATATCCCATTTTTTTCAAAAAAAACTATTTTTTTACTCCGTTTAGGCCGATACGTATTCTTCTACATATTCTTGGTAAAAAAAATCGCAATAAGCGTATATTGATCGGTTTGCGCAAAAGTTATGGCGTCTACAAAATAGGGGATAGATTTATTGCATTTTTTTTTTTTTTTTTTTTACTAGTAATGGCGGCGATCTGCGATTTTTTTTTCGTGACTGCGACATTGCGGCGGACACTTCGGACACTTTTGACACATTTTTGGGACCATTCACATTTACACAGCGATCGTTGCTAGAAAATTGCATTGATTACTGTGTAAATGTGACTGGCAGGGAAGGGGTTAACACTAGGGGGCGCTGCAGGGGTTAATATGTTCACTAAAGTAGTGATTCTAACTGTGGGGGGAGGGGACTCACAAGGGGAGGAGACCGATCGGTGTTCCTCCGTACTGGGAACACATGATCGGTCTCCTCGCCACTGACAGGACGTGGAGCTGTGTGTTTACACACACAGCTCCACGGTCCCGCACGGTCCCGCTGTTTTACCGGGCAATCGCGGGTGCCCGGCGGACATCGCGGCCTAGGCGGCCGGGAATGGGAGGACGTCATATGACGCCCACCCAGGACGAGAGATCCACCTTGTGGGCGTCATATGTACATGGGCGGGTAATGAAGTGATTAATAAAAAAAATGAACTGTAGTTTTTTTCAAATGCAGCCAGTATAAGGAATTGCATTATTGTGAAGTTGTCAGCCTCCTGCAGTCATCTTCACAGTAGATTGAAAAACAGAGGGTTAGTACCAGCAGCCAATCAGGTTCTGCTGCATATGCAAATAAAGGAACAGGAGAGAGGAACTAGCAGAGGGATGGACTTATTAGTGTGCTGCTGCTGCTTCTTCACTGTCCAATCAGTTGTCTGAGGTGGGTGTTCTTTAAACTGTATTGCTGCAATGAACTTGTTCTCAATCACCAGCTGTAGGTTCTCTACTCTTGGGCCTCCAGCCAGCTGCATATCCTCTAATTTACAGTGGATCCCAACTCCCCAAACTCTAATTGACAATAGTCCCCCTCAACCCCTCACTGTGGCCCCAGGTCCCCTGAAAGTCCTCAGCCCCTACACCACAGTACCCTCTAACCTCCCACAGTGCCACTCATTCTCCCATTGTGACTCCCCAGCCTGCTGCAGAGCCTCCAGCCCCCCACAATGCCCCCAACCTCCAACATTGTCCCTTAGTGCCTCCACAGTGCCTATCAGCCCCTCAGTGGCCTCTAGTCTTCCACAGTGCCCTTACAAAGCCTCTAGCCTCTTGGAGAGACCCCAGCCTCCTCCAGAAACCGCATCACTGACAGGACCACCAGGTCTACTGAACCTCACCCCTGTCTAGAGCGTCTCCACCACCCCACCCACAGTGACACCCAGATAGAGCCTTCCAGAGTTTTAATATATTTTCTGCATAATTTTATTGTATAAACTTTTTTTGGGACATGCAAAGTTTTTGGAGGACTCTACCAAGCACTCGTCTCAATAATGTTGAGAACCACTGGTCTAGATCATGGGACAGCTTGTAGGAAGGTAGAGTTTAACGCCGCCCCAGCTGGGAAGGTTAGTGTTAATTGTGTTTCCTGGTTCTTGGCGGGCTTTCATGGGTCTGACTCACTGATTCTATGTATTATAAAAGGGACAGTGGTCCATACTCAAGGGGCTTGGGGGACTCACATGCACACCAACACTCTGATACCATTGCCAGACTCTGTCCTGTTTGCCTGCTGAATATGCTGAGTGCCGAATAACAATTAAGGCACATCTGCCCTCAGGATTCTACTACTGCCTGAAGGAGCTGCTGGAACTTGCAGTCTGTCCCGAATATGCCAATCCTGCATACTGACACCATGGACTCTGCCAAAGATAGACTCTTTTCTCTGTAGGTATGCTGGGGAAGCCACAGGCCTGAGTTAGGGACTATGGATTTTAGGAAAAGACTGTTACTGTTATCTTGAATGACCAAGCATTTCAGTAAAGCTTTTGAAACGTTGTCTTTGCCTGGTCTGAAGTTACTCAAGGGGTGTAATGCAAGTAACCGGCACATATAGTCACATATAGTCTACAGCTTGGGTCAGCTAAACACATTGGGGTATGAAGATAATGGTACAAGAGTTAACACCTTGTGCAGATACAGTGGTTACCAAGAGTAATGAAGGTTTCTCTAGCAGCCTGTTGTAAGTGTGTACATGTGACAGGTAGGATAGGAGGAGTTGTTGTCAGCACTCTCTCCATGAGCAGGACTGTCTTCCATAGCAACAGGAGCAGATGAGCACCACAGAGGTCCCCAGCTTGTATACAGGTATAGAAGAGGAAGAGTTAAGTGAAGTGCATGCATGGATTCATTGTTAGGTGCACGGCAGGGCTCCATACCATTGCTGGGAGTGAGGTAATGGTGATACACTGAACAGGTGAAGAGGGCAATGGCTCTGCATATCCCTTCTAAATGCATCAGAGACCATGGTAGTGTGTAATACATAATTAGAGTTTACTATTGACCAGCCGTTTGTTCCAGTAAAGGTACTCCATGTGCAAGGCAGTGACCCTATCCAGAGTGCCTATTATAGCCCAGAAGAACCCACCCTGGGGTAGTCCTCTCATGTGACCCTTGCTTGCCGCTCAACGAGGAGGGAAACATGAAGGACGTGACTGCCACTACATGACCCCTACCCTACTACAAGTTGACCAGAACTACACATTTTTTGCCAGGTCCAACAGCTCCCAAAGATGTATTTTAATTGCATTTTTAGCTCCTTGAGTTCAACTTTTAGAAGCTGTAGTGCATTGCCTACACTTGTCTGGCTTTCAAAACAAGGGCAGCAATTGTCCATCTTTTAACCCACCGTTGCTATGTCTAGACCACCCATCCAAATCATACCAATGTTAAGCCCCCACTTCTTAGAGATTATAAAAATGTATGCTTAAAAATGAGACACTTGGGAGCAGCGACATACAGATATAAGGAAATCAGTCATTTGTATTACTGGACTCAGTCATCAGTAATTTGGAGAGGTCCATAACAGGAATTAAAAAAATAAAACAATTAAAAAAAATCATGTAGTCAGACATTTTACAATTGACGTCAAACATTCAACCTCGTATATGGGAATTTTGAACAAAACACTTTGCACATGACTGGATGTTTTCAGTGAACATCACTCCACTACATTTTAGTACATTAACCCCAGTAAATGCAGTACAATTTACAGTTATGGATTTATGTCCTATGAAAAAATACTACAATACAGTACAAGTATTTTTTTTTCTCGAATTTGACTTACACCAAAATAATTTATTAAGTCACATGAGATATTGGCCTACTATAGTATTCCCTACTAGGTACGATGGCCATTCTGACATTGTTTGGGAGGCATAGTGGTGATGGTGTTTGAATTTTGCTTACTTTTTTTCTTTTTCTAGTTAAAGGGTCAGTGCACACCAAAATTATATTTCAGTTCTTGGCAGATGCTGGAGAGATGACAATTTCTTATATGTCCTGGGGACACTATTGGTGAGGTGCTTATGCTTGATTTCGTAGATCTACACACCTGTGGCCAGTATATGCGTTCCATAGCAGTTAAAGTTGGCCCACCCAAAGGAGGATGGGACCTACCCAAAATTCCTAGATAGACAGGAACAAAGTCATCTCAAATCTCACTTCTCAAGTATCCAAAGCCAGGGCAAGCTCAGCCCATAAGGTTCCATTTAAAACTAAGATATTACTATTGAGTTGGTTGGACCTTTAACTTGCTACTGTTTTATCTTGTATGCTTACATATCTAAGACATACGACTAGACAACAAAAATGACATATTAAATCTAAAGGAAAGAAAATCAAGCTCAAGATTCAATTTGTAATTTTTGGCTTGTCAGGTCAACATCTCTTATTCCCTTCCTCCTTATTAATCACCCCTTAAAAGTCTGACAACTTAGGCCTAGGCCTTGATGCCCTTTTCATCTAGGCCCAACAAAACCATTGGCCATCCACAACAGGTCACAGTCATTGGCCTTCTTGAAGATTACTTGTGTGTACTGTTCTCTAGTTTTGTCCAGGTTATCATAAGGCTCGGTGGGGTTGCATCTTTAAGTACAGAAAAATAAACAGCTGTGAAACTTCACAGATGGACGTGGAGGGAAAAGTACAGAAAAACATATTATTTTAGCATTAGTGTTACTTTTTTAATTAACAAGTCTTTAGGAACGCCTTTAGAAAGCTGCTGCTAAATCTGATTGATTCTGCCATCAAATGATAGAAAAGTCATAATTTGATAGACCGTGTGTTGATAACAGAGCTTTTGAGTTGCTGGAACAATTGTCCAATTCATGATGTACGTGTTTTAGTCTGAAGGCTTATTTATGACTCTCTCTCTTTCTTAGAATATATATAATAATTACACAATTTATTTGGGAACTCTAGAAATACAGATAATGAGGTAGAAGGGGGACATCAAGTAGGAGACTGTGGGTATATTTTAGGTACAATGAATAATTACAAGAAAGGTATAAGAAACCAAAGAAGCTATGATGAAACGAAGATGGGTTTATCCTGTCTTGAATGGAAATATTGCAGGTACTTTTATTCCAAAGAAATTAAATTTGATTTAAAATAATATATTGATATATATTATATTTAATATAATGATATATTAATATATTATATTCATTATATTTTAAATATATAATAATAATTATACATAATTATTATTATAATAATTATATTATATTGTTATTACAAGTAAAAATTGTCATAACACAGGCTAGTACAATTTAGGTAATTAATTTTGCCATCAAGGTCAACAAGCAAAGAAATAAGACTAATTAGGAATAACGAAGCTTGTAACTATAAGCTTAGGTATCTTCCAAGCAAGAATACGTGTAGTACAAACCAAGAGGCAAGATTGTTTTTCTGAGTCATACAATTGGACTTGGAGGAATACAGCAAGGATTACAAGTTTACACAAATTTGGATTTGGAGAAGGAATTCCAGTGATTAGGGTTACCAGCTGAGCATGGATATATATATATATATATATATATATTTTTTATGATGCAGCCACCATGTTAGCAGGTACTACACAGGCATTAATGCTGAGCAGATACGTTTCAATAAGTTTGACAAGGAGACAAATGCATGCCATGGGGTGGAAGGATGAAAATGAGGCAAAAGGATACAGGCATTACAGTTGGCTGAGGTGTTTATGCATAACTCATGGTAGATATTTAGAAGGATGAAATGTTGCATAAGCATAAAGAAGACTTGGCAGTGAGATTCATACATGGGTTTGGTGGAGGTGTATTAAGATGAGGTGTAGTAGAGGCATGCATCAGTCTTTACAAAGGTAATCGTGCATGAGCCTTGGTATATGATTAGGGTCATTAGAAAAATAAATGTTTAGAGATGCTTAGGCTTTGCTGAGTATGCAAGGATGAAGCCAGGTAGAAAAAATAATTCATGAAAGGAGAATACAAAAAAAATAGGGAAATGCAAACAATACATGCATTATGTTAAAGATCCACCTAGTTAAAGAGCTCATGTTGCTTGGACCAGGCCAATTTTTACATGGGCTGACACTCAGGTCTTAGCAATGTCAGGTCACAGATGTCATGTTCAAATTATGTCTTTAGTTCCATTAGCAAGAGAAAATTAAACTGTAAGCTTTTGAAGGACATATCATGGGAAAGCAGATCACTGTGAACATTAGAAGAAAAGGTATAGGTTTGAACTCTGTAAAGGGACATGAGCTCTAGTAATGGGATATAATAGCGCTAATGGGGGAGGGCAGATTAAACAAGATGGCAGTAGCAAGTTCTTTTTGAGCAGAGACACAGTGAAGCATAGGAGAAGGTGCAGGAGTGAGCCAAGGACACAAGAGAGATGAGGATTCATAGAGAAGGGGAAGCAGCTACACAACCCCAGGCACACAAGGTGCGGTGTAGGAGACATAAGTGTTCCAGGTAGCCAGCCCATGCTTCTCTGGTGGGCTCCTTGCTTCCTGGCAGTGAAGGTGAGCCTGGGCACTGTCCTCACAGGGGCCTTCTCAGTCCGAGTAAATGATGAACCCAGAGAAGGTACTGTACTTGTTGTTATTGCCCCCATGAGCTTTACCACCGTCCAGCTTAATGTAGACTTCATCTCCTGCATCTAGGTGGAGGATCACACTGTTACTGGCATAGTCATAATTCTGGTCTGCATCCTGGGCAATGGCACTGGCACGAACCTGCAAAGAGAAGCAAAGGGGGTTAGCCTATATTGTAAGACTAAGCAAGAGGTGGAACAAAGAGAAATGGAACGCTTTCGGAAAGGTTTACTTGAGCCATTTTTAGGCAGGAATATTGTCGTAGTGGGAGCAGCCCAACATCAGTAGCATGTAGAAAACACATGCTACCAATTTTCCAACTGTAAACGGTAAGTATGTCAAAAAAATATTGCTCAGTTTTAAATGGTCAGGGTCTTGTAAAATAATCCAACAGCTTCTTAAAAACCCTGGAGATCCATATAGGTAGACCTTCCCAGGCTCAAAGATTCTACTCCCCACTACAGCAGATATCTCTATCTCTGCTTTAGGACAAGAAACTGTCTTACTTGGTCTATACTTGGGATTCTTTTAGAATATATTTGAAAAAAAAAATCACAATTCAGGTGACACCATTTCATATATAATACTATTACAAGGCTCTTGTCTGGGTTGAGTTGGTCTTAGGAAAATTGGGGATCAATTTTTTTTTGAGCAACCCACAATTTTAGAGTGAGCCACCTATACCTGAAAAATAGCTTTCAGATGGACAACAGTAGGTTAAACATAGCGGTGAAATCATTATATATACCAGCATATGGAATAACGACACAGAGAACCCATCTGATGTGGCAGCCTCCTAATAGCCTTAGTAAAGGCTAAGATGAGAATTATGATATGTAAATCTTGCCACAGGAAGAACCACAGGTTCAAACCAACCCTCCAGAGCCTATCCAAAATTGAAATAAAGTCTTTGAACAGAATTACCCTTTAAATGCACACCCACATTTAATGTCTGCTATTGTCATGCATCTACCTGCAATGCAGACAGGCAGTGTGTGGTATTATAAATGGCCTACCTAAAGTAGTGGGAGAACAAGTAATTAGGCTCACTTGTTTATTTGTCATGGAGGACCATACATTTTAAGAAAAGAAAAATAAGAAAAATAATGCACTAATTAGGCAAAATCATAAGGTGTAATTACCACTGTGCTTTAATCTTGCAAGATTCATCAGAGCAGACCTAAAATTGTACGGCGATGGAGAAATCTGATTCCGTTTTCTACACAACAAAGCCAATATATTTTTATATATTTTTTTCCCTGTATTATAAAGCGCAATGTCTCTAATGCAGTCAGATCCTTGACTCTCCAGCCTCTGAATCCCCGCGTTCCCTATCGGAAATCAATGTTCAGGCATGGTGCAGGCTGCTCTCAAGGGGTTAATCAGTAATCCCTCTATTTCCAGTGGAAGAGCGGACACCATTCTGACAGGACAAAAGCACATGTGAAGCGAGACAACAACTCGTACACAGTACCAACAGCACAGGTGTGTTAATAAGGAGGATAAACAACACACTGTGCTAGTAATTAATGTCTCAAGTCACAAGCTCGGCTGCCAAGAACTAAGAAGACATTGCAGAGAGAGAGAGAGAGAGAGAGAGAGAGAGAGAGAGAGAGAGAGAGAGCGGGGAGGAAGATGACTATGTGACTCATTAAAAGTCCCAGTCCTCCCTGCAAGAAAAAAAAAAATATACAGATAACATTTTTTCAACAGGCAGCTAACAAATGAGGTAATTCGTTTGAGATGATAGGGTTAAGCTAGCAAGCTACTCCCTAATACTTAGTTCCACCAGCATCTATCCCAATTCATTAATTCAACACTCTAGACACTGTAGACTCTCTTCTTAAAGAATTGCAGCAACGTCCTCTTTTATGTTTACATGCAAATGTTTAGGTGTATATATAAGGAAGTAATTTAGTCTAGACTTTGGTCCCTGGTGGCCAAATTAAAGCAAAATGGTGCCTTTAGAGTGAATCCAGCTGTCACATCAGTAATAGAAGGGAAGATAGGTAAAGATGGGCATGACGGTTCTTCGGCCAGTGGATATTGATTAACTGCTGGAGTTGCTTAAGCAATGTACACTTTTTAAAGAAAAAATGCTGTTTGTATTTTATATATATATATATATATATATATATATATATATATATATATATATATATATATAGTAGCATCACTCACAAATGCTTGAATACCACAGGTGTCAATTAAAAACCATATGATTTGAACAGTGTAATAACATAAATAACAATGATGCATAAATCAACTAATGGTGAGTACAAATATACTGTTTGTAATAATGGAAATCAATTAAATCAAAGTGTATACAAAATATAGAGTTAAAATCATATGAGTGAAAAAATGGAAGTCCTTAAATGTAAAAAATCTAAAATTAGAAGTCTAAATAAATGCGTCCCTCCGTGACAACCATCCAAATTAGTAAATCAAGTGTCCACAGAAGAAGTGATTAGGTGTTTGGGGAGAACAAAATATTATTCCGTGACACATCCACCACCATATGTGACCACCATATGAAATGAAGGCTTACCGACTAGCAAGCAAATGGAGCTTGTGACCTAAACCCGGTCAGGGTCTTTTCTTGAAAGGTATAGCGGGTACCTCCAATCCCGGACTCTAATCTCAAATACAGGGCAGATATCACTGAGGATCCACAAAGGTGACCAAAGGTCACAAAGGTTTTAGGTAACCCAAAAGAGAAAAAATCACCATGGCGTAATAACGTCTAAACAGTTTAATGGAAAGTTTTTTAAAAGTATTGCACTTACAGAGTTAAAATTACAAAGTAACAAATAGACAGCCGGCTGTGCATGGACGCCCGTCCAAGAGACCTAGTTTGCATAGACGTCAGCACATCAAACTCCTCCCAACGCACGTTTCGTCAATACAATGACATCGTCTGGGGAACGGGCGACACGCTGACGTACCACGCATTATATAGAACCATAATAAACCAAGCCTCGATGTGAGTCGAAAACCGGAACCTCAGGTATAGCCCATACAGGACAAGCAGGAAGCCAAAACTACCATACAAAGTGTTGGCAAAGAACTGTATATAACAAACTACAAGGTATTAAAAATGTAAGATTAGTATTAAAAAGTATTCCTTATAAGCCCATTGGAATACCGTGATCAATATATATATAAAGGAGGAAGGTAACAGAACAAAATGTTGGTAAAGAGCCCGCATATAAGCTATATCTTAGAATATCCCCAAATATGCATACCCCTGCAATCACCACACTGCACGTGAACAGGGGAGAATGACCTAAACGTTTTTAGGGAATAGAGAACATGAAATAGAATGATAAATCATGAAATTAAAACTAAAAACTTAAAAACAAATAAAAACGTGGGCATAAAAATTGTGATGAGGGGGACCTCAAATGATAAAGACAAACCATATAAATTAGAAGTCAATACATTAATCTAATTGTTAAATGTCACATTAGTACACTAATGTTCCTAGTCTTAAACTCACACCAAGTTCACATTCACATGTATCGAAACTCACAGTTAGAAATAAGAAAAAGAAATAAAAAATATTTCAGGAATTATCAATAAAAGCATAACATTTTTTTTTTGACCTGGGAATACTCCTGACCAAAGCACTCCCTCTCCAATGTGGGCGGTACCTGTCAATCCCAACAAACAAGGTATTGGAGGGATCCTTATTATGTGCCAAAAGAAAGTGCTTAGAAACTGAATTCTTCGTAAACCACTTTTAATATCGTCGATGTGCTTGTGTAGTCTGACGGAGAGGGGTCGTGTCCTGCCCACATATTGTAGCCCACATGGGCACTGGAGCAGGTAAACAACCCCCTCCGTCGAACATGTGATGAAAGATTCAATCTTTAGTTCTTGTCCAGTACTAGAAGAGGTAAAGCTAGTGGTGCGTCTATGTGTGCATCCACTGATGGAGCAAACCTGGCGCCGCCCACATTTGTAGAAACCGATAAGGTTTTCAAAAAATCCTTTATTGATCTTAGGGGGATCAAGAACATTCAGGGCCAATCTATCTTTTAATGACGGAGCACCCCTATAAACTACTCGCAGTATCTCTGATAAAACCAAACCCAATACAGGGTCATTACCCACCAGATGCCAATGTTTTATAACTAAACTTCTAACGTTTCTATGCTGTGTGGTGATAATGGAACCAGGAAGGTGTTGTTATCACAAGGAGCCCTCACTGTAAGCAAGTCTCTCCTATCCAGGGATTTAACTTCCTCTAAGTTATTGTGTAATAATTCCACTGGATAACCTTTATCCACAAATCTTTCTTTGAGGACATTGGCCTGTTCTATAAATTGGCCTGTTCTATAAATTGATCAGCATCTGCAAACACCTGCCTGCCCAACAGTCTTTTCCTCCATCACCCATGGCAACCTCAGTTTCAGCCCAATATACTCTACTCCCCACCAAATATCAATACCCTGTTTCTTCCTGCTGCACATACCCTGCCTTTAATCCACCTGCCTCTTTCCCACTGCCTACAATCCCTCAAGAACTTCCCCCAGCTACTGTTACCTCTTCCCTGCCATATTCCAATATGCTGCTTCATCCCCTACCTACAGTTCTGCAATTACCTACAGGACTTCAGTAGCTAAACCTAAAAAGAAACGGAAGTTCTTTCCTACCCATTTGATCCTGCCAGTAACGCAACCTACCTCCACACCAACCAACCTGCTCCAGTCTGCTTGCATGCCAGCTGAACCTGATAACCCACCTGATTCTGCCAAACCTCTGCCTGCTATCCAGCCAGTGTCTCTGCCTGAAGTTCCTGTGCCCCAGTCTGATGTTCCTGTTGTGCCAGTGCCTGCTGTCCAGTCTGACGCCCCAGTGCCTGCTGTCCAGCCTGACGCCTCAGTGCCTGCTATTCAGTCTGACGCCCCAGTTCTTCTATGCCAGCCCGAGGTTCCTGTATGCCAGATCGAGGTTCCTGTATGCCAACCGAGGTTCCTGTATGCCAGCCCCAAGTTCCTGTATGCCAGCCCGAGGTTCCTGTATGCCAGCCCAAGGTTCCTGTATGCCAGCCCCAAGTTCCTGTATGCCATCCCAAAGTCCCGATGCCAGTGTTCCAGTCTGATGTGCCCACTTTCCAGTCGGATGTGCCTGCTTTCCAGTCTGATGTGCCTGCCTTCCAGGCTGATGTCCTGGTGCCTGCCTTTCAGCCTGATGTCTTGATGCCCGCTTTCCAGCCTGATGTGCCTGCTTTCCAGCCTGATGTGCCCGGAGGTGCCTGATGACCAACCTGAAGTACTCTCTTCCACCATTCTGCTCAATGCCATAGAATATGGACAATTAAAACTAGTTGGAGTGTCCGGAGGCCCTCTTTTAGGGGGGGTACTGTCAGGAAAGGATCCATTCGCTGGTAAGATCTATCATTTAGCATACAGTATTGAGGTCCACCAGCAGGTGTCTCCTGGCAGTTTGGAACTGCCAGGGGAGTCTTTCCCCACTAGTGTCATGTCATCATTGAGCCGCAGTACTGATGTCCACCAGCGGATGGATCCTGGCAGTATGGAGCAGACAACACTCCCTGCGTTCAGGTGTTACATGAGGACAATTATTGGCAGTCCCATAAATACCCGGCAAGCCCTCACATGCTTGCCTTGGTATCTTTCCTTGTGCTCTGATTCTGAACCTGAGAAGCCCTGTACCTGTTCCTGAAACCTGTTCCTGAAACCTGTTACCTGAGTACCTGACCCTGTCTCCCTGCAGTCTGATCCGTCCATCCTCTCCCTGTACTGTGATCCTTACCCTATCTGCTGATTCCCCATTGATGACCCTGGCCTGGCTTACGCCTCTGATTCTGGAACTGCCCTTTGTTTATCTACTAATCCTCTGTGCATGACCCTGGCCTGGCTATTGTTTATACAAAAAAACTAAAATGCTGGCGCTCAGAACACTGATGTAGTTTAACACAACCAATTAATCAATAATGATGAACACAATAATTAATGGCAATGTAAAAAGTTATTGATAATAATGAATCTGTAATTAATGTCCGAATAAGGAAGGAAGTTCATAATACTAAGGCCCCTTTCACACTGGGGCGTTTTTCATGCGGTGCAGCGCTAAAAATAGCGCCTGTTCACCGCATGAAAAAAATCCTGCCCCATTCACTCCAGTGTGAAAGCCGGCGGGCTTTCACACTGGAGCGGTGCGCTAGCAGGATGACAAAAAAAGTCCTGCTAGCAGCATCTTTGGAGCGGGATAGGAGCGGTGTATTCACCGCTCCTATACCGCTCCTTCCCATTGATTACAATGGGAGACCGCGGTAAAACCGCGGCAATACCGCGGTTACCGCGGCAATACCGCGGCTACGGCGGCGCTCTGCGGGGGGTGTTTAACCCTTTTTCGGCCGCTCGCGGGGGGTAAAACCGCACCGCGAGCGGCCGAAAACCGCGGTGAAAACGACGGTAAAGCAGCGCTAAATATAGCGCTGCTTTACCGTCACCGCGGATCACCGCCCCAGTGTGAAAGGGGCCTTAGTAATAGAAGAAAATTGGTAGTGTTGATAGTAGATTGTAGACTGGGAGATTAGATCAAAGCGATTTAGCACTGTCACAAAGGGCTGCTCTTCTCAAGAGTGAAGACGGCTTGGAATCAACAAGAAAAAACAAAAGATAGGAGAGCGCCTCTGAGTAAAAGTGTTTTAATCCATATAAACAAAGAAAAACATAGGCACTTACATGTCAGTATGAAAAGAAGCTCTACACGGGTCATCGTAATGTAGCTATTGTCAGCAGCATATTCACAAGAGTGTTACAATTTCATAGTGCAAAGTCCACAGGAAGCCGGGAAGGAGACCAGCTGGATGTTTGCAGGAAAAGAATTAGCGAGTGTGACATCAAAAGATGGGGAGAGGAACACAACGCGTTTCTGAGCATGCGAGAAGTCCGTAAGGCGTATGCGCGCTCCTTTTTCAAGTGTAATGTTGTAATGTAATGGCTTCCTGTGGAATTGTGACACTCTTGTGAATATGCTACTGACAATAGCTACATTACGATGACCCGTGTAGAGCTTCTTTTCATACTGAAACTGTAAGTGCCTACGTTTTTTTCTTTGTTTACCTTATATACTCGAGTATAAGCTGAGGTTTTCAGCACATTTTTTTGTGCCGAAAGTGCCCCCCTCGGCTTATACTCAAGTCAAGCACTTTTCTGCAGCAAAAAATTACATTTTCCGACCCGACTTTGCGGCCCCGTATCTCGGGGCCTCTTGGTGCTAGGAACCCCAAATTTGGTGTGCAAACCCAGTGGAACCAACATTACAACATATCCAAATTGGATATTGGGGTTTCTAGCACTAAGTGGCCCCGAGATACGGGGCCGCAAAGTCGGGTTGGAAAATGTAATTTTTTGCTGCAGAAAAGTGCTTGACATTTTCCGACCCGACTTTGGGGCCTCGTATCTCGGTCAACATCGGTCAACTGTGTCCATCTGCAGCAATGTCATTTTGGGACCCTTTGGGTCCAAAGACCCCAAATTTTGGCTGCAGCTAGGGGGCATCTAGGAATCCTTAACTACCAAGTTTGAAGTTCAGGGGACCTATGGCTGCAAATGGGCACAGTGAGGCTGCAAATGGGCATTTCCACTTACAGTAGCTGCGCATTTCTCACCCTAGGCTTATACTCGAGTCAATACGTTTTCCCAGTCTTTTGTGGTAAAATTAGGTGCCTCGGCTTATATTCGTGTCGGCTTATACTCGAGTATATACAGTATATGGATTAAAACACTTTTACTCACTTTTACTTTTACGCTCTCCTATCTTTTGTTTTGGCTATTGTTTATGATCCTGGTATTTCCCATTTATTGTACTTATCTATCTGTTTGTAGGTTTTGTCTGTTGGTTGGTTTATTGCACTGTGTGGTTGTATTTATATTATTCACTTCCCTTAATAAATCATTATATTTCACTTATACACATTTGGGTTTCCTCTGTTGCAGTCCACACAGTTCTGGTCCTATCTGGTATGTGACAGAGTGCACTGGTCAGGAGTATTTCCAGGTCAGAAATGGCCTGGATCCATAAAATAAAATGTTATGCTCCTTATGGCCTGAACATCGATACGGACACTAATGCTTTTATTGATAATTCCTGAAATATTTTCTATTTCTTTTTCATATTTCTAACTGTGAGTTTTGATACATGTGAATGTGAACTTGGTGTGAGTTTAAGACTCGGAAAATCAGTGGGCTAATGCGACATTTAACAATTATATCATGTATTGACTTCTAATTGATATGGTTTGTCTATATCATTTGAGGTCCCCCTCATCACAATTTTTATGCCCACGTTTTTATTATTTTTTAATTCAGTTTTAATTTCATGATTTATCATTCTATTTCATGTTCTCTATTCCCTAATATGCCTTTAAGGTCATTCTCCCCTGTTCACGTGCAGTGTGGTGATTGCAGGGGTACGCATATTTGGGGATATTCTAAGATATAGCTTATATGCAGAGTCCAGGGGTGTGCTACGCACAGGGTGCAGAATCCAGGGGTGCACTATGCACAGAGTGCAGAGTTGAGGGGTGCGCTACGCATAGAGTGCAGAGTTCAGGAATGCACGATTCACAGGGTTCAGAGTTTAGGGAAAGCGCTACACACAGGGTGCAAAGAACAATGAGGTGGCCCCTAAAAGTCGCACATCTAGGTGTCATAGAGTGATGAGTAGAGTGGCAACCTCAGCCTGGACTCCAACCAGGCCACACTCCCAAAGCATTTCACTCCGCCCCCCCGGAGCTTAGTCATGGGGATAGGGAACTCATGTGTGTGGGGAATATTTAAGCATCATCTGTAGTCACTCATTGGATGTGAACAGGTAGCATTTGTATGTGATTTATTATAATGGATGTTGTGTTTGAAAGTGAATTTCGTCAATGCAATTAAGCCTATGGTGCTACTCTCTGTATAATACATGCTGTTGTGGGTGAAAAAAAAGAATATATGTGATGCTGATACTCCATATAAAACCAATAAATCGAAAAACTTTATTAATGTATGTGTAACTGAAAATGATGACATAAAATTTGTATTTTGGTTTTCTCCTAATTAAAAAAAAGTATATTTTTTGTTGTTGTCTGCTATTGCGTGTGAAAAACACAAGAAAAGTATTCGATAAATAAATTCCCTAAAAAAGGGTGCAGAGTTCAAGGGTATGCTAAGCACAGGGTGCAGAGTTCAAGAGTGGGTTAAGCACAGGGTGCAGAGTTCAAGGGTATGCTAAGCACAGGGTGCAGAGTTCAGGGGTGTGCTAAGCACAGGGTGCAGAGTTCAGGGGTGTGCTAAGCACAGGGTGCAGAGTTCAAGGGTATGCTAAGCACAGGGTGCAAAGTTTAGGGGTGTACTAAGCACAGGGTGAAGAGTTCAGGGGTGTGCTAAGCACAGGGTGCAGAGTTCAGGGGTGTGCTAAGCACAGGGTGCAGAGTTTAAGGGTATGCTAAGCACAGGGTGCAGAGTTCAGACTAAGGGACTACAAAATCTGTATAGCCAGGAGAATGGAAAATGTATGTTCTGGTGCTGATAACTTCTGCAAGGGTAACCTCATTTTTTTTTATAAATAAAGGTGAGCTAGGGGCCCTGAAAATGTACTTTCCTGGCTGGTCTAAACTTGATGGAAAGCACTACACTTGAGTGATAACCCCATAACATCACTATATACTGTATATATACAACACACACTCATATGTACACAAACATTCTAATTTATAAAAGCATAAAACAGAAACCTGTTTACACTGGAACAACCATGCATAAACACCTGTTCAAAACTTTTCTTAGGACATTGTTGCTAAATATCAGGCCCTCCCCTCTTTGAATGTGTTTCCTGTAGTGAACTCCATGCTCTTGGTCTGTCGAACGGTATTGGCTGTCCCGGGGGAGGGGCTGGAGGGTTCATATAAAGACAGGCTAGAGGTGGTAAGGGCGTGACCTGAAGAAGACCATGCCTCCGAAAAATGTAGTCTTGGCAACCGTTTTTTGTTAGCTAAAGAGGAGACATCTTACTCACCTTGTCCTTCCTCTCAGGCCACGAGTGACGGCACACAGCGCCGGCTGGACCGTGCGCGTGCCCTACAGCAAACACAGCCTGATGAGATGAGGAAACAGAGTCCGCAGTGACTTCTCATACCATCACCACTCGTTCTTGGGAGCCAACCCAGTTATACAGGCCAGGAAGGGAGACATACAACCTGCTGTACATGCGATCTAAGTCCCATGTTTGAGAGTGCAATCCTCTATTGTTTGATTTTGCATTTGTATCATTAAAATGGAATTACACTAGGGCAGCCTTGTATATTACTGGAAACAACCATGCCTACCAGATCATCGAACCATCTTTATTAGAGTGAAATTTGTCCACAAAATGGATATATAAAATATTATCACGAAATGTAACAAAGTCTGGGCTCCATGCATTCACTACGTTTTACTACCCCCTCCTAACATGGTCTAACCCACAATAGACATAAGATCTTTGCTATTAGCCTAGGTCCCTTTGCCTACAATTGTACTTACCCAAGAGTGGCCCACAGGCTGATCCCTCTTGAAGAATGGGACACCCTCCTCCCTCACTTCCTTCCTCTTTCCCTGTTCTTTTCCTGCTTCTCCTTCATTCCTCTACTGATCTTTTGCTCTGTCTTTCCTTTACTTAATTTCCCTGCTCTTTGCTGCATTTTTCATCCTTTCCTCTATATTAGAAATCTAACGTTTCCTATTCCCAGCCATGAGAGCATATAGTGGAGTTAGCCTACCCCTCACATGCTTTAATTTTGATGGACTACATCTTGGGGTACTCTATGTCTCACTGATCTATCTGTTGGAATTCTAATGCCGCGTACACACGGTCGGAATTCTCATCGGAAAAAGCTCTGATGGCTTTCCCGTCGGAATTCCTATGGAATTTCGCTCAAACTGTCTTGCCTACACACGGTCACACCAAATTCCGACGGTCAATAACACCACGCCTTAAAAAACGTTTGACTGCACTATAAAAGGGAAGTTTAATGTTTCTGAGCATGCGTCGAATTGTTTCCGAGCATGCGTCGGAATTTTGCGTGTCGGAATTGCATACACACGATTGGAAAATCCGATAGAAAGGTTTTCCGTCTGAAAAATTAAGAACAGGTTCTCAATCCAAAGTTTGTCGGAAATTCCGACAGAAAAAGACCGGTGGGCATACACACGGTCCGAAAATCCGATGAAAAGCTCCCATCGGACTGTTTCCATCGGAAATTCCGACCGTGTGTATGCGGCATTAGGCCAAAGCCATGTTGTTCATTGTAAACAGGTAGGTCATACACCCTCCTTGCCCCTGTAATAGTGGGTTGACCTCCTGTCCATATGTTTTTTTTTGTCATCTTGCTTTTACTATGCTCATTACTTGTCTAGACTTTGCCTCGTCGCATGCGTATTGCAAAGAAATTGTGCACTAAATGATGGCAAAAAAAAGACAGGGGTTAACCCTCCCTTGCACTATTCAAAATAAAAATAAAAAAAGTTTGCCTATAGTTTTACTTTAAGGCAGATGTAAGCCCTAAATGAATGGCATTTAGTTTGACAAAGCCCTGAGAAACATTTATCATGTTTTTAATACAGTTAATTAACCTTCATCATCCAGTGTTGCATCTAAGTTCTGCTGATCTAGACAGGAAGGGTGTAAACAAATACCTTAATGGCAGAATTGCCAGATTTATTTAAATGAAAGCTACAGATTTTTAATTATTGAAAGTCACTTATGCAACTACAAAAACAAACTAAAGGTTTTAATGACTGGGTTAATATATACCTAAAATATCAAATAATATACATGAGATTTGCAAAAGACATATTGAAGTTGGTTCGTGAAAATTGTTGAAAAAAAATTAGCACAAAATTTAAGTTTTTACTCACAGCAACCAACGAGACTTCATTAACTGTTTGATAAAATGCAAGGCGAAACTGGACTGGTTGGCAGTTTATGCCCTGGCTTTGAAAAGGTCATCATGCCACCAGGATGTATGGGTTGGGAGACAGTAGAAGAAAAACAATACCCAACAAGGCTAGGAAATAAACACCCAATAATGCAGAGATATTAAAGTACGTTACAGTGAATATTGGTTGGTTGTAGCCTCATCTAGGGAACCCACATAGAGTTACTAATATCTAATCTGTCCTCAACCCAAGCTGACAGCTTTCTAAATAACTAGATTTCATGCAGTTCAGTTTTCACTTCGTCAAAACACAAGATAGATAAAGTATATTATATTTATTATTTTCTGTACCCCAAGGTACCGGTTGGTTTGATTTGTGTGCATTTACTTTATTTGGGGTTAAAAAAAAAAGACATACTGCAGTGTTTGTCTGAATTGCTGTTGTCAGTTACTTCAGTCTGTTTCTAACATAGAAAACAGAGGTCTCAGCTGCTTTGATTAGAACAGCGTTTTTCAATCTTTTACCCCAGAGGAACCCTCCAAATAATCTCCAAGTCTCAGGCAACTTGAGATAAAATTAATTAATCTGTGTCAGTGGTCATTACATTGGTAGTCAGTGGTAAGAATGTCCCTTATGTTGGTGGTCAATGGGAAAAAATGCCCCTTACATTGGTGGTCAATGGGAAGAATGTCCTTACATTGGTGGTCAGTTGGAAAATGCTCCTTATCTTGGTGGACAGTGAGAAGAATGCTCTTTATATTGGTGGTCAACCGGGAAAATGTCCCTTACATTGGTGGTCAATGGGAAGAATGTCCTTACATTGGTGGTGAGTTGGAAAATTCTCCTTATCTTGGTGGTCAGTGAGAAGAATGCTCTTTATATTGGTGGTCAGTGGGAAGAATGCCCTTTCATTGATGGTCAGTTGGAAAATGCTCCTTATATTGGTGGTCAGTGGGAAGAATGCCCCTTACATTGGTAGTCAGGGGGAAGAATGACCCTATTGCAGGGGTAGTCAAAATACCACCCTTAGAGACAGCTAAAAAGATCATGTTATGCCACTGACTCTGCCAAGCGGTGTTGGAACTGGAACTAAATAGGAACCATCTAATAGAAGCTCAATCATCCACAGCTCAGGAAACCCCTAGCAATCTTTGGAGGAACCCTAGAGTGCCATGGAAGCCTGGTTGAGAACAGCTGGATAAGAATGTACGTGGACATTACAGTAGCAAATCAAGGTCCCTCTGTAAGGTGTGATCTTCCATGAGAAAACACTTGGACATAGTAATGGATAATCAGTGAGCATCCTGGGGTTTACCCCACTCTACTTAATACAAACAAAAAAAAACCTTGATAATTGAATCTATTAATGTACTCATTTTAATTCAGTTGCCATGGGTAGGCAGCCCACTCTCAATGAATGGGTTGCCTTAACTCATCACACGCCAATGAAAAAGTAACAGCCCTGCATTTTTTTTTTAATGCAGAGCACTACAACCCATGGTGTGTACTTTGTGCTGCACTGCAGTGTGGGCCTGTTGGCACCAACTATACTTGTGCATTAAAGGACCAATCTAAATGAATATCACTTCAACTAACTATTATTATGCTACTGATTCATGATATAATAACACCAGGGCAATAGGCGCTTAGTAGGGGAGGACCTAAATGCCCTCCAAACAGCCAGCATCAGGTGGATTACTGACATCTGCTGGCTGCTGAGAGACAACCGCTGGTGTACATTGGAATTACAACCCTTCATCCAGGGAACTACAGTGCCACCAGCAGGTAATCGAGCAGATGAATGAGTAGTTCTTGTCTTCTGCTCTATGCACACTACACATTTCATAGTCCACCTCAGGATTGCGCAAGAGAGGGTAGCTATGTTCCTACATACAGTGGGACCATGGAGAACGAACGTAGCCCCCCTCTAGCAGGAAGTTGGATCACAGCAACAGAAAAAAAAGACCAGAGTTTAGTGTCACTTTAACTTTAATATCATTCTTTATACCACCCTATTTGTGGGGTAGGTTACAAAGTGAACAGGGGCCAAAGGGTGACATCATTATTGTTTATGCACTGTTCTCAGGGACAGTTTATGCTTTACATCTTAGTAAAGCTTTGTGATGGGTTTGAAGTTCTTCTGACCCAGTTGCTAGCACTTGACTCGTATTGCTGGATATTATGAATTCCACTAATTGCTGCCCGCCATGACCTTGTGTCTGCATAACGACCTTGTCTCGTCTGCCTGTTTGGGTTTGTTTGCTACTGGGTTTGACCCAATTTGTTGATTCAGTTCTGTCTGTTAACTGAATTACATTAATAACAATGAAATAGACTCTTCTCTTGCAGCATGGTTGATGTAAATGTGACAGCAGACCTAAAGTGTTGTTAAAGCAACATATATAGAAGCATGCCTCAGATATATCCATCTCTGCTGTGCCCTTTTCTGTACAGGCCTTCTTTCCATCTAGAGCTTTCATTATAATAACATGCCATGCATTTCCACCTTTAAGGATGGCTCCACTACTGTACTAGGTCTCCCTGGAGCCACTCTGATGTGGACTACATCTGAATGTGATGTGTTATTGCTCTCTGAGGCATCATCAAAGGCCTTTAGCACAAACTAATTCCTCTTCTCATTCTGCAAGCACTGTGATTGACAGTGGTTCTAGGATTCCACAAGCTAGCGCTGTACACTGTGCCAAAAGGGCCAATAATGTGCTCCTCAACTGGAAGTTTGAGTAAGCATCACAAGTGGGATACATGCAGCAGGAAAAAGTAAAGCTGGCCATAGATGGATCAACATTTAGCTGGTTCAGCAGGTACTACACCTTGCTGCTCCCATTCGACAGAAGACGATCTAATGAGCGACTTCTGTCAAAGGAACTTTTTGGAACTTGGAAAATATTGGCCAAATGAAAAAAAAAGGATCCACCTATGGGCAGCCTAATGCCCTGTACACACGGTCGGAATTTCCGACGGAAAATGTCCTATCGGACCATGTTGTCGGAAAATCCGACCGTGTGGGCACCATCGGACTCTTTACGTCGGAATTTCCGACGGAAAGAATTTGAGATCCTGCCCTCAAATTTTCCGACAACAAAGTCCGATCTGACTTTTTCCGATCGTGTGTAGAGAATTCCGATGGACACGCATGCTCAGATCAAATTACAAGACCAAAGCTATTGGCTACTAGCCTCTACGTAGTTCCGTCGTACGCAACGAACGTCACCACGTTCAGAATGATCGGATTTTCCGACAACTTTGTCCGACCGTGTGTATGCAACACCAGTGTCGGACAAAATCCGTCTGGAAAAAATCCAACGGATTTTAGGCTCAGAATTTCCGACCGTGTGTACGTAAGTCTGTGTGAAAAAAAATAAGCTAAAATAACATGCAATCATATATAACTTCATGGAGCTAAAGGGAATAATCTATTTTTAAAGTGAAGGTTTAATTACTACTTGATAGAACGACTACACCTGCAACATGTTTGTACAGACTTACACCTTGATTATTGGGTATCTGCCCAACATTCCGAGAAATCCCTATTAATATGTGCTACATGTCCAATATGTTTGTATAGGTTTTCACCCAGATTTATTGGCATCGGCTAAAAATTGCATCCTTGCATTGCACCCTCCTAGCGTGGTATGCTAGGCAAATTTAGTTTTTGGCACCTTTTGTAGTCAAGAGAGTGGTGATCAATTTTTTTGGTCTGATCTGAGAGTTTGATTGCTTTCCCCTGCCTCAAGAAGAGGCTTCCAGAGCAAAAGAGGGAGATTCAAATGTTTAGTTAAATATTTATCAGGCCCCAGTAAGCCCCTGGGTAAGTGTACCCAGAAGGTTGCTGAGGAGGTGAAAAATGTGCAGGTGGCCTAAGTAGATGGTTCTTTCCCTATCAAGGAGGGTTCCAAAGCCTCTGGGGCTGCTGCACCCTGCAGCCCATGGACTGTGTAGCTTGTACGCAGGTGCAGTCTTCTTTCTACACCGCATGTGTCGCTCAACCGCAGCGGCATTGCAGAGAGCGAGAGAGAGGAAGTCAAGAGGAACTTAGTTCTACTATGGTTTCCTGGGTCACAGAAGTCAGCTATCCGATTGGATGCTGGTGCACCATGTGACTCTGGGGGCCATTTTGGGTCAGCCAGAAAATATTTAAGACCTTGGCTCCCCCACTTGGCACGCATTTAGAGTATGGACAGATCATCTGTCTGTTTGCGAAAGTGCCTAGCATCAGGGAGACGTTCCAGAGGAGTAGGGAAAGTGCAAGGACACGCCATTCTTCTGGAAGCCTCCCCACTTCACACCATCGTTCTGGAAGCCTCCCCACTTGAGTACAAATTGGCCAGGCTGCATTCCACCCTTCATCCCTGGTGATTGAGTGCTTTATGAAGTAAGTGCCAGAAGTAGCTATAGACTAAGGTGGCTCTTGTAGGGTCTCAGAGTATTGGCCATTCCCCTATGTCCCCCATGAAATCCATGTATGTGAGCCCAGAGAGGAGTGTCCTCCTATTACTGTGCAGGTCTTTTGGAGTATCCCATATCCCATGCCCTAACCCCTCTCCTGTAAGGATGAGCTCAGGCGTGTTCGCATGGTCCACGTGCACAGCCCGCCAGGAAGTCGGCGCAGCGCTGCGCTAATCACAGGCAGTGAGACATTGCCCGATCTCTGCAGCCGCGCTTTGGGGCAATGTCTCACTGCCTGTGATTAGCGCATCGCTGCGCCGACTTCCTGACGGGCTCTGCACGTGGACCATGCGAACACGCCTGAGCTCATCCTTACTCTCCTGTGTAAAGTTCTACAAGAAATACATATCAAAAAGACATCCCCTAGGCTGAGTTACTGGAGCTGGTGTGCATGGACCAGTGCTTGTGCTGGTGGGCAGACTCCTATGGAGGTAGCGATAAATGTGATTTGGATAGAATATGGAAAGCTCCTCTACAGGATGAACAATTCTATCTGAAAAAAGCCAAAGGGCATTGGACTAATGGCATCTTAGCAGGTGAACATGTCCATGGGTGGGTGTTCCTGTGATTGTTCAAATATTGAGACTACCATTGCTTACTAGAGACAAGCTCAGACTCATTAGGACCCTAGTCCAAAACCTGCCTGAGAGCCTTTCAGGAAGCTAACATTTTTACTGGTCCAATCATGAGGGACCAAGTCATCCGCAGCTGTACAAATACTAAGGGTGTGAACACATTCAACTTTGGGGTGGGGAATGTCTTGGATGTTTTTAATAGGATCAGTACAGTGACAGCTTCCTGGTGGGATTGCTCAGGTGGGTTCAGACTAGGATTCAAACACAATGAGCTCATCCCTACTCTTCTTCTGAAATCTGGAACAGAGATATTTCCTTCACTTTCTTTTTTAGCATAAAACTGCCAGACTCCATATTTAATTCATGACAGGTGAACATTAAGGTGAACCCTTGCAGGGCATAGCAACGAGCCTATGTAACTTCCTCCGCTGCTTATCTTCACCTTTCTTCCCCCAATGATTCAAGTCGCCCTGGTAAAAGTATTCACAAAGGACTTTTTTCCCATACCCAAAGCAAGGCCGGGCCGGGCCAAGGGATACGCATAAGGGGTGGCTGTCTTGGGCAATTCAACAGAAGGGGGGTGCAAAAAGAGCAAGACCTGCAACCTATGCTGCTGAAGTATTTCACGTTTCATGAAGGTAGGGGGGTGTTCAGATTTCACATTGGGTGCTAAAGGATCTTGATGTTTTGCACTTCATTGACAAAGCAATGGTTTGCTTTGGGTAGATAAAACACAATTTATTAGACATGTGTCAATTAAAAATCATTATTATTGAAATTTATACAACAACGAGTATAAGCACCTGAATTTGACTTGTTATCAGCCTCTACAGCTATCCACAGTACAGCAGAGCTGAGACTGGTAGAGGAAGAAGCAGCATGCAGAAGTGGCCAAGTGTCCTGCAGTACTTATATGTCAAGAAGGATTGTATGTGATGACACTGAGGGACCACCCACAGCTCCTTTCATGTTGGACCCTTGAGGGGGTTTAGACTTTTGGTGATACAGGCAACTAGCACAACATGGTTCGATCGGACATTTTCCGTCGGAATTTCCGACCGTGTGTACGGGGCATTATACTGTCTATGCTTTGGAGTTTGTGGGATAATTGAGATTTATCATTATAAATAATGACCTAGTGAAAAATGCATCCGTCATATTTTTTGATCATATTTAATTGTACATTGATCTTGGAATGCCGGTAAAGTATTTATTTGTTGTTATTTGTTGTTTAGCTACGATTAATAGGGATTTTGGCACCCCTCTTTTAATGAATTCACTCCCCTATCATTTAGTTTGTAAGGCTCATTAATTCTAGGGGGTACAGAAAGAAGAAGCAATACTTACTTTATTCCTGGCTTCCTCCATCCAGTCCAGCCCTGCTGCCTCTGTAAGGTAAATACTAAATAAAATGAAAAATATAACTGCGCTCGTGCACAAAATATATATATAAAGAACCACAGAAAGTTCAAAATTACAAACATATCTGTTGCGATAATGGCATAATTAATAGTTGACTTATACAGTAATCACAAGACAATGTGCAAGAAATTTTCATACTCTAGTGAGCAACAACAAAAAATATCAAAACAATAAAGTTCATATAGTGAAAAGCAGTCCACTCTGATTATGTGAATTAAATCCACCACCGTAATTGCTTTCAAAGAAGATCCATGTGAGTGCCACCACCGTTAGGGACAGATGTGTGCTTACCAGCTAATTTTGACCCTCATATAGAAAGAGAAGAGTAAAAACGTTTGTGTTCAGAATATCTGGATCATATCGCCACTCATCAACTGTATCCAATTTGATCAAGCCACCAGGCAATTGGGATCCAAGGGAACGCTACTCCGGTTCACACTCATATAGCCACTTCGACTTGCAGTATATAATCTCTCAGAGGAAGCAAAACACACTCCACATAGCGTAAAAACGTTTAAAACCCAACTTTAATAAAAAGTGTTATACTTACATTTAACTGTAGGCAATTGCACATTGTATAAAAATAGCCCAGCCGACATACGAAAGATCGTTCACTTCCGATTACACAGTGACATCAGCACAGGGGCCCAGCCACCGGTTAAAGTGATTCTGTCATACTTTAAAGATACCAGACATACCATTAATCTTTTAAAAAATCAGGACTTTAAAGAAGGTTTTTGGTTAGTGACGGTGGATGTTACCTCCTTAGATACTATTATACCCCTTAAATTGGGTTTTTATGGAGTCGAGGAAATCTCCTCTATCCAGATGCCAACAGGAATTTATTACAAAGCTACTTAAATTTGCAGCCACCCACAACGATTTTTGGTTTGGTGGAGATTTTTTCCTTCAATGGAGAGGTGTGTTTATGGGGGCTAAGTATGGCCCCAAGCCTGGCTAATTTATTCATGGCCAGATGGGGATGTCATGTATTCCCACCACTGAACTGTTGTTGTGGGCCAGGTACATTTCGTAGATGATGTCCTACCCCTTTGGAATGGTTGTTGTGATTCCCTTCAGGTGTTTATGGATGCTTTAAATAAGAATGATAGAGGTATAGAATTACATTTTGAGGCCAGTCAATCCGAGATTTATTTTTGGATACAGTGGTACCTTGGATTATGAGCATAATTCATTCCAGAAGAATGCTTGTAATCCAAAGCACTCGTATATCAAAGCGAATTTCTTCATAGAAGTCAATGGAAACTCAGATAATTCGTTCCACGTTGACTTCTATTGTATGCAGTACCGCATGTGGCCAGAGGTGGGGGGGCGCCGGAGACACTCGGAAACCGATCGGAAACAACTTGAAGTCGTTTGGATGCACTCGGAAACACTCGGAGAGGTTCGGAAACACTCTGGAACAGTGTTTCTGAGTGGCTTTGAGTGCATCCGAGTGTCACAGCGCCCCCGCACCTCTGGCCAAATGCGGTACTGCACACCGCAGAGGCTTTAATCCTATTCGTTTTGCAACACAACGCTCGCAAACCGAGTCAGGATTTTTTCAAAATAATAGCTCGTATTGCAAAACGCTCGCTAACCACATTACTCGCAATTCGAGGTATTACTGTATAAAGATTTCTATAGAAGGGGGTCAATTTATCACTTCCACTTATTTCAAACCGACCAATTCATTTATCTCCAGCTGTTATCATCAGTCCTGGTTAAAATCAGTGCCTCATGGTCGATTTATGCACATTAGGCGCAGTTACACTTAACAAGATGATTGTGCTCAACAAGCAGACATTTTAAAACAAAGGTTGGTTGAAAAAGGGTACAATGCAGAGTCCCTGGGGAATGGATAAGAATCTTCTTCCAACCGAAAGATCCAAAGAACTGATGAACACACATGATAATTTTTCTTGTTCCTTTGTAGTATCTTTTCCCACTCAACATTATTCCATAAAAACATTTTTATCTAGACATTGGCACACTTTACAAAGTGATACAATTTGGGGTTCTGCATTCCCACAGAGGCCTCAAATTGTGTATAAAGGAGCTCCCTCCCCTAGAAGTAAAATTCCCCTAAACATTTACAATCCTTCTATCAGACCAACGTGAATGAGTGCAGATTAACAAAGGTAGACTCCTTCATATCTGCTGAAACTTCAAGGAATTTCTCCATCAAATTGTTATTTACATCACGATGGGTGTGGTCTATTTATTACAATGCCCGTGTGGCCTCCAAAATATTGTGGACCACACAGGGATTGAATGTTTGCCTGGGTAAATACATGGGCAATATTAAAAGAGGCTAAAAAGGTCAGAGTGTGTCAAGACACCATGTGAAGGTACACAATAGGGATCTGTCAGGCACCCTTTCTTGGTATTAATAAATATATCCCTCATGAGGGGTGCCATGAAAAGGGAAATTTTGGAAATGGAAACTAAATGGATATACAATGTGAAGTCTTATTCTCCATACAGCTTAAACATAGATTGGGATGTGAATGCATTTGACATGTCAATCTAGTGGAAAGATATGTCCTCTTCATCTGTTGGTTTTTTAGTATTTATGGTTGTTTTATTGTTACGTTTAATTTTCAATTTTTAATGTATAAATAAATTAATTCCTTTTCCTGCGGTGTTATATAATGTTTTTCATGGGTCCAGCTGTTCTGGCTGGCTCCATATATAACTTCTGGAGTTTAGCCACCTTTTGAACCTCTAGATGGGGTGCATCGTCACATAGTAGGATGTAGCGCCCTGGGGTTTAGTCAGGGAGCTCCTCGCCAAATTCCTTATCAGGGGTAGCTACCATAGTTAAATTGTTAGAGATCAATTGATTCCTCCCTAAGTTTGGCCTTGTTTTACTTTTCTCTTCTACCACTAGGTGGTCGGGCACTTGGTGGTACTAGATATGAGAAGGAAAACTCAAGGTCAGGTTATGGGTATATGGGGTATCTCAGCCAATGGGCAGGGGTTTGCTTGAATCCCTTGGCCTGCTGGGAGAGTATATATATTTGGGTGGAGTCAGGTGATCCATGTTCTGTGCCACCTGGACTGCCGTCTGGGTGGACATGTGTCGTCTGCCCCGGGCTGCTAGGCCGGAGATTGGGCCTATCCCGGGGGCATCTGGCTGCCAGGCTGTGTGAGGGACTATCCAGAAGTAAGAGGGCAGCGCAGAGTTGGGACTGCGGCTTGTAGTCCAACCAAAAGTGATGGTTCTGCCGGCCAGAGAACCTGTCGTGGTCGGAGGTAGAAGGGAAGCTGTCGCCACTAAGGGACCAACCACCTTTACCAGGGACCACTGTGAGTAACTGAAGCAAGTACTGGAGCAGCATTCTCACTGAATGGGCACGGTGGAGAATCGGGAAACTTCAGGTGGTGATCAAGTCAGGGACCCAACCAGCAGAGGTGACGCTTGCAGAACAGCCTTGTGTGTCAAGCTAGGGACCGAGCCGGTCAGCAGGGATGAAGCTTGAAGGTATCCAAAGTGCCAAGCTAGGGACCCAGCAGGAAAGCATGGGTGACGCTTGAGGGAGATACCACAGCAAAAGCCTTTAGGAGCTCATGGGATTCAGAGTTAGTGAATCAGAGGGTCCAGTGAGAGACCAGGAGCTCAAGGGGCTGAAGAACTACAAGTAGAAGTTGTAGTAAAGCTGAGAGAACTGTTACATTTGAATTAGGAACTGGTAAGTACTGTAGCCAAAGGGGACAGCAAACCTGCACGTGCAGAAGTGGCACCTTGTTGGGGCCTTTCCCTGTACGGCTGTCCTCCTATTGAAGCCTCAGAGTCTGCCTATTGAGATTGCAACTACTTAAGGGTGTCCTGGCCCCAACCATTTTTCCCTTGCAAAATATAAAAGGACAGTTAAAAGAAATAAAACTAGACATGTGCAATTCGTTTAGTTACAAATTCGTTTTCCGTTCAAATTCGTTATATTCGTTCATTCATTATCGTACAAATGAACGAATGGTTTACTAAAAATTTTAACGAATAACGAACTATCAAAACGAACGAATATGAAAAACAACGAAAATACTAAATAATTAAATTAGAAACAACGAAACTACGAAAGAATGAAAATCCGAAAAACGAAAACAGAAACAACGAAAATACCGAACAAAGATTCAAAAATAACGAAAATCAAAATGAACGAAAAAATTCGTACATTCGTAACTTTTTTTTTTTTGTTTGTTGATTCAAAATTTTCCGTGTCTCTTACAATGGCGCTGCTTAACGTGCTTCGAATGGATTCGTAAATTCGTAACTTTTTTTTGTTAGTTGATAAACGTGGTTGGGTCGGAGGCACTGTTTTGGTGGATTTTTGAGTTAAGTTCTGACTTGTGAGAGAGAAATTCTTTGTTTCTTAAACATGTAATAGCATACACATTACATAAAATTATGAATTATGCTCCGATTACGAATCTACGAAAACAATGTTACGAAAGTACGAATAAATCAATCTTACGAAAGTACGAATATAACTAAATCTACGAAAATAAGAATGTGTCCGAATACAAAATATAACGAAAATACGAATTTCGAATAAATGAAAATTAGACTAACGGAAAAACAAATCAATGAAAAAATAACTCTTACGAAAATATGAACAAGTCCGAATACGAACACCGACGACTTACAAAAATACGAACGAGTCCAAATACGAACACCGACGACTTACAAAATTACGAATCGTTACGAATCAACGGAAACGAACAGAAACGAAACGAAACTAAACAAATTTTTCTATTGTGCACATGTCTAAATAAAACCTCTTTTGTATCCAAGAAGTCTCTGGCGCCCAATGACTTTTACTACCTTTGCACCCACTATGCCTCACAACCCACTACATATTGAAGGGAGCAGCAGTCTGTGGCCTCATAGGTTATCATTAGACTGAAAGAGGTTAGAGATTCTGCTACAAGTAATAGCGGCCAGTGGACCTTTTATTGGTGTTTACAGGTGCGCTCTGATTCAAATTGAGGCTTGGAATGCATTGAGTTTGAGTTTGCATTGTTAAGCTGATTGTTGTGAAACTATTCAAATCAAGATTATAAGAACAGTGATACAGCGTGGCGCTCTGTGCCCCGTAAGAAGTAGTTTATGACAGAACACGTCAGACGGAGCCCTATGCTGATGTCGCTGCGTAATTGGAAGTTAATGATCTTTTGTTTTGTTTGCTGGCTGGACTGTTTTTATACAAGGTGCAATCATCTACAGTTGAATGTAAGTGTTAAGCCCCATACACACGGTCGGACTTTTTCATCAATTTGGTCCGATCGGACAAGGTTGTTGAAAAATCAGACCGTGTGTATGCACCATCGGACAGTGTTCGTCGGTTTGTCCGTCGGACAAAGTCTTATCTCCTGCTGGAAAGATTTCCCGTCAACCCGGTCCGATCACACCAAATCCGAGCGTGTGTACGCTTGTCCGACGGACAAAGTGCTACGCATGCTCAGAAGAAATTCTGTGACGGAAGCGCTCGGTCAGGTAAAACTACCTTTCCTAATCGACACAGCACATTCGTCACGCTGCAATGTTAAAATGTCTTTAATGCAGCGCATTCTCTTTTTCTTTACAATGCAACAAGAATGACATCTTTTAGCTGCTCCTATTCACCCGCACTTCTCACAAACTTACTTCTTTATTACTTTGCAGCATTTATACACTACATGTTTATTTTTACTCAGATCGTAATACAATCTTTCTTATTTTTTTATCCAGATTTTTTTTTTTTGGGGGAATACATATTTGAAGGAGATTTTTTTTTTTTTGGAGGGGGTTTGTATGTCTCAACTTAGCAAAACCACATTATTAACATTTGTATTTCTTGCTTACATTTACTAGGAGTTTGTTGGTTGTTGGTGCCCCTTGTTAATTCTAGGATTAGTGAAATGTACCTGCCTACTCAAAGAAAAACTGTCATTGTAGAAAAGTAAAACACAATAGTCAATGATTATTTCAAATCAAAAAAACCTTTATTTAGGTCTCAGCAACAGACCAAAGAGGAACGCAGCCATGGTGAAACTTGGGGAATTTGCAAAGCCTTGGACACCCATGGCAACCATCATTTTACAGACTTAAACAATTGGGGGCATGAAGACTACCTATCTAAATAATAAGGGAGCGCAATCTGGTCCTGAAGTCCAAAACATCCGGAACTGCAGCAGATGCCATCTAGGTCCCCAGGCTCTGGTACTACGAGAGGCTCCATCTTCTCTCAGACCAGACTGAGTCCAGGTTGTCACTCTCTTGTCTTCCTTGTACGCTTCCTTCCACGCCGTGGTGCTGGTGCTGGTGGGGTGGCAGAAGGAGGAGGAGGAGGCGGAGCAAGGTCACTCTCGCAAACATGTGTGAGGGGAGTCATCTCCCCAGCCATCCCCTCATTTAGTATTTTGAGGATGACCTCCTCACACATGCTGCGTTGCCCCGCCTCCATACCCGTAAATTTACTTGTAACCAAGGAGGCAAAGGCCTCCTCGTAGGTGGGTGTGGCATAGAGGGAGGCTGAGGCATCTTTTATCAGCTGGAGCGCTGACTCTCCCACCTCCCCCATGTTTTTCGCCCTTCTGTAGGGAAGGCGGAGGGGAGAGACTTGGGAGACAGTCAGGCTCCTACGCCTACCCCCCTGTTGGCTGCCACTACCCCCTGCCTCCTCCTGACTGCCACCTTCCACAGCCACCTCCTGGCTGAGGTCTTCCTGTGTCTGAAAAAGGGACATAGTTTCAGTTATTTGTTCATCAAACACACACAATTCTCATCTAGTGACTGTTGCAAAATGTTTTCAAATACAAAACCATACAATTCTCAGCCCTGCAGTTTAGATTCTTCCCAAAAATGTCTCCCACACCACTGTCTGTTGATATGTCAATCACGTTAGGAAATAAGCAATTGGGGATCCTGAATTAACTGAACATCATTCATTATTCAACAAACTGGTTCCAAAACTACTATACCTGGAACAAGCTGGGCACCTGCACATCTTCCAGACTGGAAGGCCCAGGTTGGTCCTCGGAATCCTCATCAAGGGTGGCGTGCGTGGAAGGACGCGTGCAAGGAAGAGTCGAGAGTGACTTCCTGACAGTAGCCTGGTCTTTGAGAAAGTGGAGCCTGTCATAGTACCAGAGCGTGGGGACATAGACATCAGCTGCTGCAGCTCCAGATGCTTGTGACTTCAGGACCTTATTGCGCTCCCGGAAATAGGTAGTCTTCATGTTGTTGATCTTCACTTTTAAGTTTGCGACGGTTGCCATGGGCAGGGTAGGCTTTACAAATGCCACCAGTTTCAGCAGGGCTGCGTACCTCTTTGGTCTGTTGCTATAATCCCTGTGTTTTGCCTGCCATAAGAGGGGGAATTGCCGGTATTTATCAATGAAGTGTGGGAGAAAGCTCACGTTGTAGAAGGCATCCATCACCTCTGCAAGACACAACGCCACACAAAACAATATAAATAATGTCAGGCTAAACTCTCCTAATCTTCTCCATAAAGAAGCCTCAAGTTCTAATCAGTCTAGGCTAGTTATGTACCAACGTCAAATTGTACCTTCGTTTGTAGCGATCGTCTCGTGCGTGAGCTTTCTCTCCCCTCGTCTCCCAGATCGTGGCTACGACACAGGCGTGTGACGTTTTATATACACTGCGCATGCTTCAAACTCCGCCCGCCCCTGACGATCTTTCTCGTCTATTCCCCACCCCTTCTCTTTACGGCGTAGTGGGGAGAGCACATGGCGGGGACACAGCAGGTGCGCCACAAATATCCCACCAACGAGGAGGAGGACGAGGAAAGTCCGGAGGCAGAAACGTCCCGATCCCGGAACCTGAAATTCAAGGCCTCCAATATGTCATTTGGAGAAATGTTGGAGATGGTGGACATATTAAAGAGGAGCGACTATGATGGGAAGTATGGGCCTTACCTCAACCCCAATGTCCGCAAGGCCAAGATCATGTCTAAAGTTGTGAGAAGGCTGTACAATAATTTTGGGGTACAACGATCCAAGGAGCAACTCAGGAAACGCTGGTCAGACCTGAAACTGAGGGAGGCCGATCAGTACAGAAAGATCAAGAGAATTCTTCAAAAAAGTAAGTAGTTGTGTTTTGTGTTTGATTTCTTGCTTGCATACTGCTCCATTGTGTTTTGATTTTTACCAAGTTGTACATTCCAAAATGGCCACTTTCAGGTTCGTCTGTGCATTCGATCGTACTCAGCCTCGATCTTTCTGCCACTGTCATGGTCGTGTGTGTGTGCATTCGATCGTACGCAACCTCGATCGTTCGGCCACTTATAATACGATGTTTGGTGTTTTTTTGGGGAAAGGAAGTTTGTTCTCACTAGAAATGTCATCAAGAATGTAAAGCCAATTTATTCAATGTAAAGGAGAGGTCACTCAGTAGCTGTTTACCCATCTGGACTCTAGAGCACTAGTGCTGGGACACCCAAACCCCCTTTTTATTATGCTTTTCCACACATGTGCTCCAGTGGATACTAGAGGGGGGTCTCCATCACACAAACTTCTACCAAAAAGCTAGTCAGTTTAGCACCTTTACAAAGTGACTTCATTCATGTAGTTGACATTTGTAACTGGCCAAACTAAAATAGTGTCCGTCACTTTCAAGCAATGTTTGTCATTTCCTATTTCTGCCCTCAATAGCTTGTGTTGCTAAATCTTCCTTTTGGACATTCTCATAGGGGAGCGAAAACTTGGGCCGTCTGAGGAAACCCCCAAACCAACACCTACCAAAAAAGGGGAAAGAGCAGAAGCAGAGGAGGAGGAGGAGGAGGAAGGAGAGATCATCGAACTTGGAGAAATTGTCACCACAACAGGTGAGTGTGGGAGAACACAGCTACTGGTAAGCTAATCCATGTATGGCTGCCTCATTTCCAACACCCCATTTTTGTTTGTTTGTGGTTTTTAGGTGACGTGGATGTTGTGGAAGAAAAATCGCACTTTACCACAGAGAGTGCCCACGTACTCATCGGAGAGATAATGGTCTGCAATAGAGATCTAGATTACATAAAGCAAAACATCAATGATGTTCAACAAAAATTGAAGAACATCATTGATATTTTAGGAAAAATATGAAAACGCACCAAGTAATTAACACACATTTGTGCCAGCTTCAGAACACATTTGCAACTTAAAAACTGTCTGAAATTTGGAACATGCACACATTGTGTCCACATGTGCTAGCTCCCACCATGGTGGATGAATGGCAACGTTTTTTTGGGGGTGCAAACACTTTACGAACTACGAAAGTGGTTGTGGTGAAGGGGTTGCACCCCCAAAAAACGTCCATTCATCCCCATGATGGAAAATGGCACTTTTGAAGCTTCTAGGCATGTGTTTTACCATCTAATGACCATTTTCAGTCCCAAATTGTGTGCATGTTCCAAATTTCCACTTTTCGGGGGTGACCCCCCCATGTGATGAAGGCAAGATCAAACACACTTTGAACATATAGTCATGTCTGATCTTGTCTTCACTTTACAAAGTTGAACTTTCCAAGTTCCTAGGTTCTGTTTTGCTCCATGCCTGGTTTTACCAATTGCGGAATGTTTGTAAACAATGTTGTAAATAACCAAGATGTTGTCAGTTTTGGCGTGAAGATTGTAAACGCACTTGGGAATGTTTTCCTAGTAAACTTTTATTTTTCTAAATGTGTGGCTTCCTTATTTAAAAAACACAATGCATTATGTATGTAAAATGAAAAGGATATGGGGGGCAATGGGTGTTATTTACTAAAGGCAAATCCACTTTGCACTCCAATTTTCTTTCCCGGGGAACTTTTTCAATGCACTTGTAGAGCATAGCGGATTTGACTTATGTAAATGACACCCACAGTGCTTTGTACGAAAACACGGAGCACAGCATTTTGGAGAATACACACATGTCAGACCTGGTGATGAAAAGGAGTATTTTGGGTGTCAGTTATGCAGTACAAACCTTCTCTAGACCAAAGATTAGGTAGCAAACACACAACATGAGTATAATCTTTTTGGGAAGAAGAGACTGTTACCTCCTTTTGCCCAGAAAGTGCATTCCCACTGTCGAAGGCAAAGGGAAAAAATGTCAAAGTAAAATAAGCTAAAAAGAAGACTGAAATGACATGAAATCATAGGTTGGTTAAAATATCAGATTTATTAAAAAATGCCTCTCACACATCGTCAGGCAGAGCAATGGCCCCCCTACCCACAAAGTACTGCATATATTGGTCCCGGACCACACGGGCATTTAGAGGGGGCAAGCCTGGACGTGCCACTCGAAGGGCTGTGAGTTCGGCATTTGGAGGGCCCTCCACATCTGGGCCAACGGGCACCACATAGTTCCTGTTATGTCTTTTGAGGAAGTTGTGCAATATGCAACAGGCAAGAACTATGTGGTTGAGTTTGTATTCCGCCAAGTTAAATGCCGTCAGGAACAGGCGGAAGCGGCTGGCCAGGATGCCAAAAGCGTTCTCCACAACTCTTCTGGCTCTGGACAGCCTGTAGTTGAAGACCCTCTGGTCCGGGGTGAGGGTCCTCATCGGGAACGGCCTCATCACATGGGGAGTCAACGCAAACGCTTCATCTGCGACAAAGACGAAGGGGAGTCCTTCGGCATTCTCCTCTGGAGGTGGCAAGCACAGACTGCCACTTTGGAGACGCCAGTAGAACTCCGTGTGCGTAATGGCCCCACCATCCGATATCCGGCCGTTCATCCCCACGTCCACATACATAAACTCGTATGTTGCCGACACCACCGCCAACATCACTACACTATTAAACCCTTTATAATTATAATAGTAGGACCCCGAGTTGGGCGGTGGGACGATGCGGACGTGTTTCCCATCAATTGCCCCTCCGCAGTTAGGAAAGTCCCAACGGCTGGCAAAGTGGGAGGCCACAGTCTGCCATTCCTGTGGCGTGGAAGGGAACTGTGGAGTGAAACAAGAAAAAAAAATTAGTCACTTTGCACCTAAACATTGCAAGCAGATTAGACAATCAACATCTTGGAACAAGAGCATTGTCTAAAATTGGAGGCTGGAAAGTATTTGCACAGAAAAGTAGAGGCTCCCCTTCACAGATTACTCACCCCCCCATCAATCCCCCCACTTCTGATGGGCCATTGGCAATAACTAGGGGTTTTGGGGGGGGGGGGGGGTGGTGGACAGCTAACCCTCTGCACTTCATTGATTGGCAAATGGCTCAATAATGTGGGCTAGTTTGGCCAGACCCTCTGTACTTAACACTATTGGCAGGCCACAGGAAAGATCAAATAACATTTCAACCCCCCCCCCCCCCCCCCCCCAAAAAAGGCAGGCACAGTGTGACATTATTAAATTACCAAGCAAGCTAATAGGAGGGAAAGAAGACAAAAAAATAGGAAATGGAATGTATGGAGGCAGTCCCTTGCACTACATGCTTTGCTGAATTCATCCCTAAAGATGCGCACTATAAAGAGGTAGGTATATAGTGTGTATGGACCTTGGGAAAGCCAGCAGATAAAGGATTGGTACCATCTGACAGAGCAGTTGGGGGAGGGGGTTCCTAATGAGTTTGCCCCCCCCCCCACCAAAAGAACAAAAAAAGGGGGCTCTACATGAAGTAAACCACACAGCAAACATTTGTGCATATTTTAGGGGGTGTTTTGGGGCAAACAATACTATGCAGCAGACAAAAGACATTGCTTAAGTGACTAGGCCATAGGTGTCTATTGGGGCAGAAGAGCATGCTGGTGAGGTAAGTGAAGGGAAAAATGCATGAAGGAGAAAAGGGGCACAGCATATTAGAACATATTGCAATCATGGTAATTAGGGAAGGAGGTCAAAAATACAAGTCATTAGCAAACAGAGCATACATAGAAGGGAATAGTAAAGTAGAAATGTTACCTTAATATAGTCCTCCTGCAGGACCTGAATGATGGCAGAACAGGTCTCTGGAATAATGATTCCCAGGGCCTGGGGAGAGATACCTGAAGAGAACTTCAAATCCTGAAGACTTCTCCCTGTCGCCAAGTACCTCAACGTGGCAACAAGCCTCTGCTCCGGAGTAATGGCTTGTCTCATGCAGGTATCCTGCCGGCTGATAAAGGGGGTCAGCAAAGCCAAAAGACGGTGAAAATCGGGGTCCGTCATCCTGAGAAAGTTCCTGAAATCATCAGGATTATTCTCCCGGATCTCACGAAGCAAAGGCATGTGCGAGAACTGGTCACGCTGAAGCAACCAATTCTTGGTCCACATACTCCTCGTCACTCTGTTCATGGACGGGTCTTGGGTCAAAGCTAAAAGCCCGACACCAATTCCGCGTACAGCACGAACTCGGCGACGAGTACGCACGGGAAACATCGCTCAGAAGGTCACAAAAGGTCGGCTGGTCAGAACGGACAAACAGAAAGCACCGATAAACAGCAAGGCCTGAAAGAACGAAGTGAATACCAGCAACGAGCAGACAATAAGCAGTGCAAATCAAAGCGTCCTATATCAAGATATAGGCCGCAATGACCAACAAATGCGAACTGACTACACGCACTAATAAACAGATACGCACGACAAGCACAAACTGAAGAGCAGTAACGATCTGAGTCAGAAAACTGAGAAGCGCGAATCTTAAGTCACCAAACTTCCACTAACTCTCGATAAACACGGGATCAGCAGAAGGAGCCCAACGGGTGCCTGACGTGGTGCTGAACTTCCCTTTTGTAATCTCGTGGACGACGACTTACGTCACGACGTTCTTCCGGACCGGATATTCCGACAACGTAGTCCGACCGTGTGTACGCAACGCCAACATCGGACAAAGTACGTCGGACAAAGTCCGACTGACCTGGTCCGCGGATTGTCCGAGCGTGTGTATGGGGCTTTACACTTTTTTTTATTAAAGTTGGGTTTTAAAAGTTGAAAAAAAAAAGAGAGCAGAGCCCTATGCTGACATCACAGTGTAATGGGAAATGAACAATCTTTCATTTTGTATGCCAGCAGGACTGTTTTTATATACAATGCACAATTGCCTACAGTTAAATGTAAAGCCCCATACACATGCGCGGATTATCCGAGGACCAGGTCCGTCGGATCCTGTCTGTCGTACTTTGTCCGATGTTAGTTTTGCATACACACGGTCGGACAAAGTTGTCGGAAAATCCGATCATTCTGAACGTGGTGACGTTTGTTGCGTACGACGGGACTACGTAGAGGCTAGTAGCCAATAGCTTTGGTCTTGTAATGTGATCTGAGCATGCGTAGCACTTTGTCCATCGGACAACGCTACACACGATCGGATTTGGTGTGATCGGACTGTGTTGTCAAAAAATCTATCCAGCAGGAGATAGGACTTTGTCCGTCGGACAATCCGACGTACACTGTCCGATGGTGCATACACAGTGTCGGATTTTTCAACAACATTGTCCGATCGGACAGAATCCATGCGAAAATCCGACCGTGTGTATGGGGCTTAAGTGTAATGCCCCGTACACACGATCGGATTTTCTGACAACAAATGTTGGATGTGAGCTTGTCGGAGTACAGTCTGACCGTGTGCATACTCCATCGAACATTTGTTGGCGGGCTTTCCGCCAACAAATGTTGGCTAGCAGCTTCTCAAATTTACCGCCAACGAATTTTTGTTGTCAGACTTTCCGATCGTGTGTACACAAGTCCATTGGACAAAAGTCCACGCATGCTGGGAATCAAGTAAGAGAGATATAACTAGCGTTTGTAATGGAGATATCACGTACGTCTTGTACGCCACTAGGTTCGTAATTGTTGGCCAACATTTGTGTGACCGTGTGTATGCAAGACAAGTTGGAGCCAACAACATTGGAACAAAAATCCACGGTTTTGTCGAAAAGTCTGATCGTGTGTACGGGCCATAACACTTTTTAATAAGGTTGGGTTTTAAATGTTTTTACACTATGTGTTTTGCTTCCTCTGAGAGAATCTATACTGGAAGTTGGAGTGGCTATACGAGTGTAAACTGCAGTAGAGTTCCCTTGGATCCCAGGTGCCTGGTGGCTGGATTGAATTAGATACGGTTGATGAGTGGCAATATGATCCAGATATTCTGAACACAAGCGGTTTTTGACCTTTGTATAAAGGGTCAAAATTAGCTGGTAAGCGTACATCTGTCCCTAACGGTGGTGGCATGTGGATCTTCTTTGAAAGCAATTACGGTGGTGGATTTAGCTCACATAATCAAAGTAGACTGTTTTTTACTGAACTTTAGTGTTTTGATATTTTTCGTTGTTGCTCACTAGAGTACGACAATTTCTTTCACATTATCTTGTGATTATAAGTCAAGTTTTAATTATGCCATTAACGCAACAGATATATTTGTGCCTCTGTAAGGTGCTCTCAGCCACGGTCGCATGCTTGCCTCCTCCATAGCTCTGCATTGTATGTGATGACGCCAAGGAACCTCACACAGCCCAAAGCCCCAGGGAGAGGAGGACATCGGTGAAGCCACACCAGAATGTGGATCCTGGAGCTCACCTTTAAGTTTGCAGATGGTTGGATGTTCACTTTCCAGCATGCCATTATGGCATTAGGCAGAAGTCTCCTCTTCTTTTGACAGAAAGTGTCTCTATCTGCACCTCGCATTCTAGTTAAATCTAACACAGTCTAAAAAAAGGAGAGAAGAAATCTGACTGGTTGTTACAGATCCTTCGCTGAGAACGTTTAACCAGAAGGTGCTATCAACTGCTATCAACTGACTACCTTGTGCCTATATCACACATTAGACGGCACGGGGATATATTTAATGCTGGTTTATTAAGACGCATGTCAGCCCCTATTTGGTAAATAACACCTTATTTGATTCTTCACAGTCTACAACAGAATCCGACTCGTCTTTAGACACCTGCAATGTTTTTCTTTTTCCCATCAAAGCTGCTTATGTTTCTTTCTGTAGACATCACACGTCCTACGTGCACAGTTCCGAACATACAAGCTGCACTATTCCAAAACTGCTATTATAAAGATCTGCAGAAAGTTGGATATGGGGCAGATGGCAAAGATGAACTCTGAGATAACCAAATATTGTCTAAATTCAAGAGGCATGTATATTGTTTACCAGGATTTTGGTGTGCTTGGTGTGATTTCTCCAAATCTTTGCAGTAATCCAACATGAATCTTGCCTTCCTATAAAAAAGACCAGTCACTGCCACTCTGTTGTCTTGTGCAGGGTGACTGGTCTTGTCTCCACCCCCTCCTGTTGCTTTCTGCAGGCAGCAGTGGGTGTGGCCTACTACAGCCTGTCAATTTGGCTGTTGAGTCTTCTATCCAGTCTGCAGGAAGCATGCATTGTCACTGATAGGTGATGGTAATGGACAACTTATGGAGTGCACCTGGCAGGCTGACAGGGTTGCTGCTAATTGTGAGAAAAGAGCTTAGTGTTGTCACCCTAAATTAGGGTGACCAGACATCCCCGGTTTCCAGGGACAGTCCCCGGATTGAGGACACTGTCCCTGAACCAAGTCTGTCCCCGGTTTTGTCCCCGGATTGGATTTGAACAGGGGCTGGGGCAATTTCAAAGATAGTCAGTGCAGAATTAAAAGAAAAAATCTGAATTACACCCCCCCCCCCCCCCCTGCTGCTCCTACTAGCTTAGGGGGTGGGGGTGTATTTTTTTTCATTATCTGTGCCCCTTTCTGATGATCATGTGCTGGTCGGGGCGGAGAGAATATTTCTTCAGTTTCGGGTGCATGCCCGTTCCGCTCCTGCTCGCATGTTCTTCTGCCTTGGCTCAAGTCCCGGCCAGCCACCTACCCATCTCCTTGCCTTCCCTGGTGGAGTGATCTTCCTCCGCTCCCCACCCAATAGTAGCTGGGGCCCGGAGAGTAAGACTTGACAGGCTGTGAGGTGGGCAGCAGTGGCGATGGGCAGAGAGTCGCTAATTGCTGCCATTACTAGTAAAAAAGATATGTTCCCGGATTTCATTTAAAAAATCTGGTCACCTTACCCTAAATAAGAAAGTACTGCTAAAGGCAGGAACTTTAGGTAAGAAACTCTGCAACAGTTTAACAAACAAAATTGCTTAAAGAGGAACTTCCCTCCTCTGAAATTGATACCTTGCCCCTCCTCCCCTAGCCGCCATCTTTGAGCATCTGATGCATTTGCAGATGTGCTGAAAGGCCCTGCCAGGTCTTTGGTCTTTCTCTCCCACATGTGCAAACAACACCAACATCTGTGGTCCTGGTACCTTTGGTGTCTGCACCAGGTCCTTGAAACTGTGGCACATCTGTGCATGTGCAGAATCATATGCTGCACATGCGCCTGACAGTAAAATTTCCCTGTTTTTCACCTAGGCAAGAATGATGTTGCGTCTCCCACTGCCTCCACGTAAGTCATCCCAGGAAGCGCACAAGGGGGGTGTTGGAGTAACATTGTTCATCCCTAGGTGAGAAACAAAGATCAAACAGGCTTTTAAAAAAGTAGAATTTTTATCCAATTGTGGAAGAGGGGGGGGGGGGGGCGGAGACAGGATGAAGAAAGTTGTTTTATTGGCTAAAGTTCTACTTTAAAGCTGGGTGAGTCTTTTTTTTTTTTTTCAGACTTGCAAGGTAAAGACATTATGTGAAACTTACCTGCAAACAAAGCATTCCAGCCGCTTCCAACTTCACCCGTCTTCCTTCCGGATCCGTGGACTCCGGCTGTGTGTCTGGCCGGAGCCGCAATGACGTCCCTGACGTCACGGGTGGCACATGATTCTGAAGGAATGGCCCGGGTGACTGTTCCTTCAGAGCGCTTGCGCTGATGACGTCTTGGGCTGCATATATAGTGAATATCTCCTAAACGGTGCACGTTTAGGAGATATTTACAGTATCTATAGGTAAGCCTTATTATAGGCTTACCTATAGGTACAAGTACAAGATTGCGATTACAACCAATTTAGGAAGACAGTATAGAGTGAGACATGATGCCAGACAACCAAAAAAAGAGATTCCAAGTGTGTATTCACTTTACCTGTCCCAATGTCTGTGCCACTGCCCTAACTACTGTGACCCCCCTGAGGGTCTGGTAGATGGAATCACAGGGAGCGGGGCAGCCAGAATAATCTTCTCTACCCTAGACCCTAGAATGAAGATCTGTGGCATGGACATTTGGACAGGTCAGTATTATCCCTTTTCTTTAGGTTTCTTTCACACCTTCGCGTTTTTTGGTGATTTTTGCAGAAACGCACTACAGTTCATTTAACATGGTTTCCTATGAGACTATCCCATCATTCACATCTATGCTTTTTTCAGCCACTGTGTTTGTGGAAAGGGTCAAGGACTTTTTTTAAATGCAAAAACGGTGCTTTTTTTTTGGTTCAATAGACATCAATGGAGGATCTGCAGAAAAGCATGTAGTGCGCTTTTGCTGCGTTTTGCATTTTTTAATTTGCCCAACAACAAATTAGCCCAAAAAAAAGTATAAAAAAATGCAAATAGCGTGAAGATTGCAGTAAACTCACATGTGCAAAAATGCAAAACGCACAGCAAAAAGCAGTGCAGAAACGACCAAAAACAAACTGCATACGTGTGAACCAGGCCTTACAGGTATCACTTTTTTTCAAATAAATAATAAAGGAAAGCACTTGAATCCACTCAGAGATCTTATTCAATTTAAAGCATAATTCCGTCAATATGGCGGGCTTCCTTCCCAGGAGCAAAAACGTATTATAGAAGCAAACAATGAGGGAGGGTGTGAGACCATAGAAAACTCACGAATGCTCCCATCGGGACAAGAAAGCACTTTTTTTCCTCTGTACTCCAGCCTCCCATTCAGTCTTGTACGGCCTCCTCTACTGTACTGAAATAGCTTACTCTGATTTCACTGCACATTGTGAGTGTCTCACAGTCAGAGTCAGAGAAAAAATGGTCTCATGTAGATGTCAGGAAAACCTGCTCAAACTCATGCTCAAGCCCATGTTCCAGCCCGCGCTCAAAAGAATGCACATGCACACAGAACATCCCCTACCAGCCTGCCTGCAGCACTGTCTTCAGCTTTGCTTTTGCCAGATCTCCTGACCCGGATCTTTTACAGGCACCCATGCCACTCTGTGCCTTGTTATGCCCTGTCATCATCCCCAGGACAAGAAGTGTAACGGAAGCCCTCTCGTCAACACGACCTCAACCAGGTACATGACAGTAGATGTGTGGTGGATCTGAGGAATTGATTGGCTAGAGCTTCCCACCAATTTCCTAGAGATCTACTCACTGAAATGCCCTGAGACCTCTGCCTGGGAAACACTGCCAGGATGTAGGCTGGTATGTTGCTGGACTGTGCCCCCAGTTTGGGGGGGGGCAGTCAGGGGGTTCCCTGAGTGGCTGGGAACCTGAGGACTCTGATGAAATTTCAGTTACCAGCAATGAACTTACTGCCTTTAAACATCATTGCTAATCTTGGACTCAAAGGACACTTGCTACCTCTGTGGATTATTTGCCTTAATGGACACTTGCCTTTAAAAGAGAGGCACGGAATGTAGGACTGCAAGGAATGGAATGCATGGCCGGTCATGACAGTTGTGACTAAGGAAGCTTGCAAGGGTTAACTTAGCATTCAGGAGAGCTGAACAGGAAGGGGATGGCTGGTGAGTTAATTTTCAGAGGAAGGGGAGGAGTGATATAAATAGTGGTGGGCGGAGCTAAGGGGTCACTTGCAGGATTGGAACTGAAGGAGGAGGCAGTTTTCCCACCCTCCCTCCCTATTATTTAGAGTTTGGTTGGTTGTGGTGTTTCTTCTTCTGTTTTTGTTCTTTTGCAGGTATCGGATGAAGGCGTCACGACAGCAGATTGGGTCCGAAAGGGTGGCGGTGTATGGTGGTCTTTAATGGTGACGGTAAATCAGAGGTGATCTGAAAGGGGTGGGGGGCTCATCGTGTATCTGCCCCTCCGGGGTATTCCTGAACGTTGGAGGGAATACTTGTTTGTTCACTGACGGAAAGTTGTCTCCGAGAGTTCCCAGTTTGGAGGCCTGGTAAAAAGTTTAAAGGGGTACCGCAGTGATTTTGTTGCTTGGTATAAGTGGGGTCACCGCCAGAGATCACCAGATCGGGTTAGACATTTCTGTCGTTGTTTATATATATATATATATATATATATATATTTATGGTTTTATATATATATATATATATATATATATATATATATATATATATATATTTTGGTTGGAGTGTATTTCATTTGTTAATAAATAGGCTATTTACTCCAAATAAAGGTGTGGTCTCATCTCTTAAGTGGGAAGATAAAAGGGGTGGGAGTACAATGGTCATTAAGGTATGGCAGGTAAAAGGGACATTTAGGCTACACAGGTCAGGACTATGGACTTGCTGCTATTCAGGTTTAATTACACTATGGGCACTAGGGAACCTTTGTACAGGAATGCATGTGAAGCAATTACAAGAAGAATTGTTCATGTATGTTTGCATATCTTCAGTAAAGACCGTTTGTGTTCTTTTAAATGCCCGGTCAGAAGTGGTGCATTGCATGGCGGATCTAAAGAACAGGGCTTGTAACAAAGGGGGTGTAGGTTAGAAGAGGTACCATACATTTTGGTCCAGCATGTAGTTTGCTGTCTAGTGTAGGCTATAGTGCCATTGCTAGGTACAACCATATATGGGTCATTGCTTAAGTCAACCAACCAGCCAGGGAATGGGTTATTTGGCATAGGGTGACAGGTGATGTTAACTCTGGTAGAGAAGGGGGGTAAGTGCTTGGAAGGGTTAAAAATGTTTTCCAGGTTAAGAGTTGTTCGACACTTACCTGATTCGACGATTTTTCAGGGGGTGGAGTATTATAAGTATTTTCAGTTCTGGGTGGAGTCAGCAGTCGGTTGGAGGTCAGCAGGAGATAGAGAAGTTCCCGCCCTCCCGCCCTAATTTTAGGTGGTAGTTGCTGATAAAGGGGTTTTCAGTGGCGTGGGTCCTTGGCGACAGATACTTTCTATATGTAGTTATATATAGAAAATGGCTTTAAAATTTGGGACCCATCCCAGATATGGAGTCCTTCTGGCTGGGTTGATGTCAGTCAGAAATAACTGTTAATACGTTGGGGGTCCGCGGTCAGGTTAGCGAGTCCTCGAGGCAAGTTGGCGGCTGGGGACAATATACCGTATTTTTCACTTTTCCAACTCAAATTTAAGAAATCAATATTTTAAACATAGGTAAAACAGAACACATTTTATTTAGTAATTACCCTAAGGTAACGTTTAAATATCAGTATATTATGCAGGGGTTGTTCTTCCTGTTCTCTCCACTGTCTGATCATACACTCAGTGGAGGGCAAAACTGTTTCTCTACAGATCTATTCCCATGCTCTTTTGCATAGCTGGCTACATTTGGTTTGAATTTTGCAGAGTAAGACAATTGCGGCGTACACACGAAGGGACAATCCCGCGGGATTATCCGCTGGACTGAAGTCCAGCGGATAATCCCCTCGTGTGTGGGCGCCGGCGGACTTTTTGGCGCCAAAGTCCGGCGGACTTTTTGGCGCCAAAGTTTTAAGTTTGGTTTTAAAATTATCCGCTGGACTTGGCAGTCCGGCGGACAATCCCGCCGTTAGTGGGCAAGTCCGCGGGACTTTTGAAATGAACGGACTTGCCGCTCATCGGCAAGTCCGTTCATTTAGCACGTGACTTCAGGTTACGTAGCTAGCGTAGGCAGTTACTGCCGCCGCGCTAGCTCCGTGACCTGGCATGGATTTAAAGGGAATCCCCACGCCGAAAAAACGGCGTGGGGGTTCCCCCCAAATCCAAGTCAGACCCTCATCCGAGCACGCAGCCTGGCAGGCCAGGAAAGGGGTGGGGACGAACGAGCCCCCCCTCCTGAGCCGTACCAGGCCGCGTGCCCTCAACATGGGGGGTGCCCTGGGGAAAGGGGGGCCGTGCGCCCCCCCCACCCCAAAGCACCTTGTCCCCATGTTGATGAGGACAAGGGCCTCTTCCCGACAACCCTGGCCGTTGGTTGTCGGGGTCTGCGGGCGGGGGCTTATCGGAATCTGGGAGCCCCCTTTAATAAGGGGGCCCCCAGATACCGGCCCCCCACCCTATGTGAATGAGTATGGGGTACGATGTACCCCTACCCATTCACCTAAGGTGTAAAATGTAAAGTACAAAAACACACACACTTTTGAAAAAATATTTTATTGCACTGCTCCGGGGGTCTTCTTCCGTCTTGGGGGTCTTCTCGCCGGACTCCTCCGCTCTCTTCTGCTCTTTTACCTAGCTCTTTCACGAACGGAGGAGTCCGGCTACCTTCTTCGTCGTCGCCGCCGTCGTCTGGGGGTCTCGATCCGCCTTCGGGGGTCTTCCGGGGGTCTCTTCTGTTCTTGCGGCGGTCGTCGTCTTCCGCGCCGCCGGCGCCTTCTTCTTGTCCTTCTTCTTGTTCTTCTTCTTCCGATGTTGACCCGACGCTCTCTCTGCCCGGAATGCCTGTGCCGCTCTGCGCTGGGACTTATATAGGGGCATGGGGACAGGGTCACATGCACATGTCACATGGTGACCCCGCCCCTTGTGTTGTCACAGTCCCGGAGGATGCTGGGACTGTGACATCGCAAGGGGGCGGGGTCACCATGTGACATGAACATGTGACCCTGTCCCCCATGTCCCTATATAAGTCCCAGCGCAGAGCGGCACAGGCATTCCGGGCAGAGACAGCGACGGGTCAACATCGGAAGAAGAACAAGAAGGACAAGAAGAAGAAGGCGGCGCCGGCGGCGCGGAAGACGACGACCGCCGCAAGAACAGAAGAGACCCCCGGAAGACCCCCGAAGGCGGATCGAGACCCCCAGACGACGGCGGCGACGACGAAGAAGGTAGCCGGACTCCTCCGTTCGTGAAAGAGCTAGGTAAAAGAGCAGAAGAGAGCGGAGGAGTCCGGCGAGAAGACCCCCAAGACGGAAGAAGACCCCCGGAGCAGTGCAATAAAATATTTTTTTCAAAAGTGTGTGTGTTTTTGTACTTTACATTTTACACCTTAGGTGAATGGGTAGGGGTACATCGTACCCCATACTCATTCACATAGGGTGGGGGGCCGGTATCTGGGGGCCCCCTTATTAAAGGGGGCTCCCAGATTCCGATAAGCCCCCGCCCGCAGACCCCGACAACCAACGGCCAGGGTTGTCGGGAAGAGGCCCTTGTCCTCATCAACATGGGGACAAGGTGCTTTGGGGTGGGGGGGCCGCACGGCCCCCCTTTCCCCAGGGCACCCCCCATGTTGAGGGCACGCGGCCTGGTACGGCTCAGGAGGGGGGGGCGCTCGTTCGTCCCCACCCCTTTCCTGGCCTGCCAGGCTGCGTGCTCGGATGAGGGTCTGACTTGGATTTGGGGGGAACCCCCACGCGTGGGGAGTCCCTTTAAATCCATGGCAGGTCACGGAGCTAGCGCGGCGGCATTTACTGCCTACGCTAGCTACGTAACCTGAAGTTACGTTCGAAATGAACGGACTGCTCCGTGTGTGGGCAAGTCCGTTCATTTTCAAAAGTCCCACGGACTTTTGGCCGGCGGATTATCCGCTGGAGAAGTCCGTGCGTGTGTGGGCAAGTCCACACGCTCGGAAAGTCCAGCGGACCTAGCTGGAAAGTCCCGCGGGATTGTCCGCTGGACTAAGTCCGCCGGCAAAAGTCCGCACGTGTGTACGCGGCAAATCACTTACTTGTATTACCTATTTTCTAACATCTTGGGCTCAGAACACTCCGGTCCCTGTTGCATCTGCGCACTCTCTATTTCCAGCGGGATTGCATCTGCGCACTCTGCACCTCCACCCCCACCTCACGTCAGTAACATACGGCTCGTGATTGAAGGAAGCCGTTTGACAAGCTATGGGCAGCGACACTCCTGCGCGGCTGTCTCCCAGGCTGACTGACTGTGTATAAGACGCGGCTCGATTTTCAGGCTATTATTTTAGGAAGAAATAGCGTCTTATACACGGAAAAATACGGTAATGCTTACAACAGGGACTGCAGGCTCAACAAGTAATAAGGGGTCGTCAGGGACTAGCATCCGGTTACTTGTTTTGACAGATGGGATATTTTGAATATTTTATTGTTTTAAATATTTGAAATAATATGTTCATTTTACAGTTTTTATTAATAAAAGGCCGAAAGGCCATTTTACATCCACCAGGTGTCCGTGTGTTACTTTCAGGTATGTTTTTTGGGGTCATGTTTTATTGGGGTAGTAAGTTATCTGGCTACACTAGTCATGAGCACAACGCACTCCTGAACCCTACATTCTGAGCACAACACACTCCTGATCCCTGCATTCTGAGCACAACACACTCCTGATCCCTGCATTCTGAGCACAACACACTCCTGATCCCTGCATTCTGAGCACAACACACTCCTGATCCCTGCATTCTGAGCACAACATACTCCTGATCCCTGCATTCTGAGCACAACACACTCCTGATCCCTGCATTCTGAGTGTAACGCACTCCTGATCCCTGCATTCTGAGTGTAACGCACTCCTGATCCCTGCTTCCTGAGTGTAGCAAACTCCTGATCCCTGTATTCTGAGTGTAACACACTCCTGATCCCTGCATTCTGAGTGTAACACACTCCTGATCCCTGCATTCTGAGTGTAATGCACTCCTTTGAAAAGGCACAAAAAGTTTTTTTGGGGGCAGAATCGTACGTTTTTGGTCACTTAAGGCTCATTCAGAGGAGTGATCAGTCCCATCCTCTGTACAGAGGTGGCAGGTTTAATTTAGTGTTGGCACTTTGAAATAAATAAGTTGGTTTTGTGTTGCAGTTTGGGCACTCAGACTCAAAAAGGTTCACCATCTCTGACCTAGGCAATTAACAAGTGTAGCTCTCAGTGTCCCCCACTAGGGCACCTAAGCCCCACCCAAGATGTCCAGCATCTTCTAGCACTTTCCTCCCCAGCCTGACTGTTCCGTTCATTGGAATTCAGTTCTTTCATTCATGCAGGCTCAAATGCAGTCTACCTAGGAACACCTACTTTTCCAGACTGACTTTGGACCCATAAAAAGCATTTTGCCATTTGGTAAGTCCTCCCAGGAGCCAACCTAGTGCTTGCACTAAGAGCACCAAGGCATTATCTGCCTATGTTGCATAGAGAAGCACAGAAACCCAGCGATGATACTATTGGGTCTAAAATAAGTAATGTAAATTAAACCAAAAGCTTTTAAAAAAAATTTTTGATCAGCATATTGATGAACCAGGAAAGGCAAAATCTAAGCAGATTCCACTAAAGCCTTTCTGTTTCATCTAGCGCAGAGTCACCTTAAGGGTAAGTCTGCACAGTTGTGATACGATAAGACTGAATATTCAAATATTGGTTGTTTTTTTTAATATAATACCCATGCAAAAGGATCGTTTGTCCCTAAAAATTCCAGGTGAACCGAGACGGAGACAGGAATGGGATAGGAGAAGCAAGGAGGCACCTAAGAGGGACAAGGGAAGACATTGGAAAGAAGAGAAGGTGTTTTTTAAGGGACGGAAAACATCAGACGGCTGAAAGTAGGGATGAGAAAGAAGAAAGAGCAGGAGGGGGAGAGCCGTAGACAAGGAGGAATATTCTGTCACACAAGAGAATGACGAAGCTTTGCCAAGACAAGCTAATCAGAAGCGACATTTGAAGAGGTGGATTTGTCCCAGCAGCTGCCAGCCTGTTTATGTGGAGCAGATGTATTCATTTTATGCAATAGAGAATGGAGCCAAGGACCCCCACCCCCCTTCATCACGTGCACGTGGGGGGTCAACCGGCAAGCAGCTTGTTGGAAGGTAGAATTCATTCTGGAACAATCACAGAGAAAGGATAGGAAAGTGGTTGCTGGGATGAGGGTGTGATAGAGGTGTGGGGAGCCCGGGAACAGCTGCAAGGAGAGAATATATAAAAACTAAAGAGGGGGTGGCGGCAAGGTGAAGGAATGGTGGAACTTACTCACAAGTCTTTACAAGAGTCTACTCTGGATCGGGAATATTCTGTTAATCTTCATTAATTTGATGATGTTAAAAAAAATAAACATTTACAACATTTACTGTACATACACCAGCCTTTCTTAATCTATTTAAAGCGGTTATGCACTCTGTATAATTTTTTTTTTTTTTGGGACGGAATATAATATATAATATATTTATTGGGGGACTCACCTGTTCCATCTTCCATCTCGATCGCCGCCGGTTTTCGTCCGATGAAGTTCCTCGTCTTCTTCTTTTGTGCTGGGGGCCATCTTGCCTGTGGGCATGTGAAACACCCACAGGAACTTTAGATGGCCCAGCATGCACCGCCGTTACTCGCGCGTGCGCAGTAACGGCACATCTGCCGACATCTCACGAGATTTCGGCAGATGTGGCCGAAATCTCGCGAGATTTCGGAAGATGCCCGCACTGACTCCTGGGATCAATGACACCAGATCCCAGGAGACAGTGCGGCGTGACGACGATCGACGCAGAGACCCCGCCCGCCGCCGAAGAGAGAGAAGACCGGAAGTCATCAATTACAAGGTAAGTAAAAAAAAAAAAAAAAAAAAAAAAAAATTTCATTTAGTACTCTTTGCCTGATTTGGAAGGCAAAGAGATTTACTAAATGAAATGGGTGCAGAACCGCTTTAACGTAAAATAACTTTCTGGTCTCATGGAACCCCTGCCAAATAAATACTATATCTACAGCTCACAGTACATTATTGTAGTGGTCAGTAGGAAGAATGCTTCCCACATTGGTGGGAAGAATGTCCCTTATATTGGTGGTCAGTAGGAAGAATGGCCCTTACATTGGTGATCAGTGAAAAGAATGTCCCTTACATCAGTGCTCAGTGGGAAGAATGTTCCTTACATTGGTGATCAATGAGAAGAATGTTCCTTACATTGGTGATCAATGAGAAGAATGTTCCTTACATTGGTGATCAGTGGAAAGAATGTCCCTTACATCGGTGGTCAGTGAGAAGAATGTTCCTTACATTGTTGAAAAAGTGGAAAGAATGAACTTGCATTGCTGTTCAGTGGGAAGAATATCCCCCTTACTTGGGGATCAGTGAGAAGAATGTCCCTTGCATTGTGGGCCAGTGGGAAGAATGCCCTTACATTGGTGGTCAGTGGGAAGAATGAACCATACATTGGTGGTCAGTGGGAAGACTGTCCATTACATTGGTTGTTAATGGGAGGAATATCCATTACATTGGTGGTCAGTGGGAAGAATGTTCCTAATATTGGTGGTCAGTGGGAAGAATGCCCCTTACATGGTGATCATTGAGAAGAATGTCCCTTGCATTGTGGACCAGTGGGAAGAATGCCCTTACATTGGTGGTCAGTGGGAAGAATGTCCCTTACATTGGTGGTCAGTGGGAAGAATGTCCCTTAGATTGGTGGTCAGTGGGAAGAATGTCCCTTACATTGGTGGTCTGTTGGAAGAATGTTTCTTACGTTCAGTGCGGTCAGTTGAAGGAATGTCCCCCTTACAAATAAGGTAGCTAATAAGACAATTGGTGTCAGTGACTACATATCTGAGAGTAGAACATTGCTCAAGGAACATCTGGCAACATCAGGAGGAGCCCTGGTTGAGAAGGGCTGTTTCAAAAATATTTAGAGCATTTTTGAATTTCAGAGACAGAAAGAGAAAGAGGTGTGGACTGAGCAGCTGCACAGGGGCCCAATGTAACTTTTTACTGGATGTAAATCACTTGAGGGCTGGTATCTGCTCCTGCTGTCACATGGACCTGGACAACTGCTCACTTATCAGGCAGGTGATGCCCTTACCATGATCCTAGATTGCGGCCTCTGTATTTACACAGTGAATGTATTTGTGCTTGGGTAGTAGTTGAATGGGAGACCCAGAAGCCAGAACATACTTTGCAAGGCTCTAATATTTAAATACCGACTTCAAGTTTCAATTTGAAATGTGTAGGAGGACTCCACGCCAAAAATAATTAAACACTCAAAAGTATCACAAATATATAAAAAATAATAGTAAAGCTGCTCCCCTGATTGCACAATGTGGTCAATTTGGAATAATGGTAGATAGAGGGCGCTGTTGTAAAAAATAATAGTGCTACCAATAGTGGATATCAATAGATAAGTATTAATAATTAAACTAAAAAAACTAGACTTTATAGATGAAGTTGCTTAATTAGAACACAATAACGTGTACAACAGTAGTGTTCATTCACACTTGTAAGGAAAAAGTGATTAGGAAGTCCCAATTGTAACAACCACAATTTTATTGTGGACACTGAGGTCTTCTAGGTGTATGTGAAATCTTCTATGTGAATAGTAGAAATCCCTTCACCAGGAGGAAGAAATATCACCCCACAGTGCTGGATATAGAATCTGCTTACCAGATACAAATGACTTCTTTAGTTAAAAAGAGAATCATGAAGGCTTGTACAGGATTGTGCCTGCTCACATATGTAGACTGGATAACAATGGAAAAAAAAAACCCTCCCCGGATGATTAGGCATGGGATATAGAAAAAACAATGGATGCTTCCATAGCGTGATACAGTTTATTAAAAGAATTTAAAAACATAACAAAAAAGCCAAATGGCCCCTTTCATTTGTTGGTGCCCACCCGGCACTGGGGCTGCTCGATTGTCGATAGTGGTGCTTAGCGTGTGAGCCGTGAGCCACCTCCGTGGTCGGCGTGCGTTCTACCCGAACGATCGCGGCAGCCAGGGATACCAGGGATCACGTCTATTGCATTTCCGGTATCCCTGGCTGCCGCGATCGTTTGGGTAGAACGCACGCCGACCACGGAGTCTATATCCAGTCTACATATGTGAGCAGGCACAATCCTGTACAAGCCTTCATGACTCTCTTTTTAACTAAAGAAGTAATTTGTATCTGGTAAGCAGATTCTATATCCAGCACTGTGGGGTGACGTTTCTTCTTTCTGGTGAAGGAATTTCTACTATTCACATAGAAGATTTCATATACACCTAGAAGACCTCAGTGTCCAAAATAAAATAGTGGTTGTTACAATTGGGACTTCCTAATCACTTTTTCCTTACAAGTGTGAATGATCACTACTGTTGTACACGTTATTGTGTTCTAATTAAGCACCTTCATTTATAGAGTCTATACTTGTTGGCATTTTAATACATTTTTTTTTGTTTAATTATTAATACTTATCTATTGATATCCACTATTGGTAGCACTATTATTATTTACAACAGCGCCCTCTATCTATCACTATTTCAAGTTGCAATTTGCCTAACTCCTTCTTGTCCCATGTGGCTTGGTATTGGTCAGTTCAGTTAAAATACAGGCAAATCTACACTTCCCTGTACACCCTCTCCTGCCCCCCAAGACCCCCTATTGATCATTCAAGCTGCCCATCACATTAATGGACCCACAGGAAAGTTTAGAAGGCTACTGGTACTGAATTCACTAGAGATTAATCATGAGGAATAGTGAATAATCGCAAAGCAAATTAAACAATTGGTTACCTATAGAGTAAGCTACACAGAACTTGTAGAAATGCGTTGTAGGTTTGGAGCACTGTGCAATCATGAGAGATTTATTGCCACTACATGCTACTATGCTGCTTACTACCAATGGCATAACCAGTGATGTAAGTAACTGAGTTAAAATAAACGGAGTTACTTAACGCAGTTACTTTAGAGGGTAACGAGTAATCTAACTGATTACTTTTCCCCTCATGGTAACTCAGTTCCCATTACTTGGGCGGAGTTACCTCAATTACATCTACTGCCACTAGATGGCAGTAGTTTAATTCGGGTGTCCTGCCGAAAAAGTTCCCCCGCTGGATAAGGACCCCCTGTACTGCGCAAGTGCAGCGCTTGCGCAGTACGAAGGACTACAGAGCTTACGAAAATTGCCGAACCTAAACAGCTCTAAGTGAACTCTACATCGCGCAGGTGCAGTTAACATGTAATTGTACGAGGCGATGCCGTACGCTCCCGGCGTCTATCGTGTAACTAAGGGGCGGGTCTAGTATTACTGTAACCAAGGGGCGCATTTATTATTATTGTTATATATCGAGCTCTGCCCATTAATTTAACACTCGCCCTCTTCTATAGCCATCCGCCCCTTACACGATATAATAATAATAATAATAAACCCGCCCCCTACATGATATAATAATAAAAGACCCGCCCCTTGCTTACAAGCGATATCAGATCTGCCCCTTGGTTAGAGTAATAATAGAGCAGGCCCTTGGTTACACGATATATAACAATAATAATAAATGCGCCCCTTGTTTACAGTAATACTAGACCCACCCCTTAGTTACACGTATAGAATATTAAAAAAAAAGTCACAGTTACTTTGCTGCGTAACTAATTACTTTTCCAATGTAGTAACTGAGTTACTAACGCAATTAATTTTTGGGAGAAGTAATTTGTAACTTAACTAATTACTTTTTTAAAGTAAGATGACCAACACTGGGCATAACTACAGATCATCAGGCACCATAGCTACATTGTGATGGCCCCCCCCAGCCACCTCTTTACTGTGACTGATCTTAACATAAAGTATGTCTAAATCAAACACAGATAGCAGGAGAGCTGTCAGTTTAGGAGGTACGTTACTAGGTTACTAGGTACGAGTGCTGTGGACAGAAGTTGGCAGGAAGGATGGAGGGGCATCAATGCATTTTACATGAATTTTCCAGCTATTCACTCCTCCATGGGGACTGGCCTGGATATTAACTTCATCAAGACCAAAGCAGGATCTATAGACCTGCATTGGATGTGTTGACACTGAGGGACAGCCCAACACTAGAGCATTGAGGAGTCCCATCTGCCAGGAGAGCAGAAGATCAGGTAAGAGCCCCATTGCAAGGGATGTTTAAATTTTTTTTTCCTGAGATGAGTGATGAATATGTGTTATCTTCACATGGGAACACGTTTTCTATGTTTAAATTGCCCCAACAGCCCCCCTAATGGGACCCCCTTCCACCCTCAGGCCCCACTTGGACTGCTAAGGCTCTTGTTGCTCCACTGATTACTCCGTTAACTCCATCTGTTTAGTTATCAACTGCTACTTCTAGTGATTTAATAGAACTCCATTGTATAGTCCTACATCTTCTGATCTATCTTTTAATGCTCTATAAAAAAAACTGATTCCATATCATAGTCCGCTGGTATGAAAAAAACAAACTCTATGGAGAGGTCATCTTCATTATGCGACTCCGCTCTACTGTCATCCAAGTCAGGCACTTGCAGTCTGTCCCACGCTCCGCCACCTCCATTTTATAAATGCGCTAACCTCCCATCCTGTTTCTTCCAAGACATCTGTTCTTTGGAAACGTTCCTGCATTTTTTTAGATATATAACCAGAGAATTTCTCCAGGGATAGCATGTTTTGAATCCCACGCCCCCAGAGCTGGAAGCCAGCGCTTGTCTTTGGCTTAATTAGCTAATTACATGTTCTTAACTACTGGGAGGTGTTTTCAATATTTGGATGGCTTCAGATCTTCATGGTGTGAATCTTCCTCCTACAAATGTCTTTATTAGAACTTTCGCTGTTCTCCATCCTGTTTTTTTTTGTCTGTTTTTCCTATTTCTTCATAGATCGGACCATTAAAAAAAGATCACTGGGCAAATAGGGAAACCACAGAAAAGGTCCATTTGTAAGTTTTCTGAAGAAATGCCAGACCTAAATTAGGTTCTCCAATGGTTACCAGCTCCACCGACTAGGTGCAGTTATTATGACAAAGTCTTTCTCTCTGAAACGGTGAGACTACATGGTGGTGATAATAAGCCTGGGAACTCCTGTAATGGGATCTGGTCAATGGAGTCATAGATAGAGAAGCCATTGGATCACTGAATCAGTCCACTGGCCAAAATGGAAATACCGTATTTTTCGCTCCATAAGACGCACCTGACAATAAGACGCACCTAGGTTTTAGAGGAGGAAAACAAGAAAAAAAATATTCTGAACCAAATGGTGTACTAAAATATTTACCAGGGCCCATGAAATGCAACCTGACCATTGCACATAAATGCAACCTGATCATTGCACATAAATGCAGCCTCTCGTTGCCCACCACTGCAGCCTCTCGTTGCCCACCACTGCAGCCTCTCGTTGCCCACCAATTGCAGCCTCTGTGCCCATTGCAGCCTCTCTGCCCACCCATTGCAGCCTCTGTGCCCATTGCAGCCTCTGTGCCCACCCATTTCAGCCTCTGTGCCCATTGCAGCCTCTGTGTCCATTGCAGCCCATTGCAGTCTCTGTGCCCATTGCAGCCCATTGCAGCCTCTGTGCCCATTGCAGCCTCTGTGCCCATTGCAGCCTCTGTGCCAACCAATTGCAGCCTCTGTGCCAACCAATTGCAGCCTCTGTGCCCATTGCAGCCTATTTGCCATTGCAGCCTCTGTGCCCACTAATGTCCGCCTCTGGATAACACAGCGCTCTCCTCCCCGGCGCTCGTATGTCACGGAGCTGGGTCTGTGTGCAAGGTCCCGCCCCCCTAGACCGGCTCTTGTGATAGGCAGAACACTGATTCAATCTATTATCACACGAGCCGGTCTAAGGGGGCGGGACCTTGACATACGAGGGCCGGAGGACAGAGGAGGGAGAGCACTGCAGTCGCAGGTAGGACAGTCCGGCCCTGCTCACAGGCTCTCCTGCCTCTTTTCTGGCGATGGCGGTGGGGGGGGAATTGCCATCGGCGGTGGGGCGTTGCCATCGGCGAGGGGGCAGTACCTAGCATGCATTCGCTCCATAAGATGCAGAGACATTTCCCCCCATATTTCTGGGGGAAAAAAGTGCGTCTTATGGTGCGGAAAATACGGTATATGTTGGCCACTTAAAATGAAATCCATGTTAATAGCTACACTTTCAAGGTCTTTTTCTTAATTTTGCTGCCAAACATCTTTTTTTTATCGTTGGACCGCCACTATATTACTCTGTGTGACACTTTCCCAGACGTCTGGTTGGGGGCTTACACTTGTGGGTAGGCATGATGCGCTGGCGGCAAAGAATATACTCAGAGGATGAGGTGGATGAAAACAGTATATTAAAAAAGTCCCAGAAATATACAATAAGGCTCAGGGGCTGGACACAGTCAACCAGAGCCATTTAGAAACAGTAGCAGAGGATTGTAATCTTGGAATAATGCGGACAGCTTATGCAGCAAGGACTGGGAATGTGGCCTGGCTGGTCCACACCCAAATCGGGGGCTTCCTACATGGAGATAATGTAGGCACAGAAGGAATGAACCAGGTGGTTTAAATAGCCAGAAGGGGCTGGCTGACGAGCAGGAAATGATCACCAGGTGAACCACTGTGGAACGATGGGTGCTGGCAATTAACCGATAGCTGAGCAACCTAAGCACTGGGAAGGGAGGGCTGAGCCCAACCCTGACACCAGCTTACAACTTAAAGCTGAATTCCAGGATAAATACAAGAGCAATCTGTATTCCTACTGATATCATATGCTTTGTGGTAATTGAGGAATATATTTGTAGCGCTGGCTCCTGACGAGTAGGCGCTATTGTTTTTGCAAAATTAAGTTGCCTAAAGCCACAATTGGGCTTCAGGATAATTTCTCAAAATTTCTGGTTTCAGTATTAGTCCAGCTGGGTTGCACTGGGTTCTCCTTGACCGCAAGTGTTGCTGTCACCATCGGCAAGAGAAGAAACGCAGTCTAGCTGCATGCATTGAATGCCACTTACTGCTCGGAACCAGCCCAGTGGGAGTGTTTCTCCCACTGTGCATTCTGGGGGGTGGTATTTAAGGTACCGACGCCATGTTGGTGAGGGATTTTTTTCTGTCTTTTTGGTTCTGGTGGTCCTCCTGACCCAGCCCCATGGCTAACCTGGCCTGGGGTGTGGAACTATGCATCCTGTGTCTCGGGGCTGGCTGGCCCAAGGCGACGCAACTGAGGGAGAAGCCTGAGCGAATTTCAGAGATTACTGATCCAGGGATGGTCTGGTGCCGTCTCATCTGAAGGGAGAGGCCCAGCAACTGAAGAACCCCAGGGGAGGACTCTTTCAGGAGAAAACAGTGTGCAAGGCTGGTTTCTCTGAAGGAGCCTGGAGACTTAGTTGAAGGACGCAACCTGTATCAACACTCATACGGTATCGCCGGATCGGCTGAGAGAAACTGGTACCGTATGTCAGTTCTTTAAATTCATCCAAATCCCTCAGTAACGCTCAAGTGTAACTCATAAGTCTGTGGCAGAGACTTTACCGAGCAGCCCATCGGCTGCTAGGCCTAGTGAGAGAGGCCTATCCGGGGGTTGCTGGATCCAGTTTGTAGAACAGTTTTATCCTCTGGATTCTTCTAATACCTTCACCCTGCAATTTAAGTGCCGGAACTTACCCCTAACCCTCTACCCTTTATTAAGAGACTTTGTAGCTTTTCTGAATAAATAACCCAAAAGAGGATTCAGTGTCAGTTTCAACATTCTTTGGTCCACTTTCCACGGGATCCCCAAGACGGGGAAGCAAGCAGGTGAGGTAACGGTAAGCCCAAATAAAACCAGCAGCTCCTTTGGGGGTTAGTGCTACATATTTAAATTAAAAGTTTTTTGTGGCAAGAGTTCAGCTTTAACTATATAGAACTGAGCTGGGCTGCTGGATTTTGTTCAGCATTATTAGAAGGGAAAAGCCTTTAATTAAAACATTGTCCTTGCAGTGAATTGAATTTGGTGACTGGGTTTCCTCCAGTTTTATTACATGTAAAATAATGAATACATTTAGATGTAGCTGGTCTTTTGTACAAAACAAGTGCCCATTCATTATGTCTGAATCCCCCCATTTCTTATAGATGACAAGCATTTTCAGAGATAATAGGGTGGCACTTGCAAACCATAAAGTGCCCCCCCCCCCCCCCATGCCCACTGGATTTGAAGGCTCATAGTGGTGCAATGGCGAGCACTCTTACCTACTACTACTACAGAACAAGGTGATCAGCAACACGCCTGTGTGAATGCCATTTCAAAACTTCACTGGCCATGAAAAATCAATAACAAGACAACCAGACTGGTGGTTTTAGACTACACAAATGACTAAGGATTTTTTATGGACTGAAATGCGTTAGTCTGGTTCTCTTTTTACTGATGTTTGGTGTATAGGGAGGTATCGATAAGGCATTCCAGAAAGTATGTTGCTGATCATTGTTTTCAAGGTGTCAGAAGCTAACAAATACTCCATAACACTAACCAAAACACATCTCATGCACCAATATGCACCAGCAGCTTTAGTATTAGGAACGTACAGTGCCTTGAAAAAGTATTCATACCCCTTGAAATTTTCCACATTTTGTCATGTTACAACCAAAAACATAAATGTACGGTATTTTATTGGAACACAATGTGATAGATCAACACAAAGTGGCACATAATTCTGAAAGTGAAATTCTGAAATAAATTTTTTTTACAAATAAATATGTGAAAAGTGTGGAGTGCATTTGTATTCATCCCCCCTGAGTCAATACTTTGTAGAACCACCTTTCACTGCAATTACAGCTGTACGTCTTTTTGGGGATGTCTCTACCAGCTTAACACATCTAGAGAGTGACATTTTTGCCCATTATTCTTTACAAAATAGCTCAAGCACTGTCAGATTAGCGTCTGTGAACAGCAATATTCAAGTCTTGCCACATATTCTCATTTGGATTTAGGTCTGGACTTTGACTGGGCAATTCTAACACAGGGATATGCTTTGATCTAAACCATTCCATTGTAGCTCTGGCTGTATGTTTAGGGTCGTTGTCCTGCTGGAAGGTGAACCTCCACCCCAGTCTCAAGTCTTTTGCAAACTCTAATGCCGCGTACACACGGCCGGACTTGCCAACGGACTAAGCTCCGTCTTCATTTTCGATGGAAAGATTTAGAACATGTTCTATATCTAAGTCCGTCGGAAATGTCGGCAGAAAAAGTCCGATGGGGCATACACACAGTCGGATTGTCCAATGAAAAGCTCCCATCTGACTTTTTCTGCCGGAAAGTCCGGCCGTGTGTACGCGGCATAACAGTTTTTTCTAAGGTTGCCCTGTATTTGGCTCCATCCAACCTTCTATCAACTCTGACCAGCTTCCCTGTCCCTGCTGAAGAAAAGCATCCTCACAACATGATGCTGCCACCATCACATTTCACAGTGGGGATGGTGTGTTCAGGGTAATGTGCAGTGTTAGTTTTCTGCCACACATAGCGTTTTGCTTTTAGGCCAGAAAGTTACATTTTGGTCTCATCTGACCAGAGCACCTTCTTCTACAGTACATGTTTGGTGTGTCGCAAACGGCACTTCTTATGGCTTTCTTTCTACAATGGCTTTTTTCTTGCCACTTCCATAAAGGCCATATTTGTGAAGTGCACGAATAATAGTTGTCCTGTGGACAGATTCTCCCACCTGAGCTGTGGATCTCTGCAGCTCCTCCAGAGTTACCATGGGCCTCTTGGCTGCTTCTCTGATTAATGCTCTCCTTGCCCAGTCTATCAGTTTAGGTGGACCGTCATGTCTTGGAAGGTTTGCAGTTGTGCCATACCCTTTCCATTTTCAGATGATAGATTGAACAGAGCTCCATGAGATGTTCAAAGCTTGGGATATTTTATTATAACCTAACCCTGCTTTAAACTTCTCCACAACTTTATCCCTGACCTGTCTGGTGTGTTCCTTGGCCTTCATGATGCTGTTTGTTTACTAAGGTTCTCTAACAAACCTGAGGGCTTCACCGAATAGCTGTATTTTTACTAATTATGTGACTTATGAAAGCAATTGGTTCAACTAGATTTTACATAGGGGTATCAGAGTAAAGGGGGCTGAACACAAATGCACGCCACACTTTTCAGATATTTATTTGTAAAAAAATTGAAAACCATTTATCATTTTCCTTCCATTTTACAATTAGACCAACACAAAGTGGCACATATGACATAAAATCCCAATAAAATATATTTACGTTTTTGGTTGTAACATGACAAAATGTGGAACATTTCAAGGGGTATGAATACTTTTTCAAGGCACTGTACATGTTTTGAAAATCTGATCTCACGGGGACAAATAATGTTTATATTTTTTATGCACCGTACAGATGAATAAAGTTTGTGTAGCACCCTGTAGTTTAGGCAGGAAGCTCCTCACAAATTTACTTGCCAGGAGTACTTATCCTGGTTGATAGAGATCTTTTGATTTCTCCTTAAGTTTGGCCTTGTTGCACTTTTCTCTTCTACCACTAGGTGGCCGGGTACTTGGTGGTACTAGATATGAGAAGCGGTATCTCAGCCAATGGGCAGAGGTTTTCTTAAATCCCTTGGTCTGCTGGGAGAACCTATATATTCGGGTGGAGTCAGGTGATCTATGTTCTGTGACACCTGGACGGCTGTCTGGGTGGACGTGTACTGTATTGCCCGGGCTGCTAGGTCATAGATGGGACCTATCCCGGGCACATCTGGCTGCTAGGCTGTCTGAGGGCCTATCCAGAAGCAAGAGAGCAGCACAGGGTTGGGATTGCAGCTTGCAGTCCAACCAAAAGTGATGGTTCTGAGGACCGGAGAACCTGTCGTGGTCAGAGGTAGAGGGGAAGCGGTCGCCAATAAGGGACTACCCATCTTATTACCAGGGACCACAGTGAGTACCTGAAGTACCGGAGCAACATTCACACCAACTGGGGACGGTGAAGAATCTGGAAACTTCAGTCGGAATCAAGCCAGGGACCCAGCCAGTGGAGGTGACGCTTGCAGAGCAGCCTTGTGTGTCAATCTAGGGACCGAGCGGGCCAGCATGGGTGAAGCTTGAGAGGTAGAGTGCCAAGCTAGAGACCCAGCAGAGAAGCGGGGGTGACGCTTGAGGAAGATACCACTGTGAAGATTGGAGGAGCTCAAGGGATTCAGTGGCAGTGAATCAGAGGGTCTAGTGAGAGACCAGAAGCTCAGTGTATGGAAGAACTACAAGAAGTTGTAGTGACTGTTGCCATAGGAGACAGCATTCCTGCACGTGCAGATGTGGTTTCTTGCTGGAGGCCTTTCACTGCACGGTTGTCCTTCTATTGAAGTCTCAGAGTCTACTAATTGAGTTTGCAACTATCTAAGGGTGTCCTGGCCCCAAGACTCTTTCCCCCCAAAATAAAAAAGAGAAATAAAACCTCTTTTACATCCAAGAAGTATCTGGCGCCCAATGACTTTCACCATCTTTGCACCCACTATGCCTCACAACCCACTACATACAGAAGGATCTCAACTATCCCTGGCCCTGGAGGTTCTCATTAGACCGAAGGAGGCCTGGGACCTTGCTACATTTGTTTTTATTTTTTCAAAGCACGTGACTATGTTATTTGTTAGGATTTCCAAGAAATGTAGGGTTTGATGTGTGGATGAAATGTGTTCTTTTTTATTGGTTTCTGTATAGTATTATACATAGCACTCTAAAGCCCCATACACACGGTCGGATTTTCCGATGGATTCTGTCCTATCGGACAATGTTGTCGGAAATTCCAACCGTGTGTAGGCACCATCGGACATTTTCCATCGGATTGTCCGACGGACAAAGTTGTATCTCCTGCTCTAAAAATTTTCCGACAACAAAGTCCGATCACACCAATTCCGATCGTGTGTAGCGAATTCCGACGGACAAAGTGCCACGCATGCTCAGATCACATTACAAGACCAAAGCTATTGGCTACTAGCCTCTACGTAGTCCCGTCGTAGGCAACAAACGTCACCACGTTCAGAATGATCGGATTTTCCGACAACTTTGTCCGACCGTGTGTATGCAACACCAGTGTCGGACTAAATCCGTCGGACCAAATCCGATGGATTTTGTGGTCGGATTTTCCGACCGTGTGTATGGGGCTTTACACCTATTCTAGGATGCAGCTTGTTAATTATCACCTTTAAATAAACACATGCACATAAATGAATCTTTACAACGTTTTTCTTATTCTAATTGTTTTCACACCTGTTAAGATAAAGCTTTGATTGAGAATGACAAGGAGTCCTTGGTTGGAACAAAGGGCAATTTCCGTATAGCCAGGACACCAGCCATAACATGGGTTGTCTTATGATATCAAAGCAGGTGACATTATCATATGCTTCAATTTAATTGTATAAGCCTACCATTGAGATTAGAGTATTGACGTACACTATATTACCAAAAGTATTAGGACACCTGCCTTTACACACACATAAACTTTAATGGCATCCCTGTCTTAGCCCCTAGGGTTCAATATTGAGTTGGCCCACCCTTTGCAGCTATAACAGCTTTAACTCTTTTGGGAAGACTGTCCACAAGGTTCAGGAGTGTGTCTATGGGAATGTTTGAGCATTCTTCCAGAAGCACATTTGTGAGGTCAGGCACTGATTTTGGACAAGAAGGCTCGCATTCTCCTCTCTAATTTATCTCAAAGCTGTTCTATCAGGTTGAGGTCAGGGCTCTGTGCAGGCCATTCAAGTTCCTCCACCACCAAACTCGCTCATCCATGTCTATTTGGACCTTGCTTTGTGCACTGGTGCACAGTCATTTGTAACAGGAAGGGGACAACCCCAATCTGTTCCCACAAAGTTGGGAGCATTAAATGGTCAAAAATGTCTTGGTATGCTGACACCTTAAAGGAGTTGTAAAGGCAGAAGTTTTTTTTTTATCTTAATGCATTTTATGCATCAAGATAAAAAGCTTTCTGTGTGTAGCAGCCTGCCCCTAATACTTACCTGAGCCCCATCTCTTTCCAGCAATGTACACGAGTTCCTCGGCCATCCGGAACTCTCCCTCCTGATTGGTTTAGACATAGCAGCGGTGCCATTGGCTCCCGCGACTGTCAAAGTCAGTTAGCCAATCAGGAGAGAGAGGAAGCGGGCTGAGTGTCAGCTCCATGTCTGAATGGACACATGGAGCTGGTGCTCGGCTCGGGTGCCCCCATACCAAGTCGCTTGCTGTGGGGGCACTCAACAGGAGGGAGGGGCCAGGAGCACCGAAGAGGGACCAGAGAACAGGAGGATCTGGGCTGCCCTGTGCAAATCCACTGCACAGTGCAGGTAAGTATAACATGTATAAATGCTTGAAATATATCACTCTGTGTGTAACAAATCTATATAATATATGAACTTCACCTTAGTTCCAGTGAAGGGAACTCCTAACGTGATTTTAAAGTCTTGTTTTTTTTTTTTTTTTTTTTTATAACATGTCTGTTATAAAAAAAAAAAATAAACTTTTAAAGACTTTAAAATCACTTTAGGAGTTCCCTTCACTGGAACTAAGGCTATGCCCAACCCCTGAAAAACAACCCCACACCATAACCCCCCCTCCACCAAATGATTTGGACCAGTGCACAAAGCAAGGTCCATAAAGACTTAAGTTTGGGGTGGAGGAACTTGACTGGCCAGACCCAACAATGCAGGCAAGCTGAAAGCCACTATCAAAGAAACCTGGGTTTCCATAACACCTCAGCAGTGCCACAGGCTGATACCCTCCATGCCACGCTGCATTAATGCCGTAATTAATGCAAAAGGAGCCCCAACCAAGTATTGAGTGCATACTATACTGTACATGGACATTCTTTTTCAGTAAGCCAACATTTCTGCATTAAAAATCCTTTTTTTTTATTGGTCTTATGTAATATTCAAATTTTCTGAGATACTGAATTTTGGGTTTTTAATAGCTGTAAGCCATAATCATCAAAGAAATGCTTGAAATATATCACTCTGTGTGTAACGAATCTATATAATATATGAGCTTCACTTGTTGACTTGAATTACTGAAATAAATTAACTCTTTGATGATATTCTAATTCTTTGAGATGTACCTGTATATTTGTCGCTATAAGTAACTCAGATGGTTTTCTATTAGATGCTTTGCTATCTAATGCTCATTACACACGATCGGACTTATCGGCAGACTAGGTCCGGCGGACCAGAATGCGTCGGACAATTAGATCGTGTGTGGGCTCCAGCGGACTTTTTTTTCCCAAAAGTCTGACGGACCTAGAAATAAAACATGTTTCAAATCTTTCCGACGGACTCGAGTCCAGTCGAAAAATCACCTCATCTGTGTGCTAGTCCGACGGACTAAAACCGAGGCTAGGGCAGCTATTGGCTACTGGCTATGAACTTCCTTATTCTAGTCCGGTCGTACGTCATCACGTTCGAATCCGTCAGACTTTTGGAGTGATCGTGTGTGGCCAAGTCCGTTTGTTTGAAAGTCCCCGTACCTCCGCTGCAAAGATTGTCGGACTTAAGTCTCATACACACGATCGGACCATGGACCAACTTTTCCATGGATTTTTGTCCAAAGGGCGTTGGCCCCAAGTTGGTATTGCATACACACGGCAGGACTTTTTCAGCCAACTTTCACCAAATCACTTGGTTTTTCTGCTCTTTACCGCCACCTTTGGTCAACTTCTGTATTGTTGTCTGATCTTTTGCATTGGTTTTGCATTGGTCTGTACAAAAGTCCGTTGGTTTTGTGTACACACGGTCGGACTTTGGTCCATTGGACTTTTGTTGGCAGAAAGTTGGTCCGTTCCCACAGCCAACAAAAGTCTTATGAAACCTGGAAAAAGTTGGTCCGATGGAGCGTACACACGGTCGGATGTTGGTCCAAAACAGCTAATTTGCGTGTTGGTTGTCAAAAAGTCCAATCGTGTGTATGGGCCTTATGTCTGTCGAAAAGAATGATGTGTACGCAGCATAAGAGACAGTGAACATTTGAGAAACTTCCACCTTACTGTACAACTGTACAAAAAAATTTGTGTCCTGACATACTATGACAGGTCCAAGTAAATAACCAGACTTAAAATCTTTTGTAACAATTTCACAAACAATGCAGTTCATCTTGGGTGACCTCCTCAATCTTCTATCATTTTCTGTCTGCTTCAATAAACAAGAAAACGTTCCCAAATTCAGAAGTAGAGTTGACATTTGAAAGTATATTATGTTAGAACTGAGTTTCGCAATGACGGCTATCAGGCAAAGATCTGTGAAGTACCAAGGTGGTGGATGGGTGTTTCATTTGGTAGCATTTTAAAGGAGGCATACTAATGGTCCTCTTATTTAAAGCTTGGAAACAAATATTTTACTGGCTTCAAACATGGCAATTTTCCGACAATTTCAACCTCACCTTTCAATTGCAAAAATGATCAAGCAGCTGATCACAATCTACCTCCAATTTTTTTGATTGTTTAGCCGTTTTAATAAAAAACTTCTGGTAATAGTCTGCCTGGACCTATTCATTTATTTTTGTGATGGAAAGCTGTTGGAAAAATAGTTAAAATTGACTAAAAGTTGCCATATGTGTGTTCAGAATTTGTGCTCATGAAGCTTGACACCTTGTTCCCTGTGGATACTCTGCCTGCCATATGCAAGGCGTCTAGCTTTCACCTCGGATGAAGACCCGGGGCACTTGAGGTTCAGTTGACCTCTCGTACGCAGGAATTAAAATACACGGCAAATCACCAAGTTTACACATCAAAGTCTGTTTATTGCATGTCATTGGAACTGCCAAATTATACATTGAAAGGGTAAATGAGTTTCTAATAATTTTGAAATGATAAATGCAACGAAAAGGTTATCTGGTTTTCCTCACCAACGAAATAATCAATAACTATGGAATTGGTTTGCTTTCTCAATGACAGTCACATATTTTAAAATCTCGTGACACAATGTCATTATGGGGTCACACATGATACTATATACCAAATTAAAACCTTTAAAGAGGATTATAGGCAAAATGTGGCTTCCCAATGAAGCACCCCTTTGATGCGCACAAGCAGAATAGAACCTCCAGAAGCAGGGGCGGTCTACCATTTTACCCCAGGGCTGAATTCATGCCTAGAATGGTAAACTGAGAATGGATATTGGGCGCCAGTGACTTTTCTCTTCTTAACTACTTCAATACTGGTAATTTTCACTCCCTTCCTGCCCAGGCCAATTTTCAGCTTTCCTTTACCTTACAGGTCACCTCTGTTGACCCGTGCCCGAGCAAGACGACAACATGAATCTTTTAGGACCTAAACCTGATGTAGGCCTCTGGAGCATCATTGTCAGAGAAGGCCTTTGTCCACCCATACTCGACATGCTATTGTGTGCATGCGCGGCAGACTGGCGCTCCGCGGCACGCACATGCACGACTCGATGGTGCGGCGTGCACGTGTACGCAATAGCACACGTGTGCGCGCAGTGGCTCGCGAGTGTGTGCCGCGGCTCGTGAGTGTGTGCCGTGGCACACACGCTATGGCGTGGCTATTTCAGACAGCTCTGGCGTCCAAACGGGTTGCTGTTTTTTTCGTCAGCTTCCTGTTTGTACCCTGCTTCCTGTTCCTGCCATATCTGATAACCTGTTGTGACCCGGACCGTTCTCTGACTACGCTGCTGCTCTCCTTGATCTGACCCTCGGCTTGCTTAACGGACTTGCTCGATCTGCCTACACGTGTTTGACCCTCGGCCTGTTCAACGGACTTGCTTACCTGCTTACGGATTTGACCCCTGGCCTGCTTCACAGATTTGCTTACTAGTATTCACGGACTTGACCTCTGGCCAGTTTCACGGACTTGCTTACTGTCTTCTGTGCCTAATCCCTTGCTGTGTTCCGGACTGTCCGCTAAACCTTGCATCGGACCCCCAGACAGTTCCTGAACCTCAGCTCAGCTCCTGTACTGTTCTACAGACCCGTTCAGGAACTACACCTGCTGGTGGCCCGTGCCTCTGCGCGCCACCCGTTCCCTGTATCACCTCCGGGGGACGGGGTGCGCGTGGTCGCAAGGGCGAACCGTTCTTGGCATCTCGGCCTCGGTAAGTACTTCTTGTGACAATCATTCTCTGTGGTGGAACAGTGGTATGAATTACAGTTATGACATATGAATGGATCCAACAAGAAGAACAGGGTAAGATATCTGGTACCTTCTCAGTAAATACAACCATGTTGGAAGAAATGGCATACTTGGTGACCCCGAATAGTGTCTTCTTATCTGCATATCCACCTCCGGCTCTCGCCCCACTCCAGTGATTTTTAGTATCTCACTAACAGACAGATCCTTTCTCTTTTATTATATACGAATGTTCCTATGAAGCCACCTGCAGTATGCATTAACTTACACAAATATACTCACCTGAAATGTTGGAAAAGGGTTTTCAGAGCACCACCAGGAACATTGGTAACTCTAACTGCATGCAAGAAGCTGCTATAAGGTATTGGTTTGATGGAAAGGACACTGCTTGGAGCAAGGACAGATACAAGCTACTACAGGATTTAACCCAACGCCAACACTCCAGACAAAACAATTTAAAACTGCTGATGTGTTTACAAGGGTATAATTTCAAGAAAGCCTGTTCAGCTCCACCAGGGTATTATTTCATTTGTGGTAAAAAGGCTTATACTTGGGTTCCATTAAATTCCATGGTGGTTTGTTACTTTGGTAGAGTCATACCCGTTACTTGGTACATGAAGGATAATGAGTTTAAGGAAACACAGGTACATAAGATACCTATACACTTCCAGCATAGGAGAGATCTGCCAATTCAATCCGACACTGGCATCATAGAGGAGACCAGTGAGGGTGATGAAGTGGCAGATGATGATGAGACGGAGGTTGTTCAGTTACCCACTAACATACCAGAGAATCCCGAGACTAATGATGATGAAAGAAGTGATGTTGCATCACATAATAGAGTAATTAAACCTCTGTTCTCTATACCATGGTAAACAGGTGTTGCATTAAGAAATCCTTCAGTTTTATCATCGATTTGGCAGAACTGATGGATAATATTACTGCTCTATATGACAAAAACTTTGTAGTTCTTTCTACTGAACTAAAGATGGTAAAAAAGGATTTACTCCAGTACCGATTGGTGTTGGACTATCTCACGGCCAGTCAGGGAGGGATGTGTGCCATAGTGGGAACAGGATGTTGCAATTATATAGGAAATGATACGAAGGCTGAGGATGCCATCATTTCCCATATAGAAAAAGTGCAACTAGGTTTCAGGAAAGAGCATACTGAAACTGCTTGGGTTGAAGGAAGCTGGGAGAACTGTCTCTCATGGCTTAATCCCCTCAACTGGTCTTCTGGACTTGAAGGGTGGCTTTCTGGCATATTACACAGCATATTATATATAGTGGGATTTATTGTGCTTATAATTCTTATAATTAAATGTGCACCAATGTTGTGCAAATGTTGTTTGAAAATGATTGCAAAAGTTTGTACTAATACTCGCCCTTCTGAACCCTCAAGTCACGCATTATGACTGCCTATGAGATGGTAGCTCGTATACCTGAAGGATGGCCTAGAGACACAGAGAAAGTTTAGAGACACAGAGGAAGTCTAAAGACACAGAGGGAGCCTAATACTGAAGAGTTGGAACTACAGGAGGGATTGTTAAGACATCGAATATCTGGAGTCCGGAGTTCCCCCTATTATTGAACTGTATATTGAATAGGTTCTTAGGAGTCTGGAGTTCCCCCTTTAATATGTAATCAACTACTTCAGTATTAGGCAATGTTGCGAAATGAAATGTGCTGCCAAGTGGTGTCTGGACTAGTTTGGCTGTACATTGGCCCTTTTATGGGAAAGAGCTATCATAATAAAAAGTCCCAGTTGGATGAACCCTCATGTGTCACTATAAAGGCCCATACACACGATCTGACTTTTTGACAACCAACATGCAAATTAGCTGTTTTGGACCAACATCCGACCCATGTGTACGCTCCATCGGACCGACTTTTTCCAGGTTTCATCTGACTTTTGTTGGCTGTGCGAACGGACCAACTTTCTGCCAACAAAAGTCCGACCGTGTGTACACAAAACCAACGGACTTTTGTACAAACCAATGCAGAACCAATGCAAAAGATCAGACAACAATACAGAAGTTGACCAAAGGTGGCGGTAAAGAGCAGAAAAACCAAGTGATTTGGTGAAAGTTGGCTGAAAAAGTCCTGCTGTGTGTATGCAATACCAACTTGGGGCCAACGCCCTTTAGTCAAAAATCCACAGGAAAGTTGGTCCGATCGTGTGTATGAGGCTTTAGATTTATGAAATATGACAATATAATCTAGCGGTCAAGATGACCATATGTAATGTAGAAATAATTAGTTAAGGATGAGTTGTGCTTTGGTATCATGCCATACATAGACAAACGTTCTGCAATCTCTGTATAAAAGCTGAAGACATATTTGTATCAGGGCCACTCCCCATTGAGCTGTGGACCAGCTATGCTGCAGCTGTATCTGTTATCCGTATGTATAATTGTTATTCTGAAGTAAACTAGTATCAAGCAAGAATGCTTCTGGATCGTTGATGTCTTTAATTCCAAAGGCCAACTTAAGGCCAACTTAACAGGAGCTGTCGCACTTTAAATGGCAATTACGTGGTCATGCAATACTGTACCCAAATAAAACAATTTTCATTTTTTCCCCACAAATACAGCTTTCTTCTGGTGGTATTTAATCACAACTGGGATTTTTATTTATGCCAAATGAAAAAAGACCAAAAATGTATTTTATAAAATATTGCGAATAAGTCAGTTTTCTTCTTCACTGATGTGCGCCGATGAGGCGGCACTGATAGGCACTGATAGGCGGCACTGATGGGCACTGATGAGCAGCACTAATGGGCTCTAATAGGCTGCACTGATGGGGTTGCACTGATAGATGATGATCAGTGCCCTTATTATCAGTGTAAACAATGTGCTCACAAGCTTGCTGGTTATTGGCTCTCTTTTCCTCCCAAAGACACAGCATGGATAGAAAGGACTGACAACAACTGTCAAGTCTGTTTACATGTGATCATCTGTGATTGGACACAGCTGATCATGTGGTAAAGGGCCACTGTGATTGTACCTTTACCCCGATTTGTGAAGGCCACAACAGTTACAGAGCATCCCCGATGCGCACAGCAGGAGGTGCACAGGGGGCTGGGCTCTGGGAGGACGTCAATTGATGCCCTCCCAGAACTGGACAACTGCGCTGTAACCATCTTTTGGCTATAGCGTGGTCAGTTAAGGAGGTGAGGGTTAGGGGTACCAGATACCATAGCATATCACTTACAGACTCTCTAAGGCTGGATTCACACCTATGCAGTTTTAGTGCTTTTTGCATTTTGCAGATTTGCACTACAGTCCATTTAACATTGTTTTCTATGGAACACGTTCTGTAATGCAAATCTGCAAAATGCAAAAAGCACAAAAAATGCATAGGTGTGAATCCAGCCTAAAGGCAGGTGTCCCAATACTTTTTTTGAATATAGTGCATGTATGTGTGTATATATATATATATATATATATATATATATATATATATATATATATATATATATATATATATATATATATATATATATATACATACATACATATATACACATATACATATATATATATATATATATATGTGTATATATATATATATATATATATATATATGTATGTATGTGTGTATATGTTTATATATATATATATATATATATTTATTACATTTTTGTTTGTTATTTTTATTATTACATCTTATATATTATTGCTAATTATTCATGTATTACAGTAATATATTATATTAATATATTAAATTAAATCCATATCTTTAAATGAGATATCTCTTTTGAGCTTGAAAGTAGTTGACTCTTTGATTTTGGAATAATTGCTGGCCAGGGTGAGCCATCCCATGGTATCACATGACCTTTATTTGAGAGTCTACCATATAGATATCCCCTAAATCTGTTATAAATAAAGAGATAAAAGTAACTATTATCTGAACGTCTGTTGCTGTTCTCTGTCTCCTTCACCTCGCTAGAACAAGGCAAAATTCTCCTCCTGGATTTCAGCAGAGATCAGCATGTATCTGCTCCGGCTGTCACTTCTCCCTAACACAAGAGGGGTTCTATGTCTTTATCAAACAGACACAAGCTCCTGCAGGCCATCCTTTTCTTGCCTCCTAATTTTTCAAAACGCTGGCGTTGCATACAGTAAACTAAAAATGATAATATTTTTTTTTCTCATACAGAAGCTGCCGGGCTCCTTACGCCCAACACTTTTCTTGACCAATGCAGTTTAAAGGAAAAAAAATAAATAAAAAATGTTTAACCCTATTTTCCTTTGTAGATTCCTATACATTCCCAAAGCACTGGCTGCTTATTTTGCAGAGTTATATCAGGTGGTCAGATTAAATGCAGTTTTTTGTCAGTTGCTCAATACATACCTCAAAGTGAAAATAATGCTGGGAATGCTGTCACATTTGCTTGTGCTCTCAACCAACCTGTCAAACCATCCAATGGCTGGTGTCATAACTGATCACATGTGCAGCATCATGGCAGTTGAAGATCAAACGGAGGCTAAGATGGCAGCTTCCTGGGATAAACACGATAGGAGGGTTTAGTTCCGATTTAACTAAGGTCCCTTTTACACCAGCAGACCAATCGGGTCCGCCTGTCTGTTTTTCAGGTGGACCCGATTGGACCATCCATAGCTGTCTATGGAGCAACGCTGACACCTGCCGGCATCCAATCCAATCCGGTTTGCTAAAAACAGACTGATAGGGATACGTTCCCCACCCATCCGGTGGATCGGATGACAGTTGGATAGACACAGACAGGCGGTCCATTTCCATCTGACCGCCCCATAGAGAACAGCGGGCCGTGTCACCCTCCATGCTCAACGGGGATCCTCCCTTTGCCATGCAAGTGCCTCCGTATTCAAACAGATGTTGCGAATAATCCCTGTAATATGGCCAATATGTTCATTAACATCATCTAGTGGCCATAATGTAATATTTTCCTGATTGCGCTACTTCAGGAAAATACTGCATTATGGCCACTAGATGTAGCTGGCGATCATAGGAAATAAACATATTAGACACAATAACGCAGGCATGTCCAAAGTTCGGCCTGTGGGCTAATTGCGGTCCGTGTTCCGCTTTTATATGGCACCACTGGTAATATAAATTTATATATCTTTTGTGGCCCCCAACGAATCCCTGCGCACCGCTCAGGACTAAGGATGAGCTTGGGTGTGTTCACAACTCCGCGTGCCCAAGCCCGTCGGAAAGCTGACAGCGTGCATCGCTAATGCCGGTCCGCAGATGCAGCGACCAGGAAATGTCTCAGTGCCTGTGATTGGCGCTGCGCGCTGTCAGCTTCCCGGCGGGCTCGGGCACGTGGAGTTGTGAACACACCCGAACTTATCCTTAGTCCTGAGCATGGGGATTCGTTGGGGCCACAAAAGATATATATCCGAATAACACGCCCAAGCTCATCCTTATGCCGCGTACACACAAGCAGATTTTCCGTCTGAAAAATCTTGGATGGTTTTTCCGACGGAATTCCCCTCAAGCTTGTCTTGCATACACACAAAAGTTTGCTGAACTTTCGACTGTCAAGAACGCGGTGACGTACAACACTACGACGAGCCGAGAAGATTAAGTTTAATGCTGCCGAGCATGCGCCGAATTGTTTCCGAGCATGCGTAGGAATTTTGAGCATCGGAATTTCCGATCGTTTTTTTTTCCAACTGAAAAATTGAGAAAAATTGAGAACCTGCTCTCAATCTTTTGCTGGCTGGAATTCAGCAAAAGTCTGATGGAGCATACACATGGTCGCATTTTCCGACTAAAAGCTCTCATCTGTCTTTTGCTGGCCGAATTTCCGATCGTGTGTACAGGGGCATTAGACTCTCATTTAATGTCAGTTGGTCTAAATCAGTTAGAAATATATTGCACAACAGGTATACTTGGTGTTATGTTCCTGTTCATATTTTTTGAACTTAAAAGTTGACAGACCTGCCTTACCCCCATCATCGGATCGCATCGTATTGTCTATAAGTGTACAGTGTACTTATTGTGTGTCTGTCCTCCACTAACTGCCTTTGTCTTTTTTTTTTTTTTGTAATGTGAAGAGAAAATTGTGTCTGGCACATTATACTTTACATAAAATAGTTAATTTGCATTTAATTTTAATGGTTCAAAGAATGTCAGGCAAAATGGTCGGCCCTCACGCACGTTCACCTCATCAAATCTGGCCCTCCTTGAAAAAAGTTTGGACACCCCTGCAATAACGGGATTACTTACAATGGCGGTGCGAATGCTGAGGCATTCGTACCATAATTTTTCTTATAAATAGACTCCTAAGTGTGAAGTTTGCGCAAAGGTAGACTCCCCTCTTCCCCTCACTGGAAATTAGAATTTTTATTTGAGGCCAAAATCTATAAAATATGGAAAAGAGGCAGAAACATGGAAACAGGGTGGAGATAATTTATTTAAAAAAAAAAAAACGGCATGTGGTTCCCCCCTTTTTTAAACCACACCCTTTTTTTAAAAATGCTTTTATTATGGCTTCTCAGATACAAATCAAGTCGTCTCAGCATATTTACTGAACTTATCAGGGATACAATAAGACAACACATAGTCGACATATACCAAAGACAGGGAACAGATGAGACCAATGAATATGTTTGCTGACTGCTTGTATACAGCATAGCATATACTACAGGATCGAAATCAGCGAAACCATGGTGCCTTATGGCCCAAGAGTAATCACACCAAAAATCAGTCAGTGACATTATAGCTGATGAAACTGAGTACCGTACATACAGAAATATAAGAAAACAGGTATGCTGGCATATCTAATGTACACACGTTCGACCATATGTATGCTCCATCGAACATTTGCTGATGGAATTTTCAGCCACAAATGTTTGAGAGCAGGTTCTCAAATTTTCCGCCAACTCCACTTTGTTGTCGGAAATTCCGATCATTTATACACAAGTCCGTCGCACAAAAGTTCACGCATTGCTCGGAATCGAGCAGAAGGATCCGCACTGGCTATTGAACTTCCTTTTTCTCGGCTCGTCGTACGTGTTGTACGTCACCGCGTTCTCACGTTGGGAATTTCCGACAACATTTGTGTGACCGTGTGTATGCAAGACAAGTTTGAGCCAACATCCTTCGGGAAAAAAAATTGTCGGAATGCCGATCGTGTGTACGAGGCATAAGACTTATGTCTCATTGATTTATCGCCAGGTATTATCATGTGACTCATAACTTCCGAGAAGTCTACCGATTTTTATATTTAAAGCTACAAAAGCTAGGTAGCAAGAGTAAGCCAAGTGATAAAGAAAGGGGGGGGGGGGGTGAGCAGATGGGACACTCTTCCAAAAGGTAAACAGAAGACCCAACATGAGAATCTGGGCTTCTGCCTGGTTTAGCTCAGTGAGGACTCAGAACAAGTAATATCCTGCAAATACATTTCTGTACATGTGAAGTATCTCCAGGGCCTCCACTTGTCTCTGAAATGTTCTTCAGCATTCTGGAGTGTAGCTTTCAGTTCCTCCATACGGTGGATATCATTGATTTTAGAGTACCACAGGGCTCTGGTCGGAGCTGTCTCCACAATGCAGGCACACAGACCCTCACTGCATTGAGTAACTGCATAGTAAGAGTTTTTTTTTATACTTCCGAAGGGGTCTTTCTGTCAGGTGGAGCAGACATGCGGCCGGATTTCCGTTCAAAACAACAAAGGTCAAATTTTTTATGGTGGTCATCACCTCCTCCCAAAAAGGTCTCAAAGCGGAGCAGGACCAAAAAATTTGGAATATTGTGCTGACCTCTGCATTGCACCGCTAACACAAGTCAGGGATAACACCATCCATCTTGTAGAGTACATAAGGTACTCTGTAACATCGGGATACAAATTTATACCCGACTTCCTGATATTGGTTCGCTATGGAAAATTTGTGAGCCTAGAGGAGAGTATTTTCAACTTGTGGTGTAAACTGAGTGTCTAGATCAGCTTCCCAATGGTGAATACCATTGGTATGAATTTAAAGATGGTACTCCACACAATAAAAAAATACATGAGGTTTCTCATGAAATCCATACCAAACCCTTGGAATTTAGTACAGATTTAAAGATGGTACCCCACACACACAAAAAAAAAATAAAAGAGCTGTCCCAGGAAATCCATACCAGACCCTTTGGGTCTGATACAGATTTTAAGGGTGACCTTACGCAAAATAAAAATGCATGGGGTCCCCCCTACAAAGCTATACAAAATGCTTAATACAAGCATGCAGCCTGGCTGGTGAATAAAGGGGGGCTAGCGTGCCCCCCATATTCCTAAACCATAAACTCTCAACATGTGGGGGGGGGGGGGGGGGGGCATGGCCGGATTAACATAGGGGCTATTGGAGCTGCAGCTTCAGGCCCCTTACCTTAAGGCCCATTTTAAACAAAAAAAATCAAAAAAATCAAAAAAAATAAAATAAAAATTATTGTCTTTGAGGGTCGTGACTCAGCAACCAGGGGTCACATGGGGGTAGGTTGCTAAATGTCTACCCCACAACTGGTCAAAATTTGGGGCTCCTATCACCTATGGCCCTGGAGATACGGGGCTCCTTACGCAGCCTGTCAGAAGCTACATACGGATCGGCTGGTTTAAATACAAGCTGGCACACTCTGTTTGCAGCAGACTGAGAGGATGAGCTCACAGTGCCTCTCCTCACTTCTTGTCAGAGGCACTGAGCTCAATGGACAGCTTGGAGCCTGCAGAGTTTGACAGGTAGCATCGCCTGTCAAACTCGCTCGCAGTAGCAGCATAGTCCAACAATGTAAAACTGCCATTCCCAACCTGCAGATGACAGACCCTACTCCAAAAGATATCATTCCCAATTACTCCCCCCCACCCGCTGATTGATATCCCTCCAACACCCCCCTGCTGACAGACCTCTCTCCCCAGCCTCTCCCTACACACCCTCTCACCTGCTGACCTGTGAATGGGGGAATCAATCCTGCAGTGTTATTGTGTTCTGCCAGTGGGGAGCCTTCCCTACCCACACAATACAATCATCAGTGTTGCTAACTATAGCTGGCAGCACTGACTGTCTTGGGAAAAACCTGACAGGCTGGTTGTACTCAAGTCGATTAATAGATTGACTTGTGTACAACCAGCTAGCCCATACATAGATCGACTATGGCTGGTCTCTGCTTAATTGGCTTAATTTCAATTCATGTATGGCTCGCTTAACCACTACGCAGTCCCTAAACATCCTTCCACAAACCTTTACATTTTTCCTTCCCAGATTCCTACATCTTCCTCTCCTGTACATAGTGCTCACTGTCATACCCTCCACACCCCTCTCCTATACATAGTGCCCACTGTCATACCCTCCACACTCCTCTCCTGTACATATTGCCCACAGTCATACCCTCTACACTCCTCTCCTGTACATACTGCCCCCATCATACCCTCCACACTCCTCTCCTGTACATATTGCCCACAGTCATACCCTGTACACTCCTCTCCTGTACATACTGCCCCCATCATACCCTCCACACTCCTCTCCTGTACACACTGCCCCCATCATACCTTCCACACTCCTCTCCTGTACATACTGCCCACTGGCATACCCTCCACACTCCTGTCCTGTACATAGTGCCCACTGTTATACCATCCACATTCCTCTCCCTCACCTGCACATACTTTCCACTTTTATACCATCCATACTCCTCCCCTATGCCTCTTACACACAAAAACAGTTCTTTAAAATTATATTAAATGTCCTCAATATTACCAGCTCTAGAATGGGCACACTTTTGTTCTATCTTCACCCTTTCTTCCTTCCGGGTTCTGTGCCTTTGGTCACTTGCCTTGACTGGGCTGTGTTGCTGTCACTTCCACGCATGCTCATTCGCATCCTCTCTCTCTAATCCCCCCTCTATTTCTCATCCTCCCTCCCTTACCCCTCACCACTCTCTCATCCCCTTTCTCTCTCTCTCTCATCCTCCCTCTCTCTATTTAATTGAATTTGTTATAACAAAAAAATGTTGCATTTTTAATTATTATTATTTTTTTTTTTTTATAAAAAGCCCCACCATAATCCTTAGCACCAGGCCCATGATGTTCTTAATCCGGCCCTGGAGGGGGGTTCCTTGCCAGGGGGACCCCTCTGGCAAAGCACATTGTCCACATGTTGATCCCATGCCTCATGCTAAAATGCATAAAACATTTGTTAAACGTACAACAAAAGCAGACAACAAAAATAGGAAACGTAACCTCATTCCTTCTCATTTTTGGGCACACCTCCATTCCTGGTGGCAGGTGTAGAGGACGAACCTCAGTATGTACAGGTGAAGATTTTAGCCTAAAATTTGCACTTGCAGAGAGCCGAGCGTACTACAATGAGTGAGCGGTAGTGAGCATGTCAGGGCTCCCACTTGGCAATTCACATGACATAAACTGAATGTATGTGTATTTCAGACTTCAGTCGTCAGTTGCGGTGAAGGTAATTAGTATTCTACAGAATCGTAGTGTGTTACAATGACCCAGATCTCTGCAGTAGGATTGCACAGAGCTTTGTCAGTGATTTGGCTGCGGCACCCTTTTTATATATATATATATATATATATATATATATATATATATATATATATATATATATATATATATATATATACACACAAACATATAGTTGAGCACCTGACTATTAATAACCACAGTACTGGCTGATAGCAACATCTGTTCATTCACAGGTTCAAAAGAAGAATGATGACAATAATTAGGCAGATTTTGTAACACAATACCAGAGCAATGATGTGCAATAACCCACAACAACCAATCAAAATGTGCTTTCTGCAACTTACACTTTAGGAACGTAAACTCATTGGCTTGCATTATTATTTATATTAATTTTATTATTTCCATTCATTTTTTTATACATTCTATTATTTATTATTTTATTATTTAAATTTTTTTTTTTTTTTTGTCGCAAATTAAAGTTTTGTAATGGTTATTTTTGTAAGCCCTAAGCCATTTTTATAAATAAATCTCTATAACGAACATTTGTGATTTGAATAATTTTGTTTTACAAATTAAAGTAATTTAAATATCAAACTATAATGGTTATTTTTGTAAGCTGTTTTTAATAAATAAATCTCTATAATGAACATTAGGGAGATACTGTTTTTAAGCAGATCTAGCATAAAAAAAAAACACAAGAATCAACAATGACCCCCCGCCCCATTAAAGAGGCTCCCCTCCTAGAGACCCCCACCATCAGTATTTTATATATTTTTTTATACTTACCTTTTTCCAAAGTCCACAGGCTGCTCATGTGACATGCAGAGTGTCCTTCCTCTTAGTTCAGGGGTTGGTAACCTATGGCCCGTGGGCCGCACCCGGCCCGCCACCTCTAAAGCCCGGTACACATGATCAGAAAATCGTATGAAAAATAACGCTTTTGAATCGATCGTACGATAATCTGATCGTTAGTACAGAGCTTTCGAGAGCTTTCAGGACAGTTCATCTGATATTATTTGATCGGATATGCTGGAAAATATTTTTTGTACAATACCGGATCATACAATTTTTGACTCTCACTGCTAAAGAGCAGTTTGTTTCTGCGAATGACACTCCTTAACCAAACCTTGAAGTGTTTTTCCACTATTGCAACCAAATAGGGATAACGCCTACTTTATATTTGTTACGTGTTCCCATTAACATAGCACCAGTTAAAAATGTAAGTGCTTATTTTAGGACATATCTCCTAAATTCAGCACCTCTCCCCCGTCACTATTACTTTTAATTACAGTCATGAATTGCTATCTATTAGATAGTAGGAGCAGCTGTCAAATGCAGCCACTTTTGTGTAAAATGACATTTGCAGATAGCGAGCAAGTGTCATTGAATAACACATTATTGTTACACTATTTACATCATATGTAGATCAGAGGTGTGACCTTTAATCTGCATATGCCATTAGTTAAATAAACTTTAGAATTAAAAAATAAATACAATTTAAAAAAAATGTATTCCTAATTAACCCTTTAACGCTAAATAGTCTTAATTAACTCCTTTCACCCCTTCTCCCCTTAGCTAATATTTTCTTTTTTTTTCCACTGTAACAATTTTCATTTCCATTTTGTTAATTTTGATTTGTTTTGTTTATCATTTTTTCAGTGTGTAGAATGAAAAAAAAAAAACTTTTATTAGTGTCATTTTAAAAGGGACAAATTGTTTTTTTTTTTTTTATTTACAATAAAATTTGCCTAACACTGGAAAAAATAGAAAAATAAATTATCCAGTGTGTTTATGTCTTTTTTTCCATAGAATATAAAATAATTTTCAAAACAATATCGCCAAATGAAATATTATGTCATTTAACAGCCCCTTCCTTTCCCGGATGAACACAGTGATCTGTACTGATCGCTCCTGTGTTCATTCATCACAAAGAAAAACTGTGTTTACTATGCTTCCGTTTGTGAATGAACAGGAAGTTGTCCTATACATTCATCTGTGCAGCTGAGGCTGAAAAGAAAGGGACTGATTCATTTAATGTCCACAGTCTCATTCTCAATCTCAAATTTGAGACATCTTGTTTACACCCCTGATATTTCACCAAAAAATATAAAATTCTGAAGAATAATTTGAAGAAAATTAAGGACTTGTTTAAATGTGTTTTGTTCTCTGAAGTCATCGTTTGGATTGATTTTCCGAGTGCATTTGACAGGCGATGAGGAGGTTTTGCGCATGCTTGCAGGGCGCTCGCAAAGCAGTGCTATTCACCTAAATGGTCCTTGCCTGATGAGGGTATCATTTCTGGCATGGCTGCGAAGCATACAATCACAGCCCTGGAATTTTAGAGAAAATATCATTTAATATTTTCAGAGGGGGGCCTGTCAGGTAGGCGTGATTTCTAACAGCAGCCCCGGCTGGATTCCTGGGCTTCTAAGTGTTTGTATATTAACCACTTGCCTACTGGGAGCGTTCACCCCCTTCCTGCTCAGGCCAATTTTCAGCTTTTAGCGCTGTCCAAATTTGAATGACAATTGTGCGCTCATGCAACATTTTACCCAAACAATTTTTTTTGAGACAGATAGAGCCTTCTTTTGGTGGTATTAAGTCACCACTGGGTTTTTTATTTTTTGCTAAAAATACGAAAAAAGACCGAAAAGTTTAAAAAAATAAAGTTTTCCTTAGTTTCTGTTATAACATTTTGTAAATAATATATAATTAATTAATTATATAATAAATAATTTTTCTCCTTCCCTGATGTGCGCTGATGAGGCTGCACTGATGGGCACTGGTGAGGCTGCACTGATGACACGGCACTGATGAGGAGGCACTAATATTACAGCACTGATGGGCACTGATTACACAGCACTGAAGGGCACTCATGAAGTGGCACTGATGAGGAGGCACAGATAAGCGGCACTGATATGCAGCACTGATAAGGGGCACTGATAATCTGATGACACAGCACTGAAGGGCACTCATGAAGTGGCACTGATAAGCGGCACTGATAAGCGGCACTGATAAGCGGCACTGATATGCAGCACTGATATGCAGCATTGATATTCAGCACTGATATGCAGCACTGATATTCAGCACTGATAAGAAGCACTGGTAAGCAACACTGATGGGCACAGATAGGAGGCACTGATGGACAGCACTGATGGGTGGCACTTACTGGCATCACTGTTGGGCACTGATTGGCATCACTGCTGGGCACTGTTGGGACTGCACTGATAGTCATTGCCTTAATTCTATGTGCAGATCTCCCCTGTTAGGAAACGCTGCTGATCGGCTCTCCTCTCCTCACACGCTGATCACATTTCCTTGGTTACATGTGATCAGCTGTGATTGGACACCGCTGATCACATGGGTAAAGCGCCTCGTCATCGGCTCTTTACCTAGGGACAGAGTGCACCACCCATCGCCACGCAAGCGCGGCGAGAGTGGGAGGACGTCATATGATGTCATCCCAGAACAAGAGAACTGCTGCCCGCCCCTCAATTGACAATACGGTGGGCGTGAGTTGGTTAAAATTCAGCAGCTACAGTATTCTACATTAACAATTATGCTACCAAAATGAGTGTGTGCTGTAAATTGCCTCCATTGCTTCCGTTATTTCTTGCTGCCATTTATGCCATGCCAGTTATTGGAGGCTGCCATTTTGCTGAAGCCCAAGAGCCTTTGAGCAACATTATAGGCTACCAGCAGATTGGCCTCCAGTGGCTTTGATTTTCACCACAATGCCGAAATTGGAGAGCAATTGAGCATGTGCAGAACAGGGTGAGACATTGTATTACTGGATTTTAAACAGTATAAACACTTATTTGTAAGGTTTTACATAGCTATACCTGCAAAAGGGGCCAGCCTGAAGTGATTTAGCAGGACTTAATTGTCTGGCTAAAGTTCCACTTGTACAGCAAACTGAGCCTGAGAGATGGAGACAAACTACTGGAAGACAATCAAGTTCGATTGACAGGAGGGAAAAGCAGAGTGAGCAGAGAGATTACCCCATTAGTATTCTGCTTATCCTTCACTGTCCAATGAGCAGCCTGGGGGGTGGGTTCTTATCCAAGCTGGGCTGCTGCAAGTGGAGGTCACCAACCTGGCTGTGCTGTCTGGCAGAATTACAACTCCATTGACAGATAAACCATATATGTATTTCAATTGTGTATTTAGCTGTTTGCTTACAGCTAACAGGCAAAGGCAATGTAATGTTTCACCATTACATATATAAACACCAATATTCTAAATGCAGAAACCAATTATAATTCCTATCAGTTCCCATCAGCAAAAATCCTTCATCGTTCCGACGGCTGTAAACTGATGAAAGGCGGAAAAGCGTTGCTATGGGTTACCCAGCATTCCTGTCTTATTAAATATGGTTTAAATATGGAGAGCAAATGACAAACAAAGAAAAGAAGCAGAAGAGATGAAGACGGCACATTGGATGGAGAGATTGAAGAGAGAGGAAGGCTGGGAAGGCAGAGTGTGGGAGTGCGGGAGCGACTGAAGAGGCTGCGGGGAGATGGGGAAAGTGACAGATGTGAGCAGGCAGACGGAAACGGACAGATAGAGAAAGAGAAACGGAGAGAGAGCGAAACGCGGAAAGATAGCAACTGACAGAGGGAAAGAGATGAGATAAGCAGAATTATAGAAGGAGACAGCCGACTGTGAAGCAGAGAGGAAGCAACGGACGCAAAGAACCACTCGCTCCTTTACAGCTACATCGCCCCACGCAACTCGACCACGTACATTACAATCCCATTATATCTCATGCTTATCATAGTATGCATTGTTAGATCTTCAATGCAATCAGTTATGATTGTTTCAAGGAAAAAATGGGATGAGTTGGAAAATGTCTCCATTAAAACAATCAAATTTTGTCTTTTATGTGCTGTAACATTACAATTAGGGATGGGAAAAATTTTGAGTTTTCCTTTTACCAAAATTTCAAGGAGAATTGCGAAATTTTGGTAAAATTTTGCCAATTTGATAAAATGTGTTGGAATTCAATTAAAATGTTTTTTTGGGGATTTTAAAAGTTATAAATGGCTCCCAGGTCTATACAAGCCCCCTTCAAGTACCTGTTCTTGTGCCAAAGTGCCATATATTATATATATGTATGTATGTACCGTATATACATGAGTATAAGCCCGAGTTTTTCAGCACATTTTTTTGTGCTGAAAATGCCCCCCTCGGCTTATACTTGAGTCAAGCATTTTTCTGCAGCAGAGAATGACATTTTCCGAACCGACATTGGGGCCCCGCATCTTGCTAGGAACCCCAAATTTGGTGTGCAAACCCAGTGGAACTAGCACTACAACATATCCAAATATAGCTGGAGTTCCTAGCACCAAGTGGCCCCGAGATACGGGGCCCCAAAGTCGATTCGGAAAATGTCATTCTCTGCTGCAGAAAAGTGCTTGACATTTTCCGAACCGAATTTGGGGCCCCGTATCTCGGGGCCACTTGGTGCTAGGAACCCCATCTTTGGATATGTTGTAGTGGGTTTGCAAACCAAATTTGGGGTTCTTAGCACCAAGTGGCCCGAGATACGGGGACACAAAGTCCGTCAACTGCGTCCATCTGCAGCAATGTAATTTCGGGACCCTGCAGCTGGGGGTCCTCTAGGAACCCTTTAGCTACCGAGTTTGAAGTTTGGGAGACCTATGGCTGCAAATGGGCACAGTGAGGCATGCAAATGGGCACAGTGAGGCTGCAAATGGGCATTGTTGACCCTCTTTTCCACTTACAGTAGCTACGCATTTCTCACCCTAGGCTTATACTCGAGTCAAATACGTTTTCCCAGTTTTTTGTGGTAAAATTAGGTGCCTCAGCTTATATTCGGGTCGGCTTATACTCGAGCATATACGGTATGTATGTATGTATGTGTGTGTGTATATTTGTGTATATATATATATATATATATATATATATATATATGTATGTGAGATAGAGACCTTAGATCGTAAGATTTTTCAGAGCAGAGATCAATGTACAATATTGAAAAATGCTGCATAAATTGTCAGTGCTATATAAATTCCTGTAATAAATAAATTAAAAAAGTGAATTCAAAATTACAGTAACAGTACACTAATAATAATGAAATACTCAATTAAATAAACCAAACTACCTTAACCACTTCCTGCCCGGTCAATAGCATATTGACGTCCGGGAAGTGGTTTCGTTATCCTGACTGGGCGTCATATGACGTCCTTCAGGATAACAGCTGCCGCGCGCCCGTGGGGGCGCGCATCTCGGCGATCGGTGGAGCGGTGTGTCAGTCTGACACACCGCTACACTGCTCTCGGTAAAGAGCCTCCGGCGGAGGCTCTTTACCACGTGATCAGCCGTGTCCAATCACGGCTGATCACGATGTACACAGGAAGAGCCGTTGATCGGCTTTTCCTCACTCGCGTCTGACAGACGCGAGTAGAGGGGAGCCGATCGGCGGCTCTCCTGACAGGGGGGGTCTGCGCTGATTGTTTATCAGCGCAGCCCCCCCTCAGATGCCCACACTAGACCACCAGGGAAGCCCCCAGGACCGCCAGGGAAGCCCCCAGCATGTGGATGGCCAGGTACATCCCCCATGGCCATCCACATGTTAAAAAAATTCAAAAAATATGCCAATCAGTGCCCACAGATGGGCACTGATTGGCACATCATATTTAATTAAAAAAAAAGTTAAAAAAAGGGATGCCCAGCAATGCCACCCATAAGTGTCATCAGTGCCACTCATCAGCGTCCATCAGTGCCACCTATCAGTGCCCATCCGTGCCCACCCATCAGTGCCCATGCATGCCACCTATCAGTGCCCATCCATGCCACCTATCAGTGCCCATCCATGCCACCTATCAGTGCCACCTATATGTGTGCATCAGTGCCACCCATAAGTACCCGTCAGTGCCGCCTATGAGTGCCCATCAATGCCACCTGAGTGCCCATCAGTGCCGCATACCAGTGCCACCTATCAATGCCCATCAGTGCCACCTATCAGTGCCCATCAGTGCCGCCTATCAGTGCCCATCAGTGCCGCCTATCAGTGCCCATCATCAGTGCCACCTCATCGGTGCCCCCTAATTGGTGCCACCTCATCGGTGCCCATCAGTGCCGCCTTATCAGTGCCCATTAGTGCCGCCTTATCAGTGCCCGTCATTGAAGAAAACGCACTTATTTACAAAAAAAAATTAACAGTGACAAAGAAAAACTTGTTTTTTTGCAAAATTTTCGGTCTTTTTTTGTTTGTTGCGCAAAAAATAAAAAATCGCAGAGGTGATCAAATACCACCAAAAGAAAGCTCTATTTGTTGGAACAAAATGATAAAAAATTTGTTTGGGTACAGTGTAGCATGATCGCGCAATTGTGATTCAAATTGCGACATCGCTGAAAGCTGAAAATTGGCTTGGGCGGGAAGGTGTCTAAGTGTCTGGTATTGAAGTGGTTAAATACACCCCATCCCTCAACAAAAAAAAAAAAGACCCTCCCTCTTAAGGGTCTCCAAACCTTTCAGTGCAAAGGCCATATTGTATATTTTACAAATATTCACAGGCCAAAAAAAAAACGTTTTATAAATGAACAAATCTAATTTAAGTTAACACATCAGGTAAATTTGTAATCAGCATATGAATTAGAACAACAACAAAAAAACTTCACAACAAACAAAGCAAGGATACTTTCAAATAAAGGACTCCATCAGCCAGGGGCGTTGCTAGGTGGCAAAAAGACCAGGGGCTTCAGCCCGAGGTCGAAGAACCGGCTGGGGGGGGGGGGGGGGGTCGCGCGGTTTTGCGGCATATATTTTTTGGCCTGGGTGGTGGGGATGTGTGGCTTACATACACTGACCCACATACAATGACCACTGGCCAGCGTGACCTACACACACTGACCTGCCTGACCTACACACACTGACCACTGACCTACACACACTGACCTGCCTGACCTACACACACTGACCACTGACCTACACACACTGACCTGCCTGACCTACACACACTGACCACTGACCTACACACACTGACCTGCCTGACCTACACACACTGACCACTGACCTACACACACTGACCTACATGCACTGACCACTGACCTACATACACTGACCACTGACCTACACACACTGACCTACATGCACTGACCACTGACCTACACACACTGACCACTGACCTACACACACTGACCTACATGCACTGACCACTGACCTACATACACTGACCACTGACCTACACACACTGACCACTGACCTACACACACTGACCACTGACCTACACACACTGACCTACACACACTGACCACTGACCTACATGCACTGACCTACACACACTGATCTACATGCACTGACCACTGACCTACATGCACTGACCACTGACCTACATGCACTGACCTACACACACTGACCACTGACCTACACACACTGACCTACATGCACTGACCACTGACCTACACACACTGACCTACACACACTGACCTACACACACTGACCACTGACCTACACACACTGACCACTGACCTACACACACTGACCACTGACCTACACACACTGACCACTGACCTACACACACTGACCTACATGCACTGACCACTGACCTACATACACTGACCTACACACACTGACCTACATACACTGACCTACACACACTGACCACTGACCTACACACACTGACCTACACACACTGACCTACATGCACTGACCTACACACACTGACCACTGACCTACATACACTGACCTACACACACTGACCTACACACACACTGACCTACATACACTGACCTACACACACTGACCACTGACCTACATACACTGACCTACACACACTGACCACTGACCTACACACACTGACCTACATGCACTGACCACTGACCTACATACACTGACCTACACACACTGACCACTGACCTACACACACTGACCTACATGCACTGACCTACACACACTGACCTACATGCACTGACCACTGACCTACATGCACTGACCACTGACCTACATGCACTGACCACTGACCTACATGCACTGACCGACAATGACATACATTACATGTCTGACCTACCTCAGCCATGATGAGAGGAGAGGAGCCAAGGAGGAGAGGAGAGGAGAGCCGAGCCGCCCGCCCGAGCGGGGATGTAGCATTCCCGCCTTCTGGAGCCTGCAGGCTACGATGGACGTCACGTCACACGTCCCGCTCCAGAAGGCGGGACCAGCGGCACTCGCCACTCGGCCACCGGCTTCGGCTAATTTCGGCCGCTTTCGGCCGCTATGGCACTCGGCTAATTTCGGCTGCTGGGAACCGATCTGTTAGTGAGTGCAGCCGAAATTAGCCGACCGCACTCGGGGCTAGCAATGGAATGCAGCCATTCCGAGACTCGGGGCTTTTCAGGGACCCATTCGGGGCTCCAGCCCCCCCTAGCCACCCCCTAACGACGCCCCTGCCATCAGCTTCCCCCCTTACACCACAGTCCCGATCATTGCCCCCTTACATCAGAGTCCCCTTACATTACAGTTTCCTGTTACATCAGAGTCCCTTCTTACATCTGGGTCCCCATCACAGTCCATCCTTACATCTGGGTCCTTAACAGAGTCCCACTCTTAGGCTGGCCATACAATTTTCTTGAAAATCGATTGACTCCCTCGTCTAAATAGTCCATGATTTTCCACTGCTCTATTTTATTCTAACAGCGGGAGGTTTCCAAACCATCAGAATACAATGATCACTGCTGGCAGCTATAGCCAGTAGAAGTGATCGTACCAAAAAACCTGACAGGCTGTTTGTACTGAAGTTAATCAATAGAGTGACTTCAGTACAACCAACCGATCCATAGATCCAAAATTCAGTCAGTTCAGCATTTCGATCCATCTATGGCAAGCTTTAGAGGGCTGAATAAAATCTTGCAATGGGCTGCATTTGACCCATAGCCCGCAGTATGCAGACCCCTGCTCTAATTAAAATTAGGAAAACAGTAGAGCTTTTTTCCATTCAAATATTACCTAAGCTGCTCATTAAATGACATTTTTGCATTGAGATCAATTTAGCTGAAATTTCTCTGCTCATCTTTGATGGCTGTAATGGAACCATCTAGCACCTAACTTGGGTGCCTCCATCAAGATATATAGCTTCCTATAGTCTGGAACCAGGGACCAAGTATTATAGCTGAGCAGCCAAGACTAGACGACACTAGCTTGGATGCAAACTGAAACTCACTTAATTAAAACTCAGGCAAAAACGTTATACCCTCCATGAGGATATTCCCATCTTGGGGATATTAGCGTGACAATGCAAACTGTAAACAGGAATATAAGTACCATAGCTAAGGAACAGCCAACATAAACATTAAGCTAGTTAAACAACCAGCCACCTAGGTGACTCAGTGCCCAATTAGACCATTCGGAACCAAGCCCACAACCCTGGATACAAAGTACATTACACATTATCATAAGAATAAACATCCCACAATGGTTTCATAACAAGGTAAAGTGGTCACAATATTAATCACATCTCCAAGAGATGATCAGACAGACAGAAATAACAGGTGACTCAATTAACAATGGGAATGCACACCTAGGAGGCGAGATGGGAGAGACATACTCAAGAATTAACACGTAACACCTTATAAACAGACTATAGCAAGAGACCTCAGTATCAGGTTGGTTTGAGCTGATCATATTAACATCTGCTCTGAGTCTCACAGTCTAAAGCAGTCATTGCTGGTTTGGGCACAAAGGACCCAAATCGGAGTGTTTCAGGGAGACATGGACCCAAATCTGAAGCAAGACCACTCCAAGGGTCCCTCAGGCACACACTTCCCAAAGAGTACTCCCTTAAAAGCAAGGGCCCATAGTCAGTAGGCAAGAGGCCACCCTGTAGTCCCCTCCAAAAGCCCCTGTCCTGGTTGGGTCTGTCACAATGACAATCCATTATAGTCAGATTACTGACCTCTCCTTCTGAAAATGCTAGCTGTTTGGCGGTCATGTTGAGGTGTCAGTGTGCACACATGCTCTAATACATGAACAAAATACTAAATAAACTTCTGAAAGGAGATAGTGAAAACATGATTCTGGTCTTATTTCTAAAACCGGCATTGCGTCGCGGAGAAACAATCATCTAAAAAAAACTGTAATTTTTGTGGCCGGTTTTGGGGACTGAGGGTCCAGCTGCAAATCTTAATCTGAGCCTTCTCGCTGCACCTATCACTGCTTCGTGACATTTCCATCTGATGGCTTGTAGGTTTATGTACGTGTGATGGAAAGGAACATCACCCCTCAAGGGACTGCAGGATTGAAAACGTCAATCTTTATTATAATTGTGCCTAAAAGTAGTGGCCTGCGTGTATGAATGTGTCACGTCTTATGACCTGAACTTTCAGTACCAAGGGCTTACGGTGACACGCAGCCATGGACAAAGTGTCGTACTACACCTCATGTATATCTCTATCCCTATGCTGATACAGTATGGCAGGAAAGGATGGCTATAATGGATCTATAGTACTCTGCACATTGAAAATATTAGGTCATATTTGTAATAGGTTATCTGTAGATTGCCATTTAAAGGGTCAGTCCACTCAAAGGAGATAATACAGTTATTGGTAGTTTCCTGGAGAGGTAAACTACCTGACAGATTAAGAAGGACAAACCTGCACTTCCATAAAGTCTCACCATGAAGTTTAATCAAAGCAGATATAGTCCCAGATTGGGCTTATTCATAGTCCAATAAACTCAGTCAAGGTGAAATGCATCTGTAGTCTTGGCTTAGGGCGGGGGCTATGATGCTTTGATTAAACTTCATAGTGAGACTTTATGGAAATACAGCTTTGTCCTTCGTTCTTACTATATGTGCTGAGCGGGATAAGCTCATAAAGCAATCACCCAGTGTGAAGGGGGACCAGATGTATATGCTTGGGACTTGGATTGGTGGTCTTTTTTTGTGTCTATCTGACAAACTTTTCTATCTCTTCTTATATCTCATAGCCTGCATTCACATGGGCAGTCATAGAAGACCACTGACAAAGACTCTAACTCTTGCCGATTCGGTAACACCCCTCTGAAAATCTGTACAGATCAATGGCAGGCACAACTGCCACTCACATCCTAGCAGTTATATGCAATTAGGGATCTCTGACCGGCCCTAGATACAGACAATTTGTGTCCATCAACTGTGTTACTGGAAACCGCCCGCTAAACGCAGCAGTTTATCTGCCCCAGATCACCTGTCTTAATGAGCCCTTGGAAACTCTATCGATGAGATTTGAGATGCATCAAGTCGGAGTGGCTCCTTGTCCCAGCAATCATCATACCCTGGGAGCGGCAGTCCCATAGTAGGGTAGTAAAAAGTATCTCAGCAAGACTATATCTGCCAAAACTGGCAAGTGTAGCCAAATGCAATGCCAAATGTATACCCTGCCCGCAAACAATTTACAATCTAAGGTCGTTATAACATATGCATACATACACACATAGCTCCCAACTGTCCCTGATTTGGAGGGACTGTCCCTGATTTGGATCAATGTCCCTCTGTCCCTCTTTCCTCCTCATTTGTCCCTCATTTTGATCTGATCTATATAGTTGTCTATAAAATGCACTTTTCATCCATCAAAAAGTGTTTTCCAGCGCTAAACCTTTCATCTGATTTCTAAATTTCTGCATTTGTAAATTTCAAAAGCCAATATAAAGGAATATTAGTGGTAAAAAAAGGACTTGTGGGTTTGATCAATCTTGTTTTTTGTACAATTCTCCTTTAAGGGGGCGTGGCAAGGGGTGTGTCCTATGCCTGCATACTTTTGCTGATAGGTGTCCCTCATTCCCATCTCAAAAGTTGGGAGGTATGTACACATACCAGGGCCAATTTAGACAGGAGCCATTTAACCTACCAGCATGCATAAGGAATGTTGAAGAAAACCAGAGGAAACTCACAGAAGCAAAGGGAGAAGATGAAAACTCCATGCAGGTAGTGTCCTGACTGGTATTCAACTGTGGACCCCAGTGCTGCAAGGCAAAAGCGTTAACCTCTATTCCACTGTGCTGCCCTTTAGGCTTGCATAGCCGTATTTTAGAATTAACTTGAGCAATAATGATCATTCACTGGCACCAGTACCTTGTTATATAGTAAATGAAGGGCCCCTGCCCTAAACTGGCTAAATTTAGTATATAGCTCTGGGGGCTACTTCCTTCTGTCTGCTGTTTGAAGAATGTTAGGGGCATCAGTAACTGGGTTATGAATAGACATCTGAACCTAGCTAATCCCTAGAAGGCTGACCCAAAAGCTGTGGCTGGGGAGAAGATAAATGTTTGGGATCTGATCAGACTCTTTTCCCCCCTGGGCTTCCCCCCTGGGAGGAGGCCTATGTATGTTTTCCAGAGATGTTTCTGCTGCTAGGCCTCAGCAGGTGTTATGGCTGAGGGCCTGGAGGAAGCTGAACTTAAGGAAAATTGCTGGGGGAAACCTGCCTGTGATCGATTTGACAGGTTTGTAATCGATTTGACAGGTTTGACAGGCAGTGAAGAGGCAACATGTTGCCCATTCACCGTCTGCTACAATTTTCAAAATACATGAACCAATGCATAGCAACCACGTACATTGTATGCAATTTCAGGGCATTTACGACATAGCCCCATTCCATAACTTCCAGCAGTCCCTGATTTTGAGGGACTATCCCTGAATGTGCCTCTGTCCCTTTTTGCTCCTCATTTGTCAGTATATAGTTGTATATAAAATGCAATATTTATATTTCAAAAAGTGTTTCACAGTGCTAACCCCTTTCATCCAATTTTGAAATTGCTGCATCTGTAAATGTCAAAAGCCAGTATAAAGTAATATTAGTGGTAAAAAAAGCACTTGTGGGTTTAATGAATCTCTTTTATTTTTTGTATAATTCTCCTATAAGGGTGTGTGTCCTATGCCTACATAATTTTACTACTAGGCAGGGCTTTTTTTCTCACAAAATAGGTGGAGGAACCCAACCAGGACCCCCCAAAACCCCCTACCCTTGACACACACACCCTCCAAAACGCACTCACAGTGGGAGGGTCTTAAAGGTGCATTAAATACCAGGAGTGCAATATGTACAGAGTGCAGAGTTTGGTGGGGTTACATACAGAGTGCAGAGTTCAGGGGTGCGCTACAGGCAGAGTTCAAGGGTGTGCTGCATACAGAGTTCAGGGGTGTGCTGCATACAGAGTGCAGAGTTCAGGGGTGCGCTACACACAGAGTGCAGAGTTCAGGGGTGCGCTACATGCAAAGTTCAAGGGTGCGCTACATGCAGAGTCCAGGGGTGTGCTGCATACAGAGTGCAAAGTTCAAGGGTGCGCTACACACAGAGTGCAGTGTTCAGCCATCTTCCACAACTGCTTACTTTTGCATCCCCATCTCACTTTCATCCCTCTTCTTCTCTAGTACCTCCCCTCACACTGTGGTTGGCTCCTCCTCTCTCACTTCTAGGGAGATCATCCCCGGGCACCTGCCTCTCCCTTGTCCCCATACTGCACTTGGAAAACACAGGAAGCCAGACCTCTGTGTTTATAAGTGATAGTGGTGAGCAGGAAGCAAGGGGCCTGAGCCAAAGGTGGTGGAACTTAGTTCCACCAAGTTCCAGCTGAAAAAAAGCCCTGCTAATAGGTGTCCCTGGTTCCCATCTCAAAAAGTTGGGAGGTATGCCATTCACTTGAATGGTAATGTATATTATTCTCATCACACACATTCATGGAGATGGCAAGAAGTAAGTGGGTGGTGTTGCAACTACCAATAATATCATAAGCTGAAATATACACCAATCAGGCATAACATTTTGACAGATAAAGTGAATAACATTGACTATCTCATTACAATGGCATCTGAAAGTGGGTGGGGTATATTGGGTAGCGAGTGAACATGTTGTCCCTGAAGTTGGTGTGTTAAAAGCAGAAAAAATGTACAAGCGTAAGGATTTAAATAACTTTGATAAGGATCAAATTGTAATGGCTAGACGATTGGTTCAGAGTAGGGATGGGCTTGATGTTTGAGTCAAACGTAAGTTCGACTCGAATATCAACTGTTCAGAGAACAAACGAACATATGGGGCAAGTTTGCCAGCCACAGAGCATCCCATAATGGACTGCAAGATCGCAGTGCATTGACGGCTGCTGATTGGCCAAAGCATGCACCTAGCCTGCATGCTTTGGCCAATCACAGCGCAATGTGGTGTGAGAGCCATGATTGGCCAAAGGCAGGATGCTAAGTCCACACCCCACACTATATAAGGCTGCTGCTTACATGGCGGCCGTATATAGTGAATGAATAGAGATTAGGCAGGTAGTTAGTGAATAGTGCAGTCAGTGTAGTATATATAACACAGTTCAGAGTATATAGCTCAATCCGTGTAGTATATATAATACAGTGCAGAGCATATAGTACAGTCAGTGTAGTATATATAATACAGTTCAGAGTATATAGTGCAGTCCCTGTAGTATATATAATACAGTGTAGAGTATATAGTGCAGTCCGTGTAGTATATATAATACAGTGGAGAGTATATAGTGCAGTGTAGTATATATAATACAGTGGAGAGTATATAGTGCAGCCCGTGTAGTATATATAATACAGTTTAGAGTATATAGTGCCATCAGTATAGTATACTGTATATAATACATTGCAGAGTATATAGTGCAGTCATTGTAGTATATATAATACAGTGGAGAATATATAGTGCAGTCAGTGTAGTATATATAATACCGTGCAGAGTATAAAGCGCAGAGTATATAATACAGTGTATTGAAGTGGTTAAGGGGAATCCTAAGACAGAATTAAGAAAAAAAGGAGCATTGGGTCCCCTCCAAAATCCATACCAGACCCTTATCTGAGCATGCGGCCTGGCAGGCCAGGAAAGGATGGAGACAAGCGTGCAGCTTCCCCCCTCCTGAACCATACCAGGCCGCTTGCCCTCATCATGGAGAGGGTGCTTTGGGGTGCCACCTGGCCAGTGGTTGTCAGGGTCTGTGGGCAGGGGGGGCTTATCGGAATCTGGAACCCCACTTTAACAAGGGGGCCCCCAGATCCCTCCCATGTGAATGGGTATTGGGTACATTGTACCCCTACCCATTCACCAAAAAAAAGTGTCAAAAAGTTAAAACCACAAGAGACAGTTTTTGACAATTCCTTTATTAAAAAGAAAAGAAAAAAAAAGTGTCCCACAATGTGTCCCACAATGTTCATCCATCGTCAATCACGCCGCCCAACGGACACGAAAAATTGAAAAAGTTAAAAAAAGCTCTGCATCCATGGGAGGCCTCCCGACGACTGTTGTCTCTTGGCTTTGACAGCTGTTATATAGGCAAGGGCGAGGCCACCTGGTGATGTAACCAAGTGACCCCGGTTACCTCAACGGGTGGCCCTGCCCACCCTTGCCTATATAAGAGCTGTCAAAGCGAAAAGACAGCAGTCACCGGGATGCCTCCCATGGAGGTGGAGATTTTTTAAATTTTTTAATTTTTCGGGTCCGTCGGGTGGCATGATTGACGGTGGATGTACATTGCGGGGCCTTTTAATAAAGGAATTGTCAAAAACTGTCTCTTGTGGTTTTTACCTTTTTACACTTTTTTTGGTGAATGGGTAGGGGTACAATGCCCATTCACATAGAGGGGGGGGGGGCGGAATCTGGGGGCCCCCTTGTCAAAGGGGGTTTCCAGATTCCGATAAGTCTCCCCCCGCAGACCCCGACAACCACCGGCCAGGGTTGTCAGGAAGAGGTCCTTGTCCCCATCAACATGGGGAAAAGGTGCTTTGGGGGGCACCCCAAAGCCCCCTCCCTATGTTGAGGGCATGTGGCCTGGTATGATTCAGGAGGAAGGCACTCACTCGGCCACCCCTATCCTGACCTCCAGGCTGCATACTCGGATAAGGGTCTGGTATGGATTTTGGGGGGGGGGGGGCATGCAAAATTTTTTTTCATTTTGGCTTGAAGTTCCCCTTACAATCCATACCAGACCTGAAGGGCATGATATGGACTGGGGGGTGGGGACCCCACGCCTTTTATTTCATAGATTTTTCATCTATATTGCTGGGAGCTGACAATACATTACAGCCAAAAGTTAATACTGGTTCCGATAGAAAGGTGTCAGAACACACAGTGCATTAACATTTGTTGTGTATGGGGCTCTGGTCAGGTTGCACATGCTAAAAGTGCCTACAATGGGCACGCGAGCATCAGAACTGGACCACGGAGCAATGAAAAAAAGTGGCCTGGTCTGATGAATATGAGAAAGACTTGAACTCTTCCCTACGCTATCCAAGTCTTAAAAAAAAAGGCTTCAGGTATCTCTGAATAACCTCCACCATTACTATCACAATAGATTTAATGAAGTTCCAACCAAGTGTGCTGTGGTCCCCTTTAAGATCTCCGATCAGTAAAGTATTACATTTTCAGACCATTGTCAAAGTTTGGAACATCAAATTCTGTATGTGTGTTTAAATGTTGGCTTTCCTTCAAACTGCTGAATTAGCAGATTCTGACATAAACAGTTTGTTGATCATTGCAGAATTTTGGCTTTACAATTTTTTCGGAATAAAATAGCTCATTGACACGATACTCTGTAATATTACATTTCTTGCTTGTTTGGAAGAATAGGCACACTGGCTGCATTTATCCACAGATGCAATGTAGCAGAGTTAGTTTGCCAATTCCCCTATGGCCTGATTGGTGCACTTACAGTGCCTTGCAAAAGTTCACCCCCCTTGGCTTTTTACCTATCTTGTTACATTACAGCCTTTAATTCAATGTTTTTTTTTTAATCTGAATTATATGTGATGGATCAGAACACAATAGTCTAAGTTGGTGAAGTAAAAATTGAAAAATAAATACATAAAACATTTTTTCAGAAATAAAAAAATTATAATTGGCATGTGTGTATGTATTCACCCCCTTTGTTATGAAGCCCATAAAAAGCTCTGGTGCAACCAATTACCTTCAGAAGTCACATAAATAGTGAAATGATGTCCACCTGTGTGCAATCTAAGTGTCACATGATCTGTCATTACTTATACACACCTTTTTGAAAGGCCCCAGAGGCTGCAACACCTAAGCAAGAGGCACCACTAACCAAGGAACTTTCCAAACAAGTAAGGGACAAGGTTGTTGAGAAGTACAAGTCAGAGTTAGGTTATAAAAAAAAATACAAATCTTTGATGATTCCTAGGAGCACCATCAAATCTATCATAATCAAATGGAAAGAACATGGCATAACAGCAAACCTGCCAAGAGGTGGCCGCACACCAAAACTCATGGACCGGGCAAGGAGGGCATTAAGCAGAGAGGCAGCACAGAGACCTAAGGTAACCCGGGAGGAGCTGCAGAGTTCCACAACATAAACTGGAGTATCTGTACATGGGACGACAATAAGCCCTACGCTCCACAGAGTTGGGCTTTATGGCATAGTGGCCAGAAGAAAGCCATTACTTTCAGCAAAAAAACAAAATGGCACGATTTGAGTTTGCGAAAAGGCATGTGGGAGACTCCCAAAATGTATGGAGGAAGGTGCTCTGGTCTGATGAGACTAAAATTTTACTTTTTGGCCATCAAAGAAAAGACTGTGTCTGTGGCAAACCCAACACATAACATTACCCAAAGAACACCATCCCCACAGTGAAACATGGTGGTGGCAGCATCATGCTGTGGGGATGTTTTTCAGAAGTCGGGACTGGGAAACTGGTCAGAGTTAAGGAAAGATGGATGGTGCTAAATACAGGGATATTCTTGAGCAAAACCTGTACCACTCTGTGTGTGATTTGAGGCTAGGACGGAGGTTCACCTTCCAGTAGGACAATGACCCCAAACACACTGCTAAAGCAACACTTGAGTGGTTTAAGGGGAAACATGTAAATGTGTTGGAATGGCCTAGTCAAAGTCCAGACCTCAATCCAATAGAAAATCTGTGGTCAGACTTAAAGATTGCTATTCACAAGCGCAAACCATCCAACTTGAAGGAGCTGGAGCAGTTTTGCAAGTAGGAATGAGCAAAAATCCCAGTGGTAAGATGTGGCAAGCTCATAGACACTTATCCAAAGCGACTTGGAGCTGTGATAGCCGCAAAAGGTGTCTCTACAAAGTTTTGGCTTTAGGAGGGTGAATAGTTAGGCACATTGACTTTTTCTGTTATTTTGTCCTATTTGTTGTATGCTTCACAATAAAAAAAAAAAAACATCTTCAAAGTTGTGGGCATGTTCTGTAAATGAAATCATGTAAATCCTCAAACAATCCATGTTAATTCCAGGTTGTGAGGCAACAAAACACGGAAAATGCCAAGGAGGTGAATACTTTTGCAAGGCACTGTATTCCTAAAGGAGAACTCCAAAAAGTCCCCATCCTGTCCTTTCCACCTTACTGCACCACCCTCATGCAGCTTTTAAAAAAAAATTCCTTCATATTACCTTTTTTTCCTGGGGTCTTCTGGCCGGTCACATGATGTCCTTGTGTCTTTTTCTCACTGTTGTGGCACGGGGCGATCTTCAATTCTGCAGAGATTGGTGCTGATGTCATACTCTACTGTAAGCCCAGCCTGACATGGTGACCCCTCAAGGGGTGTGTCAATGACAGTCTGGGCTCACAGGGTGTCAGTTGGATGCTGCTGGCTGTCATAGTAACTCCTCAGGGGACAGTGCTGGAGATAAGGTGGGTGTTGCAGAGAGCAGGGACAGTATGTTTATATATTTTTTTTAATAAAAAATGGAGACCTGCTTTAACCACTTGACCTCCGGAAGGTTTTACCCACTTCATGACATTTTTTGCTATTTAGCATTGCGCTACTTTAACTGGGAATTGCGCGGTCATGCAACACTGTACGCAAATGAAATTTATATAATTTTTTTTTTTTTTTTTTTAGCGCTTTCATTTGGGGGAATTTGATCACCACTGGGTTTTTTATTTGTTATTGTATAAAAGAAAAAAAAACTAAGATTTTGGGAAAAAAATATTTTTTACTTTCTGTTATAAAACATATCCAATAGGCATTCAAAAAAATCGAATTTATTCATTAATTTAGGCCAAAATTTATTCTGCTACATGTCTTCGATTTAAAAAATCCCAATAAGTGTATATTAATTGGTTTGCGTGAAAGGTATAGCGTTTACAAACTATGGGATATATACTGAAATTTACACAGCTATGACGCTATACTGATAATGGAGATGATCACTGATTTATAGCGGGACTGTAATAATGTGGCTGGCAATCTGGCGCTAACAGATCCTCGCTGGGAAGTAAACTAACTGACTAACTAACACCATCATCAATGGTGACATTATTCAGTGATCAGTGATAATACTGTACACTGTCACTGTACTAATGACACTGGCTGGGAAGGCGTTAATATCTAGGAGTAATCAGGGGATTAACTGTGTGCCTTACAATGTGTAATGTCTGTAATATGTGATGATTTTACTAAGAGATAAAGCTGTTTTTTCTCCTTGCTTTGCAGGGAGATAAAACAACCAGATCACTGCTCTGTGTACAGAGCCATGTGTATTTGTAACACCTGTTGGCAAAATCACACTGTGCCCAAACCACAGCGCGGGTCAGCATGGGGCACACGCATGCCTATTTACGATGCTGAGCCTGCAGCTAGCGCTCGGTCACATTGAATCTACTGTGACTGAGCAGCAAGTAGTTAACCCTGTAAGGCTATATTTACACTTGTGCGTGTTGGCAGTACACAAGAAATGCGCACTTTCCCGACCTGCACAGAAATGCATTGCAATTTGGCAAGATGTGCAACAATGTCATTAAGCACTTGTGTACCGCCGCCCACAATGTATTGTGGACGGGCGGCCCGCACAGGCAATACCCGTACGTCGCTACCTGCTTCCAGGTTTTATTGGATATGTTTTGTAGCAAAAAGAAAAAAATCTTGTTTATTTCTTCAAAAATTTTCGGTCTTTTTTCTTTTTTATCGCAAAAAGATAAAAAAAAAACAGTGGTGATCAAACACCACAAAAAACAGAGTCATGCAGGCTATGATCCATAGTTTATAGTAAGATTGAGGCCACCCATGGGCGTCCGCAGATAGAGGCAAGGGGGGTCAAGTGCCCCCCCCTGGAATCGGGGCCGCTGTCAGCTAGGAGCTCTGGAACTTTTTTTTTTTTTTTTTTAAAGAACAGCTGAGCGAGAAGCACGGCTGTGCAGTGAACAGGAGGAGGGGCTGGCTGAGGAAATGTGTAGCAGGGAGGGTCGGAGGAGCAAGTAACCATCATGCAGCAGACAGTGTAACCCCCCCCCCCCCCCCCCCTGCAGCCCGCCACATTTAAATGTACAGAGGTGCTGGATCGGGGATGAATGGGGGCGTCGGGAGGGAGATACACAGTACCTGAAGCCGAGGAGATAGAGGATGGTATGACCACAGCAAAACTAATCCTGCAGCACACAGAGTAATGTCATATGTAATGCTGGCCGGCCGCTGTCATCCAGAAATCTTTGCCTTGTCAGTGTGCAGGTTACTGATCAGCCTCCCCTCCCTCTTGTCTGGCTCTGTACTCTCTTTTTTTAGCTTCCTAACCTGCTGATAAGATCTCTGGGAGACGCTGCAGCTGGCTGGCATTCTGTGTCCAGTGAGGGGTCACAAGTTTGGCTGTTAACCATTTCAGCTCAGCTATTAAGCCAGAGCTCTGTGTGCTGCAGTTTGATGTTTTTTGGATGATTTATTGCTGATTCAGGCTAGAAGCTTCACAGACTCATTAACTGTTTACTTTTCTCCACTAATCCTGACCAGATCACTGTAAGACCATTTGAATTTTGGAAAGTGGATGTGTTGCTGTCTTCTGGCACTTGGTTGTACTTTAAAAGGAGGATTACTAACTTAATCTTGAAGAGCTGCTTTAAGTAGAGTAGCGCAGCCCTACTATACACTTTTACACTGAGTTCAGCCATACATCCATTCTCTGACCCTCTCCTGTATCATGTCTGCAGTCTCTGCCCATCTCCTGTAGTATGTCTGCAGTCTCTGACCCTCTCCTGTATTATGTCTGCAGTCTCTGACCCTCTCCTGTATCATGTCTGCAGTCTCTGACCCCTCTCCTGTATCATGTCTGCAGTCTCTGACCCTCTCCTGTATTATGTCTGCACTCTCTGACCCTCTCCTGTATTATGTCTGCACTCTCTGACCCTCTCCTGTATTATGTCTGCACTCTCTGACCCTCTCCTGTATTATGTCTGCACTCTCTGACCCTCTCCTGTAGTATGTCTGCACTCTCTGACCCTCTCCTGTAGTATGTCTGCACTCTCTGACCCTCTCCTGTAGTATGTCTGCAGTCTCTGACCCTCTCCTGTATCATGTCTGCAGTCTCTGACCCTCTCCTGTATTATGTCTGCACTCTCTGACCCTCTCCTGTATTATGTCTGCACTCTCTGACCCTCTCCTGTAGTATGTCTGCAGTCTCTGACCTCTCCTGTATCATGTCTGCAGTCTCTGACCCTCTCCTGTATAATGTCTGCAGTCTCTGACCCTCTCCTGTATCATGTCTGCAGTCTCTGACCCTCTCCTGTATCATGTCTGCAGTCTCTGACCCTCTCCTGTATCATGTCTGCAGTCTCTGACCCTCTCCTGTATCATGTCTGCAGTCTCTGACCCTCTCCTGTATCATGTCTGCAGTCTGACTCTCTCCTGTATCATGTCTGCAGTCTCTGACCCTCTCCTGTATTATGTCTGCACTCTCTGACCCTCTCCTGTATTATGTCTGCACTCTCTGACCCTCTCCTGTATTATGTCTGCACTCTCTGACCCTCTCCTGTATTATGTCTGCACTCTTTGACCCTCTCCTGTATTATGTCTGCACTCTCTGACCCTCTCCTGTATTATGTCTGCACTCTCTGACCCTCCCCTGTATTATGTCTGCACTCTCTGACCCTCCCCTGTATTATGTCTGCACTCTCTGACCCTCTCCTGTATTATGTCTGCACTCTCTGACCCTCTCCTGTATTATGTCTGCACTCTCTGACCCTCTCCTGTAGTATGTCTGCAGTCTCTGACCCTCTCCTGTAGTATGTCTGCAGTCTCTGACCCTCTCCTGTAGTATGTCTGCAGTCTCTGACCCTCTCCTGTAGTATGTCTGCAGTCTCTGACCCTCTCCTGTAGTATGTCTGCAGTCTCTGACCCTCTCCTGTAGTATGTCTGCAGTCTCTGACCCTCTCCTGTAGTATGTCTGCAGTCTCTGACCCTCTCCTGTAGTATGTCTGCAGTCTCTGACCCTCTCCTGTAGTATGTCTGCAGTCTCTGACCCTCTCCTGTAGCATGTCTGCAGTCTCTGACCGTCTCTTGTAATGTGTCTTGCACATATACAAAAATTACATTTAAATCCTGCAAGGCTATTTAAAAACACCTGAATATATTCAAAAAATATGGGGATTTGGTCACACTATATGGCAGCCCACTTACTGCGTCAAAGTACCCCTTAATTAGTGGGTCCTACACTGGTAAAAGAATGAAAGATCCTGCGTCTCAACCATTGGAGATGCATTCCTCTTTTATCATCTTTATGCTATTGTGCCCATATAACTGCTATTGAGGCACACCAGCATCTATATGGGCACAAAAGCAGCTATATGGGCACAACAGCATAAAGATGCTATTGTGTCCATACAGATTTTAAAATCTCCACTGTCTTAAGCCAATGCTGCACCATGCAGGTGTATTTTTTATTTATTTTTTGTAATTGATTGATTGCCTAATTGTATGTTTATTTATACCTTTACTTGCTGTGGTCGCTCGCAGCATATTTTGCATGGTTTTGCATGTGGCTCAGATCACCACAGCAAAACCAGGTACACTCTCTACCCCAAAAAGTGCCAAATGTGGCAGTGGAAGGGGGGAGGGTGCAAACAAGTGGTGCTTCCCCTTTTGGGTGGAGCTCTGCTTTAACACTGCCACAAGCCACCAATAGGGAGGGTAGATTGAAAGTAGATTTCCAGCTTGCGCTAGCCTTAAAAACTGCCCCCCGTCCCCTTACCCCTAACACCTATGCAGACTAACCTATTTTCAGACTGTTCCAATCTGGTCATGTTATCTCACCTGTGTGATCCAGCAGCGTATGCAGGGGAGAGGAGGGAGCACCAATAACAACTGTGACATGGGAACCTATGGGTGACATCACCTCATCAGGCATAATCAGCCGTCGCCAAGCGCTTTCTCCCCTGCAGCCGCTGTTGACTGACACAGGTAAGATCACACGACCAGACCTTAAAATGATGCCCCCCCCTGAAAAAAGTTCTGCGGACGCCCATGAGGCCACCCCAACAGATACAGTTCCCAAACACCTTAAGGATTGGCAGCCTTGGGTGGATCATTTTTTACCACCCGGCTTTGACTTATCTCTATTTGATGTAGCGATCATAGCTTTAGCCTCTTGGAGCCAGATGACCTCCCTCTATCACTTCTTTCTCTCTTCCCTTTTCCTTCACTTACCCCTTCTTTCCTTCTTTTCTCATCTGTTCTTTTCCCCCTTTTTTTTCCCCCTCCCGCTTTGAGGAAGTTTGGCACTACAATTGAAATGTAAACTCTGCACCACAATATGCCTACAGCCATGGCCAGATGTTTTGAGTGACACAAATATCAATTTTCACAAAGTCTGCTGCCTCATTTTTTAGGAAGGCAATTTGCATATACTCCAGGATGTTATGAAGAGTGATCAGATGAATTGTTATTGCAAAGTCACTCTTTGCCATGAAAATTAATTTATTCCGATATAAAACACTTCCACTGCATTTGTGAAGAAGGCTTTAGGGCGCCCAAGAAAGTCCAGCAAGTGCCAGGACTGTCTCCTACAGTTGATTCAGCTGCGGGATCGGAGCACCACGCATCTGCAGCACAGTGCAGAGCAAGAAGGGCAGCAAAGAAACCACTTCTCTCCAGCTCAGGAATGCAAAAGGGACAGCAGGCAGGCATCTCTGCACCAGCACACCATCACTCCTGTGAGGAGTAAGACTTTTGGTGGGTTTGCTTCTCAGGGTAGTGGCCACTGTCTAAGAACACAGCCGTGTCAAGAGCAACTTCTCCCAACCATCCCAGAACAGGCAACAATGCAATGAAGAAACAAAAAGTGATAACTAAGTGGCTTCTTCAAAATTTTGAGTCCAGGCCAAAAACATCAGAGAACTTGTGGATATTTCTGGGTGAACAAAAAAACCCCACAAATTCCAAGCATTGATTATGACCATAAGTCAGGTTTGGCCTGAAGATTGACAGCATGCCAATGAGGTCTTGAAAAAGAAGGGTCAACAATGCAAATATTTACTCTTTGGGTAAAGTTTGAACTTTTAAATACTTATAATATTATAGTATATCATGTAACATCTGAATCTAAAAACACCCATTTTTTGGCACGATGTGTTGACCACTTGAGGAATATTTTGTGCATTGGTTAATTTCCAGACCCAAAATGGATTTTAGGGGGACCCCACGCAATTTATTTTTTTAAATTTTGTTCGGGGTTGACCCAAAGGGCCTGGTAAAAGGTCTGGGGGGGAGAATGCTCTTTTTTTCATCACTGCCAATACCAGTATAACATCTATAGCTGCGTGAATTCCAGTATATATACCATCAATAACTTTCACACAAACCAATAAATATACACTGATTGTTTTTTTGTTTTTTTTATTACACCAAAGAAATGTAGCAGAATATACTTCAGCCTAAATTTATGAAGAAAATTTGATTTTTTTTTCTCTTTTTTTCAAATTCTCTAGCTTTTTTTTGTTTATTTAATGAAAAAAAAAAACAAAAAAACTCTGTGGTGATCAATTGTCACCAAAAGAAATCTCCATAGGATATGAATGTCATTTGCACATAGTGTGCATGACCGTGCAATTTCCAGCTTAAGTAGCACAGCGCTGAATAGCAAAACATGCCCTGGTCATGAAGGGGGTAAAAGTGGTTAATTTCACGCCTGTGTGTGCGTACACACGATCGGACATTACCATAATGAAATCCTGGGATTTATTTTGCAACAGATGTTGGCTCAAGCTTGTCTTACATACACACGGTCACACAAATGTTGCCGGAAATTCCGAACGTTAAGAATGCGGTGACGTACAATACGTACGACGAGCCGAGAAAAATGAAGTTCATTAGCCAGTGTGGCTCTTCGGCTCGATTCCAAGCATGTGTGGAATTTTGTGCGTCGGAAATCGTGTACACACGATCGGAATTTCCGACAACGGATTTTGTTGTCGGAAAATTTGAGAACCAGCTCTCAAATTTTTGTTGTCGGAAATTCCGACAGAAATTCACACAGTCGGAATTACCGACAACAAGCTCCCATCGAACATTTGTTGTTGGAAATTACAATTGTGTGTACGCGGCATAAAAAGAAATTGCTTGGCTTTTTACGATTATTTTAATCAAGCAGATATATTTTACATTTAAACCTAAAAATTCACTTGACTTGTCTACAAGTTCCAATTCATGACCATTCTTATCTAATGCCTATCTCTACCTATCTTCATGCTGTAAAGACAAAACATTCCCTTTCAGAAAGTGTCTATAACTCTTCTATGAACTGAATTAAATAATGATTGTACTGAGTGCAGCACATAAAAACATATATAAAATCAACATGTTATATGGATTAGACCAAAATAAGCCTTAGTGTCCTATAACAATAATAATAATAATAGGCTTTCTTGTCCAGGTTATGCTTCATGAAATATTGTATAATGGAAATGGAACGGAAAATGAAGCTTTGTCTTCAAGAAGACTCTGGAATAATGCTGATCCTCGGCTCGTATTCACGCCCAATGCCCATTCAATATGGCATTTCCAGCCCAAATCCCATTCTGTATAATAATATTTTTTAATAAAATGACTGGATCATTGCCTTTTGACAGAAATCAGGTTGATTAATTAAATGTCGGTACCACGAGGCCTAGTCGTCTGAGGAACCGTGCGGGACACAGACCAGAGATCTGATAAGAGTACGTTCTGTCAGAGATTGAAATTGCGCCATTCATTGTTACAAAATTGGAGCCATTTATTAGCAATTTGTAAATGTGGTAATCAGCCATAGCAGAGGTCATACTTTTCCATCACAGTCTACGTGAACTAGAATAAGTGTTAACATTGTGGTTACTGGGTTAAAGGATGTTTGTGTCATTTTATATTATTCAGTGGTGGTAGCCATTAAGGTCTAATCATGCTTCATTTTATTTTAAAATGGCTTATTGTAAGAACAAATATGCCAAAGGAAAATAAAACGTGTAGGCCAGGCCAAGCCAAAGACAGGAGAGGATTGTGCCCCTACTGTGCCTATTTCCCTCAGCCCTACCGTACTCCAGACTTCAGAGCTTCTGAGTTTTTCCTGAAAATGGCCAAAGGTACGTGAAGGAGGTACATGTGGGCTAACGTAGCCATAACATTCTATTGCTCTTGCACCTGGACTCATCAATTTTTTTAGTGTACATGATGGAGAAAGTAAGGATTTTGGATTTGTAATGGTAAGACTTGGAAATTAGAGCAAATTTCAGGTAATGATATTTTGTATTAGAGTCCCCAAAAGGTATAAGAAGCCAGCATGTGATTTGAGCTGCCATCAACTACGTAGAACCGCAGTATTTTTTTTCAGGTGGAGTCAGGTTTTCAGCTCCCTGCAAACAATTCACATAATTGCATAAAAGTTGAGAAGAAGGAAGAAGTTGGAAGAAGCCAACCTATGAACCATGGAAGCCTACATGACCATGTCCTGGGTGAAGGAGTTCCCCTCCAATGACTGTGTCTCTGTAGATACAGTGTTTCCGAAACACAAGTTTAGAACACCAATCACTTGAACCTGAAAATAAAATTCAGCCTATTAACTAAATAGGAAATTGTAGGGTCCTTTTAGGTGCATTTTTCTTCCTTTTGGTTTGCCGATTAACGGACTTGGCATTCTAGGCCCCTTAAAATAGGAAATTGTAGGGCCATTTTAGGTGTGTTTTCTGCGTTTTGGATGCAGAATAACAGGCTTGGCATTCTAGTCCCCTTATAATAGGATATAACTAGACGGGTAGGTGGCAATAAGCAGAGGGGAGTGTTTATGGTGTATCTAGCCGAGGTTGGATCCCTGTTAATAGGCAGAAAATTGGACTAAGGAAAGTTATGTGAGGAACCCGATTAGGATCTCATCTGTTGGTATAGATGTTCTCAGAAGTAGAGACAATTTGGGTAACCGCTATAGGAGGACAGGTTCAGGGTACATGTTTATACACTTTTGGAAACTGAGCACTAGAAGTACCCTTAAAATAAAAAGAAATGTGTCCTATTAGATGGACCTTGTTGTACCACTGTGTTGGAAAAGGTTTCTGATTGTTACTGGAAAGACTTTTAAGTTTATCCTTCTTCTGGTGTTAATTTCTAACTAAACCCGACTGAACATACTTTTGTTTTTTGACTGGGAAAATGAAGCGAGAAAGGTGCTCAACACTGATAAGGAGTAACAAAGGTTGAAGTTGGCTCTGTCTCTGTAGCGAGGGGTGGTTTGCCTGGTGTCAGCGATGTATCTTAGGAAAATATAAAAGTGGGTGAAGGATCACAAACCTGCGGCCTCTGCCTGGATGATCTGGGAGCTAGGGTCCATTTTAGGGCCGGGGCAAGGGGTGGGCAGGAGGGGCGGCTGCCCTGGGCACTGTGGTATAAAGTGAGTGGGGGGCACCACGAGGAGATTGGTGGGATGAAATTTGTGTTGGGAATGGGAAAATGGGGGGGGGGTAAGAATTGATCTAGGATGGGAAATTTGGGGAGATATGCTAGTAGTGGTGATTTGGGGGGTGTGTGTGTTGGGAGGGGGGGGGGTGGGTGAGGAGGACTTGTGCTAGGAGGAGGATTTGGGAGTTTTGCGCTAGAAAAGGTAATATGGTGGGGGGGGGCAGGATTTGAGCTAAGATCTTTTTTTTGGGGGGGGGGGGTTGTGCTAGGAGGGGGAGATTTGGAGTGGTGGGAGAGGATTTGTGCTTCAGAGGGGAACTTTGAGGGGTGGAGGATTTGTGCTAGGAGGGGGAAGTTTTCTTTTGAGGGGGGATTTGTGCTGGGGACATATGGGGAGAGAGAGGTTTTGAACTAGGGGACGGATGGGGGGACAAAGATTTGTGCTAGGAGGGGGGGGATTTCAGCAAGGGGGGGTAGATTTGTACTGGGAGGAAGGGGGGATTTATGCTTTGTAGGGAGTACGTAAATTAGTGCTCGATTTTTAAAAAAAAAAATGTTTGGGGGGGGGGGGGGTTTGCTGACACATAATCATACATCTTTGGGGGGGGGGGGATTGGGGTGCCATGTTCGCCCTGGGCTCTGGGTGACCTTGTCCCGGGACTGGTCCATGTTGTGTCTTTCGGGGGAACCAGAAGAAGCCAACCTATGAACCATGGAAGCTTACATGACCATGTCCTGGGGGAAGGAGTTCCCCTCCAATGACTGTGTCTCTGTAGATACAGTGTTTCCGAAACACAAGTTTAGAACACCAATCACTTGAACCTGAAAAGAGCCCTGTGGTCAATAGAAATGTGATTTCCCACCCTGACCTCATTGGAAGCAGGCCTTTCAAATTTGTGCCGACATGGAACTGGATGTATTCCCATTTCCTACGTTCATTGGGTCATCTATAAAATAGCTACCTCACTTGCGTCAATAGCAGCTCACAGACTTTTACTGGGAACCAAGCAAAGAATGTACATTTAATGCATTTCTCTTTCATCTTATCTGCTTATCCATACTAATCACCATGGTCTTAGCTGAACTTATCCATGAAAATTAAAATGAAAAGAATAAAAGATTTTTTTTTTTTTTTTATCGTGAATAATTACAAAGGAAATCTTTTAACGCTTGTCATAAAGTTAGAAGTGATTCCGAAATAGCAAGAAATTACCATTGCGCCAATAAATTGTCTCCTTCTAAGATAGTTCTGAGGTCAAGCCTCCCAAAAAGCGATGTGGAGCTTAGGGAAGTTGGTGTGGCTTACTTAAATATTTTTGGATTGCCGCAAGGCCTAGTCGAAAACATGTGAACGCTTAATAAATAGAAAGGCCTCATGCATACAGGCTTATGAAAATAAAAATGTTACAATAAGTATGCATGTTTATGAGCATGTATGCGTGCATTTCCGAGCGTTTATGCACATATGGCGTATGAACATAAATGCATTCTACTGGCCAGAATATTCATTTATTCTGGTCATTGGAACACAATTATGCGCATATGTGTGCGTTTATGCACATGCAGATGTGTTTATCCGCGTATGCACGTTTTTTCTGCTCAAAAGCTCCTCTCAGAATAATCCTTCGCTGTGTTTTTTTTTTCTTCTGCCTGAAGATGCTCCTTTTCAATATGCCTGTAAATGCTTATGTATGCCTGGCCACATAGTCTAACATAGGGGTGCTTTTACAGGCATAAAAAAATGCTAAATGCCTATGTGCCTGCGTTTTTTTTTAAGCTCTGTCTGAGGTCTCAGGTAAGCAAGAAAATTGCGAACACGCAGGCTCTTTATTGCAGAGGCAAGCTACAGTATATTACCAAAATTATTGGGACGCCTGTCTTTACACGCACAAGAACTTTAATGCCATCCCAGCCTTAGTCCATAGGGTCCAATATTCAGTTGGCCCACCCTTTGCAGCTATAACAGCTTCAACTCTTCTGGGAAGGCTGTCCACAAGGTTTAGGAGTGTGTCTATGGGAATGTTTCATCATTCTTCCAGAAGCGCATTTGTGAGGTCAGGCACTGATGTTAGACAAGAAGGCCTGCCTCGCAGTCTCCGCTCTAATTCATCCCAAAGGTGTTCTATCAGGTTGAGGTCAGGACTGTGGTCAGACTGTGCAGGCCGGTCAAGTTCCTCCACCCTAAACTCTCTCACCCATGTTTCTATGGACCTTGCTCCCATTCCCATAGACACACTCCTAAACCTTATGGACAGTCTTCCCAGAAGAGTTGAAGCTGTTATAGCTGCAAAGGGTGAGCCAAATCAATATTGAACCCTATGGACTAAGGCTGGGATGCCATTAAAGTTCATGTGCGTGTAAAGGCAGATGTCCCAATACTTTTGGGAATATAGTGTATGTCTCTTCTACATAAAATAAATTTACCTGCCTGTCTGCAGTCTTCTTTAAAATGTACGCTGAGCTGCACATTCGCAGTATACATTCTTGGCATGGTGTCTTGGTGCAGAGATGCATGAACTTATGCGCGTGTGTTAGCCAATCAAGATGGCCGATTAGGCACTAAAAAGGAAGTATCTGCAAACTTTGGTTCTGCTTTAGCTCTGGTTAACTCCGGCGCAGCTTTGAAATTGCGCTGAAGTAACTGAAGTAAAGGGATTTGCACCTCCGATTTAATTTCGCCTTGCAACGTTATTTAACAGAAGTCTATGCCAGTCACAATGAAATTCCCAAAAATTAGTGCAGGAACCTTTTTCAAAGTTGAAAAGATTTGAACGGTTCTATTGCCGGCAATGGGGTTTGATTTGTAATGCGATTTTTGAACCGTTAAATCACATGACAAATCACAACGGTGTGAACCAGGGCTTAAGGTAGCAACACTCGAGGCAATTTTTCAATTGGCTCTTGGGTGCTGCCACAGCCATCTCGGCTAGGGGAAACTGGCAGTGAAGCCTTGTGTTTTCACAGCTGGTTCCCTACTGCGCATGCGCTTTGTGAATGGTTCGGCGGCGGGGGAAAGAGGAGGGGGCCTCAGAGTTTAAAGTCAGCAGGATGTGGGAGCGGATACCTGCTCCCCCTCCCACCTAAAAGGTGCCAAATGTGGCAGTGGATGTGGGGAGAGGGCAAACAAGTAGAGCTACCCCTTTTGGGTGGAGCTCCATTTTAAGATAGGGCCTACCTGACTTTGTTAATTAAAATAAATTGTGTAGGTGTGCCTTTGCACTAGATAGTACATAGAGCCAACCATACATGTACAGTGCCTTGAAAAAGTATTCATACCCCTTGACATTTCCCACATTTTGTCATGTTACAACCAAAAACATAAATGTATTTTTGGGGATTTTATGTGATAGACCAACACAAAGTGGCACATAATTGTGAAGTGGAAGGAAAATGATAAATGGTTTTCAACATCTTTTACAAATAAATATCTGAAAAGTGTGGTGTGCATTTGTATTCAGCCCCCTTTATTCTGATACCCCTAACTAAAATCTAGTGGAACCAATTGCCTTCAGAAGTCTCCTAATTTGTAAATAGTCCACCTGTGTGTAATTTTATCTCAGTAAAAATACAGCTGTTCTGTGAAGCCCTCAGATGTTTGTTAAAGAACCTCAGTGAACAAACAGCATCATGAAGACCAAGGAACACACCAGACAGCTCAGGGATAAAGTTTTGGAGAAGTTTAAAGCAGCGTTAGGTTATAAAAAAATATCCCAAGCTTTGAACATCTCATGGAGCTCTGTTTAATCCATCATACGAAAATGGAAAAAGTATGGCACAACTGCAAACCTACAAAGACATGGCTGTCCACCTAAACTGACAGACCGGGCAAGGAGAGCATTCATCAGCGAAGCAGCCAAGAGGCCCATGGTGACTCTGGAGGAGCTGCAGAGATCCACAGCTCAGGTGGGAGAATCTGTCCACAGGACAACTATTAGTCGTGCACTCCACAAATCTGGTCTTTATGGAAGAGTGGCATAAAGAAAGCCATTGTGGAAAGAAAGCCATAAGAAGTCCTGTTTGCAGTTTGAGAGAAGCTATGTGGGGGACACAGCAAACATGTGGAAGAAGGTGATCTGGTCAGATGAGACCAAAATTGAACTTTTTGGCCTAAAAGTAAAACGCTATGTGTGGTGGAAAACTAACACTGCACATCACCCTGAACACACCATCCCCACCGTGAAACATGGTGGTGGCAGCATCATGTTGTGGGGATGCTTTTCTTCAGGGAGGGACAGGGAAGCTGGTCAGAGTTCATGGGAAGATGGATGGAGCCAAATACAGGGAAATCTTAGAAGAGCTTGAGCTATATTGCAAAGAAGAATGGGCAAAAATGTCCCTCTCTAGAAGTGCAAAGCTGGTAGAGATATCCCAAAAAGAATTGCAGCTGTAATTGCAGTGAAAGGCGGTTCTACAAAGTATGGACTCAGGGGGGCTCAATACAAATGCACCCCACACATTTCACATATTTATGGTCTAGAGCCCTACGGACGACATGAGTAACGATGACACATAGGGACAACACAAAACTCACCAACATGAAATAGACCTGAAAGTGTGCCTTGGTCTACCGTATGGTACGCCAAAATAAGGGGGCATACCCTAGATAAAGAATGATAAGAAGTAGTTATGGAATGTGGAATGAGTATTCAGTCTGGGGTAAGAATACTTAGAAGAGGTTTTAAAAGGGGAGGGTGGGCGCGTATCACGCACAGGAAACCGACAAAGACCGGCGGCCTTTGGGCTGCTTAAATACCCTCCGGGCTCCTCCCATAACTTCAGGCCGGTACCCGGCCTTCCAATTTATGGTCTAGAGCCCTACGGACGACATGAGTAACGATGACACATAGGGACAACACAAAACTCACCAACATGAAATAGACCTGAAAGTGTGCCTTGGTCTACCGTATGGTACGCCAAAATAAGGGGGCAAAAACCTTCAGGTAGGGGATAATTATTTATTAGAGGTAATGTCACTGAGTGAGTCGAGCAAAGGCCTGAGCCATTTCTAACTGTGGGTTAGGAATGTAGCGAGAGAAGCAGGCCGACTTCCACCGACCCAGTTTCTTGATTACGTGGTCCGGAACCCCCTGTCTTGAGGCCGTCGTGGCCGCCCCGATCCGGAACGAATGCCCGGAGTACTGGCTGGGGTCCAACTGAAGATGGCCGAGAAGGACCCGGACATGTTCCACGAACTGCGAAGAGTTAAGGGCTTTCACCGGAAAAGGTAGCAGTGGACTGGCCCCGGGGCAGTCGGACAGCAGTGCCGTCAGGCGGTCCAACACGGCAACTGGGCACCAGTTGTTGTGAGTCCTGTATAGGTGAATATCTACTCCGGAACCTCGCTGTTGGGTTTTGGAGGTCGTCAAGTGAAGGACGTAGTGATCCTGGTGGCGATAGAGATTATTTCTACGCAAGACTGGACCGGCTGGGTGGCTGCGAGTGAACTCGCTGGGCCGCAGAAACCCGTAAAACGCCATGTGTATCGCAGCCTGCAGGACGGTACTGAGGAGGAGACCGAAAGGGGACCTATCCAGGATGTCAGACATCCCCTTGAAGATCTCCCCCGTGATAGGCAGCCGCTTTGAGCTGACTGGCGGCTGGTGTTTCTGAACTCCACGTAGTAGAGCCCTCACGGCGTGGCAGGAGAACACCGAAGGCCTTGCGGGGTCTTGAAGTGACAAATAGTGCTGCACCCCGGCCGCGTACTGGCGTATCGTGCTGTGTGACAGTGCTAGGTGTGAATGGCAGTAGGCGATGAACGCCAAGACCTGCTTGAGGCTGGAAGACTCGCGAGGCCGCTGGGGCAGGAATTTGTTAAACGCCCTCCAGGCCGTCTGGTAGGCCCGACGGGTGTTGCGGGCGAGTGAGGCGTTGATGATATCGGTAGCTGAGTGTAGATGTGGGGCTAGTCCAAGGTCAGTTGTGACCAATCCGGGATAGTGGCTGAATGACGGCAGGCTCCTGGCACCTGTTCAAAGAAAGAAATAAAGTTAAAACGGGAGAGTGCGTCCGCTGCTGCGTTGAACTTCCCTGGAATGAAGGAGCAGTACACATTGAACTGATGCTGTAGGGATAGCTGGACCAGTCTGCGGAGGAAGGACATGACGGGCCTGGACTTAGACCTGCCCTTGCTGATGATCTCGGCTGTGGCTTGATTGTCTGTCGAGAAAGCCACCGTCTGTCCAGACCAATGGTGACCCCATAGGTGGGCGGCTGCTACAATAGGGAAGAGCTCAAAGAGGGCTGACGTGGTAGTAAAGCCCGGTGTGGCTAGTGCTTGAGGAGGCCACGGGGCGGCGAACCACAAATGGCCAAAAAATGGCGGCGCATCCTGTGGATGCCGCCGCGTCGGTCACCACCTGTGGTGACTGCGTGGACACGACTGGGATAAACAGGGACACACCGTTCCAATCACTAAGAAAGTGCTCCCACATGGCCAGATCTGCCCTGGCTGCAGAATCCAGCCTAATGACCTGGTCTGGGTCCTGCGTGTAGGACAGGAAGACCAGCAACCGGGACACAAAGGAGCGGCCCTGGGGGATGATCCTCACGGCAAAGTTCAGCATCCCGAGGAGAGACTGAAGTTGCTTCTGAGTACATCCCCCCCCCCGGGTGAACTCTTGCAGAACCGTCCTGATACGGTCCAACTTATCTGCCGGAAGGCTGGCCTGCATGGCCAACGTGTCAAGGTCGACGCCCAGGAACGTGATCTTGTGTGCCGGGCCGTCAACCTTGTGCTCCGCTATGGGGACGTTCAGATTGTCGAAAACCGTCCTCAACTTTCCAAGGTCCCCTGGGGGAGCCCCGGGCGGCTCTATCAAAAGGAAGTCATCCAAATAATGGATGACCTCGTGGCACTGTGCCTCATGGAGAAGGATCCACGCCAGGGTCTCGGCGAACTTGTCAAATAGCCAAGGACTACTTTTAGACCCGAAGGTCAATTTGGTCGCGAAATAATATCGCTCCCTCCACTTGATGCCGTGCCAGCACCACAAGGAAGGATGGATGGGCAGCAGCTTGAAGGCGTCGGATATGTCCGCCTTCGAGAGCCACGCACCCACCCCTGCCCTGAGAATGGCCTGGATAGCCATGTCTACCGAAGCGTACTTCAGCGAGAACTCCTCGGAGGGGATGAGCGAGTTGAGACTGGGAACGACGGAAGAATGAGGCGCTGACAGATCATACACCAGACGTTTTTTATTTGAAAACTTTCCCTGCACAAGCCCGATAGGGCTAACCCTCCAGATGCTGAAGGGGGATTGACAGAACGGGCCTATCATGAAGTCCCGATCCAACTCCGTCTGCAAAAGGACATCAATCGCTGGCTCGTCTGTTGCTGCTGAGCGTAAATTCGGACATTCGTGGGTGGAGTGGGGCAGGGTGATGAGCCCGGTATGGAACCCCTCAGTGAAGCCTCGGATGAGGTAGCTGGCGAGTGACGGAGTGGGGTGTGAGGTCAGGTAGACGCCGAGCCAAAGGACATTGACCCGGCTTAGTCATGGTCTCTTCTGTTTGACCTCACACAGGATCCTGGGGTGCGCCCTCTGGCACAGGGTGCAAATGTGCAAGAGCCGGCACTGGCTGAAATTGCAGGAGCCGTAATTAAAATTGTTGCAAATGGCGGCTCCCCCAACCATCCGCACCGGACGTCCCAATTTGTCCATCTTTCGCCCTTGCACCGGGGCCTGCTGAGCCTGGCTCGTGCTGGCAGAGGCCGTGCTAGCTATTGGAAGGACAGAGGCTACGTTGGCACACCAGACCGTGGTGTGAGACGCTGACTGACAGACAGCACATAGCGGGGAGCGAAGGCCTGCAAAGTGGCGGCAGAACAATTCCGTGTCCACTACGCTCCAGTCCGTTGGTAAATGGAACTGTGTGAATCTGGCTGCGGCTTTGGCCGAGAAGGACCGATGGTAGTCGTAGAACGCTGAGCCACCGTATTTGTGGCCCAGGTCTACGACCAAATGGAGGTAGAGGTCCAGCTCTTCCCGTCTGCCGGGGGAGGCTGAGCACAGCACGTCTCTAAACATGCCGAAAGCGAGCGTGAATTCGGGCACCGTGAGCTTCCTGTTGAGCCTCGGATCCTTCGCTTTCAACACCACCGAGACATCTCCCCAGGTGTAGGCCTTGTTCTCGGCCAAGTCATGGACCGAGATCAAGAGTGAGGCCAGATTGACGTCTTTGCCCTCTAGAATGTCCTTCCTTACGCTGGGTGGCACCAGGTGGGAAGGGTGAACGGTAGGCGTGGCAAGCTCACTACCTGCGGCCGGTGCACTGATGGCTGGGACCACCGCGTGGTCCGGAACCGTGGCAGCCGGGCTGGCCTCTAGCCGAGACACCCTGTCCTGGACCTCCACGATTGAGGAAGACAGGGAGGACACGAGGGTGTGTAGCTGGGCAACGGCGGCTGAAATCGATTCCAGAGACGCCTGCTGGCTGCTGGGGCTTGCTGCGGCCGGTGGTGGGAAGAGAAGCCTGAACAGCTCCGCCTTCCTGGCCGTGGACGAGAAGGGTATCCCTCTGCGTCTCAGCTCGGCGGACAGCCTAGGAATTGTCCATGCCCTAAGAGACTGGACACTGCCAGCCTCGGAGGCTGACGCCGGAGATAGTGGGGTGGTGAGGTCATCGCTGCCAACTGACGACATGGCGGCTGCCAAGACCTGTAACTTGGTAGACTGGTCACGTGTCTGCAGGCTGGGCCTAAAAGGTGACAAGAAATGAGTTTGGACGTGTCACCTATGATATACGTACCTGCCACAAGAAAGCAGGAGCCCCCCGTGCCCTTGTGTTTTTTTTTTTTTTTTTTTTTTTTTTTTTACCTGCTGGAACCCTGATCAAGTTGGCGCAGGTGGACCTACTGAATCCGACTGACCTGAGAGAGTGTGAGAAAAAATACCTATTTAAGAGCCTAACACTGCTGCCGTCCAGAGCGACGGAACCCAACGCAGATGATAACAACAGGCGATAGTGACTTGAGTCGACTGCCGAGATCGCTGTGGGATCAACTGACAGATGACAACACGAACGACTGACTTGACACGTTGCTTACTGAATGAACTTCCCGTGACAGGGCCCGGCCCGTACGTACCGTATGGGGGTGACTGTGGGCCGGACTCCGGAGCACGTACAAAATGAGGCCACCATGAAACTAGGCCGACTGCCTAGGTATGCTGAGGCCGAACTGTGACATCCAGCTGCCACCGAGTCCGACTTCAAGCTCCCCCCCTTTTTATTTATTTTTTTTTTTTTTTTCCTTTCCTTTTTTTTTTTTTTTTTTTTGAAATGCGGCCGGCCTAGGGCACGCCGGCGCGAATTCGTACAAGCGGGTGACCAATTAACACCGGGCGTGGTAAGGTGACACAGAAATGATATAACATGACAAGGGCAAGAATCAAAGTTTTTTTTTTTTTTTTTTTTCTTTGCGACTCCGCCCCTGGCGCATGTATTGAAATGAGGCCGAGCCTAGGGCACGCCGACACGAATTTAGTGCGAAGAAGTGACTCCATTCGTGCCGGGCGTGGTAGGGTGACAGAAATGAGATACCATGACAGGGGCAAGAATCAGGAATGTACGTAAACCAGTGATGCGATTCTGCCCTTGGCGCATGTATTGAAATGAGGCCGTGCCTGGGGCACGCCGCCATGAATTCAGTGCGAGAAAGTGACTCCATTCATGCCGGGCGTGGTAGGGTGACAGAAATGAGATACCATGACAGGGGCAAGAATCTGGAATGTACGTAAACCAGTGATGCGATTCCGCCCTTGGCGCATGTATAGAAATGAGGCCGTGCCTAGGGCACGCCGACACGAATTTAGTGCGAAGAGGTGACTATATTCACGCCGGGCGTGGTAAGGTGACCGAAATGAAATACCATGACAGGGGCAAGAATCAGGAATGTACGCAACCAGTGATGCGATTCCGCCCTTGGCGCATGTATTGAAATGAGGCCATGCCTAGGGCACGCCGACATGAATTTAGTGCGAAGAAGTGACTACATTCACACCGGGCGTGGTAAGGTGACAGAAATGAGATACCATGACAGGGGCAAGAATCTGGAATGTACGCAACCAGTGATGCGATTCTGCCCTTGGCGCATGTATAGAAATGAGGCCGTGCCTAGGGCACGCCGACATGAATTTAGTGCGAAGAAGTGACTACATTCACACCGGGCGTGGTAAGGTGACAGAAATGAGATACCATGACAGGGGCAAGAATCTGGAATGTACGCAACCAGTGATGCGATTCTGCCCTTGGCGCATGTATAGAAATGAGGCCGTGCCTAGGGCACGCCGACACGAATTAGTGCGGGGAAGTGACTGCATTCATGCCGGGCGTGGTAAAGTGACAGAAATGATATGCCATGACAGGGGCAAGAATCAGGAATGCCCGCAGCCAGTAAAGTGATTCCGCCCTTGGCGCATGTATCGAAATGAGGCCGGGTAGTAGTGCATCTGGATCGCCCCGATCGGAGCATGCGTGGATGCGACCGGACCAGGATCGAAGCGATGGCATGAACGCCCTGTTTAACTGATGTGAAATGATTTAGCATGACCGAATGGCCTGGTACGTTAGCCACGTTTGAAATGATGAAATGATTGTCATGCTAATTCGTGAAATGTTTCGACACGGTCGAAGTGATTCGTACAACTAAAATGCCAACAGTGCTTCGGAATATGATAGCGATTCGGCACGCTCGCTAGCGCCACTAATTCGGATAATGGCAGATCATGAACGATACGTGTGAGTGCGAACGGCACCCGTGCGTGAGTTATGTTGAACGATTCGGAGACTGTGTAGCCCGCTCGTGTAAGGGAACCCTAAGTGCCGGATGCGACATCGGTCGGAGTGTATGTGGCGGGCGGCCCTGAACGTGCGTGCCGTTAGATGGCTCCCGATCGGGTACAACATAACGTGCGAGTAAGTGTTTAGGTTTTCGAGACAAGCAGCGCGTGGCTCGTGAGCTACGCAGATCACAGTTTAGTGACATGATAAGCAGTGCATGAGAACGTAAAACATGGGAGCCGAAGCCCTACCTGCGACAGCCGAACCAGACTCTTTGTACGAAACTGCGACTCGACGACACGAGTGCGACACGAAGGGGCGACACAACTTACGAACACGGAACACGGGACTGCAACAAGAGAAGACGGATAGACGAAAAAACGGAGCTCACGAGCCGGCACCAAGAGCGCTTGTCACGAACGAGTCGGTCCTAGATGTCTGACGTATCAGATATCACGCACAGGAAACCGACAAAGACCGGCGGCCTTTGGGCTGCTTAAATACCCTCCGGGCTCCTCCCATAACTTCAGGCCGGTACCCGGCCTTCCAATTTATTTGTAAAAAAATGTGAAAACCCTTTATCGTTTTATTTCCACTTTACAATTATGTGCCACTTTGTATTGGTCTATCACATAGGATCCAAACAAAATACATTTACGTTTTTGGTTGTAACATGCCAAAATGTGGAAAATTGCAAGGGGTATGAATACTTTTTCAGGCCACCCACCAATATGTAAAAAAAGGGTCTACCAGAAAATGTTGTCACCAGAACAGAAATAGACTGGAAATCTTCCAATAGTAATGCTGGTTCCAGTGACAACTGTATTAGGGCTTGTTCAAACATTGCCCAACCATATTGCCGAACGCAGTCTCAACACATAGACAGGGCAGTCTGCTATACGTATCTCCTGTAGGACCTTCAGTCCACATCAACGTGCTGAATTCATGTGTACCGACTAACAGTGTTACTGTATGTGCAGCACATTACAACGCACTGTAATGCACAGTTATATGCGCTGTCAAATTTAATAACGTTAAAAAGAAAAAAGCAAGCACTGGCAAAGCATTGTACAGAACATTGCAGAAATCTTGCATCCGATCACTGTACAGCTTAACGCATGCACACTGTTTTGATAGGGGACTTAAGGGGGGATTTACTTAACTTTGTATGCAATCTTAGTTTTATTGAAAAGTTATTAGACAAATAACATATATACATACGTTAATGGTATTTTCATACCACCAAAACATCTTAGCCCCCGTACACATGTTGTCGGAAAATCCGCCTGTGTGTGGTCTCCATCGGACTTTTTCAGTCGGAATTTCCGACGGAAAAAATTGGAGATCCTGCTCTCAAATTTTCCGTCAACAAAATCCGATCGGACTTTTTCGATCCTGTGTAGAGAATTCCGACGGACAAAGTGCCACGCATGCTCAGATCAAATTACGAGACCAAAGCTATTGGCTGCTAGCCTCTACGTATTTCTGTCGTACGCAACGAACGTCACCACGTTCAGAATGATCGGATTTTCCGACAACTTTGTCCGACCTTGTGTACGGGGGCTTACAAATACATTGTACAAACTAACATAAACAAATTCAAACAAAACAAAGAGCAAAAACGAAAAATTCCTTTCCTTTCCCTTTCTTTGGCATATATACATCTTGTATTGAAGCCCTATTAGATCATATTTAGGTTCTATTCTAGTTACCATTTTGTTTTCTGTTGATTCCCTGAAGGCCCTCCAGGGGGCCCATATCTGCCGACATTTTTCAAGTATGTCCAATTCATATGCCAGGAGGGTCTCCATCTTCTCAGTATGATCCATTTCCACTACCCATTCATTCACTGAAGTGGATTGTGTTGATCACCAATGGCGCGGAATAACTAATCTTGCAGCTATCACCCAATGTCTGAGCAAACCCTTTTTGATATTTTTATATGAGCCTAGTAAAATTGACAACAGTGTAATTTGTAGTGTATTGGAAATGACCTCCCTTGTAACTATAGTATACAACTGCAAGATACTGTCCCAGAATTTACAAATTTGAGGGCATTCCCACCATATGTGTAACAACGAGCCCTTAGCAGAATGGCATCGCCAACAGTTATCCGATGTGTCTGGAAAAATACACTGTAATGAAGTTGGGCATCGATACCAACCAGAAACAAACTTATATCTTGTCTCTTGGGCTTTAGTTGCCAATGACAAACAATGTGTGAGGATAAAAGACCTCTCCCACTCTTCTGCTCCAATTTCAACATTAACCCCCCTGGCGGTATTCCCGAGTCTGGCTCGGGGTGGAACTTCAGTACCATAAACGCTAACCCAGAGCCAGATCGCATTGCAGGATACAGGGAGACTTACTTACCTTGTCCCCTGGATCCTGCGATGTCTCCCTGCTGAGTGTGCGAGCTCCTCTGCTCGATTCACACAGTGCCGTGTGCCGCTGAGCTCCGTTCCCTGCAACGTTACGACGCACGGGAGCGGGGATCAGCGCCAAATTTAAAAAAGTAAAAACACACAAAACACATACAGTACTGTAATCTTACAGATTACAGTACTGTATAAAAAAAAAAATACACATCCCCTTTGTCCCTAGTGGTCTGTCCAGTGCCCTGCATGTAGTTTTATATTATAAATACTGTTTTTTCTGCCTGAAATTTGGAGATTGTCCATAGCAACCAAAAAGTGTCCTTTTATGTAAAAAGTGATTTTAGACCTGCTAGAAAACAGCGATAATAAATTAGAATCACTTGCAGAATTGAGCGATAGCGATTTGTGGGGAAATTCGTCATCAAACACTAAATCTAATGACAGCGATAATTCTGCAACTGAGCAAATTTCAGTGTTTTTGATTTGATTACATTATTTAATAATTTTTATAGTTATTTATTATATTTTAATTTATGATTTGGTGTTTATCATACCCGGGATGTCTACTAGACTCTGGTTTGGACAGATTTAAGTTATTCCTAAGAATTGCAGGCCTACAATATAAAACGCCAAATTTCCATGCAAAATAATTGTACCGCTTTCAGCACCTAAAATCAGAAAGAATCATACCGCCAGGGAGGTTAAGATCCAGTGCCCATTTATTTGGAAATTCTGGGAGCTTGGGATGATTTTTTTCCAATAAGAATCTTGTATACAGCTGATAAAACGTGTTTTGGTCTAGTACTTTGCACCAAGATGGACTCAAAGACATTTAAATCTCTATTAAAGGATTTGTTTAAAGGAATAGAGGACAAAAAAAGATAATAGTTGCTGATATTCCATCCATTGCATAAATGAAGGTGGTTGTGATGGTATTAAGTTCATTATGGGTGATAGTTTACCCTGACAAAGAATTTGATTTACTCTTCGGTGGAACTCCTTATTCCACGTAAAAAAATGTAACCGGCCTACTGCAGGTGGAAATTGTGGGTTACCAAATAAGGGTGTCATTGGTCCTATTTGTGAAGAAAGCCCTAGACGCAAAATCATTTTGTGCCAAATGCTCAATAAATGGCACGTAAGACCCCTTCTTACGTCCCATTTATTGAGCATTTGGCACAAAATGATTTTTTGGCACAAAAGGAAAAGGACGTATCTCGATGAATACCCGGATAAGATAGATCTATCCAAGGGAGCGCCTGGAGCTCAAACTGGTTCAACCCTTGTTCTATTGATCCCCATTGTTTATTATCCGAGTGATGGAACCAATTCACTAATCTAGTAAGGACTGACGAAATATAATAATAATAAAGATCCAGAGCACCCGCTTCTCCTTTCGTTTTGGGTAGTGTTAACGTTTTCCAATTTAGTCTAGATCTCTTGTTCCCCCAGATAAACTTGACAAAGGCAGATTGTAAAATAGAGAAAAAAGATCTGGGAATAGAAACAGGGATAGTTTGAAAAAGGTACAGAAAACGCAGTATTATGTCCATTTTCAATATGTTAATCCTCCTGAACCAGGAATATAAATTTGAGTCATATTTTTTTAGATCTTGTAGAGTACGTTACATAAGAGGGATGAAATTAGCCGAATATAGATGAGTCAAATCTGTGGGTATATAAAATTCTAGGTATTTTAATGTAGAGGAACAGAAATTAAAAGGGACAGAATGGTCTATCACATAGAATCCAAACAAAATACATTTACGTTTTTGGTTGTAACATGACAAAATGTGGAAAATTTCAAGGGGTATGAATACTTTTTCAAGGCACCGTACCAATATGTACAAAAAGGGTCTACCAAAAAATGTTGTCACCAGAACAGAAATAGACTGGAAATCTTCCAATAGTAATGCTGGTTCCAGTGACAACAACTATTAGGGCTTGTTCAAACATTGCCCACCATATTGCCGAACGCAGCCTCAACATATAGACAGGGCAGTCTGCTATACGTATCTCCTGTAGGACCTTCAGTCCACATCAATGTGCTGAATTCACATTACAACGCACTGTAATGCACAGAGTTATATGCGCTGTCAAATTTAATAACGTTAAAAAGAAAAAAAGCAAGCACTGGCAAAGCATTGTACAGCACATTGCAGAAATCTTGCATCCGATCACTGCACAGCTTAACGCATGCACACTGTTTTGATAGGGGACTTAAGGGGGGATTTACTTAACTTTGGAGAGACTTATTCATTCCTGTTGCATCTGCAGGACAAAAAAAGTGATAGGAAATCTCTCGAATGGTTAAAAAAGCAAACAAACATAAAAAAAAAAAAAGAAAGAAAAGGAAACCACTGGGATCTCAATTCCTTATCCTATCAAAAACTTTAACCCCCTCCTGCCCACCATATAGACAAATGACAGTGGGAGGGTGGCTCTAATGTTCTGGGATGACAGCATAAGACGTCATCCCACTCTCGCCCCTGGGGGTGCGCAGCACGGTGATTGGCTGCGCGCTGTGTCCCTGGGACACGGTGCATCAACGATCTTGGTAAAGAACCGATGATGAGGCTCTTTACCCGTGTGATTAGCTGTGTCCAATCACAGCTGGTCACATGTAAACATGGAAATGCCGGTTGTCGGCTCTCCTCACCTCACATTGACAGCATGAGGAGAGCCGATCAGTGGCATTTTCTCACAGGGGAGACCTGTACAGATAGGCAGTGCCCTGATTATCAGTGCAGCTCCAACAGTGCTCAACAGTGATGCCAGTCAGTCCTCATCAGTGATGCCAATCAGTGCTCATCAGTGCTGCCCATCAGTGCCACCCATCAGTGCCCATAAGTGCCGCCCATTAGTGTCACCTATCAGTGCTCATCAGTGCTGCATATTAGTGCCTCCTCATCAGTGCCCATCAATGCAGCCTATCAGTGCCCATCAGTGAAGCCTCATCAATGCACATCAGTGAAGGAGAAAAATTACTTATTTACAAAAATTTTCTTTTTTCGTTTTTTTTGTTAACAAAAAATAAAAAAAACAAGCAGTGATTAAATACCACCAAAAGAAAGCTATATCTGTTCAAAAAATAAAAATAAAAATGTAATTTGGGTACAGCGTTGCATGAATGCGCAATTGTCATTCAAAGTGCGACAGCGCTGAAAGCTAAAACTTAGCTTAGGCAGGAAGGGGGTAAAAGTGCCCAGTATTGAAGTTGTTAAAGAAATACAGTTTTGGCTTTAGATATATAGTGCTTGAATGTATTTTCCTTAACACTCTATATTCCTTGCTACAGAAGAACAACAGATATACTAAGCCAGCACCTAACATCTTTATCAACGATGAGACTAACTTAAAAAGCCACCCAATCAGGTTAAATAAAAAAAAAAATGATATAGATATATTACTGTATATAAATATATATATATATATATATATATATATATTATAATATATACGGTAATATATATATTAAAAGAAAAAAACATAAAATGTATATATATATATATATATATATATATATATATATATATATTATATATTATATATATGTATATATATAAATGTATACAGTATATAAATATATATATATACTGTATGTATATATACACACACATATATATATATATATATATATATATATATATATATATATATACATTTTATGTTTTTTTCTTTTATTTCATTTGGCTTTTGATATTTTCAGTGGATTACATTCTACATCCTTCTATGACTTACAAGGCTGCAGTCTTATGGTCGGCATCTGAGCCGCCAACGATATGGTGGACCAAAGTGAGGGAAACACTCAATATTTTTTTTCAGGTGTTCCTCCGTTTGGCGGAGTGAATTTGAACCCTGTGCGGAGATTGCATTGACTCTTTGGCTTTTCATTAGTTCCTGGCCTTCTTGTCTGCTTTCCTTCCTTATTGTATTGTTGACAATACTATTTATGGGATTGGAAGTATTTCTCAAGGGAGCAAGTGGGATAAATTAAAGAGATATTAGCAGGAGGTCTGGAAAACGGAGGGTATCACCAGCGTCGGTTAGAGGTTGAAGTCGGTTAGCGCTGGGGTACAGAGCGAGTAATTCATTCCTTATCCTATTCAATTACAATGATTTCCCTTACAATTGAACAGCACACCTGTCACTCAATATAATTCTCCTAGCTCTGTCAGCACTGTATATATATGGGGCAAGACATATTACTTTTTGAACATGAATTCATTAATACTCACTGTTAAGTGACCACAATCACACTAATAGCTTTTCTGTTTAACTACTATTAAACCAGAACTCTAGGCAAACAGCTAAACCTAAAATTGATTATATATATTGTTTTCTTTACCCAAGGATTTATAATTATGTCCAGCCACTTTTCAGGCATCACATACGTCTGCAAGAGTCAAGGAATAAAGTAGGATCATGTCCCATCTGCAGCCTCTAATAAAGGATCAGCAGTACTAGTCTCCCTCCTCCTGTCAGCATGCTCCCTGTCTGAGAGCTACAGTGCAGGAGATGGCAGGGGCCAATGTCAAGACAAGTCACTTTTCAATTGTCAATGTCAAGTCCCTTTATAATATAAAAAAATAAAAATAAAACAAAATCAAATCCTCCCCTACTCAAAATGAACAAACGTAGCTACACTAGATTACCAAAAGTATTGGGAAACCTGCCATTACACGTATATGAACTTTAATGGGATCCCAGTCTTAGTTCCTAGGGTTTAATATTGATTTGGCTCACCCTTTGCAGCTATAACAGCTATAATGCCCCATACACACGGTCAGAAATTCAGACGGAAAATGTCCGATCGGATTATGTTGTTGGAAAATCCAATCGTGTGTGGGCTCTATCTGACTTTTTCCTTCGGACATTTGAGAGTTTGAAAGTTTGAGAGCTGGATCTAAAAGTTTCTCAAGCATCCCCTAGGGGTATTGGCCGTGTATATGCACACTAGGCCTACTGTGTTTTCTGTGTTCAATTTATTGGGATGCGATAGACCACTCTTACATCCTGCCAACACCTGCCCAATCTTTTTCTCTTTTTGATCTAAAATTTTCCGACAACAAAATCCGATCAGACTTTTTCCGATCGTGTGTAGAGAATTCCGACGCACAAAGTGCCACGCATGCTCAGAAAAAATTTGGAGACGAAAGCTATTGGCTACTGGCCTCTACGTAGTCCCCTCGTACGTTTTGTACGTCACCTCGTTCCGAACGATCAGATTTTCCGACAACTTTGTGTGACCGTGTGTATGCAAGACAAGTTTCGGACAAAATCCGTCGGAAAAAATCTGACGGATTTTGTGGTCGGAATGTCAGACCGTGTGTATGGGGCATAAGACATGGATGAGCAAGTTTAGGGTGGAGGAACTTGACTGGCCTGCACAGAGTTCTAAACCTCAACCCGATAGAACACCTTTGGGATGAATCAGAGCGGAGACTGTGAGCCAGGCCTTCTCGTCCAAAATCAGTTCCTGACCTCACAAATGAAGAACGGTCAAACATTCCCATAGACACAGTCCTAAACCTTGTGGACAGCCTTCCCAGAAGAGTTGAAGCTGTTATAGCTTCAGGGTTCAATATTGAACTCTACGGACTAAGACTTGGATGCCATTAAAGTTCATGTAAAGGCAGGTGTCACAATACTTTTGACAATATAGGGTACATTCAGTGTTTTTTAAGACAGACACAGCTGTATTAAATTGTATTTTTTCTTAAATTTTGCATTTTATTTTTTACTTTTTACCCCATAGAAACCCTTGAAATAATCTTCAAGTCTCAGAGAACCCCTTCTAATAATGTATCGGAGGGTCAGGGGATAAAATGCCCCCACTTGTAGTGATGATTGGATGCCACCCCTACAGACAACTTAAAAGATCAATGGTATCGTACTGCTGGATCTGCTAACCCTGCTAACCTATGCAGACACCATCAAATAGTAGGTCAATCAGGTGAATATCAAGCAACCTCTGAAGGAACCCTAATGCCGCGTACACGCGGTCGGAATTCTCGTCGGAAAAAGCTCTGATGGTTTTCCCGTCGGAATTCCGACGGAATTTCACTCAAACTGTCTTGCCTACACACGGTCACACCAAATTCCGACGGTCAATAACACCACGGCATAAAACACGTTCGACTGCACTATAAAGTGAAGTTTAATGCTTTTGAGCATGTGTCAAATAGTTTCCGAGCATGCGTCGGAATTTTGGCGTGTCGGAATTGCATACACACGATCGGAAAATCCGATAGAAAGGTTTTCCTTCGGAAAAATTAAGAACAAGTTCTCAATCCAAAGTCCGTCGGAAATGCCGACAGAAGAAGACAGATGGGCATACACACGGTCGGAAAATCCGATGAGAAGCTCCCATCGGACTGTTTCCATCGGAAATTCCGACCATGTGTACGCGGCATAAGATTCCAAAGAACCCTGGTTGTGAGTGGCTGATGTATGCTACTAAATAATAGTATCACATATCACTAGATATAGCTAAATATGTACAATTGTTTTAGCAAACCAACACTTTAAAGATGAAAATTGAATTTGCTACCATAGCCTATCTTTTATAAAATCCTATGAGTATTAAAAATAAAGTTGACTTCAAAAAATGCATTAATATGGCCTCTTATGTTTCAATGTTATGGTACAATTTAAAGTAGGGTGGAATTTTACAAAAATCTAAATTTAAGAATTATTGGCTAAAAGGGGAGATTGTATGGTGTGAAGATACCTATGCAACATGTTTAGCTCTAATTAAATAGTTTACAGTCTATATCCACTACATCACTGTTTTATATATCCCTGTTCACTTTTTATGAATATTTGGCTATTTTGGCACATTTCTGTCCATCTTTGTCTTAACTTAGACATATATAGATTATTTTAACTTTAATAGATTGTACAATGCGATTGAAAAGTGCGCCCAGCTTTAGGACATTGGCCACAAAAGGTAATTATAGACCAATAATATGAACACTTGTAATTTTTTTTAGCAAATAAATGTTATTTGAAACCCCAAAAAATGCAGCTTTATAAGATTACAAATTTAAATTAGATGTCTAACTTTATTTTGATTATGTTATCTATCTAGCTATCTATTCTCAGTATCTATAAATGTTATTTTCACAGGGAGACACAATTTTTTTGCTTTAGCCCCAAAAGATAGGGAAAAAAATCATTTATAAAGCGGAGCATGTTTTGTGCTAAATAGCTTTAGGTATGGTCTATTACATTTTATATTGCTCTTTCATTGTTGTATTATGTTACGCATTGCAACTGCATGATTTTTATAGATTTCCCATATTACACAATCAGCGCTGTTTTACTCAATGTGCTTGTCACTACTGCTTCATTTCTGAGAAGACCGCAGTGTATTGTAAGTGTAAAAGCAATACATTTGCCTGGCAGTCAGACAGATGAGAGATGTGGACGGGGAATTGATACCATTCACGGGGGTTTATACATTCATAGAGTACTTTTCTCTACAAAAGAACTACCAGCCATGGTAATTTGTTAGTTCTTGTTTGAATTTGACCTCTTCCCTTGTGGTTCTCTCTGCGTCTGGATGTTATTTGCCTGGGATAGTTGTTTCTAATGTTGCTGAAGGTCCAGCAGAAGCTCAAGACCTTTGGGTTGGCCAAGCTTCAGTTCCCCTGGGGTGGCTGGATTTAACCTAGACAATTAAAGCCTTCTGGACTTATCTGCCCTATTTGTTCTGGGCGTGAAATCTTATTTCTAATGTTTTTTTCAATGATCTACTCCTATCCCACACAGAGGATTTCTTGCTTCATAATACTCTTGTAATACACAGGGCCACATAAAGGTCTTCATACTTCATACAGCTCTTGTCCCACACAGAGGTCTCCTTGCTTCATACTACTCCTGTCCCACACAGAGGTCTCCTTGATTCATACTACTGCTGTCCCACACAGAGGTCTCCTTGCTTCATACTACTCCTGTCCCACACAGAGGTCTCCTTTATTCATACTACTCCTGTCCCACACAGAGATCTCTTTGCTTCATACTACCCCAGTCCCACACAGAGGTCTCCTGATTCATACTACTCCTGTCCCACACAGAGGTCTCCTTGCTTCATACTACTCCTGTCCCACACAGAGGTCTCCTGATTCATACTACTCCTGTCCCACACAGAGGTCTCCTTGCTTCATACTACTCCTGTGCCACACAGAGGTCTCATTGCTTCATACTACTCCTGTGCCACACAGAGGTCTCCTTGCCTCATACTACTCCTGTCCCACACAGAGGTCTCCTTGCTTCATACTACTCCTGTCCCACACAGAGGTCTCCTTGCTTCATACTACTCCTGTCCCACACAGAGGTCTCCTTGATTCATACTACTCATGTGCCACACAGAGGTCTCCTTGCTTCATTCTACTCCTGTCCCACACAGAGGTCTCCTAGCTTCATACTTCTTCTGTGACTGTCCCACACAGAGGTCCCCTTGCCTTATACTACTCCTGTCCTACACAGAGGTCTCCTTTCTTCATACTACTCCTGTCCTACACAGAGGTCCCCTTGCATCATACTATTACTGTTGCATGCAGAGGTCTCCTTGCTTCGTACCACTCTTGTCCCATACAACCACACAAGGGTCTTCTTGCTTCCTACCTTCCTACTACTCCTGTCTCACCGGACCACACAGAGGTCTCCTTGCTTCATACTTACCTGCAGCTTCCTCTGTCCTACACAGGACTGACATTTCTTGTCCCAAAGTACACTAATGTTTTATAAGATTTTCTCTTGTCCCTTTCTAGACTATTTCACACTGTCTTAGCCCATGATATATTTTATCAGTCCAGTCTGGACTTTATCTTATTTTTCTACAACTGACTCTCCACCACTGTCTTGCTGGACTATCACATATTATACTTCTGTGGTCAATATCAGACCATTCTATTATGGACTGTCCCGCTCTATATTATATTACACTGCCCTACTCTGGGGTATATCTGCTTTTTAACTCTAGAATGTTTAACTGTGCTGTCTCCAAAACCGACACTGGCACACAGTATGTCCTATTGACCACACTGCTGTAAACTACTCTGGACTATTTTACAGAATCCTGTTTTGGGCTCATCTGATCATCTTTCTCTGGACCATTTCCTTATGTTGTGCTCTGAACATTTATCTTTGTTACATTATCTTGCTCAGGATGCCATGCAACTGCTGCCCTGTTCACTACTATTGCACTATTGGTTATACTATTGTTTTTTCCTACGACTTTATTATACTGTCCTAATTAAGGATATTGGCCTCCATTATACTCGCAGTTTGGGTGTTATCACAGTATTTTCACCTTCACCTTCATCTTCACTTTCTATCTCAGTGACTATAGTCATCAGGACAAGAGTAGTGGAATCAAGCTACCCAGACAGCACTTAAAACTTTAGAGATGTTCTAATTCTTTCCCACTTCATTTAAAACCTAAAAAAATAAAAATATCAGCTGTACAGCTTACATTGCTAAATACCAATTGGAAACTGAAAGGGAGATTTCCGGTACATAATGGGAGATTCTAAAACACAAAACTTTATGATGTTATCTTCCATACTTTTACATTCCCTAGACTGACTAAATCTGTAACTTAGGGCTGTGGAAATTAAAGATTAATTCCTCGATTAATCGTTAATTTTTTTGATCGATCAAAATTATTTTGGTACTCACCTCTCCGCCGGCTTCCGGGTCTTCAGGGAGTTCCGTCGGAGATCCGGTGACGTCACGGACATCAACGTCACCGGACTACTCCCCCCTTCCCCAAGTGCCTCCGTCTGCTAACAAAGGGAAGGGGGGAGGAATCCGGTGACATTGAAGTTCTGATTGAACGTAACGCGTACGGGGGAGCAGCTACGCATGACGTCAAATGCTGCTGCCCTACGGAACTAACGCGATTGTCGGGTTTACATGCTGTGTTTTTATCATCTTTATGTGAGTAGTTTGTGTTTGAACACAAAAATGAAATCTTATACTTAAGCCGTGAGCACTTAGATCTTTTCTTTCTACCCATGACCTGGCGTCCTTCCTGAGATCTAAGGAGACGCGAGAGAAGTTTATGGTCCGTGTTAACCCTTTTGATACACGCTTGCATGACCACCTGTTTGCACAGGGGTCCATGCCATAAGGTGAGAGTGATTAGTTAGACAGGAGGTGGAGGAATTGTCACGCTACTGTGGAAAAAAAAAATTACTTACATCAGTGCTACAGTTTGAATTTAAAAATTATTTGTGTGAACTGTGAAGTTAAGTCATGGATTGTGGAAACTAACTAGTGTCGGGTGATTGTATATAGTGTATACCACATTCACCACTGACTAATGCAGAGTTGCAATGCAAGGAGATCAGCTAAAAGTACAGGGGGTCCCCGAGTTACGAACTCATTAGGGACTGCCCGCCTGTACGGAAGTCGGAAATGTTCGTAAGTCGGCCGCGCATGCGCAGACCGACAAATACGGACATTTCCAGACATTTCCGATGTTCCGTCTAATGCCGTTCTGTGCATGCGCGGCAAACTCCGGACATTTCCGGCATTTTTCGAGGCTCCGTATGGCCGCGCATGCGCAGAACGGCCGAAAGACGGCGAAAAACAGCGAAAAATGGCGGAGGGTCCCCGCAGCGCCCCGTTCGTAAGTAGGGGTTGTTCGTAGGTCGGGTGTTCGTAAGTCGGAGACCCCCTGTAATTGGATCTGTATGTGCGTTATAATTAATTGAAATTAGTCGATTAATCGATTTTAAAAAAATCGATTAATCCAACACGAAAATTTTAATCAGTAACAGCCCTAATGTATTTATCTATTCCATTTTTTTTTTTTTATATAGATCTCTGCATTCTTCTTGCTGCTAAGATGAAAAGACTACTTGTTCCCTTTAGTGACTTTCCTGTAGACATAACAGTACAACACACGACATATTTCTCTGTTACCCTTCTTTATTTGGGTTGGCTTTTGCAGCATTAAATTTACTTGCCATACTCCTACATATTATTATTTTATGTATTTATTATTATTATTAATTATAATTTTATAATTTTATAAATTATTATTATAATATTATTTAATGTATTTTTATTTTCGTTTTCTTATCCCAGAAGCATTTTCATGTTTTTTAACAATTGTATGAATGTAGTAAAGTCAAAAAATCCAAACTTCCAGTAATGGAAAGTCTTGACTCGTACTGTCACATAGGTTTTTCTCACCCAACAAGGTATGTTTTCTACTTACTTTGCCTCTGGACTCCCATCAACATTTGTCTTGGACGCTTTAACCCCCCCCCCCCCCCCCCCCAGCCTATTCTATCATTCCACATGTGCCTTTTTGGTCTCTCCCTCACCCCTTATGGTCTGCTTCTCATCCAATACCTGTTCACCAAGTAGGCGCTTTATCTCCGAAGAAGACTTTCATCTACTGTTGTAAGTCTTATGTTTCAGTCCTGGCTTTTTGCCTAAGTAGTGTTGGGCTACTAGACATAGTTGTCTCTTTGACTTGTCTTACTTCCTTCCAATTTCTTGACTCATTTCTAGAATTATTTTGTCTCTTGGACCAAGCGAACCAAGTTATGTCAATTTCTTGACTTTAGAATGGTCAGAGAAGGGGATTACTTCAAAAGTTTGCAAAAAAACAAAAATTTGAGGTTTGACCTTTAGTACATCCATTTTTCCTTTCTTTCTTTCGTTTCCTTTTTTTTTTTTATGTCTTCTGTTAAAATTGAATTGTTTTGCCTACCTTAGCCTTACCCATTATTCAAACCTTGATATCTTTCATATAATACACACTGGTTTTCCCGCATTCTTGGCTGGCTCTTTCTGCTTTCTCAGGTCTTCTTCCCCTGTCTCTAGGCAAACTCTCTTCCCTACCATGTGCTAACTGTCTACCTTGCTCCAGGCTGCTAGTTTTTCTTTTCCTGTGGGTAAACTCATTTTCTCTGCTCCACTGAAGCTATCTCACTTTTATCTCTGGGTGATTTAAAACGTAAACGCTGGAGTAGAGAAAACCACTGTCCCTTGGGCGCTTAATTTAATAAGACACCCATTGTGACCACGGTTCGCGTGCCTCAAAGATCTGCATGATTCAATGCTAAGGTGGCACTAACAGGCTAACAGGCACCACAGCACATAATGTACTATTGGGACACAAGACCCTTTAATGCATTGTGACGGTTGCAATGCAACTGCCCTGTATAAGTTCAAAGCCCCCTTAGTTCATCTTCATTACTCATTCTCCCTCCAGGCTGCCTGGCTCTTTCATGGTAATTAATTCTGATAGTGCCAATCAGGGCATCGCTCCAGAAGGGATTGTACACAAGTTCAGTTCTAGGATCAATGCTAATTCCGAAAGGAAAAAAAAAAAAAAAAAACAATATAAGCACTTTCCCTCTATCTCTATTTTGTGTTCTGCTGCCACTTTAGCTTTCAATCAGTATTTTTTTTTTTATTCTAAACACCAATTAATTAAGCTACATTTCAATCACGTAGACGGATGTTGTTTCAACAGTTAAATCATTTTTAGCAGTTTGCAAGTGAAAGAGAAATGCCAAATTTCTAATTGTAAAGTTGCCAGCTGTCTCTGACTTGTAGGGACTACGATTTGAAGGACTGTCCCTGGAAATGTTTGATGCTGATTTTTGCCCCTGGCAAATGAATGCTTCTTTTTTTTTTTTTTTTTTTTTGCATTGCCTAGTATTGTTTTCTTGACTTTTTGCTATAATATTTATTGAATAACAGCAATTAAAATAAGCATTTAACTGTTTATTTATGCTTCATTAATGGCTATTATAATATTTTATTATTACGGGCTATTGCATTGTAGTCCAATGAGACAATTTAGTGTAATATGAGCGTTGATACAATAGTTAAGCATCAACGTGTCCCGGGGGGGATTGTTACAAGCTATTGTTTTTAAAGATTAGATCTATCTATCTATCTATCTATCTATCTATCTATCTATCTATCTATCTATCTATCTATCTATCTACCTATCTATCTATCTCTGCTTACTTTGCCTTTTTGCATTATCGATGTATATAAATTAATACAATTCATTGTTAATTAAAAAAGAAGGTGACACTTTTACTCACATTTGTGTGAGCTTACAGCGCCAGCAAAAAAGACACATACTGAATTTTACATTTAGAATTTTTGAATTATTTACATGTTTATGTTTTCTGCTCAGGTAAGGCAGCTTTGCTTCCATCAATGTGCATAGATGCCACTGCATATAAAAAAAAAAAACAATGCAATGCATAATTATCAACATATTATGCTTGAAATTGTAGTTCCTAGCAGCTGGAGGGTCAAAAGTTGGCCAGCCTTGGTATAAGAAATTAGCAAGCAAGTTTGTTAACATGGTTTTGTTGTTCAGTTTTTAATGTTCTACCCAAGCAATCTTAATACAAATCAGACGTACCACCGTTAAAAATGAAAAGTGCCAATACTGGCATGCTCACCTGTCCGTTTTTGCAGAGGTCTGCCCACATGCTGGTGCCGTCTCCACCTCTCATCAGGACATGGTAGGTGAAGAAGTAGGTGCCTGGTACTGTACAGCTGAACCGTCCACTTGCAGCATCATAATTGTTCCCAAGGTTGGTGACCACATCGTCAAATTTGAGGATCTCATAGCCCTCATGGGGGTTCTTCAAGCCAGCGTAGAAGGCCACACGTGGAACTGTGGTATATGTAGCCGTACTGATGGCACCAGTCACTCCACCTCCTGGCAATCCTGGTGGTCCAGGTTTGCCTGGTTCTCCCCGTTCTCCTGGTGGACCTACAGGACCTGGTGGGCCAGGTAGCCCAGGCTCTCCAGGAGGTCCTGGCTTTCCCGGACGTCCAGCTTTTCCTTGAGGACCTTGAACTAAAGTTGATGGGGCTGGTTGTCCTTTGTCGCTTAAAGGTTCAGCTCCAGTGCCGGCTCGAATACTGGTGCTTGTGGTTGTTGTCCCAGCTTTGCTAAGGTAGGGGTCACACACCATCCGGCAAGTGCCCAACATCTCATAGTGGCCATCGGAGCCCACAGAGTTGACCAACACTGGAATGAGGATTACCAAAATTAGCACCATTACTACTCCAATTGCCACTGCCACCAAGGTCTTCCTCCCAAGGCCAAATGGGGCCAAGGGACGGGGGGACCCACGGCTGGGGGGAGCTATGGTGCCGGAGTTTGTGGAGGGGAGGCAGGTGGCCCCTCCGGAGAACAGGATCTGTGGTCTTTGAGGAGACACACAATGCAGCGTTGTAGCGGAAAAAAAAAATACAAAAAAAACAGGATCAGGTAATAAAACTAAAAAAACAGAAGAAGGTTAAATAAATATAAAGCACAAAAGGTTGAATATTAAGAAAGGCGAGAACTTGTCAGAACTTCAGGAAAATAAAAGAGTAAAAATAGATTTCAGAAAGAAATGAGAAGGAAAATGACAGGAGAAAACTGTAACACCAAAAAAAAGTGAATGGATGATATATTACAGAACAGTGAAGAAAGCAAAGATTAAGAATAAAGAGGGAATTGTAGAAGAGAGATAAGAAGGTGGGTAGGATGCAGAGAAGAGGGGAGGGGAGCAGGTGAATGTGAATACTTAAAAATGAAAGGATTAAAGTAGAGAGAATAGACAGAGAAGAGGCAGCAGTGACGAAGAGGGACAGAAGAGAAAGCCAGATAGAAGGAGATTACGAGACAGGGGAAAGCTGCTGAGGCAAAGCAGTAAAAGGCAGCGGGGAATGTAACTTGTGAGAGAACGCTGTGTGCAATAGGAGTCTTTTATATATATATGAGACAGAGCAGCGCCCCCTACAGGTTGAATAATAGTATGCATCTTTTTCTGGGAAAAAAAAATTCAGGTGGGCTTACTAACAGGTACATCCTTAGACCATATTTTCCAAAGAAGTCTCTTTTGTTCTCTTCAAATATCCAATGCAAATTGGGATTTGGGGTATAAGTATAAGATGACCTTAGTTTTATAGCATATTTATGAAAAGGACTATAGAACAGACAGCGAACGAGAATAAAAATTACTGCAAAACAAATGCATTTTTTATATATCGTTATTTTTCTATATATGTACAATTACAATCGTTCACAGACAATTGTTAAAGCTGCACGCCTGACAGATATTAATAACATAACTAAATTCAGTTATGGTGATTAAAAATTTATTTTACATACAGCTGGTAAAAGGAACTGAATATATCATTATGCTAACGTACACAGGAGCGGATTTTCCGTCGGAAAAATCTTGGATGGTTTTTCCGACGGAATTCCGCTCAAGCTTGGCTTGCATACACACGGTCACACAAAAGTTCGCTGAACTTTCGACCGTCAAGATCGCGGTGATGAACAACACTACGACGAGCCGAGAAAATTAAGTTCAATGCTTCCGAGCATGTGTCAAATTGTTTCCGAGCATGCGTAGGAATTTTGCGCGTCGGAATTGGTACAGACGATCGGAATTTCCGATCGAAACTTTTTCCGACCGAAAAATTGAAAGCCTGCTCTCAATCTTTTGCTGGTTGGAATTCCGCCAGAAAAAGTCTGATGGAGCATACACACGGTCGCATTTTCCGACCAAAAGCTCTCATCGGACTTTTGCTGGCAGAATTTCTGATCGTGTGTATGCGGCATTATAGTGCAGCTTACCAATCATTAGATGTGGTGGTTGCATCGGTTTTCTTTTCTTTGGCTCTTTTGCCTCTGTTTTCACCTGGTGATCTGGCCAAGCAACACACCTGAGCACAGGAGGCACAGCAGATAGCAGCATTAAAGTGGAAGTAAAGTCAAAAATCGAACTTTTACCTACAGGTAAGCCTATAATAAGGCTTACCTGTAGGTAAAAAAAATATCTCCTAAACCTGTACGGTTTAGGAGATATTCCCCGTGCAATGCGCCGCTGACTGCAGCGGCGCATGCGCACGGGGGATTCTCGGCTGAAGGGCCGGCAGAATCCGAACCCTGCCGGGAAGAAGTCTCCTGTGCGCATGCGCGGGAGTGACGACATCGCGGCTCCAGCCACTCACAGCGCTGGAGTCGCGATACCCGGAAGACACGCTGAGGCAACATGTCAGCGACCTCGGCGTGGACCAGGTGAGTTACCGACGCTTCGTTCTAAGGTAAGTATTTCATAATGAGCTAGTATGCGGTGCATACTAGCTCATTATGCCTTTTCCTTTACAGGTCTTAAAAAAAAAAAAAAAAAGTTCAGCGGCTTTACTACCGCTTTAACGGTCTGGGGGGAGGATAGTTAAATGTATTTGCAGATTTAAAGCCATATTCCAGCACACACTTTGTAGTCAGTTACAGCAAACTGTTTTTTTTTTTTCCTTTTTGGGATAGATATAGGTTTTGCATGAACAAAAATTTAATCTGATCATTTTAATCACCCCTGCCAGTGTTAAGTGGTTTGTCTCCTCTATGTAAACTGATACATTCTGCTAGAGAGCTTGTGCTTTTGAAAAACAACAGATGCGCTGGCTGTCTCCCCACATGAAAATAGAAGAAAGAAAGCCTAAAAAAGAATGCAGACATCACATCTGAGAATTGGTAAGCTGAAATATATTACGTGTTTGCTTTAATTCTTTAGGATGCTAGCCCTTAGGGGTGCAACGGATCAAAAAACTCACGGATCGGATCGATCCTCGGATCAGAGTCACGGATCGGATCATTTTTCGGATCAGCAAATAATAATTGAATTTGGAAAAACCTGTGAAAATTCCGCCACCATATAGTCCCCACTGTAATATCCACGTCATCTCCCCCACTGTAATATCCACGTCATCTCCCCCACTGTAATATCCACATCCTCTCCCCCACTGTAATATCCACATCCTCTCCCCCACTGTAATATTGTCTGAGTATGGCCGAGTATTGGCAGGGTATCGCAGAGTATTGGCAGGGTATCGCAGAGTATTGGCTGGGTAATGCAGAGTATTGGCTGGGTAATGCAGAGTATTGGCTGGGTAATGCAGAGTGTTGGCTGGGTAATGCAGAGTATTGGCTGGGTAATGCAGAGTATTGGCTGGGTAATGCAGAGTATTGGCTGGGTAATGCAGAGTGTTGGCTGGGTAATGCAGAGTGTTGGCTGGGTAATGCAGAGTATTGGCTGGGTAATGCAGAGTATTGGCTGGGTAATGCAGAGTATTGGCTGGGTAATGCAGAGTATTGGCTGGGTAATGCAGAGTGTTGGCTGGGTAATGCAGATTATCGCAGAGTATTGGCTGGGTAATGCAGAGTATTGGCTGGGTAATGCAGAGTATCGCAGAGTATTGGCTGGGTAATCAGTGTTGCCAACCGTCAGTATTTTTACTGGCAGCCAGTAAAAAACAGGCAATTTTCTTCTGCCAGTAAATGCCAGTAAAAGGAAAAAGTTGCCAGTAAAAAATATGGCTGTGATGTTCGGTTTGGTCCAGAGCCGGCTGAGACCATCCGAGTCCCTGCTACAGTGTGTTGGGGCAGCTCTGGTGGAGGCGGTGCCCGAATGTGTCATGTCATGGTGCAAGGGAGCCAAGCAGAGCGGCCAGAGCCTCTTAGGTGGGTCTGCAGGACAGGAGCAGGGCAGGTTGGGAGCAGGACTGTCAGTGCTGTTTAGACTGGAGTGGACTGAAGGGATCAAGAGTCAACTTCATGTGTGTGTCTGTGCCTTCCTATTCTAATTTCTTACCCTCCTTTGTCCTGTCCCTGAGCTACTTACTTACTATACCGAAAAATAAAATAAGAAATATGTTTTTTGCCCTAATATCTACCTTAAATAACATTGCTAATTGCATATTGTACTTGTTTGTAGCCTAAATACAAAAATTTGCACTTAAAACTGTAACTTTGTAACTTTTGGACATGCCAGTAAAAACTTGGCGGTGCCAGGAAATTTTGGGTGTCGTGTCAGTAAATTTCAATCTGGTAGGTTGGCAACACTGTGGGTAATGCAGAGTATCGCAGAGTATTGGCTGGGTAATGCAGAGTATCGCAGAGTATTGGCTGGGTAATGCAGAGTATTAGCTGGGTAATGCAGAGTATCGCAGAGTATTGGCTGGGTAATGCAGAGTATCGCAGAGTATTGGCTGGGTAATGCAGAGTATTAGCTGGGTAATGCAGAGTATCGCAGAGTATTGGCTGGGTAATGCAGAGTATCGCAGAGTATTGGCTGGGTAATGCAGAGTATTAGCTGGGTAATGCAGAGTATCGCAGAGTATTGGCTGGGTAATGCAGAGTATCGCAGAGTATTGGCTGGGTAATGCAGAGTATTAGCTGGGTAATGCAGAGTATCGCAGAGTATTGGCTGGGTAATGCAGAGTATCGCAGAGTATTGGCTGGGTAATGCAGAGTATTAGCTGGGTAATGCAGAGTATCGCAGAGTATTGGCTGGGTAATGCAGAGTATCGCAGAGTATTGGCTGGGTAATGCAGAGTATTAGCTGGGTAATGCAGAGTATCGCAGAGTATTGGCTGGGTAATGCAGAGTATCGCAGAGTATTGGCTGGGTAATGCAGAGTATCGGCTGGGTAATGCAGAGTATCGCAGAGTATTGGCTGGGTAATGCAGAGTATCGGCTGGGTAATGCAGAGTATAGCAGAGTATTGGCTGGGTAATGCACAGTATATGCTGGGTAATGCAGGGTTTGTTTACAAGTGATCGCTCCTTTGACGGAGCAATCACATTGTAAACAGCGGCCGGGTGTACCAAGATGGCCGCCGTTCCAGAGCTAGGCCGAAGCTGCGGCCTTTCCTAAGGCCGCCGGGTGTACCAAGATGGCCGCCGCTCCGGAGCTAGGCCAAAGCCGCGGCCTTTCCTAAGGCCGCGGATCGCGGGTGTGCCGATCTGAACTGGGTGACCCGTTCGGATCACGGATCGGCGACGATCCGTTGCACCCCTACTAGCCCTGCTCCTTCTTCCCAAAGATTGCAGGGCTAGCAGGTAAAAAAAAGACAAATTTCTAATCAGCCAATCACATGGCAGCAACTCAATGCATTTAGGCATCTAGACACGGTGATGACGACTTGCTGAAAAACTGAGCAACAGAATGGGGAAGAAAGGGGATTTAAAGCGGAGCTCCACCCGCACCAAAAATATTAAAAGTCAGCAGCTACAAATACTGCAGCTGCTGACTTTTAATAAATGGACACTTACCTGTTCCAGGTTCCAGCGGTGTCGGCAGAATGTGACGAGCGACCGCTCGTCTCTCGGCTGCCCCGCCGCCATCCTCTGTCAGGGAATCAGGAAGTGAAGACGCAACGTCTTCACTGCCCGGTTCCCTACTGCGCATGCGCGAGTCGCGCTGCGTGTCTCTATTGGTCCCCGTTGTGTCCTGGGAACTGTGTTTTCCAAGACACAACGGGGTATCTGCGGATATGGGCGGGACAGCTCCGGATAATTTGTCACGGAAGTGGGTGCAGATACCTGTATTATACAGGTATCTGCACCCCCTCCCCCCCCTGAAAGGTGCCAATTGTGGCACCGGAGGGGGGGGAGGAATCCGATAAGCGGAAGTTCCACTTTAGGGTGGAACTCCGCTTTAAGTGACTTTGAATGTGGCCTGGTTGTTAGTCTGAGTATTTCAAAAACTGCTGATCTACTGGGATTTTCAGGCAGAACCATCTCTAGGGCTTACAGAGAATGGTCCAAAAAAGATGCCAGATGCCTTTACCCCCCCCCCCCCCCCCAGGGGTATTGCGCAGCCACAGTATATGCCACTGTGTAGCACTCTGGAGATATTGTTTTTTAACAATAAACAAGTTTTATAAGCAGTATTATGCTATGGGCAGTCCTCTCTTTCCTGCATGGTAACCTGGCGGAACGCCATTAGCAAACCACAGACCGTTTGGATATCTCCAGAGTGCTACACAGTGGCATATACTGTGGCTGCGCAATACTCCTGGGAGGGTAAAGGCATCTGGTGAGTGCAATTATATTAAAGAGCACGGATAAGATCACTCAAAAGGATAAAAAGCAGTATTAACCCTGCTAGCACTGGACACTTTTTTTTATATAATTCACCTGAACATCTTTGTTTGAACATACTTTTTAAATATACTTGCAGCACCTTAAGCACTACAATTAGGAATTCAAATGCTGCGTACACACGATCGGAAATTCGGCCAGCAAAAGAGCTTTTGGTCGGAAAATGTGACTGTGTGTATGCTCCATCGGACTTTTGCTGGCGGAATTCCCGCGTTCTTGACAGTCGAAAGTTCAGCAAACTTTTGTGTGACCGTGTGTATGCAAGCCAAGCTTGAGCGGAATTCCGTCGGAAAAAGCATCCAAGATTTTTCAGACGGAAAATCCGCTCATGTGTACGCGGCATAAGAGGAATAGTGCCACACCTACAACCTTCTTGATCAGTAAGGCAACAGTAACTCAAATAACCACTCGTTACAAACTCGTTACAACCAAGGTATGCAGAATACCATCTCTGAATGCAGCAGCAGAAGACCATACTGAGGGCCACTCCTGTCAGCTAGAAACAGGAAACTGAGACTACAATTAGCACAGGCTCACCAAAATTGTACAATGGAAGATTGGAAAAACGTTGCCTGGTCTGATGAGTCTCGATTTCAGCTGCACTCATATAGTAGGGTCAGAATTTGGCGTAAACAACATAAAAGCATGGATCCATCCTGCCTTGCATCAACGGTTCAGGCTGGTGGTGGTGGTGTAATGGTGTGGGGGATATTTTCTTGGCACACTTTGGGCCCCTTAGTATCAATTGAGCATCGTTTAGGCTGGGTTCACACCTATGCGAATTGGATGTGGGTTTCCCCGCATCCAATTCGCATAGCAGGAGAATGGGACCTGCTCTCTATAGAGCTGGTTCGCATATCTCTGGGGGCAGTTGCTGAGCGCACTGCACAAAAACGTCTGTGCGTCTTTGGCTCCATTTCAGGGCCCGAATCTGATTTGTCCCTGAAACGGAGAACTGCGACGCACAACGTTCCTGCGTGATCCGCGGCCGGTTTAGGTGTGAACTGAGCCTTAAATACCACGGCCTACCTGAGTATTGTTGCTGGCCATGTCCATCCCTTTATGACTACAGTGTACCCATCTTCTGATGGCTCCTTCCAGCAGGATAATGCACCATGTCACAAAGCTCAAATCATCTCACCACTGGTTTCTTTAACATGACAATGAGGTCACTGAACTCCAATGGCCGCCACACTCACCAGATCTCAATCCAATAGAAGGATGTGGTGGAATGGGTGATTCACATCATGGATGTGCAACCGACAAATCTGCCGCAACTGCGTGATGTTATCAGGTCAATATTGTTAAGTTGGGCCTAATTGGCCTTTGGAATTAAAGACACCAACAGTCCAGAAGCATTCTTTCTCGATACAAATTTACTTCAGAGTAAATGTCATACATACGGATACAGGTATGTCAAAATGATTGTCTATGTATGGCATGATACCAAATCACAAGTCATCTCTACAAATCATCTTTAACTAATTATTTCTATATAACATATGGTCATCCTGACCTCTAGATTATATTGTCATACTTAATCAATCTTATAGTTACACAAGCGGGATCGTCCAAAGGGACTTTTTGTTATGTTTGCTCTTTCCCAGAAAATGGCCTATGTAGAGCCAAACTAGTCCAGATATCACTTGGCTGCACATTTCCTTTCGCAACATTGTGTAATACCTAACATAGTTGAGAACATATCAAGGGGGAACTCCAGACTCCTAAGAACCTATTCAATAAACAGTTCAATAATAAGAGGAACTCCGGACTCCAGATATTCGATATCCTAACAATCCCTCCTGTAGTTCCAATTCTTCGGTATTAGGCTCCCTCTGTGTCTTTAAACTTCCGCTGTGTCTCTAGGCCATCCTTCAGGTATACGAGGTATACGAGCTACCATTTCATAGGCAGTCATCATGCGTGACCTTGAGGGTTCAGAAGGACGAGTATTAGTACAAACATTTGCAATCATTTTCAAACAACATTTGCACATCATTGGTGCACATTTGATTATAAGGAATATACCGTATTTATCAGCGTATAACACGCACTTTTTTCCCCTAAAAATCAGGGGAAAATCGTGGGTGCGTGTTATACGCCAATCCCCGCCGATCTCCTGCTGATTTTTTTTTAAGGGGAGCGAGCTGAGCCGATATACCGAAAGCCGCGTGTATTTTCAGTTAGTCTCGGCTCCTCTCGCAGTTCCGTCCACCTCCACTGATTGCGAGAGGAGCCGAGCGCCGACAACATAAAGAAATCCGAGTTCGGCTATTTTCGGCTCCTCTCGCAGTCCCGCCCCTGATTGCGAGCAGAGCCGAGACTAGCCGAACTCGGATTTCTGTATGTTGGCTCCTCTCGCAATCAGTGGAGGTGGGCGGGACTGCGAGAGGAGCCGGCCCGAGACTAGCCGAAAATACACGCGGCTTTCGGTATGTTGTCACGCGGCGCTCGTCCTCTCCACTCAGCGCCAATTTTAAATAAAGGCTGCACTGGGCAAGGCTGCAAAGGCACTGGGCAAGGCTGCACTGGGCAAGGCTGCAAAGGCACTGGGCAAGGCTGCAAAGGCACTGGGCAAGGCTGCACTGGGCAAGGCTGCAAAGGCACTGGGCAAGGCTGCACTGGGCAAGGCTGCACTGGCAATGCTGCAAAGGCACTGGGCAAGGCTGCAATGATGGACAAGGCTGCAGATGGACACTGGACAAGGCTGCAATGATGGGCATTTAAATGTAAGTTTTTTTCCTTAAACTTCCCTCCTAAAAGTTTTTTTCCTTAATATTCCCTCCTAAACTTGGGGTGCGTGTTATACGCCGGCACGTGTTATACGCCGATAAATACGGTAAGTACAATAAATCCCACTATATATAATATGCCATGTAATATGCCAGAAAGCCATCCTCTGAGCCATCCAAAACCAGTTGAGGGAATTGAGCCATGAAACCCAATTCTCCCAGCTTCCTTCAACCCAAGCAGTTTCAGTATGTTCTTTCCTAAACCCTAGTTTTAACTCTTGCACTTTTTCTATATGGGAAATGATGACCAAAATCTCTGAGGAATGTTTCCAACACCTTGTTGAATTGATGCCACAAAGTATTAAGGCAGTTCTGAAGGCAAAAGGGGGTCCAACCCAAGGTGTACCTAATAAAGTGGCCAGTGAGTGTATATATATATATATATATACAAACACACATACAGTATATACACTATATATTCACATATATTCACTGGTCAACTAATACTTTATGACCACTGACAGGTTAAGTGAATGCTATTGGTTATCTTCTTACAATGGCATCTGAAAGTGAGTAGGATAAATTAGACAACAGGTAAACATGTTTTCCCTGAAGTTGATGTTTTGAAAGTAGAAAAAATGTTCATCACAATTTGTTGACCCATGTCCACAGCCAAAAGCACCTACAATGGGCATATGAGCATCAGAACTGGATCACAGAGCAATGGAAGAAAGTAGCCTGGTCTGATGAATTACATCTTCTTTTACATCATGTGGATGGCCAGGTGTGTCACTTACCTGGGGACCACATGGCACCAGGATGCAGTATGGGAAGCAGGCAAGCCAGCATAGGCAATGTGATGCATGGACAATGTTCTGCTGGGAAACTTTGGGCCCTGCCTAAACATTGTTGCTGGCCAAGTACACTCCTTCATAGAAATGGTATTCCCTGACTCCAGTGGTCTCTTTCAGCAGGATAATGCACCCTGCCACACTGCAAGAATGGTTTGAAGAACACAACGAGTTTGAGATGTTGACTTTGCCTCCAGAAGTGCAGCCGGCTGTGTGTAAAGTACAGCCAAAAGTTGAGGAGTCTTCACTCTTCATGTTGTTTTAGTTCACTCGGGTATCCCCTGCTTCCTATCCCTATCGAAGTTCATGTTCCAATAAAATCCCTAAAAAGACCCATTAGACTGTTTTTTGAACCAGTGGAAGGATGAAGAAAATGCTGTGTGCTCTAAAGAGGGAAATAAGACCAAATTCACCAGCAGCTCCTAGTGTGCTACACTGATGTCATTGCGTTATGGCCTCTGCATCATCCAGGACTGTCCTCCTCCAGGTGGAGATCAAAGAGGACCCAGCATGATATGTGGCTAGCCTGAATCAGAAAAAGGCATGTAGAAAATGAAAACAAAGTATAACACACTGACCAGGGGAGCAAGAGGGAGAGGGTGTATTTTGGATCGGGGCAGGGGTGGGTCCAGAGTCTAGTCTCGGGAGGGGCACTGCCAGAAAATAAGGTGTTGCTTACAGAACTGTATTTAATGTCTCATACAGTCCTAACCTTGTTTAAAACAGTAGCGCATTTATTTTGTCCCCCACTTGTGTGACCTTCTTCTTCATTACTGCCCCTTCTCCTTCATTACTGTCCCCCACTTGTGTCACCTTCTTCATTACTGTCCCCCGCTTGTGTCACCTTCTTCTTCATTACTGTCCCCCGCTTGTGTCACCTTCTTCTTCATTACTGTCCCCCGCTTGTGTCACCTTCTTCTTCATTACTGTCCCCCACTTGGGTCACCTTCTCCTTCATTACTGTCCCCCGCTTGTGTCACCTTCTTCTTCTTCTTCATTACTGTCCCCCACTTGGGTCACCTTCTCCTTCATTACTGTCCCCCGCTTGTGTCACCTTCTTCTTCATTACTGTCACCCCCCCCCCCCCCAACTTGTGTCACCTTCTTCTTTATTACTGTCCCCCACTTGTGTCACCTTCTCCTTCATTACTGTCCCCCACTTGTGTCACTCACCTTCTCCTTCATTACTGTCCCCCTCCCCCACTTGTGTTAATCACCTTCTCCTTCATTACTGTTTACTACTATTCCATCCAATCCTCACCTTATCCCCCCTCTCTGGGTCTGGGCTGTGGTGAGGTCCACTCAGGTCCCTCAGACAGTCGCTAGGGTGGGCAGCAGGCAGGAGGAGGAGAACTCGGGCAGCCGTGGATCTGAGCCAGCCCGACCAGCAGTGCAGCAGCAGCACACAGACAGAAAAGGTCGGACCGGCTGCTGCAAGTCACTCTCTCTGCATGCAATGCCACAGTGCAGTGGGCACTGGTGGGCCGTGGGAGCAGAGTGTTGGAGACACTGACATTAAAAGATCACACACACACCGACCAGTCCCTCCCTACTGCCAAGTCACTCCGTCTCATGCCGCTGCATGCCAGAGAAGGAGGTGGGTGGAGACAGCTGTGCTCTGAGTGAGACTGTGACGTCACTGGTTGCTAGATGCCAGGTGGGGTGGCCCTAGCAACCAGTTCCGGCAATCTAGTTTAGTAGTGTGGTTGTGTTTCGGGGTCGGTAATATTTTCTCGAGGGGGGTCAATTGCCCTGTTGCACCCCCCCATGGATCCACCCCTGAATTAGGGGGTGTAAGGGGACAGAGCACTGAACCCAGAGATGGGCTCTAAGTAGGAGTGCTAACAACAAACATAGTTACATAGTTAGTCAGGTTGAAAAAATACCATCTTGATCAACCAAAAAAAAATACAATCCAATATACACAATCCTATACCAACAGTTGATCCAGAGGAAGGCGAAAAACTCCAGCAAAGCATGATCCAATTTTCTACAGCAGGGGAGAATTCCTTCCTGATCCCCCGAGAGGCAATCGGATTTTGCCTGGATCAACTTTACCTATAAATGTTAGTACCCAGTTATATTATGTACATTTAGGAAATAACCCAGGCCTTTTTTAAAGCAATCTACTGAGCTGGACAGAACCAGCTCTGGAGGGAGTCTATTACACATTTTTACAGCTCTTACTGTGAAGAAACCGTTCCGTATTTGGAGATGAAATCTTTTCTCCTTTAGACGTAAAGAGTGCCCCCTTGTCCTCTGTGATGACCTTAAAGTGAATAACTCAACACCAAGTTCACTATATGGACCCCTTTTATATTTGTACATGTTGATCATATCCCCTCTTAATCTCCTCTTCTCAAGAGAGAATAAATTCAGTTCCTCTAATATTTCCTCATAGCTGAGTTCCTCCATGCCTCTTATCAGTTTGGTTGCCCTTCTCTGCACTTTCTCCAGTTCCGATATCTTTTTTGATAACTGGTGTCCAAAACTGAACTGCATATTCCAGATGATGTCTTACTAATGATTTGTACAGGGGCAAAATTATATCTCTCTCTCTGGAGTCCATACCTCTCTTTTATACGAGAAAAGACTTTGCTCGCTTTGGAAACCACAGTTTGGTATTGCATGCTATTATTGAGCTTATGATCAACCAAAACCCCCAGATCCTTCTCCACCATTGATTCCCCCAGTTGTACTCCCCCTAGTATGTATGCTGCATGCATATTCTTAGCCCCCAAGTGCATCACTTTACATTTATCAACATTAAACCTCATTTGCCACTTAGTTGCTCAACAAGAAAGTGCATTGAGGTCAGCTTGTAAATTGGAGACATCCTGGAAGGACGTTATTCCACTGCATAGCTTGGTGTCATCTGCAAAGACATACATTTTACTTTTAATCCCAGACCCTATATCATTTGTAAAGATATAAAAAATAAGTGTCCCAACACTGAACCTTGGGGTAAACCACTGATAACCTTAGACCAGTAAGAATAATGAACCACTTCACTCTGAATTCTCTCTTTTAGCCAGTTTTCTATCAATTTACAAACTGATCTTTCCAAGCCTGTAGACTTTAACTTACACATGAGCCGTGTGTGGGGAACTGTGTCAAACGTGTTTGCAAAATCCAAGTATACCACGTCCACAGCCACGCCTCTGTCCAAGGTTTTACTTACCTCCTCATAAAAAGAAATTAGGTTTGTTTGACAACTTTTGTATTTCATGAATCCATGCTGTCCGTTGCTTAAAATATCTTTTTCCAGCAAGAACTCGTCCATGTGGTCTTTATTAAACTCTCCAGTATCTTCCCGACTATAGATGTTAAACTAACAGGTCTATAGTTACTAAGCAAAGGCTTTGATCCCTTATGGGCCCCACACTGGCCATGCACCAATCCAGTGGTACCATTCCAGTCCTTAACAAGTCCTTAAATATTAGAAACAATGGCCTTGAAATGACAGAGCTCAATTATTTTAGGATCCGTGGGTGGATACCATCTGGTCCAGGTGCTTTATTCACCTTTATTCTGTCTAAATATTTCTGAACCACTTTTGAGCCATTGTGGATCATTTGGGGCTGTGTCACTACCACCCCCATTATGGACATGAGCTCCCCCATGCTCCTTTGTATACACAGAGTTAATGAAATTATTTAATAAATTTGCCTTCTCTATTCATTTGTACAGGGCCTACATGCTCAGACCTGACCTATTTACTATTAATATATTTGAAGATTTTCACCCCCACCAAATCATTCCCCGCATCTATTACCTTTTGTACCACCACCCTCTCCCTTTAGAATGTAAGCTCTACAAGCAGGGCCCTCCTGTCCATTCTGTATTGAACTGTACTGTAATTGTCCTCCCCCTTCAGCATTGTAAAGCGCTGCGTAAACTGTTGGCGCTATATAAATCATGTATAATAATAATAATTTTTTGGGGGTTTGTCCTACTATCTTTTGCAATCTGTCCTTGATTTCCTTTTTACATATTCTGTTATATTCTTTGTAACATTTAAACGATTAAAGCGTTCCTTCATTTTTATATTTTTTAAAAGCTCTTTTTTTATTATTTATAGCCATTTTAACTTGCCGTGAGCCACATAGGTTTTATTTTTAGCCTTTTTTAAACTTATTTCCCATGGGAATATTCTTTGCAGTGAGTTTGCATATAGTCTTTTTGAAGAATTCCCATCTATGTTCTGTGTCCATTGATGCCAATATTCCCTCCCAGTCTAAATCCTGGAGAGCAGCCCTCATCCTTGGAAAATTTGCTCTCTAAGGCCCCTTTCACACTGGGGCGTTTTTCAGGCGTTACAGCGCTAAAAATAGCGCCTGTATACCGCCTGAAAAAATCCGGCCCCATTCATCTTCAGTGTGAAAGCCGGCGGGCTTTCACACTGGAGCGGTGCGCTAGCAGGACGGCAAAAAAAGTCCTGCTAGCAGCATCTTTGGAGCTGTATAGGAGCGGTGTATTCACCGCTCCTATACCGCTCCTTCCCATTGATTTGAATGGGAAACCGCGGCAATACCGCCGCAAAGCGCCGCTACGTCAGCGTTCTGCGGGGGGTCTTTAACTCTTTTTGGCCGCTCGCGGGGGGTAAAACCGCACCGCAATCGGCCGAATACCGCGGCTAAAACGACGGTAAAGCAGCACTAAATATAGCGCTGCTTTACCGTCACCGCGGCTCCCGCCCCAGTGTGAAAGGGGCCTTAAAGTTAAGTGTTTTTATCTTAACCGTATGTGTTTGGTGCTTACAGCTAACATTAAATTAAATCATGTTATGGTCACTGCTACCCAGATATTCTTTTATATGAATATTGGTAATAAGCTCTGCATGGTTTGAGATTACCAGCAGAGCTTCATTCCTAGTTGGGGCCTCAATAAACTGGACCATAACATTGTCTTGTAATAGGTCTATAAATTTTTGCCCTTTAACTGTCCCAGCAGTGCCATTATTCCAGTCAATTTCCGGGTAGTTAAATCCCCCATTATTTTCACTGTCCCAGCCCTTGCAGCCCTTTCCATCTGTGCAAGGAGCTGAGTCTCCACCTCTTTATTAACACTGGGGGGTCTATAACAAACTCCAATGACAACCTTTGTAGTATGCACACCTATGTACAGTTCCACCCATAATGCTTCAGACTCATCACACTCTCCATCAACCAGGTCCTCTTTCACCCTCGCTTTGAGATCACTTCTCACATAGAGACAGACACCACCACCCCTCCGTTTTACCCTGTCTTTCCAAAAGAGAGCATAGCCAGGAATAATAATAGCCCAGTCATGAGAAGAATGAAGCCAAGGTTCAGCAATACCAATTAGATCATAGTTCTCCTCGTGTACCAGAGCTTCAACTCACCTATTTTGCTTGGCAGACTTCTGGCATTCTTGAACAAACACTTTAATTCATTCAATTCAACCTGCATATACTGTACAGATGAACAATAGGTGGGGAAATAAAACTTCTGATTTTAAAAAGAATAATCTAAATTTGGAGTACAAATGTTAAAGTCACATACAAAGATTACTTTTCAAGTAAATGTTACAATAATGGTTTGCAACGTGACCTTGATATTCTTCAATGTAACACCCTGTTCCTTTTTTCTATTTCACAGTTTATAAAACATTAGAAAACTGAAATCCATTGTGTAGTGTCATATAAAGGCGTAGCAATGCCTGCAGTCTACTGTCTATATAAGAGGTTATTTAATAAGGTGCCCATCAGGCTGAGCCTGTCACAATGAAGACCGGCATCTTTTATCCTAGAACATTACCGAGGGTGAGGTCTGGTCAAGGCAGCTGTAAACTACAGCAACATTCGGGTCTCTAGTGATGAAACATATGAGTCCAGGTAAGGCTATGATTTCATTATTTATCATTTGATTTATTATGTTTAAGGAAAAAGTAACATGTAGGAAACCTTTGCATGGGTGGACCTTTTCAACAAAAATTCCATATCCTTAAAGCAGAAATCCAGTCATAAATAACAAGAGAAAAATAAAAGGTTTGTAAAAGCTAAAATAACAAAACCAACTTTTTCTGCAATTATCACCCTTAATCCAGAGAGTTCCCGCAGTACTTTTTTCTGCCACTAGATGTCCTCAGTAAGCTGGCCAGCATCATTTCACTTACTTCTTCTGAGCCTAGGTCACCCTAGACTAGCCCCAGCCTGTGACTGAATAGTGAAAGGAGAAGCAGCACAGTGATGAGCTCATCTCTATATAACTTTGCTTTCTTCTCCCATCAGCATGCCTTTTGTCAGCACATGAATTGATTGGCTCCTGGTGCTGCTTCTTCCTCTCACACTTCAGGCCTGCTGTGTTACTTTGACATCAAAAAGGTTGATATTAAGTCAAATACAGGTTCTTACACTGTTTGTAATTAACTTCTTGCCGCCCATGTAACTTACATGTGCGGCGGCAAAGAGAGAGGGCTTTAACGCTTACACATCGCACATATGAATCCATGCATGACAGAGCTGTCTGTGCTGAAAGTGTGCTCATTGCATGCTCACAGCACAGAGACTTAGCTGTCAAAGCCCATACTAATGGTCGAGAGCGAGCTAGACCGACTCCTGATCATGTGACCTTTGTACCGACCAGTGGTCATGTGATCAGCTGATATTTCCCCCTTTCCCCCGTTCATACAAACCCTGTTTAACCGCTTCAGCCCCGGGCAATTTTATCCCCTTCCTTACCAGAGCACTTTTTGCGATTCGGCACTGCGTCGCTTTAACTGACAATTGCGCGGTCATGCGACGTTGCACCCAAACAAAATTGACGTCCTATTTTTCCCACAAATAGAGCTTTCTTTTGGTGGTATTTGATCACCTCTGCGGTTTTTATTTTTTGCGCCATAAACAAAAGAAGAGCGACAATTTTGAAAAAAACACAATATTTTTTACTTTTTGCTATAATAAATATCCAATTTTTTTGAAAAAAAACACAAAATTTTTTACTCAGTTTAGGCCGATATGTATTCTTCTACATATTTTTGGTAAAAAAAAATCGCAATAAGCGTTTATTGATTGGTTTGCGCAAAAGTTATAGCGTTTACAAAATAGGAGATAGATTTATTGCATTTTTATTTATTTTTTTACTAGTAATGGCGGCGATCTGCGATTTTTTTCGTGACTGTGACTGCGACTTTGCGGCGGACACTTCGGACACTTTTGACACATTTTTGGGACCATTCACATTTACACAGCGATCGTTGCTATAAAATTGCACTGATTACTGTGTAAATGTGACTGGCAGGGAAGGGGTTAACACTAGGGGGCACTGCAGGGGTTAATATGTGTTCCCTGCAAGTGATTCTAACTGTAGGGGGAGGGGACTCACAAGGGGAGGAGACCGATCGGTGTTCCTCTGTTCTGGGAACACATGATCGGTCTCCTCTCCAGTGACAGGACGTGGAGCTGTGTGTTTATACACACAGCTCCACGGTCCCGCTGTTTTCCCCGGGCAATCGCGGGTGCCCGGCGGACATCGTGGCCGCCAGGCACGCGCACCGGGTCCCGAGCGACGCTGCGCACGTGCCGCCTAGACGGCCGGGAATAGGAGGACGTCATATGACGTCCACCCAGGATGGGAGATCCATCTTGTGGACGTCATATGGCGGTGGGCCATGTTGAAGCGGGTTAAAGGATCTCAGGGCTGGGTGGGAGAAAATTCAATGACATATTAAGTACACAGCTGCCTTATATATCTTCCTGGAGTTCAGCTTTAAAGGGTATCTCCACATTCATGGGAAAAAAAACAGCAAATAAAAAAAATGTAAATAATATTAAAGCATTTCATTTAGTAAATCTCTTTGCCTTCCAAATCAGGCAAAGAGTACTAAATGAAATGTGTTTTTTTTTTTTTTTTTTTTTTTTACTTACCTTGTAATCGATGACTTCCTGTCTTCTGTGTCTTCGGGGGTGGGCGGGGTCTTGCGGGGATCCTCGTCACGCCGCACTGTCTCCTGGGATCTGGTGTCATTGATCCCAGGAGTCAGTGCGGGCATCTACCGAAATCTCGCGAGATTTCGGCCACATCTTCCGAAATCTCGTGAGATGTCGGCAGATGTGCCGTTACTGCGCACGCGCGAGTAACGGCGGTGCATGCTGGGCCATCTAAAGTGCCTGTGGGGGTTTCACATGCCCACAGGCAAGATGGTCCCCAGCACAAAAGATGAAGAACTTCATCGGACGAAAACCGGCGGCGATCGAGATGGAAGATGGAACAGGTAAGTCCCCCAATTGAGCTATATGCCCTTGGCATATAGCCCAAAAAAAAAAACGAGTGCAGAACCGCTTTAATATAGTATATACAATTATACAATTGCGATACAAGTCCAAGTCATATTGTAATTGAATGTTATTAAAAATTACCTTTCCTTTTCAATCTGCAGATCTGTAATTTTCTGGAAAATGCAATATGGCAACCTGGAGGTTTTCTGTACACAGATGGTATACAGAAACCCCCCCCCCCCCCCCCCCCCCCCCCCCCCACCCCCCCCCCCCCCCCCCCAAGAAACTTAATTTCCTGCTTGTGTGATTGGCTTACTTATTTTCCCAGAAGTATGCACTAAGATACAAGTCAGATTTTTGGCACCCCCTGCAACAAAAATGTAATTTTTGGTTAGATACTCCCAAAGGCAAATCAAGCCTAAGGGGATGCAGAGCCTGCAATTTTCCTCATTCGAGCCATGCAGGTGCAGCAGCTGATTGATAATGATGAAACCACTCCCATTAGACTCAATAACTCACTGCACTTGGGCAAAGAGAAACAAACAGTGATTTTTTCAGAAAAACTAAAAGTTTGTTAAAATATGCAATGTACATAGATCACCGAGAGGGGAGTGTTTTTTTCTCAACAAAAGTGGAGTTACTCTTTAAGTGCTAATTCGTAAAGACCAACTCCAGCTTAAGCTATTTTCAGTGGGTGGTGGGTAGGAGTCACAATGCTGGCCATACACTATACGAAAAATCGGCCGAAATTCGGTCATTAGAGTGTTCGTTCGTTTTTTCGGCCAGTTAATGGGCACAAAATTGATAATCTTTTGGACGTTTTTGAGCCGAAAAAACGAAGGGCAGGTTTGGAAATTTTCAGCCCTTCTTCAGATCCCAGATGAGCTCAGTTTCAAATACTTTTCAGCCTTCTGATCGGGCCCCTTCCAACCTTCAAAACCCCTTCAGATCTCAGACCAGTGCATTCCTTCATAATAGGGGAAGTCTATCCAAGACTTTATTATCACATGGCCAGAAACAGGAAGTAGGGATAGGTTTTGACCACTTTCCTCTGTACTTGCACCAGTCATCATCAGGCATCAGTTGCTGGACCAAGCATTTCCGTACCTGGCCCTGGAACATGGACCCCAGGATTTGGTCCAAGTCCTCGAACAGTTAGGGGGTATGCAAGTGAACAAACCAGAACCAGATTATTAGAAATAACCAAGCCCTGGATCTTCCACAACAGTCTGGAGTGCAATCAGGGACTAAGGAATGCACGGAAACAGACCAATTCTTCACAAGCGAGATTTAGGTTGCAGATTTAGGCTGCAACCCCCCAAATGTGAATCTAAGCTTTCCACTATCACTTTCTGATTTTTTCCCAAAATTACTACACCAGAGGAGTCTCTGTTGTCCTTCTTCCTCTGAAAAAGATTGTAGCAGTCACTTTTCACAAGAAGCTTTTTAAGAAATCCATACTCTTCCCCAGATACCCAAAGGATAGACAGAATGCAAAAAACAATCTTAAAATAAAAGAGAAAGTGTAACATATGCTCGTTAAATATACATTTTGTGTTTTTATAATGAGCTACCTTTGCTCAATTACTATACAAAGGCTGTGCTATACTGCTCGAGTTCACAATACACGTCTACGAGTATGCTGACTCATCGAAAACAATGCACTCCCTATGTGGTTGATATCTTACCTCAACAGCTGTTAAGCAGTTAGGCAGATTCCTTGTCGTGGCTAATCTACCTGGCCACTAGAGGCTTATTCATAATTCTTGACATTTTATATCATAATAATAATAATTAAAAGAACAGGCATAAAAAAAACATAAACACCACAAAATGGCTAACAAAAAAATACTGTGAAAATAACTTAAAATATAGAATCACTGAAAATGCACCATACTATACCTTTAAAGTATCTGATGGCAATTTAAAATGTAATTTAAAAACAGATTAACCAGTCCAGTTTCTTTTATAACAAATCCAACTTTTCTTTTTCTACAAGTGCACTAACAGAGCTACTATCACCTGGCCAAGAAGGTAAAGTATATGCAAACCCACTCACTAAAATCTCACATAATCTTTTACATTCTAATTTGATTTCAAAAGTCATTTTCAATCTTTTTTTATTCTGACTGCAGATTTCATTGAAGCTGAACTCCAGGTCTTGAATGTATTGCATTTTTACAGCTTTGAACAATGTAAGTATGTACAGTACTGTAAAAAAAAAATGCTGTAAAGTAAGAATGCTTTCAATATATATATATATATATATATATATATATATATATATATATATATATAAATTGTTTATTTTTAACAATTTACAAAATGCAAAGTGAGTGAACAGAAGAAAAATCTAAATATAATCAATATTTGGGGGTGACTATCCTTTAGCTTCAAACCAGCATCAATTCTTACATTTGCACACTTTATACACCTGCACAAAGTCAGGGATTTTGTAGTATTAGTGTCGGGTGTATGATTAACCAATTATACCAAGCAGGTGCTAATGATCATCAATTTCATATGTAGGTTGAAACAGTCATTAAAGGATAAGTTCACCTTATCAGTGAAACCAGTGGGGCCCAGGTACACCCATCTACTGTCTGGAGAAGTCTGGCCACAAGTGGTCTTCATGGAGGAATTGCAGCCAAAAAGCCATATGTGCGACATGGAATAAAGGCTAAGCAACTCACTTATGCACAAAAACATAGAAAATGGGGTGCAGAAAAATGGCAGCAGGTGCTCTGGACTGATGAGTCAAAACAGGAATATTTGGCTGTAGCAGGAGACAGTTTGTTCAAAGAAGGGCTGGAGAGTGGTTCAATAATGAGTGTCCGCAGGCAACAGTAAAGCTTGGTGGAGGTTCCTTGCAGGTTTGGGGCTGCATTTCTGCAAATGGAGTTGTAGATTTGGTCAGAACCATGGGCGTCCGCAGCAGGGGGCAAGTGGGGTCAAGTGCCCCCCCCCCCCCCTGGAATCAGCAAGGTGTCCGCACAAGACAAGTGAGTGTCCGTGAGCTGAGCGGTCCGCCGCAGACTTTTTTCTGAGCCTGCTGACTGCTGCTGCTCTCTGACGTTATCTGACAGACTCACTCGCTCGGCCGCTCAGCTCCACCTCCAGTCCCTACCCCACTGTGTAGAGAGAGTCGAGAAGATGTAGATCCAGCCCGCTCTGCCCACAAGTGGAGTGGTGATACTCCGGTGATCCATTGCCCCACCGTATGTCCCCCTCTAAATTAGGCTGCTTGGCAGGATCGTTGTCTGTTAAAACATCAATCATGTGGGCACAGCACAGATCCCTCCCTCCACCCCGCAGCTTAACTATTGGGCACTCTCTGCTATGTAACGGCACCTTCTGTGAGGAGAAAGGCAGTGATTGGGCAGGAATAAGGGAAGGGGTGTGGCCAGCCTTCAAGGATCAGCCGCGGCCACGTCTCCTGCCTCTGGATGATAGAAGCGCTGTCTTTTTGAAACTGGGTCAGGAGAGTAAGTGAAGGTGTCCGGGAGAAGCAGAAGTTACACATGTAGAGGAGAGACAGGCAATAGAAGAAAAACAAGGAGTGGGTCTGGTGAGCGGAGATGACTTCTTAGGCACATCTAGTGTTTACACAGATTTTAAATGGAGTGACTGTGTATGCATTTCCAGACTCTGCAACTCTTATCTATCCACTTGTTATCTCAGCTTGGATAAGGTCAGCCACTGTTTGCTCCAGGACACAGGGATCCCCTTAACCCTTCACTAGCCAGCTTTCTAGGTTATGAGCTTCATTCTCCATGGGTTTATACAGTACACTGGCTCCAATTCTCATACAGTATAGATGTTTTCATCAAGATCAAAATATGGGCACCCACAACATGTATTGCTGTATAAAAAGATCTACATTCTCTAGGTTATTTATATGGGCATGGTACACCTGAGTAACTTCCAATACAAAGTGAAGATGAATTATCTCTTATATAACACATATATTTCCAGTGGAAATTAGAAATACTTAATCAGACAAAGGTTTCTCAAACCTTTGCATGTCTGCGCTTTTTGTGACAATGACTAAGCCCCTCCCATTCATTACATTGTTGAAAAGGGGCGGAGCATGAGTGACCTTAAAATGATGCCCCCCCCTGAAAAAAGTTCTGCGGACGCCCATGCTGAGAACTATAGACAGATACTTATCCATCGTGTCTTACCATCAGGGAGGCATGTGATTGGCCCCAAATAATGACCCCAAACATACAGCCAATGTCATTAAGAAGTATCTTCAACGTAAAAAGGAACAAGGAGTCCTGGAAGTGATGGTATGGCCCCCACTGAACCCTGAACTCAACATCATCCAGTCTGTTTGGGATTACATGAAGAGACAGAATTATTTGAGGCAGACTACTTCACAGAAGATTTGTTGGTAGTTCTCCAAGATGTTTGGAACAACCTACCTGCTGAGCTCTTTCAAAAACTGTGTGCAAGTGTACCTAGAAGAATTCATGCTGCTTTGAAAACAAACAGCAATTATTGATTTGATTTGGTTTTCTCTACTGTTCATTTACTTTCCATTTTGTTAATTTTTAGGCAGGTTGCCTACTTTGTTCATTTAGTTAGGCTTGTGTGGCTGCCCGAGTTAGGGGGAAAGGCTTAATCTTGGAATACACCCAAGCCGCGGACTTCTCCAGTTGAGACCAGCCAGTCATGGTATTTACCCATACGAACTTTGCCTATGCAGGTACGCTGGGGCAGCCGCTGTGAAAGTTAGGGAAAGAATGTTTTGCCATGTAAAGAATGCGATGCTGAACTTTCAGTAAAAGTTGTTTAGCCCCACAAAGCCTGGCCTGAAGTTACTCAGGCAAATGGTTAAAGTGTAAGTTCATCTTTACAGAAAATCTGTAAGGTGAACTTACACTGGGCCCCCTCCCTATCCCCCCCCCGGTCCCTGCTGTACCGGTCCGTGGATTTGTTGAAGTCCCCCGTGGCTTTCTCTCCTCTTCGCCTGTAGTGACAGGACGGGCTACGCGGGTTCTGATTGGTCGGCATCACCATTGTGATGTGCCAACCAATTAGAATGCTCCTAAACGCACCTGCTGACGAGGTACGTTTTGGATGACGAGGTACGTTTTGGAGATTAAGCTGCAGGGATTTCTAAGCCCCGGACCTGTGAGGACCTGAAATGCAGCATGAGGGGGTTCATGTATTGCCACTGGTCACTAATGCATTAATGACTGGTGTCAGTTAATTAACCACCTGTGCTGCATTAGTGGCAGTTTTGTCAGTGTTATACTGCAGCATGAAGGGGTTAATAAACACTGATACTGGTGCCACTAATTCAGCACAAAGGGGTTAATTAACTGACACTGGTCACTAATGCATTAGTGACCAGTGGCAATACATGAACCCTCTCATGCTGCATATAGCAAATACGATTGGAAAATAATTAATCCCACCCCTCCCTCCCACCACCACCAGAGTTAGCCGATTCATTGGTAGATGCTCATCTGCATACTTTTTTTAGTGACTGTCTGTTTGGTACCTCCTCTCGTACGCACTGCACTGCCCGGCAGCTTTCTATGGTCCTCTCTCCTCCCGCCTCCCGGCAGGCCTCTCGGTGACATCACGCCTCTCCTGGACTCAGACGTGCCTGTTGGGTGGAGATTTCTCTGTGGCTCCGCCTGACAGGGAAGAGAAGACCGGGTCCTTTGCTTGTGCCGGGTGCAGGAGCGCACTCTGTCGGCACATCTTTGCAAGCAAGAGCAGCTCTGCAGTGTTGTGGGGGCTGCTGGCGGTAGTCACAGTCCCTTGATGCCCAGAAAGTTTTAGCAGCACACTGCCAGCACTGCGCCCCCATTCCTACAATAAATTACTCCACCCAGGGTATCCACCCCTTGCGCCCCCCTCCCCCTTGTACCAGCCCTGGTTACAGTTCCCCCCTAGTGGTCCATCTTTGTTTGCTCACTGGCAGTGGATTGGAGTTATAAAGATCTATGGCCTGTTCTAGGTACAAAGAGGCAAGAGTTAAGTGGAACATGTATGAGGTCCATGCCATGTGCTCAGCAGGACCCCATTCTTTTAATGGGAGTGAAGTAACAGAGGTACGCTGACTGGTGGAGTGAGCCTAGGAACTGCATATCCCTAGGACAAGAGACAGTAACTTTGGAAGAACTCCGTATATAACACTATACACAAATGGCTCATCTCTGAGTTGAAGGACTACTTTAATGTTTGACTTTCACATGACCGTAGCCCTCGCCTGGTCTCCAGCATTGGTGAGCACAAATTTGGGCAGGGTGCAACCCCTGTGCTAGAATGAATGATCCTGGTCATCTCCTGGCGTTTGTGCAGCACGGAAAAAAATCTTTTAGCACAAAAGGTAAAACCTACCAGTTGAAGGATTTTTTCAACTGCCCTTCAGATTTCGTAATATATGGGCTCACTTGTCCTTGCAGCCTAATTTATGTAGGCTGCACCATGAGAGCTTTGAGAACAAGATTTTGCGAACATAGGAGACTTATTGAGTTAGGGATTGATCCGCATAGTGTCCCGAGACATTTTGCTGAGGTCCACCAAAAATCTACCAATGGTCCACAAGTGTGGGTCATTGAGCAGATACCCAGCTCCCTCCCGGTGGCTGAATGTTTTAAGAAGCTATGTTCCAGAGAAACATTCTAGATATATAATCTTGATGTATTGAAATATCCATTATTCTTTAGATTTTTAATATAATATATTATATATACTTACATTTGATAACTGTTCCTATCTGCCCTATAAAATAATTTTAAACATATTTTTAATGTATTTATTCCACTTCAGGTTACTGGGGTGGTTACATCTTGGGGTGGTGGGAACTATATTGTCCCATCTTGAGGAGATGGGACAAAAAAAATCACAAAAAAAGATGAAAACAGTATCTTGTGGTCTACTTTATAGAAGAAATCCTTATCAACTAAATTTTCATTAATCATCTTCCAAAAGCCAGGCGATCATTTGTACACCATGTGAAGAAGGGTATATGACAATTTTTAGAAAAGGGGGATGAGTCCCATGCACGGGTATGTTTGTACAGATGAAGATGTTTCTGGAAAATCTAACACCAAAAACACATCCTCAAGTAAAGCGCTATACAACTGTAAGAAAACATACAGTACACTATGTCTCAAAAGCTCATATAGCAAACCTATTAGAACTCAACATTGCAATTAGAAATATGTATATATGTTTCATAGTTTTCATATAACACCATAAAAACAAATATTTATGGTATATGGTACACCATAAATATATTTCAATCAATATCTTGGAAATAAATAAAGTATATAAAAATGTGTATAATAATTTTTGTTATTGTAAAGTTTTAATTGTGTAGTAGTTTGGTTAGGTTTGACTTTTCATGACCTTGTAAAGTCTAGATTAGTCAGCAGCTGTATGCAATGCTGGTATGCCTTCATTGTTTCGGTAATGCTGTCTATCCACCTTAGCCTCTATCATCCCTGCCTTCTTTTCCCTTTAATCTTGCTGACAGGAGGTATCTCCATTAATGTAGCCAATATGGTATGATATCAGTCCTTCTAGTGTGAAATGCGGGTTTATTTTTTTCTTTAATATCACACAGTGTTTTTCTTGCAAGGCCTAGGAACTCTAAAAAAAAGTGCTGATGTTCCTGGGTTGATCTTTCTTTTAGATGCTGGGATATTTGGGGGTTTCACTCAAGTTGTAGAGACCTAGAGTTGCCACCTTTTCTTCAAGCTAAACCCAAACACTTTAGCGACGCACAGAATGTTTTTTTTTTTTTTTAGAATACACTATAAGATTGTAAAAGACCTGGGACACTTTTGGGTTCCCCAAGGAGAGTGGTAATGCAGCGCAATGCACCACAGTGAACAGTGAGTGTGGCCAAATTGTGGCTCTATCCACACCTAGGAGTTCCGTATTGCGGGCGGAATAACTGTGATTCTGCCCACAATTTCCGAATCGCCACAAATTGCGGGACACGCTCGCAATCCCGGTACTTTCATTGGCACCCTAATTCGCCCGACAAATCGCGGCAAAATCACGCAAACAGAATCGTTTGCAGCGATTCAGGAATTGTGGGCAGAATTGCAGCGACTCTGCCGGCAATCCAGAATGCATATTAGGAGTCATGAGTACAAAAAAAAAGAGTGCTGGAGTCAGGGGTGTGTAAGTGTCAGAAACCATGAATCAGAGACAGAAGTACAGTTAAATCACACTTGTTTAATAATAATTAAAAAAAAGGTAAACGTAGTCAACGTAGTCAAAACATAGCCAGAGTTCAGGAACCGGAACGGATAGTCAGACAAGCCAAAAGGTCAGGGAGCCAGAGAGGAGCATAGTAGAACAGCAAGCAGGATCTAGAGCCAGAAGGAATGTCAGCCACGCAAGTCTTTAACCACTTCAATACAGGGCTTTTAAACACCCTTCCATACCAGAGCACTTTTTGCGATTCGGCACTGCGTCGCTTTAACTAACAATTGCGCGGTCGTGCGACGTTACACCCAAACAAAATTGACGTCCTTTTTTCCCCACAAATAGAGCTTTCTTTTGGTGGTATTTGATCACCTCTGCGGTTTTTATTTTTTGCGCTATAAACAAAAGAAGAGCAACAATTTTGAAAAAAAACACAATATTTTTTACTTTTTGCTATAATAAATATCCCATTTTTTTTTTAAAAAAATATATTTTTTTCCTCAGTTTAGGCCGATACGTATTCTTCTACATATTTTTGTTAAAAAAAATCACAATAAGCGTATATTGATCGGTTTGCGCAAAAGTTATAGCGTCTACAAAATAGGGGATATTGATTTTTTTTTATTTTTTTTTACTAATAATGGCGGCGATCTGCGATTTTTTTTTCGTGACTGCGACATTGCGGCGGACACTTCGGACACTTTTGACACATTTTTGGAACCATTCACATTTACACAGCGATCGTTGCTATAAAATTGCAATGATTACTGTGTAAATGTGACTGGCAGGGAAGGGGTTAACACTAGGGGGCACTGTAGGGGTTAATGTGTTCCCTATAGAAGTGATTCTAACTGTGGGGGAGGAGACTCAAGGGGAGAAGACCGATCATGTGTTCCTCCGTACTCTCCTCTCCGCTGACAGGACCGTGGAGCTGTGTGTTTACACACACAGCTCCACGGTCCCGCACGGTCCCGTTGTTTTAACGGGCAATCGCGGGTGCCCGGCGGACATCGCGGCCGCCGGGCACCCGCACCGGGTCCCGAGCGATGCCTCGGGCGCGCGCGCGCGCCGCCGCCGGCGCGCGCGCCCCCCAGGCGGCCGGGAATCCGAGGACGTCATATGATGCCCACCCAGGATGGTAGATCCACCTTGTGGGCGTCATATGAACATGAAGCGGTATTGAAGTGGTTAAAAGGAACACAGGAGAGCGTCTCTAGAGATGTGGCGAAGGCTAAGATCATCTGGACTGGACGACTTAATTAGGCAGGACTGACAAGCAGGATATCATCAACAGGTGAGTCACTGTGGAGAGATAGGAGCTGGCAATTAGCCGACAGCTGAGCGGCCAGCTTTGAGAAGGAAGTCTGAGCCCAGCCCTGACAGTAATGCACAGTGTATGGGTAAGAAGAGTGCAAAATTCCCTCCGCGAGCCATACTCTTCACCACTTTACCCTTTCATCGAAAACCCCACTCCCTCTCCTGCAAACAAAAAATCCAGCACTAGTCTTCATGCTCACCCTCCAGTGAGATTGCCGGTAGGCCCATGAACAGGAATAGACATTTTCCCTGACAGATGAGGGATATGTCCCTAACCAGTTCCCACGCAAGAACAAGCGCCAATCCCTGGAGGGTCTTAAATACACTCTGCCACAACTAAGAAGCTTGCCAGAGTCACATGGGGTCCAGCATCCAATCGGATCACTGTCCCAGTGACTCAGGAACCCATAGAGGAACCATGTTCCTCATGACTTCCTCTTCCTCTGCAATGCTGCTGCGACTGAGTGCCACCTGCAGTGGAGACAGCAGACAGCACCTGCCTACACACTGCACAGTCACAGGGATCAGTTAAGGGTCTTTACTCACAAGTCCCCAGTACAGCTTCCACCTTTCAGCTTCCTCCAAACACGGTCCAGTGAGTGAGATATTCCTTCTCCAGACCAGATACCTTGTGGTGAGGTCCTGCAATCATCTTCTAAGCAGATCTATCCAGGCCCTCATCCCTTACACCATACAGGCCTCTAGAACAGCTGCACAGTCCATGAGCTGCCAGAAGGCAGCAGCCCCTCAGGCTCTGGAACCCTCCTGGAGAGAAGGAACCCTGCTCTCCAGTGCTTCAGACTATTTATCAACTTTCCAGTTCCCTTCTGGACGCTCCTCACCAGGGATTGGCTGAAGCATGATAAATATTACTATTACTGCTACTTGCATCTCTCTCCCTAAGCCCTGGAAGCTTTTTCCAGAGGCAGGAGGAAGCAGTCAAACTCCCAGTCTGTGAAACCCTGAACAGATCAAGACAAAAGATCACTCCTCCCTTGATTATAGAAGTAGGCAAAAACAAAATTTACCTAGCATCCTACGCTAGAAGGGTGCTACAAACTAATTTCTCAATTTTGTATTTTGCCACAATAATACCCTGATTTTCAGCTGGACTACAGTTAGTCCAGTGGCCCTTCTACTCTTGAGATCTGAGCCAGACCTAACTGGTGAATGAGAGAACAGAATACGTCTACACAACTCAGTTAGGGGAATCTTTCATGGACAGGGAAGAACAATGTCTGCTGCCCTCTGGTCTGATGGGGAGGGTCTGTGGGCTCACACGAACACAACAATGAAAGTAAATCCGTAATGCTGTAGTAAACCGCCGACTCCCAACGGCTGATCTCCAGAGCATTATTATCAACTGCGCAACGCCCTGCCTGACCTCAGCAAGTAGAATTAAAAAAGTACATCCACACAGGAGAGGCAAAATAAAAACTTGGCCTGTGTAATAATTGCTGCACAGGCTCCGGAGTGCACACCAGATGTCTTGGAGAAGTCATTTTATAACTGGCCATAATCAAATAAAACAAACAATAAAAGCAAAAGTAAAAGATCTAAGAAAATGCCTGAACACACAAATAAAACAAACTCACAAAAAGACAACTATATGTCATAAATCTGGCCTGTAAAGTTTAGCCAGTGATACATGTTACTGTAGAAAATCGCAATTCAATATATAATATAATAAACTTATAGTTGTTTTTTAAAGTTTTTATATTTTTAACTGTTCTTTTAAATATTTTTTTTACTTTACTTTTTTTATTATATTTGTTTTGCAAAAAAAAAAAACACACTATAACTGATTTCCAGAGTATTATGTGTTGCACCCATAGCTAGGTGTATTAGTGTATATAGTTGTAGAATAGGAATAGGAAATTTGGTCTGGCTAAGATCTAGGCCTGGGTTGAATCCGGGTCAGGGCTGAGTGACTCGGGGAGGCTGGATGACTCCGCAAGCAGCACCTCTGGTAACTCCCCCTGCTCTCTGGAACCTTGGAGAAGCTTCCAGAAGTAGAGGGTGGAGTCTAGGAGGAGCTGCTTGGAGTATTGATGAGGACCCCAGCCAATCCCTAGTAAATGGGCTGGCAGGGGGCAGGTACCTCTTAAATACTATTTATTCATGCCAGCAGGGGCAGTCGGGTGGAAGATGGAGAAGGAGCGCTGAGGAGGCTGTCAGTGGCCTTAGAGGGTTCCCCCTAGTCTGGGGGGGTGACCTCAGGCTTTGGAGCCGCGGTCATGTTAGAGTCAAACATTAAGGTGGCCTCCCAACTTTGAGATGAGCAACATGTGTGCAGTACCCAAAGTACGGAGTTACCCCTTAAGCTGCTTCATCCCATGTTCTTCACACTTGTACTGATGTATGTGTTGCATTCGGAGAGACAGGCTCTAGACAGGCTCTCTGACCACTCCATTAGTCAGTGTACCTCTGTTACCTCACTCCCAGTAACAGAATGGGGTTCCGCCGAGCACAACATTAACCCTTTCCCCCCTGATATGGGCAGCTGGGTGCTAACCACATACAGTATCTCACAAAAGTAAATATTTTATTATATCTTTTCACAGCTTGTATAACAGTGTAATTTTCCATCCCCTGGAAATAACTCAACACACAGCCATTAATGTCTAAACTGCTGGCAACAAAAGTGAGTACACCCCTAAGTGAAAATGCCCAAATTGGGCCCAATTATCCATTGTCCCTCCCCGGTGTCATGTGACTTGTTAATGTTACAAGGTCTCAGGTTTGAGTGGGGAACAGGTGTGTTAAATTTGGTGTTATCACTCTCACTCTCATACTGGTCACTGGAAGTTCAACATGGCACCTCATGGCAAAGAACTTCTGAGAATCTGAAAAAAAGAATTGTTGCTCTACACAGAAATGGCCTAGGCTATAAGAAGATTGCCAAGACCCTGAAACTGAGCTGCAGCACAGTGGCCAAGACCATACAGCGGTTTACCAGGACAGGTTCCACTCAGAACAGACCTCGCCATGGTTGACCAAAGAAGTGCACGTGCTCAGCGTCATATTCAGAGGTTGTCTTCGGAAAATAGATGTATGAGTGCTGCCAGCATTGCCGCAGAGGTTGAAGGGGTGGGGTGTCAGCCCGTCAGTGCTCAAACCATACGCCGCACATTGCACCAATTGGTCTGCATGGCTGTCGTCCCAGAAGGAAGCCTCTTCTAAAGATGATGCGCAAGAAAGCCTGCAAACTGTTTTCTGAAGACAAGCAGACTAAGGACATGGATTACTGGAACCATGTCCTGTGGTCTGATGAGACCAAGATAAACTTATTTGCTTCAGATGGTGTCAAACGTGTGTGGCGGCAACTGGGTAAAGAGTACAAAGACAAGTGTGTCTTGCCTACAGTCATGCATGCTGGTGGGAGTGTCATGGTCCGGGGCTGCATGAGTGCTGCCAGCACTGGGGAGCTACAGTTCATTGAGGGAACCATGAATGCCAACATGTACTGTGACATACTGAAGCAGAGCATGATCCCCTCCCTTCGGAGACTGGGCCACAGGGCAGTATTCCAACATGATAACAACCCCAAACACACCTCCAAGACGACTACTGTCTTGCTAAAGAAGCTGAGGGTAAAGGTGATGGACTGGCCAAGCATGTCTCCAGACCTAAACCTTATTGAGCATCTGTGGGGCATCCTCAAACGGAAGGTGGCAACCTGTGAAGCTCTGGTGAACGCCATGCCCAAGAGGGTTAAGGAAGTGCTGGAAAATAATGGTGGCCACACAAAATTTTGACACTTTGGACCCAATTTGAACATTTTCACTTAGGGGTGTACTCACTTTTGTTACCAGTGGTTTAGACATTAATGGCTGTGTGTTGAGTTATATTGAGGGGACAGCAAATTGACACTGTTATACAAGCTGTACACTCAGGGCCGGATTTCCCACAAGGCCACCGAGGCCAGGCCTCGGGGCGGCAGTGGTGCAGGGGCGGCGCATATAGCAGCAGTTCAGCATCCCAAATAACTGTTTAACATATACAGTATTCCTGCCTGTGCGCTCCGTCTCCGAGCCGAGCTCAGCGATGGACAGCAGGCATACCTATTCAGCCTGTGATTGGCTGAATAGGTCACGTGCGGGCGGCGGACACGATTGGTCACATGTGGAGGTGGGGCTTGACTGTGGGTGTCTGATCGCCCGGAGTCCCGCCTCCTTGCCTGTCGTGTGCTCTGCTGTGTCTCCCGAAGTCCTCACTGAGGTATCATTCTCCTCTGTACTCACAGCCCCCTCTGTAAGCCACTCCCCCTCTGTCAGCTCCCCTCCCCTGTCAGCTACCCCCTCTGTCAGCTACCCCCCTCTGTCAGTTACCCCCCCTGTCAGTTACCCCCCCTCTGTCAGCTACCCCCCTCTGTCAGTTACCCCCCCTCTGTCAGTTACCCCCCTCTGTCAGTTACCCCCCTCTGTCAGTTACCCCCCCTGTCAGTTACCCTCCCCCTGTCAGTTACCCCCCCCTGTCAGTTACCCTCCCTCTGTCAGTTACCCCCCCTCTGTCAGTTACCCCCCCCTCTGTCAGTTACCCCCCCTGTCAGTTACCCCCCTCTGTCAGTTACCCCCCTCTGTCAGCTACCCCCTCTGTCAGTTACCCTCCCTCTGTCAGTTACCCCCCTCTGTCAGTTACCCCCCTCTGTCAGTTACCCCCCCTGTCAGTTACCGCTCCTTTGTCAGTTACCCCCCTCTGTCAGTTACCCCCCTCTGTCAGTTACCCCCCCTCTGTCAGTTACCCCCCCCCTCTGTCAGGCCACCCCCTCTCTTACCATCTTTCTCTCTCACCCCTCCTCCCTCTCAGCCCCCTTCTCTCTCCCCTGTAAGCTACTCCCCCCTCTGTCAGCAACACCCCCCCCCCCCCCCTCTGTCAGCTACACCCCCCCCCTCTGTCAGCTACAACCCCCCCTCTGTCAGCTACTCCCCCCCTCTGTCAGCTACTCCCCCCTCTGTCAGCTACTCCCCCCATCTGCCAGCTACCCCCCATCTGTCAGCTACCCCCATCTGTCAGCTACCCCCCTCTGTCAGTTACCCCCCCTCTGTCAGTTACCCCCCCTCTGTCAGTTACCCACCTCTGTCAGTTACCCCCCTCTGTCAGCTACTCCCCCCCCCCTCTGTCAGGCCACCCCCTCTCTTACCATCTTTTTCTCACCCCTCCTCCCTCTCAGCCCCCTTCTCTCTCCCCTGTCAGCTACTCCCCCCTCTGTCAGCTACTCCCCCCTCCCTCTGTCAGCTACACCCCCCTCCATCTGTCAGCTACACCCCCCCCCCTCTGTCAGCTACTCCCCCCACTCTCTTACCACCTTTCTCTCTCACCCCTCCTCCCTCTCAGCCCCCTTCTCTCTCTCACCCCTCCTCCATCTCAGCCCCCATTCACTCTCCCACCCCTCCTCCCTCTCATCCCCCTTCTCTCTCTCACCCCTCCTCCCTCTCAGCCCCCTTCTCTCTCCCACCCTCCCTATCAGCCCCCTTCTCTCTCCCACCCTCCCTCCCTCTCAGCCCCCTTCTCTCTCCCCCACCCTCCCTCCCTCTCAGCCCCCTTCTCTCTCCCACCTCCCTCCCTCTCAGCCCCCTTCTCTCTCCCACCCCCCTCCCTCCCTCTCAGCCCCCTTCTCTCTCCCACCCTCCCTCCCTCTCTCAGCCCCCTTCTCTCTCCCACCCTCCCTCCCTCTCAGCCCCCTTCTCTCTCCCCCCCACCCTCTCAGCCCCCTTCTCTCTCCCACCCTCCCTCCCTCTCAGCCCCCTTCTCTCTCCCACCCTCCCTCCCTCTCAGCCCCCTTCTCTCTCTCACCCCTTCTCCCTCTCAGCCCCCTTCTCTCTCTCACCCCTCCTCCCTCTCAGCCCCCTTCTCTCTCTCACCCCTCCTCCCTCTCAGCCCCCTTCTGTCTCTCACCCCTCCTCCCTATCAGCCCCCTTCTCTCTCCCACCCCTCCTCCCTCTCAGCCCCCTTCTCTCTCTCACCCCTCCTCCCTCTCAGCCCCCTTCTCTCTCTCACCCCTCCTCTCTCTCACCCCTCCTCCCTCTCAGCCCCCTTCTGTCTCTCACCCCTCCTCCCTATCAGCCCCCTTCTCTCTCCCACCCCTCCTCCCTCTCAGCCCCCTTCTCTCTCTCACCCCTCCTCCCTCTCAGCCCCCTTCTCTCTCTCACCCCTCCTCCCTCTCAGCCCCCTTCTCTCTCTCACCCCTCCTCCCTCTCAGCCCCCTTCTCTCTCTCACCCCTCCTCCCTTTCAGCCCCCTTCTGTCTCTCACCCCTCCTCCCTCTCAGCCCCCTTCTCTCTCCCACCCCTCCTCCCTCTCAGCCCCCTTCTCTCTCCCACCCTCCTCCCTCTCAGCCCCCTTCTCTCTCTCACCCCTCCTCCCTCTCAGCCCCCTTCTCTCTCTCACCCCTCCTCCCTCTCAGCCCCCTTCTCTCTACCACCCCACTCCCCCTCACAACCCCCAAGGAAAATAGCACTACAGTAGAGCAGCTTCGCTCCACCCCCAAACTCCGGCTTACACATTTTCTGGCTCAAAACAGCTCACGGTAAGGCAGTCTAATGTGGGTCTTTAGGGGCAGGGGACACTGATGGGGGGGGGGGGGGCGGCATTGAAGGACTCGGCCTTGGGGCGGCAAAGGGAGTAAATCCGGGCCTGTGTACACTCACTACTTTACATTGTAGAAATGTGTAATTTCTTCAGTGTTGTCACATGAAAAGATAGAATAAAATATTTACAAAAATGTGAGGGGTGTACTCACTTTTGTGAGATACTGTATGCCGTAGACTACCTGCCTACAAGCTTGTGAAGGAAAAATCCTTCACTTGTGCTTGTGACAACTCTCTGGTAATTTTGTTAGCTTTGGAGAGATTACTTCTCATTTGCTGTTGCATCTCCAGGGCAGGAAGTAAAAGAAAATGGCCTCAATGGGACACAGGAAAAAAAAATGACCTTATAATGAGTCTAAAGCCCCCAAGTAGTAGGAGTATGGTTGCACTATCATTTGATGACAATGAGACCTGTCACTAAGGGCCAGTGTTTCCTTCTTTCACATGACAACTTTTTCCCAGTAGTATACAGATGACTTAAAGTAGTTGTAAAGGCAGAGTTTTTCTTTTACCTTAATGCATTCTATGCATTTTTTTTCTTTTTTTATATCTTTATTTAATTCTATGCATTAAGATAAAAAAAACCTTCTGTATGCGGCAGCCACCCCAGAACCCCCTTAATACTTACCTGAGCCCTATCTCTATCCAGCAATGTCCACGAGTGCCTTGGCCGTCCAGGATCTCCATCCTGATTGGTTGAGACATAGCAGTGGTGCCATTGGCTCCCACTGCTGTCAATCAAGGTCAGTTAGCCAATCAGGAGAGAGAGGGGACGGGCCAAACCGGGTCTTCGTGCCTGAATGCACACACGGAGATGCAGCTCGGCTCAGGTGCCCCCATATCAAGCTGCTTGCTCATGATAATCATCCAAGATATTAGTACCCAAAACGAAATTAAAGGAGGAAACTATAGTGAAGTACCGTTTGGCAATAAGTTTATTGCACAAGTACGAATGGATTCTTACAAAATGCAGGGTAAAAACAGGCATAAGAAGTCAAGATTGCAAATAGGAAACGCGGCTGTTGGCATGCGTTCCACCGATAACCGGAAGTGACGTCTGTAGGGCGGCCTCGGAACCGGAAATTACGCCAACGCTTTTCGCCCTCCCACAGGGCGTCATCAAGGACCTCCAAAATACAGATTGATCACCACCGCCTTGTCCGGGAGTTGAGAGAAGGGGGTAAAAAGTTGTTTCAGGAAGGTTCTAGATGTCACTAGGGACCAGGGCTAGAAATTAGCACAGCCCCCAACAACTCCCGGACAAGACTGTGGTGACTAATCTGCATTTTGGTTATCTTTGTTTCCCCCTCCCTGTTGTGTAGGTGTGATGTTCACAATTGTCTGATGAGATCTCCATTGGGTATGGGATAGTCCCGAATATCCAAAAGTATTCCATATCCATGGACTATTGATCATGCTGTTAAATAATATAATTGTGTATTATTGGTGAAATGTTTTGTATTTTTAATATGAAAAAAATTCAACATATGTTTTCTGAATAAAATTAGATTTTGTATTTATCCTCATGTGTCTCTCAAAGTCCCTTGGGCACCGCTGTCCTTTATATTTTAGCATCACGTTAAGTGCTAGTAGTAGTTACTTTTTTCCTCTTTTCCTGTGAGAAGAATATAAAGCTTGCATACCCTCATTGATAGACAGGCACTTTGTTAGGTGTTGCCACTTACATGTCAGAAGCCACCTGATTTCCAGAATCCACAGCTATTTGGGTAAGTACATACCTTGGCCCATATATGCAAAGAATATGCAGTGTGACCTCCTCTTTTCTGCATTGCAAATGGCTTGAATAGGATGTATACGGGAATGCGATGGAAAAATTAACAGACATACCACGGAAAACAGAACAGGAAGACACATTTGCACGTGCTCTCGTCAACCTACTTACTTCACTGCTCTGTGTTATTTCCTTACTGCTTGGCACTGTGCCTGGGCCAGAGACGGCATAACAGCTTTTCAGCTTTTTTTTTTTTTTTTTTTAGGAAGTTTAAATTAAAAGTTTTATCCTTTTTCCTCAAGTAAAACAAATCAATCGGAGCAAAATAAATCAATCAGTTGCCCAATATGTATGGTGGTGCCTTCCACCAATTCACTAGAGCACCCTACATTAACTGTGGGCGAGCCTGTAAGAAGTGTAGCAGATACAATACAACTTACCTGTGGCTTTTCTATATAATCTTAATTTTTCTTTGGAATAGATTTGTAACTGGACTTTAAACTCATGGTGTGCTTCAATCTCACATCTAGAAATACAAATCTGGCAAGAGTTCTAGGTGTCCCATACTCTACTTAATAAAATAACTTTTGGCTGGGTATACACTTCAATAGAGTAGGAAATACACTTTTGCAGTGTAGGACATACACGTTACCAAAGTAGGACATACACTATATAACCAAAAGTATTGGGACTCCTGCCTTTACACGCACATGAACTTTAATGCATCCCAGTCTTAGTACATTGGGTTCAATATTGAGTTGACCCACCCTTTGCAGCTATAACAGCTTCAACTCTTCTGGGAAGGCTGTCCACAAGGTGTAGGAGTGTGTCTATGGAAATGTTTGACCATTCTTTCAGAAGTGCATTTGTGAGGTCAGGTACTGATGTGGACGAGGTGTTCTATTGGGTTGAGGTCAGGCCAGTCAAGTTCCTCCACCCCAAACTCACTAATCAATGTCTGTATGAACCATGCTTTGTGCACTGGTCCAAATCAATTGGTGGAGGGGGCATTATGGTGTGGGGTTGTTTTTCAGGGGTTGGGCTTGGCCCCTTAGTTCCAGTGAAGGGAACTCGTAAGGCATCAGCATTCCAAGAAATTTTGGACAATTTCATGCTTCTAACTTTGTGGGAACAGTTTGGGGCACAAAGCAAGGTCCATAAAGACATGGATGAGTGAGTTTGGGGTGGAGGAACTTGACTGGCCTCAACCTTATAGAACACCTTTTGGGATGAATAAGAGCAGAGACTGCGAGCCAGGCCTTCTCATCCACACAAATGTGCTTCTGGAAGAATGGTCAAAAATTCCCATAGACACACTCCTAAACCTTGTGGACCTTTGTTATAGCTGCAAAGGGTGGGCCAACTCAATATTGAACCCTACGGACTAAGACTGGGATACCATTAAAGTTCATGTGCGTGTAAAGGCAGGCTTCCCAATACCTTTGGTAATATAGTGTACACTTTAGTAGAGTAGGACATAAACTTTAGTAAAGTAGAGTATATATTTTAGTAGAGTAGGACATACACTTTAACAGAGTAGGACATAGACTTTAGTAAAGTAGAGTATACGTTTTAGTAGAGTAGGACATACACTTTAACAGAATAGGACATAGACTTTAGTAAAGTAGAGTATACGTTTTAGTAGAGTAGGACATACACTTTAAAGATTTTCTTGACAAAACTAAAGTTACACTTTATGTGTTGGATGCTGACATCGCCAGCTACCAAATTTGCTGATCACAGTCACTCTAAGATTCTGTAGATTTGTATTCTGTGGTCCGCGCTGCTGGCACATCTGTTTGAAGTGACGCTGTGACACGACCAGAATAAAATTTCACCTGAGCCTCTGTGGACCTGGAGGACAACCTGCCCTTTCTGAAGGTACACACAAAAAAACTTCTCCCAAGTGATGAATCTCCTTACCCCACCCCCTCCTAATTTAATAGCAGCGGAGACATGTGATATTTACATTGAAAAGGCCACAGCATTGCTTTATTAATACAATAAGGTGTTGATTAAAGCTACAGCTCCATTGAAACAGACAACACAGTAGGAGTTCATTAAGCATGAAAATTGCTACAATTGTTTCAGGTTATGAAGTTGCCACATTAAAGGTTAAATCACGCCAGCGTTGATAGGTCAGTGTTGGGCAGATATGGCCAGATCAAGCCATATATAATCTTCTTTTATCTTTGGTATGTTCTGCAATCAAGATTTCTGCGCTTGTGTTCACAGTTCAGCCCACATGCCATGGACAACATACAGTGCATTGCAAAAGTATTCACCCCCATTTTTTGTGTTTTGTTGCCTCACAACTGGAATTAACATGGATTGTTTGAGGATTTGCATCATTTAATTTACAGAATATTCCCAGTACTTTAAAGATGTTGTTTTTTTTTTATTGTGAAGCAAACAACAAATAGGAAAAAATAACAGAAAAAGTTAATTTGTATAACTATTCACCCCCCTAAAGTCAATACTTTGTAGAGCCCCCTTTTGCGGCTATCACAGGTCTAAGTCGCTTTGGATAAGTCTCTATGAGCCACATCTTACCACTGGGATTTTTGCTCATTCCTCCTCGCAAAACTGCTCCAGCTCCTTCAAGTTGGATGATTTGCGCTTGTGATCAGCAATCTTCAAGTCTGACCAAAGAATTTCTATTGGATTGAGGTCTGGGCATTCCAACACATTTACATGTTTTCCCTTCAACCACTCAAGTGTTGCTTTAGCAGTGTGTTTGGGGTCATTGTCCTGCTGGAAGTTGAACCTCCATCCTAGCCTCAAATCACACACAGAGTGCTACAGGTTTTGCTCAAGAATATCCCTCTATTTATCACCATCCATCTTCCCCTCTACTCTGATCAGTTTCCCAGTCCCGACTGCTGAAAAACATCCCCACAGCATGATGCTGCCACCACCATGTTTCACAGTGGGGATGGTGTTCTTTGGGTTATTTGATGTGTTGGGTTTGCGCCAAACACAGCGTTTTCTTTGATGGGCAAAAAAATGAAATTTTAGTCTCATCAGACCAGAGCACCTTCCTCCACATTTTGGGAGTCTCCCACATGCCTTTTCATAAACTCAAAACGTGCCATTTAGTTTTTTGCTGAAAGTAATGGCTTTCTTCTGGACACTCTGCCATAAAGCCCAACTCTATGGAGCGCACGGCTTATTGTCATCCTATGTACAGATACTCCAGTCTCTGCTGTGGAACTCTGCAGCTCCTCCAGGGTTACCTTAGGTCTCTGTGCTGCCTCTCTGATTAATGTCCTCTTTTCCTGGTCCGTGAGTTTTGGTGTGCAGCCGTCTCTTGGCAGGTTTTCTGTTGTGTGTTCTTTCCATTTGGTTATGATAGATTTGATGGTGCTCCTAGGGATCATGAAAGATTTGGATCTTTTTTTATAACCTAACCCTGACTTGTACTTCTCAACAACATTGTCCCTTACTTGTTTGGAGAGTTCCTTGGTCTTCATGGCAGTGTTTGGTTAGTGGTGCCTCTTGCTTAGGTGTTGCAGCCTCTGGGGCCTTTCAAAAAGGTGTGTATATGTAATGACAGATCATGTGACACTTAGATTGCACACAGGTGGACATCATTTCACTAATTATGTGACTTCTGAAGGTAATTGGTTGCACCAGAGCTTTTTATGGGCTTCATAACAAAGGGGGTGAATACATACGCACATGTCAATTATCATTTTTTTATTTCTGAAAAATAGTTTTATGTATATATTTTTCTAATTTTACTTCACCAACTTAGACTATTTTGTTCTGATCCATCACATATAATTCAGATTAAAAAAACATTGAACTAAAGGCTGTAATACTTTTGCAATGCACTGTACATGAGAAGGCTGTAAACTCTGATGTAATATTAATCAAGATGCCTGAGATCTGAGATCAATAAGCCAGAGGCATACAAAGCCTCTCCCTGATGGCTCAGTGAGTTTGGTAGCCACACAGTCTTTTGGAAGGTATTACCGGAGTGCTTTACCAGGCCAGAGATACTTGGTACCTCCCCCCGACAGCCTGACACATGGTAATAAGCGGACTACTGTTCCCAGCCAGTCCATAACTGCAAACGCTGTGTTCCCCGGCCACAGCATTCTGCACTACTCTCAACATTTCTGTTGCTTCTTGCACACTGACCTTCTCCAAAGGGAAAACTCTGTGTTCCCCGGTCACAGAACTCTGCTCAGTCCTATTGTTACTTCTCCTTCACGATCTTCTCCTGTGTTCCCCGGTCACAGTAGCTTGACACCAACTCCATGATGAAGATGGCCTTCCCAGAAGAGTTCAAGCTGTTATAGCTGCAAAGGGTGGGCCAACTCAATATTGAACCCTACGGACTAAGACTGAGACGCCATTAAAGTTTATGTGTGTGTAAAGACAGGCGTCCCAATTTTGGTAATATAGCATACATTCACTGTTGAGAAAACACTTCCATTATGGTCCTTTGAATTTTCTTGTCTAAAAAAAAAAAACTGCAGTCAAAAAGGTGGGGGGGCGGTGGGGGGCAGCAAATTTGCAGCTATAACAGCTTCAACCCTTCTGGGAAGGCTGTCCACAAGGTTTAGGACAAAATCACGCCTGGCTCACAGTCTCCGCTCTAATTCCTCCAAAAAGGTTTATGTCCAGCTTTAGACAGTTGTCAGCAGAATAGATGTCCCCATTGGAAGAGTGCTCGTCACCTGCTGTTCCAGTGACAATTGTACAAGTTCGGATGCCCCATTGCTTTTGTTGGTGACAGCAAGAAAAAAAAAAGGAGGGTGATTCTCCCCAGTGGGGACACAGCAATAAAAACTAGATAGAGGGGGAAAAAAAGTTTTGTCTTTGGGCATACTTTAAAATATTTCAAAAGCAAGAGGTCTTCTTTAAGCTATTAAACTCATCACAAAACATAAAGCTGCATTTCTTAAGTACTATGTTCTTCTATCGCCTTTTGTGACAAACCCGTTATCTGTACATAGTCCTAATAGGGGTGTGGATATCCACTGCTATGTGCAGGGGCGTTGCTAGGTGGCAAAAAGACCAGGGGCTTCAGCCCGAGGTCGAAGAACCGGGGGGGGGGGGGGGGCGCGCGGTTTTGCGGCATTTATTTTTTTGGCCTGGGTGGTGGGGATGTGTGGCTTACATACACTGACCTACATACAATGACCACTGGCCAGCGTGACCTACACACACTGACCTGCCTGACCTACACACACTGACCACTGACCACTGACCTACACGCACTGACCTACACGCACTGACCTACACGCACTGACCTACACGCACTGACCACTGACATACACACACTGACCTACACACACTGACCTACACGCACTGACCTACACACACTGACCTACACACACTGACCTACATGCACTGAGCTACTCACACTGACCTACACGCACTGACCTACACACACTGACCACTGACCTACACACACCGACCTACATGCACTGACCTACACACACTGACCACTGACCTACACACACTGACCTACACACACTGACCACTGACCTACACACACTGACCTACATGCACTGACCACTGACCTACATACACTGACCACTGACCTACACACACTGACCACTGACCTACACACACTGACCTACATGCACTGACCACTGACCTACATGCACTGACCACTGACCTACATGCACTGACCACTGACCTACATGCACTGACCTACACACACTGACCTACACACACACTGACCTACACACACTGACCACTGACCTACACACACTGACCTACACACACTGACCACTGACCTACACACACTGACTTACATGCACTGACCTACACACACTGACCACTGACCTACATGCACTGACCTACACACACTGACCTACATGCACTGACCACTGACCTACACACACTGACCTACACACACTGACCACTGACCTACACACACTGACCTACACACACTGACCTACATGCACTGACCACTGACCTACACACACTGACCTACATGCACTGACCACTGACCTACATGCACTGACCACTGACCTACATGCACTGACCACTGACCTACATGCACTGACCTACACACACTGACCTACACACACACTGACCTACACACACTGACCACTGACCTACACACACTGACCTACACACACTGACCACTGACCTACACACACTGACTTACATGCACTGACCTACACACACTGACCACTGACCTACACACACTGACCTACACACACTGACCACTGACCTACACACACTGACCACTGACCTACATGCACTGACCTACACACACTGACCTACATGACCTACACACACTGACCACTGTGTTATTATGCCTATGATCACACCAACTGTTGTATGAATCACAGTATTTTATAGGCTGTGAAATGGTTTACTGTACGAGACCAACATTATTAGATGATAATGAGTTTTCTTCTATGTTAAAACTAAATAACATTTATGCCTAACCTAATTCTGTCACCAAGCTGAGTAAGGGGAATGTACGGCCTGTACTAATATCCCATGAAAAGTTTACACTGCAGACCGCCACATGCACAAGGAAGTGTAGTCCTTGTCCTTGGTCAACTTATAAGACACTTTTCATTTATACAAGTACTGGTGAGCCACATGGAGTTTTTAAACACATCAAACCTTTTCTCCTAGTGTCTTTTTCCATATGCAATCCAACATTTTTCTGTAAGGCCCCGTACACATGGTCGGAAAATCCGACCACAAAATCCATCAGATTTTTTCCGTCGGATTTTGTCCGACACTGGTGTTGCATACACACGGTCGGACAAAGTTGTCGGAAAATCCGATCATTCTGAACGAGGTGACATTTGTTGCGTACGACGGGACTACGTAGAGGCTAGTAGCCAATAGCTTTGGTCTTGTAATGTGATCTGAGCATGCGTGGCACTTTGTCCGTCGGAATTCGCTACACACGATCGGAAAAAGTCCGATAGGACTTTGTTGTCGGAAAATTTGAGAGCAGGAGATAAAACTTTGTCCGTCGGAAAATACGACAGAAAAAGTCCGATGGAGCCCACACACGGTCGGAATTTCCGACAACATTGTCCGATAGGACATTTTCCGTCGGAAAAGCCGACCGTGTGTACGGGGCATAAGACTTTACCTTTTACCATTAAAGTTGAGTTTCAGGATTTACAAACACCCCCACCCCTGTGCAGTTTAAATGCTTGTTAGGTCTAACCAAAAAGTAAAAAGCTGTAAAACTTTGTTACCTTCCCTCCTCTTTGGCACTAGGGGTTATGGACAAGCCCTCACCGTCTTCACATACCATGTAGGACTATTGGCCCTTCATTAGATGTGATTGCATATAATCACCAGCCAAATTGCTTAAAAGAAGAGGCTGCGGGGGCTTGGTCACACAGCATTGGAGAAAGGCTTCTGAAGCGAGGATTAAGGTAAGTATTACAACTTATTCCTCAACCCCCTGACTTAACAAGTTTCTTGGGTCTTAGTACAGGCTCCTGACTGTTGCAAGGCCCAAGAAGAAAATACATCTTCCCAGTGGCTTCCTTTCCAGGCTAAAGCCCAGGAAGGTAGACCTTCGTCTAGAAAGATGCTTCATCACTGGAACTTAAAATGTTACTCCATCACTGGAACTAACCCCTCAGTGGTTGGATAAGGTAGGCAATTATTCATAACTGATACCTTGTCACCTCTCACACTAACTACTGGACTCAACGGAAGCAGGAAGAAAATCAATATTCCGAGCCTGGAGAAACCTAGCAACCATAGAAAACATTATCCAAGCTAAAGCTGGCTACAGCCTAGCTGCAAACAGCACTAAATTTAGCTAGGGACACTCCAGCTGAAAGCAGAACTCCATGAATTGCAGCACTTTTAAGATTCTATTGGCTAATAGGAGGTTAAGTTCAACAAGGTGTTCCATTTCCGGCACTTTGACACTGGACCTTTGGGTCTCCGATACAGCAGCTGTAGAGTCGTTCACAGATGCTCTGCCTGTCCCACCCCTCCTCTCCTCTTCCCCAATCATGGAAGATTTTGTATTAAGTGAATCCATTCACAAAAAGTATACTATGAATAGACATTGGAGGGGTGGGGTGGGCAGAGCTTGGCATGCAGTTGCGGTGCAGTCCCATTGGCTTCAGTGGACACACCTGGCAAGTGGCCCTGCCTGCTATACCAAAATGTGGATCAACTGCTTGTTTTCACCTCCCTTTTGCCGCATGTAGGAACGAAGCCTAATCGCCATTTTATACTATCAAATCTCATCGCTTGGGATAAATCTCCAGCAATAGAGTAAATAAAGGGGGTAGAGAAATGCTTACCATTTGTACAGTGTTGCTCACTCCATGGTTAAATAAGCAAGCCATCACTCCATCACTGGCAAGGAAAATTCTGCAATGTTTTCACCAGCGAGGAAGTGACGCTTTGCTCATCTGGTCAGCGAGGGAGGCAGGGCTCAAGTCCTGCGGGAACACATGGGAACGGAGTTCCTGTACTTTTTCCACAACATGAACTCAGTTCCCATTAGCAGCCGTGTCCTGCAAGACTTTGAAGTATGCGAGCTGTGTGGCAGGTGCTACACCAGCAGCTGCCGACACAGCTCGTAATAGTGTCGCACACCTGACCATTCAGGCATTGCCAGTAGGGGTCCCAATGACTTCGATCTACCTGTCAATCACAGCTAGCTGACAGGTAGATCAGGTACCTGCTGCTAAGAGATTGTATTTAGTCAGACCTCTCGTGATGCGCTCCTCCCCGCCGGCCCCTTCTGATTTTCTGTCTCCTTACCCCCCCCCCCCCCCAGTCTCCTGCATACTTGCTCTGTGTGTCCCGCTGAATCCCCCCTCCTCTATCTTCTTCAGTGCTATATGATGAGAGAACCCAGAGGAGGAGCACAGCTATTCTGCTCACAGGACATGCAGGGAGAGAGGTGAGCTGAGGGAGGAACATCAGTTTGGGGTGGTAGGCTGAGCACAATACCTGGCAAAGTTTAATGCCAGGAGGGAAGTTTATGTGGAAATATGTGAAGGGTTGGAATAGCAGCGAGTGTGTGTTGGAGCCCTGCAGAGTTTGCAGCCCCCCAAGCTAACATACATCTCCTAAGCAGGAACACATCACTATCTCCCCAAGCATTCTGTCCAGATAATGTGCAGTTCATTTATGATCTTTCAGTTTAACCCTGTGTTATCCAAACTCTGTTCAATGAAAAGTGTAAACTCACCAAATAAACACTCTATATACAAAATAAAATTCCCCAATACAGATCAGAACATGATGTTCACATTTGCATTGAAGCACAATCTAATGAATGCTGATTATTCAGAGAATTACCGTATTTATGTTTATTGAGGATTGTTTTTTTTTATGTTCTAACAGTTAAGCTTCATACACACAATACGAAAATTGGATGAAAAATACCACTTTTGAAGCGTTCGTGCATATAAGCGTATAATTTTTTTTGGTGGGTGAGTGGATCTTGGGTGGGAGTTCCGACACTTTTTCCCCAGGACTTGACCCCTGGAGGGAGGAATACTGTCCAAACATGTAAGTATTTTCTCTGCCCATTTAGTGATCCTGTTCCTGTCGAGTTGTTCCTGGAAACACAAGTTGCAATTGTGACATGGTCCAGAAAAGTTGGCCCCAATGTTTAGGACCTGCCCATGTGGATACCATTTATCTTTTTTTCTTTCCATTTGGAGATCAAGCTCTGTCAAGCAATACATACAAGCAGCAAACAATTGTTAAATCTTTTCTCGTCTGCACAGCACTTAGCATTTCTGTAGAGTCCCCACTGCTCATTATCCCTTCCTTTCCATTCCCTCCAGCTCCTCTCCCTCCTTCCTCCTCTTCACAGGACCCTTCCCTCGCCTCCCCAATTCCACAGTATTATTTTTCTCCTTGATCCATGACCCGTCTCCTTATTGTATTACCGTATTTCAGCTTCACAAACTGAGATGTGTCTTCTGCTATTTAAATATCTGTCATATTATCACAGTGAACCCAGGCATCCTCTGATCACTGCCTTCCCCATTCTTCCACAATTTTCTTAACCCTCTGTAGCTACACTCCGCATCCGGCACAGTTTGATTATGCTGAATTTTGAGCCACGGAGAGCTGCGCGGTAATCCCAAGGTGTCTTAATGTGGATTAGGCCTGAGCTGCATGAGGAGGTAAAAAAAAAAAAGAAGAAAAAAAAAAAAGAGGACCCGAACATAGATTTATTTGTGTGCGCAGTTCGGAGCGGATTCTGCAGGTAGAAACTTAATTAGTGTGTTGGTAACAAAGTATACCTCAGCAGCCGCCTCATCACAATCTAACCTGATGCTTTCAGAGAGGAACCTTTGAACCTGGTGCAGTGACTTAGTCTACCGATTTAATTTGTTACATAAGATAATTGGCTCTTCTTCCAGCATAATACAAGACACATCCTGCTGTAATTTGTGGTGAAGAGTCAATAAACTGCTAAATTAAGCAAGGGCAGTCTCATCTTTGAGTCTTGATTTATCTGAAAATATGGCAGAGTTTCTTGACTTCTTCTCATGGAAAGGAAGTATAATCAATCATTGTTTTGAGATGGGCGTTTTTAATGGACTGCAAAGTAAATGCACGGGACTCATAAGTAGAATAATGGTTCTTTGCTTAATGTCCTCCCATGAAGAAGTAGCGTAGATTTGGAAAAATTGAGCCATTTGTGCACAAGGACCCTCTGGGACTTAAGGGTCCATTTATATTACAGTGAGGGGCAAAAAGCATTTGATTCCCTGAGTTGCCCACTGACAAACTCTATAATTTTAATGGTAGGTTTATTTTAACAGTGAGAGAGAGAATAAAAACAAAAATATCCCAAAAACCACAAAAAAGTGATAAATTGATTTGCATTTTAATGAGGGAAATAAGTATTTGATCCCCTATCAATCAGCAAGATTTCTGTCTCCCAGGTGTCTTCTATACAGGTAACAAACTGAGATTAGGAGCACTCTCTTATAGGGAGTGCTCCTAATCTCAGCTTGTTACCTGTATAAAAGACACCTGTCCATAGAAGCCATCAATCAGATCAGAAGGATGTCAGGGACCAGATTGTAGACCTACACAAGGCTGGAATGGGCTACAAGACCATCGCCAAGCAGCTTGGTGAGAGGGTGACGACAGTTGGTGCGATTTTTTTTCTCAAATGGAAGAAACACAAAATAACTCTCAATCTCCATCGGTCTGGGGCTCCATGCAAGATCTCACCTCATGGAGTTTCAATTATCATGAGAACGGTAAGGAATCAGCCCAGAACTACACTGGAGAAACTTGTCAATGATCTCAAGACAGCTGGGACCATAGTCACCAAGAAAACAATTGGTAACACACTATGCTGTAAAGGATTGAAATCCTGCAGCGCCCGCAAGGTCCCCCTGCTTAAGAAAGCACATGTACAGGCCCATCTGAATTTTGTTAATGAACATCTGAATGATTCAGAGGAGAACTGGGTGAAAGTGTTGTGGTCAGATGAGACCAAAATCAAGCTCTATGGCATCAACTCAACTCGCTGTGTTTGGAGGAGGAGTGTTGCCTATGACTCCAAGAACACCCTCCCCACTGTCTAACATGAAGGTGGAAACATTATGCTTTGGGGGTGTTTTTCTGCTAAGGGGGCAGGACAACTTCACCGCAGTAAAGGGACGATGGACGGGGCCATGTACTGTCAAATCTTGAATGAGAACCTCCTTCCCTCAGCCAGGGCATTGAAAATGGGTTGTGGATGGGTATTCCATTACGACAATTACTCAAAGCACACGGCCAAAGCAACAAAGGAGTGGCTCAAGAAGAAGCACATTAAGGTCCTGGAGTGGCTTAGCCAGTCTCCATACCTTAATCCCATAGAAAATATGTGGAGGGAGCTGAAGGTTTAAGTTACCAAAAGTCAGCCTCAAAACCTTAATGTCTGCAAAGACAATCTGCAAAGAGGAGTGGGACTAAATTCCTCCTTGTTGAATCTATGACACAAGGAAATTGGGGCAGTTCTGAAGGCAAAGGGGGGTCCAGCCCAGTACTAGCAGGATGTACCTAAAAAATATACCGGTGAGTGTATATCAAGGAATTTTCCATAACTGATCTTATATGTAGGGTAGATCAATATACTGTATTTATTTTTGGTTTAATAATTAGGCAACCAGTCCTAATTTTTTTCAATAATCTGATACTAATAAAGTGAAATCTACACACTACTTGACTTTTCACATAGGTAATTCTCATTTCCCTATTAAACAAACCTGGATGAGTGATTAGATAGACGTGACTTACAAATATCCTATACAAACCCAAGCTGGCATTTTCCGCCTACAGCTTTTCTATAAACTCATATGTAGTTGACGGAGGTTCTAATGCCTTGAAAAAACTGTAGGAAAAGAAGAGGTTAAATAAAGACATGGCATGGCTCAGAAATCCAATATGATGACTTCTGGGGAAGGAAGGAAAGCAGGGGGGTCGGAGAAGGTCCAATAAGCAGGATCACATCAAATTATCTAGGATGGAAATAAATGCATATATATATACGATCACACACATAAACACACTCACACGGAAGCTCCACAAGCTACTGATCATATAAATGACTGGAAGTAGGAATATTGCACCATTATCTTTAACTTACTGGAAAACACAATAACTAATAGGCATATTGAAGCTAAAGTCATATATTGCTGGTTCTATCGAAATCATTTGTTATTGTGATCTGTCAAGTTTAATTATTTTGTTTTCTGCTGAGTTGACAACTAATAGACTATTCAGTAAATGAGCAAATTAAGCTCTTAAAGGCTCTGTCCACCTCACACTGATCTTTCAATGATAAGTAGATACTATACTGGAGAGTTAAAGCACCAGCCATTTTTTTGTGTCCCTGTGGTATATATATATTTATATATATATATATATATATATATATATATATATATATATATATATATATATATATATATATATATATATTTTGCTCTGTGGTGCAGGGCTTGTTGAAACCCTGTGAAACACAGCACACCAAAAAAGGGTTCAGTAATGGTCCAACCTCCAAGAAGTAAGGATCTCAAACTCTGAACCCCCCCTCCCCCCAGAGCACAAGACGACCTATGGTCTACCTAAGCTGAACCTAGATGGACCCTACTCTTTAGGAACCTGCTAAACATGGTCCTCCAATTACTTGGTGGGGTGTTCTCCCAAAGAGGGACCCCTGGGGTTCGGAAGCTGAAAAAGATGCAAAGGCCACAGATTCTCCCCCCAAAATCAGGGCAGGCCACCAAAACCTGCACCCTCAGTCTCTGTGCATATGGTGAAGAACAGTGGTATATCTCCACTTAAGTTTCCATCTACTGTGGCCATTATGACTTCCCAACTTTCCCTGTTGAATTTAGATTTTTTTTTTATTTTAGCATCTTACAAACATGATACTTGTGAAGTGACAAAACAAAAAATTTAAAATAAAAACAAAAAACAGAAAAGATTCATACATTAGCACAAGTGGCCAACACAGCCCTAACGAATAGCAAAGGACTATCTCAGGATAAGAGTCAACTACAATTCCACATAGAAAAAGGGAGTCCCGGAGTAAAAGGAATAAAATGCATGGGCGGAGGGACGGCATGACAGAAGCGGACAACAGGACAGGCAGGGGTAATTTAAGTAGGTGCCCCTTTAAGAAAAAGGGGGTGGTCAAGAGCCGGGAGGCATCCTGGGGGAAGTTAGTGAGAAGGAGAAGCAGGAAGTGTGACGTCAGTCGAGAGCTTTGGGCCTCCAGTTTCCTGCATCAGCTGGCCATAGTGAAGGCCCTATAGCGGTGCATGACCTTGTCATAGTGTGGCCTCATTATCACTACGTCTACTGGCATATGTAGCCTTATAAAGAGGCAGGGCTTTATTTATCAGAGCCTTCCAGGCCATAATGGTCGTAACAGTAGATATTTTCCAAGAATAATGCTTTTCCTGGCATAATAGAACAAGAGGGTTAGGAGAATGCGGATCACCTTTGTAGGGGCCAATGGGTCAACCAATACCAGCAAGCAAATCTCCACAGTGGGGAGTATGCTTATTGTCGTGACAGATTTTACACATTGTACTACATTCAGCGAAAATTGTTGTATTTCCGTACAATCCTACAATACATGAATTAAATTGACATGGGAGGAATTACATCGCCAACAACCAGACGACTGGGAGGGAAATATTTTAGCCACTCTAGCAGGTGTTAAAAAGATTCTATGCAAGAATTTATATTGGATAAGGTGATCTCTAGCAGATACCAGTCTAGTAAATGAGGAGACCCAAATACCATTCCAGTCATCCCCATCCATGCCAGGAAAGTTAGCCAACCAAGCATTACGACTGGGCGGTATCAATAAATAGTTTAATTTTTTTTTTATATATTAATGAGAACATAGCAAGAAGAGCTTGGTGGGTAGGAATACCCAAAACTGTCCCATATGGACAGGAGAAATAAATTATGGTAAGAAGCTGACTTGGTCCACTTAACTTCACTTCTACTAATGCCGCGTACACACGATCAGACTTTTCTACTGACTAGGTCCGACGGTCTTCCTGACGGACTTTGGGCCGAGTTCCGACGAACTTTCCGAACGAATGGACTTGGCCACACACAAGCACACCAAAATCCGACGGATTCGAACGTGATGACGTACGACCGGACTAGAGTAAGGAAGTTCATAGCCAGTAGCCAATAGCTGCCCTAGCTTCGGTTTTCGTCTGTTAGACTAGCACACAGACGAACTGATTTTTCGACCGGACTCGAGTGCGTCGGAAAGATTTGAAACATGTTTTATTTCTAGGTCTGTCGGACACATGATCGAATTGTCCGCCAGATTCCGGTCCGCCGGACCTAGTCTGCCGGAAAGTCCGATCGTGTGTACGCGGCATTAAGAAGCAGAATGGCTTTTGAGCAAATGGGTTACGTGGGAAGGTTTCACTAAACTGTGGTCAACTTTTGAGGATCTATTTATTGCAGCACCTCCTACTTGGCAAACCCTGTATAATGTTAAGTTATACTTTGGGGCATTTAAGAGAGAATGCACATTAAAGGGGGTGGGTGGAATAAAAGGGGGGTGCATAGTATGGGGGATACAGACATGTTGCACTTAGGGTTCCAAATATTGCATTGGGGCTTCTTCCTTTTACACTACTATGGGCAAACCCCTGTGACCACCACCCCCAAACATTTTCAGTTTGGATCACATACATGACCGTTGACATGCCCGTTTCTCCTTTTACGCCACTTCATGCGTTTTACACCACGCCATTTTACAGGTTTTATACCCAAAAAGCTTAGCAGAAAAAAATGGTGAGATGCAAGAGAATGAATTATAAGCAAAAGAGGCAACTGATCAATTTCTATTCCCAGCCTGAACCAAAAATATCAGATCCTGTACACATCTGATATTTTTGGTTCAGGCTGGGAATAGAAATTGCAACATACATTTTCTCTAAAATTCATTGAAAAAATGAACAGGAACAAGAAAAATTTCCAAACAAAATAGATTTTATTGGATTATTTTCAGCGATGCCAAAATAATAAGGTATTGGAACAAGGCAATACAATATTATAAATAGACAAAACTGCTGAAATCAACACTTCTCTTCACACAAATGTCAATTTTAACCTTTTATAAATAGGCCCCCGTATAAGACGATGTTCCCAAGGATTCCAGTGACAGAGCTAATGAGTAAGAGTCTTATTTCTTCATCACATTCTTCTTCTCCGTCTCCACTTCCCTCTCCTCTGATGCTAAACTTCAGTTAAACAGAGGAGAAAATCTCCTTATTTAAACAATCCCCACTCTCCTCCTCCTTCCTCGCTCGCTTCCTCACCCCCTTCTCTGCTGTCAGTTGTCTTCCTCGCTCCGATGGAGAGGAACAAAAAAATATAGCAGTTCACAAATTTCACCTGCTGGTCCGGCCTTATCCTGGGAGACAAGGGGTTAAGGCTGGGGCCGAGATGTACAGCACCCTCTGGACCTTATCTTGAATGGTACCTGCTTTAAATGGTATTTCATTATAATATGGAAGAGAGGGAGGGGGTGTTTGGGGGTTTTTCTTTTATATATTTATTTATTTATTGCTGGGACGGGGGGGTGGGGGGGCCCTAGCATAGGAGGAAAGAAGGTGGTACCTTCTGAGGGAAATTGTTGGGGAAATAGGAAAAAATAACAGGACTACAGAGGTAGAATATAAAAGGGTTGTAGCATGTATGTAACATGAAAAAAAAAATGGGACATAATATATAAATGACATGCTGTGTCCTCCGTTTATGTTTATTTTGATAACCTGTGTTTTCCTGTAAAGAAATAAAGAATTTAAAAAAAAAAGGAAGGGAGGAAGGGAGAAAAGGAAGGAAGGAAGGAGGGAAGGGAGAAAAGAAAGGAAGGGAGGAAGGAAGGAAGGAAGGAAGGGAGGAGGGAGGGAAAAAGGAAGGAAGGAGGGAAGGGATAAAAGGAAGGAAGGAAGGAAGGGAGGGAGAAAGGGAAGGAAGGAGGGAAGGAAGGAAGGAAGGACGGAAGGAAGGAAGGAAGGAAGGAAGGAAGGAAGAAGGAAGGAAGGAAGGAAGGAAGGAAGGAAGGTAGGAAGGAGGGTAGGAAGGAAGAAAGGAAGAAAGGAGGGAAAGAAAGAAAGAAAGAAAGGAAAGATAGGAAAGGAAAGGAGAAAGAGAAGGAAAGAAGGAAGATAGGAGAGAGAAATGAAAGAAAGAGAGAAAAAGAGAGTGAGGGAGGGGAAGAATGAAGGGAGGAAGGACAGGGAAGGGAGGGAGGAAGAGAGGAAGGATGGAAGGAAGAAATTAATTGAGGACGGAAGAAACTAAGGAATATAGGAAGGACGGAAGGAGGACAGGAAGGAATGAAGGAATGAAGGGAGAAAGGAATAAAAAAAAAGGGAGGAGGCCGGAAGAGAGGTAGGATGGAAGTGAGAAAAGAAGGGAAGAAAGAAAGGAAGGGAAGAAGAAAGAGAAGATGGAAGGAAGGAAAGGTAGAAAGGGAGGCAGGAAGGAAGGACAGGAAAAAAGGAGGAAAAGAGGGAGGAGGAAGGGAGGAACAAATGGAAAAAGGAAGAAAGGAAGGAAGGATGGGTGGAAAGAAGGGTGAGAGGAAGGAAGAGGAAGGAAAAAGAATTGAAGGAAGAAGGAAAGAAGAAAGGGAGGGAGAGAGGAAGGGAGAAAGAAAGGGAGGGAGGAAGTAAAGGAAGAATGAAGGAAAAAAGGAAGGGAGGGAGGGAGGAAGGAAGGAATACAGCCAAACAACTGGCATTCACAAAAAGGAGAAAAATGCAAACTTCAGCACTGATGAACTTCATTTATTTTAGGTACACTTTTCCTTCATTGTAAACTGGAAACCGTAAGCTAGTCATACACATTACATTCCGATTGTAAATTTTCCCTTTACAAATATGTAGTGTAAGGTCCTTCCTGACTGTAAATTGAATAGATTAGACAGACCTCAGCAATACGTACATCATACATACAGAGATTGTACGTTCTTTTTGTCCGTATGGCATCCAGTAGGCACCTGATTAGTGGGGTGCACTTTATAAATATCACATAAGTGCAGTCGCCAATATTCAAAAGTAATTTTCAGAAGTGTCTTACTCCTGAGGCAGCGTTCCTAAGCTTGTCATCTGCGACATTTCCTCAGAGGACCACAGACTACTCTAACCAATTAAGATTTGCTCATGAATGTGGAATATGAATAGGTATTTGCATTGTAAATTCCATTCTGCAGTAAGTATTAGTGCAGCTGACCAGCACTGGAAACCAAGACATCACTGTTTCCAGGAACCGGGACTGTATCTTGGCGCAAGGGACACCTAGCAACTATTTGTGATACATTGTATAAACTCTGCGTCAGAACCACATTCAATATAAGGAAAAAGTGGTGTCAATTTTGAGCTAAGTAGGCAAAATGTGTTACAAAAATCGACTTTTTTCCATTTGTGTTTAAATGGTGTGTTTTAATTGCATTTATAATAATTTAGTTTATTTCATTAAAAGCCCATGCACACTGACAACGTGCATACTGCAGCATGGTGAGATGCGGTGCCATTCCTTGTAAAAGGCACTCCAGAACACTTTGTACTATTAGCTAACACAGATGCACAGTTTTAAAAAAAATTATAAAAAACCCCACCATAAACCAGCAGTCTCCAAACTTTCTAAACAAAGGGCCAGTTTACTGTCCCTCAGACTTTAAACCTTGAACCTGGCCATAGGCTGCCCATTAACTGCAAGTTATACTCCCAATTTCTAATAGCCTCTTCAATAATTCCTTCTTGTTCCTTACCTCTTACCTCTTCAATAATTCCTTACATAGAAGGAATTTCTTACCTTCCTTTACCTGCGTCAGTTGCAGGTAAAACAATGTGCCATCTTTGATACTAGGGGGAGGAATAGTGCCCCATTTTCTAGTGATAGTCGTAGGAATAGTGCCCCATTTTTGTGAAAGGGGGAGCAATAGTGTCTCATATCAGTGAGATGAATAGCACCTCAAGGGACAGGTAAGGGCAAGCAAAGGGCTGCATCTGGCCCCCAGGGGCCGCAGTTTGGAGATCACTTCCATAAACAAATGAGGCTAAAAAGGGAGCATTTTTTGGCAGAAGAACAAGTCCAGAATAGCTGCAAGGAGCTTTCTTAACCCCCCAGGGGCCATTAAAAGTCAATTGCACCCTTAAAAAAACTACCAAAAAAAAACCTTACTCTCCTTTTACCTATTGAAATCTCTTAAAGCAGTAGTAAACCTGTACTTTGACCTTGTACCTACAGGTAAGCCAATAATAGAGCTTACCTGTAGCTACAGTGAATATCCCCTAAACTTGCAGTAATGCATCCGGTGACGTCACCAGCGCAACGCTCTGAAGGGATGGCATACCAGGTGAAGATGGAAACCCGGTCAGTGGTGTAAACTCACTGCTGGAGGGCTTCGTTAATAAGGAAAGCATTATGGTTGGTGTATGAAGAATCTTGGCCACCCAGTCACGTATACATGCAAGTTTTCCGATGCATGCTTGGGCTTGCAGTTTTGTGAAGCTGGTAACTCTATCCTGCTCTGCTTCTATAGGTCTTAACAAGACTTTTTGTGTTGTGGGATTGAAAAAATGGAGTGAAGGCCTAATCATGTGATCCTTGCCCTGGGCTTAACAGTGTCTTAAATCGGTAGCATTAGATATTAGACATAGTAAACTCTGCCACTATAGGAAATCCTGTGCAGTACCAGCTTTGGATGTAAAGATTATTATGGGCCTCCAGTTTCCTGCATCAGCTGGCCATAGTGAAGGCCCTATAGCGGTGCATGACCTTATCATAGTGTGGCCTCATTATCTCTCAGCGTAGAGGCAAGTGTCACCCTAAGCTAGCCAGTGCTCTGATGGAGAGAAGGGGGGGGGGGGGGGGGTTGGTACACACTGTTTATTGACTGCAAGGAGGAGAAAGATGACTTAAAATAACAGGACACAGAACCATAGTCTTCTATATACCGTACTTTTGTAAAAATCAGCTGGGAGGCTAATTACCACTATGCTAGAACCTTTCAGCAAAATCATCACGAGGCCCCCAGTATCCTTGAAGCTCCATCTTAAAACCTAAAACACAAGCAAAGAATAAAATCTACATAATAAAGATCATTCAAGTATATCTAATGCCAACACTTTTTACGGTTTTGGATAGAGTAAGGAAAGGATAAAGCTTATTGTGTTTCTGCTAGGAAGAGTCATTTTTTTCTTTTGTCCTAGTCAATCATTGTTCCCAGGAATAAAAATGAGGGAAAATCCAAAACTTTGAATTATCAGCAGAAAAGGAATAGTGTGGGAGTCTTTGCGTGTTGCGGTGACCACTGTCCTAAAGAGGATTTTTTTTTTTTACAGGCCACAATAGCAGCAACTCAGAAAATAAAGATGACAGTAATGCCCCGTACAAACGGATTTTGTCCGACACTGGTGTTGCATACACACAGTCGGACAAAGTTGTCGGAAAATCCGATCATTCTGAACGTGGTGACGTTCGTTGCGTACGACGGGACTTGTAATGTGATCTGAGCATGCGTGGCACTTTGTCCGTCGGAATTCGCTACACACGATCGGAAAAAGTCAGATCGGACTTTGTTGTCGGAAAATTTGAGAGCAGGATCTCAAAAAAAGTCCGAAGGAGACCACAAACGGTTGGAAATTTCCGACAACATGGTCCGATAGGAATTTCCGACAACATGGACCGTGTGTACGGGGCATTATAGTCACATGACAGGTAGGACTGTGTCTTCTGAATGTGTTGAAATTCAAAATTTTCAGGTTTCAATAAAGAGTTTTTTTAGGAAACCTCTTCAATAGAGAGATACAACAGCTGCCATCACTTATATCCTTCTGAAAAAAGCTAATTTCCTGGCTTTCTTGCCATTCCTCTGGCTTCAAAAGTTTCCAACTACCTAACTTGGAATACAAATCTAAATCAGGTGTTCTGGTTTCTCTGATCATATGTAAGCTGACTCAGAAACATTGCAATCAGCATGACAGGCAGTCAGTTAGCATTTTAGAAGGAGATCAGCAATGGCTTAATTTTAAGTCATATTTGTCTCTTGACAGGTTTCCCTTAAAGCAGTTTGCAAAAAAATTTAGTAAAGTCTGCAAGAAGACTTGTATTTGCCAAGCTCACAATGCAATCATGACTAAAGTCACCACTGAATTCTGAATAGGTAGACATCTTCTTAATGAACAAAGGGTGATTATTTATGCCCGTGATTAAATGGTTTGCCTAAGTGCCAGAACCCACCATGATGCTCTGTCACAGGTAAGGGTCAGGCTCAGAGACCAGTAGCTATAGCAGTAGAGAAGCACCTGCCAAGCAGCTGGATAGGTGAACAAACAGGACACCCTGACAAATGAGGTGGGTGCTCCCGAGGTGCAGGGTCTAAGTACTAACTGGTGTTCACAAGAGCTCTTGATGGTGGAGATGGGTTTTGCTGCATGTTAGTACCAGGTCACAGTCCTCAGAACCCCCATATCAGGTGGTGAGCAAGCCAGGGTCCGGTAGCAGATACAGCAGGTTGGGATCAAGCAGAAGCTTAGTCAAAGAACAAGCCAAAGGTCAGTAACAAGTAGTAGCAAAGATATGGACGGCAGCAGAAGTGACAAGAGTGAGATATTGGCTGGAGAGTGCACAATAATATAGAAACAGGAAGTGCAGAGACATAGCTTAAATCAGGAAGTTCATAGGAGGAGCGAAGACTTCAAGGTTCGAAGAAGCGAAGAAGCAAGACATAAGACAAGGTTGATTAAGCAATTAGGCAGGGGGCTGCCAAGATTCTCAGGTGGCTCAGCGAGAAGAGTTACTGCCTGACACAGCGGAGGTCCTGTATTCAGACCCTGACCCTGACATGCTCATCCAGTGGTGAAGAGTGAAGGATTGGGTCTGCTCTTAGTTGAATATTCCAATAGACTGGAGATTCTCCCCATTTGATAAGATCATCTCCAACTGTCATAAACTCCCTATTGCTTGTTTAGGTGTTTAGAAACAAGAAGGAATTATTGAAGAGGATATTAGAAATTGGGAGTTAATGGGCAGTCTATGGCCAACCTAGCACAGCGCCTATTAACAAAGGTTTTAAAAGTAACATTTTACATAGTAACCAAGTAGCTTCCAAATCAGTTCTGACTTCAGTGTAAAGCCCAAATGAATCTTTGCCAGAAATAAGCATTTGCCTATTGCATGTGTTGCACATATGCTAAAAGTATGGTCAATAATTCCAATGTGCGAAAGGAGCGGGCCGGGTGAAACCAGAAGTGTTTTTATTTAAAAGTTTCTGCAATCACACAAACACATGACCTTCAGACTGATAGACCGGATAGCAACTGCTATTCCATTCATACATAATAATACACATCTATATCTATAAAAATAACTGTCTCATATACATGAATAATGTCCCCATAGAAAATAATAAAAAATTGCACATGTGCTGATATGTTCTTAATCACACACAGCGACAGCAGCCTTTACTTCTCACAGGAATGTAAATTAAATACATTTTGCCCGGTTTATAGCCTTAAATATGCTTCCTCTTACCTGCAATGATATAAACACATGGCCTTCAGACTGATAGACTGGGTAGCAACTGAAACAAAGGTCAGTCTTTTTGGTTCCCCCTGCTATTTTAGTGGTTCCATTAGAATGAGCTCTCTGTCATTCAGGCTTTTAACACTATGCTGCCATCTATTGGTGATTTAATATAATTGCCATGAGTTTTACTTTCTCCATTAGCGGAACTATAATCCTTTTTTATGGGGTACCTGATTTTAACATCCCTTACACCTGCCTGCACTGCTGACAGGGCATGGGGTGTGCCAAACCATCGTACCGACACACTGGTCCTTCCTTCTGGAGATGGGAAGCAGTAAAATGTCCATCAAAAGTAAGTCTTGCCCATAGAAGCTTTTACGTCCTTGCTGAATTCTTATGTGCAATTTCTGGCAAAGCTTAATTTGGCCTTTCATTAGATGCATTATTGTTATTGGTCAGCAACTCAAACTATTTCAAGTGTAACAGAGCAAGAGTAGGCACTTCTTGCCATAATATGTAACCATGCACTGCATACTTACACATTGTGGCAGACCTACTTATGTGCTTGCCTGGCGCAAGGACTGATAGTTCAGATTTATCCCGCACTACTCCATCCCCTGCTACTATCTTCTCTGCTGCTTCGTCTGTCTTCCACGTTCTTCCTCTATGGCCATTGGGTGGCCAATGATGATGATAATTCTGAGCAGGCATGATGGAGATATTGTCTTGTCACCCAGCTTACAGATGCCATGAATAAGCCAGGAGTGTATGCTGCACTGCACATGCACTGAGGCAGTGTGCACTAGAGAAAAAAATCGCTAGAAAAAAAAAAGGGAGAAGAGATATGCAAAAAAGAGGCAGAAGAGACATGCAGCAGGGCATGGCGTACTGCCCCAAAACTCTACTTCCTAGTATTTTTTATTTTAAAAGTATAGTTCTGCTTTAAAATATAACTAAAGGCAAACCTTTGTTTACATTTTGCATAGAGTAGAGATGGATTAGAACACCGAAACTGCAACCGCCGACAGGACATCACATTCGGGTAGGCGGTGGGCTGCTTCCCGTGATCACCGCGCGGCCGCCCCCGCCTCTGACCCACATCCCCCACTGCACGCCTCCCCGCACACCCCCTGCCTCGGCACCTTACAAGGAACCCACAGCAGGAGAAGGGACAGCCAGCAGAAGTGACCGCCTGGGTTTGTGAGTATACCAACCAGTCAGGCTCCACAACCAGGGAACACTGAAGACAAGGTAAGGCAACAGTTATGCCATAATGGTTTGAAGAGCTCCTGTAGTGCCTTTTAAAAAAAAGAAAAAAGAGCCAAATATGCCTGTTATACTGCATAGAGGGGAATAATCTCCCTCAAAGATCGGGACTATCAAGACTGGGACTGTGGGGGCTCTGTTTGGGACTGTATTGGGACTGCATGTTAATTTGGGCACCTGGATACCACACTACAACATGGTGGGGACTAACAAGAAGGCCCACTAAAATTGGCTTATGTAGACAGACGGTATGTGAGTGCAGCATGAAGCACTAGTTATCTACGAGAACCATAAACTGCAATAGAGGCCGCGCACACTTAGGACTACCAGAACTTCCAGGGGGCAACATACCACACTCCGCTAGCAAGAAGGGAGCACACCTGGTCTCCTTAGCTGCACACAGTTATTTAGGTGGCTTAAATTTCAGAGATACCGGGTAAAATAATCCCATGCTAAAACATCCCGCTTAGTGAACAGCTGGACCACCAGGGAGAAGGCCGCTACAGGGTAGCCCTAGGAGAGCCCCATCGAGAAGTCGAGCCATAGTTTGACCTGTCGGTTGCATTAAATCCTGCGCCTGGGAGAGGGAAAGCCTACCTAGGCGACACCGGTATAGGGGGCAGTACTGATTGGGGCAGGACCCACACCTGACGGTTGGGTCACGCAGAGACCCCTACACCCTAGTTACATTCCAGCTCTCAGAGAAACGCAGGAAGACAGCCAACTTAGGACACCTTTTAAAATATACAGCACTATTCGCTCAGGAGCACATGTCGACAATAGGGAAGGGTCAGACAGGAGCAACCGCTGACGTACGAAGCAGCAGACCCACCAGCTCCTAGGGACCTATGCCTAGGGACATCATTGAAGATTGTAGACAACAAAAGAAGCCTTATCCCCCCGGGGGCCACCACTAGGTGTAGGACTCAAAACTAACTCACTACAAGGCGAGGAGTGGGCAGGGGCATATCTGGGTTGCCCTCTTCATCCTGCTGGGAGGTGCCTCAAGGAGGACTCTTAACCTGGCATCCCCAGTCGGGGACAAATTAGGCGATAGCCTAGTGAAACCCAAAAATTAAAAAAAAATTAAAAAAAAAATAAATAAATAAAAAATTCTAATATAAGGGGGCACAAAGGCAGGCCTGGTCTGTTACTCTCTCAAGCTGGGGAAAAGAATAAGAGGAACGAAAAGAAACATGAGCAAAGAGTCTAATAAATCGCCTAAGAAAGGGGCCGCTAAAGCTCAGAAGAACGATTCAAGTTCTATAAAACATTATCTCAGACAGGGCGCGAGCCCGACAACTTCAGTGCCAGATTACTCCCCTAAGACCTCCAAGGGAAAGGGCAAAGTCCATAAACCAGATACAGTCCTCGATCAATCAAGGGCGGAACTTACAATAGAAAGTGAGAGCGACGGGAGTAGGATGGACGAGCCGCCAAGGGGGTCTCAACCCCCCTCTAAAATAGAAATGGAGGAGATGATGTTGAGGCTGGAGTCCGTAATTAAGGGGGAAGTTAACAAACTAAGGGAGGACATGAGCCATTTATTGACGAGAGTGGAGGGGATGGAGAAGAGGGCTGATAATATGGAACAAGAAATCTCAGACTTAAGGGGGCAACTTAAGATGACCCAAACAAATCAGAGCGATACACTCTACAAAATGGAAGATCAGGAAAATAGAGACAGAAGGCAAAACATAAGAATTCGAGCAATCCCAGAACATCGAGGAGAGGATCTGGAGAAAATCATTAGAACGCTCTTCTCCCCTTTTAGCGGAAGCAGAGACGAGAATTTTCCCAGACTAGAGAGAGTGCATCGGATAGGCAGAATGGACCCCTCTGAGTCAAACAGAACCCGGGATGTCATAGTACGGTTTAGTCATTTCAAAGACAAGGAAGATATTTGGCAAAAGATCAGAGGAAAGACTCCCTTGGAGTTCGAAGGGGCGGAAATCCAGATATTTGCCGATTTATCAGCCAGAACCCTCGAGAGAAGACGGCTGCAGAGACCCCTACTAGAGATTCTCCGCAACAACAACGTTAAATACATCTGGGGATTTCCTGCATGCCTGATAGGCACTAAAGAGGGTAGATCGGCCAAGCTGAGATACCCAGAGGAGCTATCCGAGTTTTGTAGGAAACTTGATATTCCGGTTCCTAACCTTGCGGGGTGGGTGGAGATGGGCTAAAAAAAAAAAAAAAAAAAAATTTTGAAAGCTACTCGGTGGTGGTGTGCAGGGGGCGACTGGGGGGGGACGGGGGCAAACCAAGGGGGGGCACCCAGGTGGGGTCATTCCGGCCCTCGTCGGCTGGCTCACTCACGGGCTCAGCGGCCGCTGGGCGGGTGGGTGGGTCCTTAGGGGTGGGTCAGAACCCTGCCTCTCCAGAGAGTCTGAGTTGGAGAGAGGCCAAGTGAGGATGGCACTCCTTAACTCAGAGACCCAGGATTGGGTAAGAGGGGGTAGAGAGGGGGGTATAGAGGAGGGAGGGGGGGGAGGGGGTGCTGTGAGGGAAGGGAGGTGGTATGGGAAAGAGGGGGGGAGAGTGAGACGGGGTTGGGTGGGGGAGGGGGGCAGAGAGGGGGTACAGGGGAGGGAGGAAGGGTGCAGGGAGGGAGACCCCGCCGCTGGGGGATGCAAGGGGGACAAGGAGACAAAGTCAATATACTTGGATGTCAGAGATTAAACTCCTTACATACAACGTGAGGGGGCTAAACGCCCCAGGTAAACGGCAAAGAGTCCTGGAAGAGGTCAAGAGATACGGGGCCAGCTTGGTTTTTCTACAGGAAACCCATCTCTCCCTTAGTTCGAATATTAAACTCTCCTCAACAGCCTTCCCTATTTGGTACTACAGTGACACTGCTTCAAGCAGAACTAGAGGGGTGGCTATAGGGATGGCGAAAGATTTGCAGTTCAAACTTGAAGAAAGGAAGGTGGACCCGGAGGGAAGATTCTTGTTTTTAAGGGGCACTCTCTTCGGGACAACATACACCCTAGCAAATATTTATGCACCCAACACTAGGTCACCAGACTATATGATTTCGACCCTTACTAGGCTGAGAACCTTTAGAAGAGGATATCTGATCCTGATGGGAGACTTAAATCTCACCCTTGATCCGGAGCTGGACAGTTCGTCTTGTGCACAGGGGACAGGAAATGCCCAACTAAAACTATTAAAGAAAAAGATGAGTAGGGAACAACTGGTGGATGTTTGGAGAATGCAGCATCCTTCTACCAGAGACTACACATTTTTTTCCCCTGTGCACAAGACGTACTCCAGAATAGATTATATCTGGGTGGACCATGGACTCTTGGACAGAGTAATGGACACAAGTATTGAGAAAGCATCCTTATCAGATCACGCCCCAGTTAGCATGAGCTTGAATATCCCAGAATTTAAAAAACCGAGCTGTGGGTGGAAACTAAATAACGAGCTATTGAAAGACGCCGAACTCAGGGAAAGTGTGAGAAAAGAACTCGAGTGGTTTTTTAAAATAAACGATAACGGGGAAGTGAAGGGATCTAGCCTCTGGGATGCCCACAAGGCCTTTATTAGGGGGGTGTTTATTTCGAAAGCCACTTGGAAAAAAAAAGAAAGACTTAGAAGAGTTCAGGAGCTGACGGACGACATAAAAGACATGGAGACTAAGCACAAGGCCGACCCTACTCAGAACCAGGAAATACTTCAAGGATTAACCCTCAAGAGAGAAGAGTTAAGGGAACTAGCGGAACAGGAAATAAAACAAGTCCTAAATAGAATTTCGAAAGAATGGTACTCCTATGGTAACAAACCAGGTAAACATCTAGCCAGACTGCTTCAAAAAAGCAAGTCCATAAATTTTATCGAGAAAATCATTAATAAAAAGGGAGAGGTAAGATACATCTCAGAAGATATTGCGTCGACATTTAGGGATTTCTACGAGGAGCTTTATTCGGTCAGTCAAAAGGTTAGAGCTAAAAGAGGGGGGAGGTGTGACAAAGCACAGGATTTCTTAAGAGGGGCAAAATTACAGACCCTGGGACTAGAGGAGAAAGAGAGGCTAGACAGACCCATTTCGGAGGAAGAAATCACGAGAGCCTTAAACAACTCGCCGATGGGCAAGAGCCCGGGGCTCACGGCATTATATTATAGGACCTATAGAGAGATCTTGATACCCAGACTTTTAAGATATATGAACGGCCTGGGCTCGGAGTATGGTATGAGTGAGGCTTCACTGTTGGCCACAATTACGGTGCTGCGAAAGGAGGGGAAGGACGACTCGACGTGCGCCGGGTATAGACCCATATCGTTATTAAACTTCGAAACAAAACTCTATGCCAAAATTTTGGCCGAGCGCATAAAGGGAACCCTGGGAACCCTGATACACCCAGACCAAGTGGGATTTACACCAGGGAGAGAGGGTAGAGACAACAGTGTGCGAACCCTGCTGGCGATACAGAGGATGAGAGACTCACGAACCCCCAGTCTACTACTGTCTATTGATGCAGAAAAGGCTTTTGACCGGGTAGACTGGGGGTTCTTGTTCAAGACCTTAGACACCATGGGATTTGGGCCAAAAATGATCCAAAAAATAAGAGTCCTTTATTGCCATCCTAAAACTAACATCAAGGTGAATGGCATCTTGTCCTCACCCTTTGAATTGCACAACGGGACTAGGCAGGGTTGCCCCCTCTCCCCGCTCCTTTTCATCTTAGCTCTGGAACCCCTCTTGGCAACAATAAGAGGAAATAAGGAGGTGGAGGGTTGCGAGGCGGGGGGGGAGGAACACAAACTGGCGGCATTCGCCGACGACGTCCTATTTTATGTAAGCTCACCTCACAAATCCCTTCCCAATATCCTGAAGAATATAGCGGCATATAGTGAGGCCTCAAATTTCAAGATCAACTTAGCAAAATCCTCAATTCTGAGCATCAACATGAACAGGGCTGAAAAACAAGACCTGATGAGGGCCTATAACCTCACGTGGAAGAAACAAATAAAATACCTAGGTATAGTGCTGACTAATTCTATAGAGAAAATGTATAGGGCCAATTATATACCTTTATTAGATGAAGTTAAAAAAAAATGTCAGGAGTTTAAAACCAGACCAATTTCGTGGTTTGGGCGTATTAACGCAGTCAAAATGATGATACTCCCGCTGATTACCTACAAATTTCAGATGATCCCAATATCGTTACCAGATCAGTACCTTAGGAAATTAAAATCTCTCATTTTGAATTTCATTTGGCAACAGAAGCTACATAGAATCTCTTTTCAAACCTTAAAATTAGATAAAAATAAGGGAGGGCTGGCGGTGCCCGACATTGTGAATTACTACCACGCAACAGTTTTGTTAAGAATCACAGAATGGGGGAGGGCACACAGTTTTAAGAGGTGGGCAAGCCTAGAGGAAGCACTAAGTGAAGCACAGCTGGGGAAAATTATTTGGAACCCCCCGAAGTTTAGAAGGCTGGGGGAAAAAACACATGCAATCACAAAAAACACTTTAAAAGTCTGGGATAAAATTCACAAAAATCTTAAACTTAAATACAATTCACCACTAATTGCACTAAAAGAAAATGACATGTTCCCACCAGGGAGAAGGGATCAGGGAGGGGATTGGATAATAAATGACAATGCACGAGTAGGGGACATAATAAGTAAGGGGAAAATAGTGTCGTCTCAGGAGTTACAGGGGATGAACGGTTGTTTTAGAGTTGACGATTGGCGGTACCTCCAGTTAAGTCATTTCGTGGGGTCCATCCCCCCTCCAAAGAGGGGACGGAGGGACCTTACGGAGTTGGAACGTATCTTCACGATGGAGAACACCAAAAAAATTATCACAAAGGTGTATCACTGGAGAAGGGGAGCGCGGGGGAAGCCTTAAGTAGTAGGCCCCCCAACGTAGGCCCAATGAAGGCACAAACAACGCATAAGAAATATGTAACCACAAATTTATAAATTCAAAACTTAACCAAAAAAAAAAAAAATAAAAAAAATAAATAAATAAATAATAGAGAGAAGGCGTAAATTCCACAATGATGTGAAGACACTAAAAGGGACAAAAAAAATGAGGGCGCTCCTGATTTGGTCCCAATAAGCTCTCTCTGAGGTGGAAAAAAAAAAGAAAAAAAAAAAAAAAAAAGAACACCCTCTCTTTTTGTCCTGTTTATTGTTATCACCAAAAGTGAAAGTAAAAAGTAAAGTGAAAGCAAAAGAAAATCCCAAATTTTGAGGTGTCACCAGAACAGCAATGGAGTGGAAATATAAGGACACCAGTTCTCTTGACCCTGGTGACAATCAAGGAGTCCCTTAGTTTTGGATGGATTTCCTCTCACTTCCTGTTTTAGCTACGGAACAGGAAGTGAAGGGAACTCTCTCAAATCCGACACAGAGGGAAAAAAAACTGTTATGCCCTGTATACACGATAGGATTTTCCGACAACAAAACCGTGGATTTTGTTTCAAAGGATGTTGGTTCAAACTTGTCTTGCATACACACGGTCACATAAATGTTGTCAGAAATTCCGAACGTCAAGAACGTGGTGATGTACAACACGTACGATGAGCCGAGAAAAATGAAGTTCAATAGTCAGTGCGGCTCTCCTGCTTGATTCTGTACATGCATAGACTTTTGTGCGTCAGACTTATGTACACACTCGGAATTTGTTGTCGGAAAATTTGAGAACTTGCTCTCAAATATTTGTTGGAGGAAATTCTGTCAACAAATGTTTTATGGAGCATACACATGGTCGGACTTTCCGACAACAAGCTCACATCCAACATTTGTTGTCGGAAAATCCTATTGTGTGTACAGGGCATTAGAGATTTTAACCTTGCCTTACTCTACCCACAATAAAAAATGTTTTGGCCAAAGCTTTTGGCCCTACTTCTCCAGTGGGTCAAAGAAGTGCACTTAGTTCTGCACTCATGTGACTTGTATTCAGCCAACAGCGGACTAAAGTCTGCTGTTGGCTGAGATCACTCCAACTTTATTGAAGCAATCCACCCAGATGCCTGACCGACAGCTGGCTCAGCTGCTCAGCATGCCACCAAGAGCATGGGCCAGACACTTCTTCTCCCTCCACAGCCTGCTGGAGGGGCAGAGCAGAGTGCCGTGACTGATAGTCACCAGCTCTCTGCTCACTGAAGGCCAAGAACTGAGCAATCAGTGGTCTTTGATCGCTCCGTTCTCAGTCTTAGAGGTGGCGGGTAACAGATGGATAATTGAAACTGCATACACCTAGGTGAGTATGTATGTTTGCTATTTTGAAATCCCATATGTCTCTTTTAAACCATAGACAGCCAGGCAACTATCATTTTAAGCAATGGTGGCCTCTACATTTCTCTCAGTACATGTGCCCATTAATAAATGACTACATGCTCAATCACTGTTCAATTTCAATAATTTTTATAATGTATTAACAGAAAATACAAATATTTTATAAGCTAGCTTACAAAAGGTTGTAACAAGTATTGCTTTTCAAGAAAAATGTTAAGGAAATGTATTCTAATGAAGGGAGACATTTCAAAGTGCCACTGGCCACTATTGCGGAACATTTTTCAGGAATAAATCTGCGAGACGGTATAACTGTTAATGTTACAGTGAGATGGGCCACAAGGAACCGAAGAGCCTCTGCTAAACCTGATCTACAAAAAGGGGGTTCTGCTCTGCAGTGCATTTTCGTTCCCCCCTCATCTCTTGCTCGCCTATCCTTTTTATCTATCTCCATCTATTCTTCATCTCTCTCGATCTTTTTCCAGAGGTCCTGACAGCTTTTCAAACAGAGTTTGCCTCCAATGACTTTGTGAGACGGTCCCTGGGGCTGTGCGGAAGAGAGGACAGGCAGGAGATGATAGCACAGAGAGACAGCACCCCTTCCCCCTTCTCCAGAGGGAAGACACGGCTACCCAGAGTGCCAATGACCCTTACTCTGCCATCTCGCCTCCACACGGCACTTAGGTGGTTAAGCTGTTCAATATGATCAGCACATGGCCAGAACTGAGCTGAGGGAGAAGGCTGACACGATGGGCTTAGAGCAAAATCTGTCTCACAGAATTGTTTTATTATAGAGACCAATCACTTTAACTAAGAAGGGCATTTTAATATTATTTTTATTGTAAGTTTGATGCATATAAAGGGTCACTTTTCAAAAGTGTTAATCAAGAAATGAAATTAGGGACCCTACATTAAAGTGTATCTCCACCTTTACACCTACAATAATTCTAATCCTCCCCCCTTCCTGGGTCATTTATTTTTTTGGAGCAAGAGAGCCAGTACCTTTTTTCCTTGCTCCCTCTTCCTTATTCCCTGCTTAGACAGGGGTGACCTAGTCCTTGACCCACCCGCAGACCCTTGGATTCACTTCAAACATCCAAAGAGGCTTTAGGAACGTCTCCTTGCAGCCCATGATCTTACACATGTGCAGCAGTGGGTGAGTTGTGGGGACGTGCAGCGTGGTGAGGCAGCAGTAATTACACAGACTCCGGTTGCAGAGAACAGAACTTGTAATAATGCAGAATCCAGTAATTCATAACAAATCTAATGGGAAGGCACCCAACCGGGAACACTCATGTAACAGCAACGTGTAGCAGAGCAGGTCTCAGATGTGTTGATAGGGTCTGTCTTGAGGGATTGAATGCAGCCTGGCCGGTCTGGACCCAAATGGGGAGGTCTCCAGGTAGGATAGCGAGTCCCTATTCTTTCCCTACCCATCAGGAACCTCTCCCTGCCACTAATCACTATCCCTGTCAGACAAGCGACCTGTCCCTACACTATCCACACACAAAATGTGCGCCATGCTTTGGAGCCAGAGCCTTAAACAGGCTCTTCCTGACCCAATATGGCTGCTAGAATCACATGGAATGGCAGTATCCAATCAGATAGCTTCCTTAGTGACCCTGGAGGCCATAGAGCAGGGGTGCTCAACCTGTGGCTGTAGAGCACTCTGATTTGGCCCGCAACCTCAAGCCAGGAAAGTGCATGCCTGGGGTCGGCAACCCATTGATTGCAATCTGGGCTTCCCAACCCATCATCCCAGAGCATCAGAGTGCACTGAGATGGGGTAGTCTGTGAAGCTATCAGTATGTATACAGATAGTAATTGGTTTTACAACACAGCTCACCAATTCTTTGTGACTGTATCTGAACATTCAATAATTGTCTGTGCCTGATACATATCATATGTAGTGGGTGTCTCACTCTATAACCCGCAAATCTTGCCAAGCTGGCCGGAACAATGTACACCGGCTTTCCAGCTTCAGTTAGGGAGAAAGTTGCCTGTTATGTCTGGGCTTTTTTCACCCCCCTCCTTCTTCCTGTTCTCACTGACTGAGTTAATGTTATATGAGCTGACACACTCAGAGCTCTGCATTCAGTGGCCTCTCTTGTGCCCCTATTGGCCGGAAGAGGAAAACCAATTGAGGGCACAGTTACAACAGCCAATGGAAGAAATTGTACTGAACTGCAGGGAGAGCTGCAATGGATACTGGGACATGCAGTTCCCACACAAAACGGTCCCATAGACTGATATACAGGGAGAAATACAAATCCCAGGAGGTTTGCTGACAGAAAAGTAACGACTCAATTTTGTGTCCTGAGGTAAAGTTCAGGCAGCCTTGAGAGAGTAAAGAGACCAGACCCGAGGGAGAGGTGCTGTCTCTCAGATGATCTCCCCTGCATGATTCAGGCCTCCATCGTAAGTTGGGATGTCCAGCCTGAGAGAGGGGGAACCCAGGTGAATATTGAACCGTTCCAGTGTGAGGGGACCGGTTGGCTCGCCGGGAAAGCCTGCCTGTTCCAGGACACTCGCTTGGGCCTTGATTACAGGATTTGGTGAGAGGGCATTTCTGCCCATCTGCAGGGAACAGAGACATTGCACTACAGAAGGAGTTATTTGAACACTGTATACAAACATCATTACTGGTAGTCATCTTGCCGATATTTGTAGTACTACAGGGATAAAGGATAAGGCTATCCATTTCTGGGACACTGTATACAGACACCATTGTTCTCACACCTTGTTGAACAATATCCTGTCTGTTTCACTTGATAATCTGGGCCAGTTATGTTGTTTGCCCTGTTACCCAAGAGTTAAAGTGCACCAACGAAAGTGGCTACCTGAAGACATCAAATTTTATCTTTGCTTCAAAAAGCTGTTAGAGCCATACGGATCCATACACATATTCAGGGCTCTGCATATGCATTGGGTGTGTGGGACAGTTTATCTATAAAGTTAAACCATTGTTTATTGACTTGAATAGGTGTGTAAAGTTGGGCCTGTGGTTTCAGGGGGACAGTAGAGAGAAGCCTGACACCTGACACAAAGGGAGTCATTCCTCTGCTCTCCTCCTGCCTGGACCCATAGAGCCAAGCTATATTGCTCTTAAATCTCAGTTATTGCTCTCTATGATGATTACTCGAATATATATTGTTATTGTCTGTTATTATTCCACAGAAATATTGCAGTAAAGACAATGCTAACGTGTTTGTTCCTATTGGTCATTGCACTTACACTATTGCAACGTGTGCCAGAGGGGGCTGAGCTGTTATTGGGGTTGAGAGGCAGAGTAACGGACTGAACATACTTAAGGCCCCTTTCACACTGGGGCGGGACCGACGGTAAAGCAGCGCTATATTTAGCGCTGCTTTACCGTCGTTTTTACCGCGGTTTTCGACCGCTCGCGGTGCGGTTTTAGCGGCGCTTTGCGGCGGTATTGCCGCGGAGTAGGAGCGGTATAGGAGCGGTGAACACAGCTCCAAAGATGCTGCTAGCAGGACTTTTTTTTTCATCCTGCTAGCGCACCGTCCAGTGTGAAAGCCCGCCGGCTTTCACACTGGAGTTAAAGGGGCAGGATTTTTTTCATGCGGTGAACAGGCGCTATTTTTAGCGCTGCACCGCATGAAAAACGCCCCGGTGTGAAAGGGGCCTAAGAGTTTTGCTACACATACATTGTCTATTTTCTCATTTTTTTTATTTTATGGCTAATAAACTACATATTTTGTTTAAATTATCTTTGATATTTTAGATTTTTTCTTTGTTCGTAACAGTTTTCCCCTTTCTGAGCTAATCTAGACAGTAAAAACAGTGTCTTGAAAGTCTATGCAACTTTACTAATCCTTTACAAACATTAAATAAAATTCTTACATGTACTTTCATCCAACATGATTATAAAATTCTATGGATACCAAGCTTCTTCATAACAAATACTGTGCAAGGCTAGGCTAGCCAGTCACGTGATAATGGTTCATTAGAGCATTCGATAAGTCAGCGACTATACAAATTTTGCTGAAAATCCTTAAAATTATCATTCAATTGTGAGAATTTTTTTTGTAATTTTGGGATTGGAAGTGAATGTGATTCCAAACAGGACTTTCATTTGATCAGATAAGAAACAATAAAAATGTTCTTGATCAAAATCAATCAAAAGCAATTGTCGATTTGACCACACTAACCATTACAAAATCAAATGAAAGTTTCAAAGATGACTGCTTTCCTAAGAAATACTACCAATGTATGGCTAGCTTAGCTATGTGCACTGCTATGTTTGGCTTTGCTACCATGTTGTGTGACAACTAAGGTTTTAGTCGTATTTATCAATGTGTCTGGAAGAAGACAATCTGTGTAATCCATTCCAATCAAATTCTTCCTTTTTATTCTACCACTGAATAAAAAATGGAGGACTTTAAGCTGTACGGACAGTTCTTCTTGCAGACGACTCGATTCAGGTTGCACTCCGGAATGAATCAAGATAAAAAAGATAACAGTATTTTCAGGCAGTGTTTCCCAAACCGAACCCAAAGTTTCACTAATGCCCTATACACACGATCGGAAATTCTGCCAGCAAAAGTCCAATGTGATCTTTTGGTCGGAAATTCCGACCGTGTGTATGCTCCATCGGACTTTTGCTAGCAAAAGCAAAAGATTGAGAGCAGGTTCTCAATATTTCGGCCGGAAAAAGTTCTGATCGGAAATTCTGATCATCTGTACCAATTCCAACGTGCAAAATTCCTACACATGCTCGGAAACAATTCGGCGCATGCTCTGAAGCTCGTGGTAGTGTTGTACGTCACCGCGTTCTTGCCGGTCAAAAGTTCAGAGAACTTTTGTGTGACCGTGTGTATGCAAACCAAGCTTGAGTGGAATTCCGTTGGAAAAACCATCCAAGTTTTTTCCGACGGAAAATCCGATCGTGTGTACGCGGCATTACAGTAATTATTTTGTTCCCGACTCTAATTCACCCTCCTCTTGATCTCTGAACTAGAGGTGTTGTGAGTATTATGGGCTTACATCACAGGGCCCTGGTCTTAACTGCCACCAGAATCCATCTGCTTCAAGTCTGGATCTTTCGAGAGTTTGAAAAAGTAGTGAAGCCAGAGGTAGCCAGTTAGTAAGTATTTTTAAACCTGAACTAGAAAAGCTTTGGATTTGCAGACTGGACATCCACGTATGTTTGGCTAGAGCAGTGGACTCCAAACTGTGGCCCGCGGGCCAGATGCAGCCCTTTATGTGGCCCTTGGGGCACCATTCCTCCCACTGATATGAAGCTAATTCCTCCTACTGATACAAACTATGAGGTACAATTCCTTCAATTGTCACCAACTGGGGGGCATACTTCCTCTCATTCCCACTATTCAACAGTAGGGCACTATTCCTTTCACTGACACCAACAATGGGGCAGAATTTTTCCCAGTGACATCAGTGATGGGGCACCATTCCTCCCAGTGATACGAAGGATGGGGCACTATTCTTCCTGTTGACACCTATTTTACTATTTTTACACCCACTGATGCCAGGACATTTTCTACTTCCACTGGCCATATTCCGGCCCCCTGTCAGAAACCATGAAATCAGGCCGAGACAGAAGTACAGTTAAATCACACTTGTTTAATAATAAAAGTAAAAAGAACAAATGTAGTCAAAACATAGCCGAAGTTCAGTAACCCGAACGGATAGTCAGACAAGCCAAATGTCAAGGATCAATGTAGTGGAACAGCAAGCAGGATCTGGAGCCAGAAGGGATGTCAGCAAAGCAAGTCTTGAACAGGATCACAGGAGATAATTTCTGTGATGTTGACCAAGGCGAAGGCAGAGCTTCTCTGGACTGGATAGCTTAAGTAGGCAGGACAGAGAAGGAAGGGCTGAGCCCAGCCCTGACACCTTCTAAAATCTAAATGACAATAAACTGGCCCTTTATTTTGAAAGTTTGGAGACCCCTGGTCTAGAGCAATCTTTTTTTTACCCCAGAGGAACCCTTGAAATGATTTTGTTAAATCCAGTTCATTACCCTGTTAGGGATCATTAGGTTCATGCAGATATGACGGCACCATCAGATGGGAGATCAATCAGCCACAGCTCAAGGAGCCCTTGTTGACAAAGGCTGGTCTAAAGGGTTATTGAGCAATCACACTTTAATAGATCAGGTTGGTGGGAGACAACAAGGAGTGGGTGTGTTGGGTGACTAATTTCTTGCCCTACAAATGGGTAAGCAAAAGGACTTCCCAGATGGTATAAACAAAAAAGAGCGCGGTGTACCGGTTCATTACCGCAATGCTTAGGTGACAACCTGAATTCCTTAACAGGTAGATTGTGTTCCGTGAATGCATGATAAGACTTCATCGTCAATTTCAACTGGATTGTACCTTTCAAATGATTGACATGGATAAATTTGGCAAATCAAGCATCAGTCCTTGACACCTACAACTAGCAGTCTGCTTTATTGCTCTCTGTGCAAAGCACAGAAGTCTTCGAGATTCTCTCTTGGTAGAAAATTGATGTGTTTGGGAGGAATTGGAAATTCTAATTGTGTATTTGGTCTGCAGAGAACTGACAGTGAAACCTTTCCCTGGAATTAATGAGGGCAGGGAGAGAGTATGAGAGGAGTGGAAAGTGTGACAAACAAGGTGATCTGGGAGGGGAAGGAAACATGTTGATGGGAAGTGAAGGTGAACAGGAAACCTGATAATACTTCAGAACAGATGCAAGTATATAGAAAGACTTAGGAAAGCATCAGGCGCATGTGATGGCCCTGAGCAGAACTTTTTACAAATAATAATAATTATTATCTAATTAATGAGATATTTATTTGTAAAAAAAAATTAAAAAACATTTATAATTTTCCTTCCACTTCACAATTATGTCCCAATAAAATACATTTAAGTTTTTTGGTTGTAACATGACAAAATGTGGAAAATTTCAAGGGGTATGAATACTTTTTCAATGCACTGTATCCCTCACACTTGTGTAGCTTTTTCAGGACTGACCACTGCAGGAGGTAGCGGAACTACCGCCATAACGACCCACACGGGCGCTATGGGGCCCGCAGCTGATTGGGGCCCGGTGAGCAGGGCCGATCCTAGGCAGGTGCGCGCCCCGGCGCTGTAAGCTGCCACAGAGAAGAAGCGCCAAGCCGCCGAAGCTGTGGCATGCCACTTGACTGCACTGGTTGCTAGAATCGCCGGCCACCCGGTGCCTAGCAACCAGTGACGTCAGAGGTGCGGCCGCCCCAGAATTCATAGCACGCCGCGGCTGGAAAACAAGCTTGGCTCCACCCACCTCTGACATCTTCAAATGAAGCCTCTGTTCCCTTCAAACGCAGCCACTGTGCCCATTAAACGCAGCCATTGTGCCCGTCAAACGCAGCCACTGTGCCCAAGCGCAGTCACTGTGCCATAAAAGGCAGCCACGGTGCCCATCAAACGCAGCCACTGTGCCCGTCAAATGCAGCCACCGTGCCATAAAATGCAGCCACTGTGCCCATCAAATGCAGCCACTGTGCCCGTCAAATGCAGCCACTGTGCCCATCAAATGCAGCCACTGTGCCCATTAAATGCAGCCACTGTGCCCATTAAACACAGCCACTGTGCCCGTCTAAGGCAGCCACTGTGCCCGTCAAAAACAGCCACTGTGCCCAAGCGCAGCCACTGTGCCATAAAACGCAGCCACGGTGCCCGTCAAATGCAGCCACTGTGCCCTAAAACGCAGCCACTGTGCCATAAAACGCAACCACTGAGCCATCAAACGCAGCCACTGTGCCCATTAAACGCAGCCACTGTGCCCATTAAAACGCAGCCACTGTGCTCATTAAACACAGCCACTGTGCCCATCAAAGGCAGCCACTGTGCCCGTCAAACCCAGCCACTATGCCATAAAATGCAACCACGGTGCCCATCAAAACGCAGCCACGGTGCCCGTCAAACGCAGCCACTGTGCCCAAGCGCAGCCACTGTGCCATAAAACGCAGCCACGGTGCCTGTCAAATGCTGCCACTGTGCCATAAAATGCAGCCACTGTGCCATAAAACGCAACCACTGAGCCATCAAACGCAGCCACTGTGTCCATCAAACGCAGCCACTGTGCCCATTAAACGCAGCCACTGTGCCCATTAAATACAGCCACTGTGCTCATTAAACACAGCCACTGTGCCCATCAAAGGCAGCCACTGTGCCCGTCAAACCTAGCCACTGTGCCCATCAAACGCAGCCACTATGCCATAAAACGCAACCACAGTGCCCATCAAACGTAGCCACGGTGCCCGTCAAACGCTGCCACTGTGCCATAAAACGCAGCCACTGTGCCATAAAGCGCAGCCACTGTGCCATCAAATGCAGCCACTGTGCCCATTAAACGCACGGGGGGGGGGCTGTTTTCAGGGGGGGATCATACAACATTTTGCTATGGGGCCCTGTGATTTCTAGTTACGCCCCAGACTGCAGAGACATTAGATTGTCAGCTTCTTTGTATACAGGGAATGTTTCAGATACCAGTTTTACATTTACTAGCTCTGGACAGCTGAACAAAAAAAAATAATAATGTGCAAAGAATTGGAAGAGAAGAAGATAAAATCACTGAGAGACAGAATTATCATAATCCAGAAACTATAAAAGAGGATTAGACCAGAGACAGGGGAAAAAAAAATATTGTCACTTTCATCTGCAGCGAAATATCTGTCACAGTGCTTCACAGTGTGTACATTTATATTTTACATCTACTTCGTATTTAATGTTCATCTTTAAAAGCTTGAGAACTACACCTATAATCACTTTATAGAAGAACTCCGCACGGCAATGGGCTGTAACAATATACAAAGCAGGATGGCAATATCTGGATACCTCGGGTCTAATGTATACTTTGCTGTAACAATAACATGGATTAAGGAGTACTTAACTATTATATATTAATATAAATGTGTGCGTTATAGGTATTAAGATGATTAGAATGCATTGCTGTTCTATGAGAATACGTTTCACATACTGTAAAGGTATTAGATAAGGATTTTTTTGTATTATAAAACATAAACTGACTTAATATGAAAACCTTAATTAAATTTTTGAAGGTAAAATTGATGAGAGTGTAAGTACACCACCCCTTCTATTTTTCGGCCCTCAAACCTACAGGAGCTGGAAGTAGTCACACGCCCAGGAGTGTTGTGATGACCTCATCAAGTGAGACGCTTCACGTTCATTTTCAATTCACAGTTTCATGGCAGGTTGATGACCAAATAGTTTGGCTTAACTGTACCTTGTTTCCCTGAAAATAAACCCGGGTCTTATATTCATTTTGGCAACAAAAAACACAGTAGGGCTTATTTTCGGGGTAGATCTTACCATGTAATGTGCTGTCTTCTCTCTCCCTTCCCTCTCCCTCCCTGCCTGTCAGGAATCCCCAGTGTGAACCGATTTAAAATCTACAGTAGTAATATAATGTACAATGTGTTTCTGTAATATAATTGTGCCAAATACCTTCGTTCTAGCGCCGATCTGCGCTTCTGTGACCCACCGGAGCTCTCTTCCCCGAAATGATATTACAGAAACACACATTGTACATTATATACTACTATAATAGAGTGGATTATAGGATTTTACAAGCATTTTAAGCTAGGGCTTATTTTTGGGTAGGGCTTATATTGCAGCCCTCCTGGAAAATAACACTAGGTCTTATTTTCAGGGTAGGTCTTATTTTCAGGAAAACACGGTAGTATAGAAAAGTGTGGTCACAGACCTGGCTGTGTTGTCTGAGGTAGTTCATAGATCATCAAGCTGGCTGATCACCATTACTGATCTTTTGGCAGGTCCCTGACTTTAGTATTTCCAAGTCAATGACCAGAGCTGGACAAGTTAGGGGTACATCAAAACTCCTGATGTGCATACTTGTTCCAGGTTAGTAACTGGAAAAGTGCTGATAACACCTTTTTAATCCACTTGATTGCTTGCCTGAGCACCTGTGTGTCATCCATTTCTATCACATGACAGCCAATGATGCGCTTATAAACACTCCCTTATGCTCAGAACTCCCATCCCCATGATTAAGCTCCAAAGGGTGGAGAGAAACGTGAGGTGTGGCCTGGCTGGAGTCTGAGCTGAAGCTGCCATTCATCTCACTTCATGCTCATGAAGAAGACCCATGTACATGAAGTGAGATGAATGGCAGCTTCAGCCCAGTCTCCAGACAGGCCACGCCTCACGTTTCTCTCCACGTTTCTCATCCCCAGGCTGCTGAGATCATTCCAAAGCCAATCCCAAGTATTAGAAATATACCTATGTAAAAGCCTGGAAGACAGGAAGGTGGCTGTCAAAGTAAAGATATGCTCAGCCATTGCTAGTTTTAGCTTAAAGGCGCAGAACTGGGGATTGCCCAGCCTAATGGCACACCACTAGCTGTAAGAGGGGCTACATTCGTTCTTTTTGAGTGGAGGGAATACTATGACACTATTTGTGGGCATCCTATAATCCCTATCCCTTTCTCCCCTAGACATTGAGCAAAAGAAAAAAAGCCCACAAGATGGACAACCCATTGATTGAGTGGATGTCAACCTACTGGTTCACTGATGGTGGGTCAGTCAGTGTTTTAGGGCAGCAGTAAATCAGTGCACCAGTAAGACTAATGCGGCGTACACACGAAGGGACTATCCCGCGGGATTATCCTCTGGACTCAAGTCCAGCGGACAATCCCCTCGTGTGTGGGCGCCGGCTGACTTTTTGGCGCCAAAGTCCGGCGGACCAAAGTTTTAAGTTTGGTTTTAAAATTATCCGCTGGACTTGGCAGTCCGGCGGACAATCCCGCCGTTAGTAGGCTAGTCCGCCGGACTTTTGAAAATGAACGGACTTGCCGCTCATAGGTTACGTAGCTAGCGTAGGCAGTAAATGCCGCCGCGCTAGCTCCGTGACCTGGCATGGATTTAAAGGGACTCCCCACGCCGAAAAACGGCGGGGGGGGTTTCCTCCCAAATCCATGTCAGACCCTTATCCGAGCACGCAGCCTGGCCGGCCAGGAAAGGGGTGGGGACGAACGAGCGCCCCCCCCCCTCCTGAGCCGTACCAGGCCGCGTGCCCTCAACATGGGGGGTGCCCTGGGGAAAGGGGGGCCGTGCGGCCCCCCCACCCCAAAGCACCTTGTCCCCATGTTGATGAGGACAAGGGCCTCTTCCCGACAACCCTGGCCGTTGGTTGTCGGGGTCTGCGGGCGGGGGCTTATCGGAATCTGGGAGCCCCCTTTTATAAGGGGGCCCTCAGATCCCGGCCCCCACCCTATGTGAATGAGTATGGGGTACGATGTACCCCTACCCATTCACCTAAGGTGTAAAATGTAAAGTAAAAAAAACACCCACACTTTTGAAAAAATTGTTTATTGCACTGCTCCGGGGGTCTTCTTCCGTCTTGGGGGTCTTCTCGCCGGACTCCTCCGCCATTTACCAAGCTCTTTTACCGAGCTGAGAAGTCCGGCTACCTTCTTCGTCGTCTTATATAGGGACAAGGGGACAGGGTCACATGCTCATGTCACATGGTGACCCGCCCCCTTGCGATGTCACAGTCCCGGAGGATGCTGGGACTGTGACATCACAGGGGGCGGGGTCACCATGTGACATGAGCATGTGACCCTGTCCCCATGTCCCTATATAAGTCCCAGCACAGCGCGGCTCTGCCATTCCGGCCAGAGAGAGCGATGTGTCAACATCGGAAGAAGAAGAACAAGAAGAACAAGAAGAAGAAGGCGGCGCCGGCAGCGCGGAAAACGACGACCGCCGCAAGAACAGAAGAGACCCCCCGAAGACCCCCGAAGGCGGATCGAGACCCCCAGGCGACGGCGGCGACGACGAAGAAGGTAGCCGGACTTCTCCGCTCGGTAAAAGAGCTTGGTAAATGGCGGAGGAGTCCGGCGAGAAGACCCCCAAGACGGAAGAAGACCCCCGGAGCAGTGCAATAAATTATTTTTTCAAAAGTGTGTGTGTTTTTTTACTTTACATTTTACACCTTAGGTGAATGGGTAGGGGTACATCGTACCCCATACTCATTCACATAGGGTGGGGGGCCGGGATCTGAGGGCCCCCTTATAAAAGGGGGCTCCCAGATTCCGATAAGCCCCCGCCCGCAGACCCCGACAACCAACGGCCAGGGTTGTCGGGAAGAGGCCCTTGTCCTCATCAACATGGGGACAAGGTGCTTTGGGGTGGGGGGGCCGCACGGCCCCCCTTTCCCCAGGGCACCCCCCATGTTGAGGGCACGCGGCCTGGTACGGCTCAGGAGGGGGGGGCGCTCGTTCGTCCCCACCCCTTTCCTGGCCGGCCAGGCTGCGTGCTCGGATAAGGGTCTGACATGGATTTGGGGGGAACCCCCACGCCGTTTTTCGGCGTAGGGAGTCCCTTTAAATCCATGCCAGGTTACGGAGCTAGCGCGGCGGCATTTACTGCCTACGCTAGCTACGTAACCTGAAGTTACGTTCTAAATGAACGGACTGCTCCGTGTGTGGGCAAGTCCGTTCATTTTTGGCCGGCGGATTGTCCGCCGGAGAAGTCCACGCGTGTGTGGGCAAGTCCGCGCGTGTGTGGGCAAGTCCACACGCTCGGAAAGTCCGGCGAAGCCAGCTGGAAAGTCCGGCGGATTGTCCGCTGGACTAGGTCTGCTGGACTAGGTCCACCGGGAAAAGTCCACACGTGTGTACGCGGCATAAGTGAGCCCAAAAAATGCCAGCGGCTCCTTAGGGGGTTGGCTCTACAAACACATACCTGCTACTTTCAAAAAGTCTGAGAGGGAAAAGCAGAGAAATATCAAGAAGTACACTAACAGACCAACCAAAGACTGGGTCCACAGAAAAAGATTCTACTGTTAGCTAATGTTGGAATAACTGGTTAACTAATAGACAATGGTGGTATAACTGGTTGACTGGTAGACAGTGGTACTATAACTGGTTGACTGTTATGCCCCGTACACACGGTCGGAAATTCCGGCGGAAAATGTCCGATCGGATCATGTTGTCAGAAAATCCGCACGTGTGTGGGCTCCATCTGACTTTTTCCGTCGGAATCTCCGACGGGAAAAATTTGAGATCCTGCTCTCAAATTTTCCGACAACAAAATCCAGTCAGACTTTTTCTGATCGTGTGTAGAGAATTCCGACGGACAAAGTGCCACGCATGCTCAGATCAAATTACGAGACCAAACCTATTGGTTTACTAGCCTCTACGTAGTTCCGTCGTACGCAACGAACGTCACCACGTTCAGAATGATCGGATTTTCCGACAACCTTGTCCGACCGTGTGTATGCAACACCAGTGTCGGACAAAATCCGTCGGACGGATTTTGTGGTCGGAATTTCCGACCATGTGTACGGGGGCTTAGACAATGGTAGTATAGCTGGTTGACTGTTAGAAAATGGTGCTATAAGTGGTTCATTGGTAGACAATGGTGGTATAACTAACTGGTTGATTGGTTGACAATGGGGCTATAACTGGTTGATTGGTAGACAATGTGGTATAACTGATTGAGTGGTAGACAATGTGGTATAACTGGTTGAGTGGTAGACAATGTGGTATAGCTGGTTGAGTGGTAGACAATGGTGGTATAACTAACTGGTTGAGTGGTAGACAATGTGGTATAACTGGTTGAGTGGTAGACAATGTGGTATAACTGGTTGATTGGTAGACAGTGTGGTATAACTGGTTGATTGGTAGATAATGTGGTATAACTGGTTGAGTGGTAGACAATGTGGTATAACTGGTTGATTTGTAGACAGTGTGGTATAACTGGTTGATTGGTAGACAATGTGGTATAACTGGTTGACTGGTAGAAAATGGTAGACTAAATGGTTGACTAGTAGACAATGTGGTATAACTGGTTGATTGGTTGACAATGGAGCTATAACTAGTTGATTGGTAGACAATGTGGTATAACTGGTTGATTTGTAGACAATGGTGCTATAACTGGTTGACTGGTAGAAAATGGTAGAATAAATGGTTGACTAGTAGACAATGGTGCTATAACTTGTTGACTCATAGACATGGTGTTATATAACTGGTTGATTAGTAGACAATGGTAGTATAACTGGTTGAAAAACAGCTTTTTGCTTTATGGACAGGAGTTCCCCTTTAAATCACATTTGTGTGCTTATTGGTTTATGAATTTGTATTGTGCGTTTAGTTATATCTCCTGGCAATCCTCGTATGTAGACTGCATCTTAGATTTCATATCCTTGTTGAACTATTAGCATAGACCCTCTCTAAAATCCCCCTACTCGTATTAACAAATCTTAGCGATTGATTTGTCCTAGGCTGTGTGTATCTTCATGTCAATCAGCCGGGATATTGGCCCTGCTAATTTCTCCCCTCCGCCCCCCGGGGACGCACTGGGTGATCCTCCTGCCCTCCGCTAACGCACGGACAGCACCATGCTGCAAGGTTACTTGTAATCCTCCTGCACACACTGCTCTCTTCTGCACATATATTAAACTTCCAGATTGATCTGTCTCCGCACTCCTCCTCCCCCATCTATCTTTTCCCCCGAAAAAAAATAAAATTATAGGTGATTTTCCTGTATTTGGAATATTAATGCCGGTAGTCATCTCTCTCCCTCTATCTCTCTGGATTTCGAATGTCTTCTGTTCATCCAGTCTATTCCGAGAGATGAAACGAGTTAACTGTTTTTTACGGATGTAACCATCAAGAATCATGTCTTGTTCTGCTTTCTATTACAATTACTCTATTGTGTTTTTTTTTTTTTTTTATTCTTTGACAGAATCAGCGATTACAAGGAAAGAGATTGGGAGATGAGTGGAGAGAACATCTCCGGGTGTATATTAGTGGAAAAAGATGAATCCATACATGGAGGGAGATGTAGAATATGAATACCGAGAATACGTTTCTCCATGCAGAATTGCGTTGTCTTAACGTGGGCGCGTTGAACGTGCCTTATCACATGTTTTATGCCCATTGCATTAAGAAGCCCATTCAATCTAAATACTCCCCAATGCACCTTTTTTTTAACCACTTTAAGACCAGGCCTCTTTTTTAGATGTGGTGTTTACAAGTTAAAAACATTTTTTTTTGCTAGAAAATTACTTAGAACCCCCCAAACATTATAAAAAAAATTTCTAACACCCTAGAGTATAAAATGGCGGTCGTTGCAATACTTTCTGTATTCTGTATTTGCGCAGCGGTCTTACAAGCGCACTTTTTTTAAAAAAGACACTTTTTTAAATTAAAAAATAAAACAGTAAAGTTAGCCCAATTTTTTTTTATATTGTGAAAGATAATGTCACGCCAAGTAAATTGATACCCAACATGTCACACTTCAAAATTGCCCCCGCTCGTGGAATGGCGACAAACTTTTACCCTTAAAAATCTCCATGGGCGACATTTAAAAAATTCTACCGGTTGCATGTTTTGCGTTACAGAGGGGGTCTAGGGCTAGAATTATTGCTCTCACTCTACCGTTTGCGGCAATATCTCACATGTGTGGTTTGAACACTGTTTTCATATGCGGGCGCTACTCACGTATGCGTTCACTTCTGCACGCGAGCTCGGTGGGATGGGGCACGTTTAAAAACATTTTTTTTTCTTATTTATTTTACCTTTTATTTTTTATTTTTACACGGTTTTAAAAAAAAAAAATGTGTCACTTTTATTCCTATTACAAGGAATGTAAACATCCATTGTAATAGAAAAAAAAACATGACAGGACCTCTTAAATATGAGATCTGGGGTCAAAAAGACCTCAGATCTCATATTTACACTAAAATGTAATAAAAAAAAAATTTTTTTGTCATTTGTAAAAATGAAAAAAAATAAAATGGCCCTTTAAGAGCTATGGGCGGAAGTGACGTTTTGACGTCACTTCCGCCCTGCAGTGTCATGGAGACAGGTGGGGACCATCTTCCCCTCACTCGTCTCCATGCACAGCCCTGAGAAGGATCCGATCGCTGCCGACGTCTCCGGTAAGCGGCGGAGGGTGCCGAATCGCGGCGGGGGGGGGGGCCCTCTCCCGCCATCGATAAAAGTGATCTTACGGCGAATCCACCGCAGAGACCACTTTTATCTTGTACCGAACCGCCAATCCAAACACGGGGATACCGGGGGTTATGGCAGCTAGCTGCTACCATAACAACGATATCCGTCCTCAAATTAGGGACGTACATCGGCGTGCGGCGGTCCGGAAGTGGTTAAAGTGATTGTAAACGATCACCTTGTAAAACAACCCATTCATTTTAAAATAGGAATGAAATGCAAAACATTTTTGTATAGATATAAAAAAAAACATTATAAATACCTTTTTTTTTTTTTTATAAGTGATCACATTCCCTCTGTTCTCAGCTGCATGAGAGCTTGAGGGAGGAGAAGCAGCAGCACACTGAGCTTCTCAGTGAATGGCTGTGCAGCGGGGGCATGTTAGGACAAGTCTGACCATTGGAGGAGAGCATACTGAGTTCCCAGCATAGCTAGAAAACTGACCACAATGTGTTCTCCTGTTTAGTGTGGTCAGTTTTTAATAGGAAAGCAGAGGGACTGGCAGGAACCCCAGGGATTTCACACAAGGGAAGCAAAACAAAGAGAACAGGATATGTTTTCATACAAGTACATGGTACAGCAGGCACATACTGTATCAGGAATATGAAGTGTTGGGGTAACAAACGCTTTAATGCACCACAACGCACAGATCGTTCACATCTGAGCTCTGGGGTTGCATTATAATGGCTGTGTGATGCAGTGCATTGCATTAGTGGGTTGGGGTGCTGTTCAGAATGTGTTGCCGCGCATTTTCAGTTTTGTGTAGGACAGGTAAATGCATGTTTTACATTGCATTACCACAAGCACCCATGTGAACATGGTAAAAACATGGTAAGCTCAAGGGCCCGTTTATACCTAAGCATTGCGGTAATACATGTTTTAATGCAAGTTACTGCATGGCACTGTACATACCGCAGTGCCATTCATTTTGCATGGCACACCAATGCACCAACACAACTCATTTGCACTGCAGTACACTACATCATATGGTGCCCTATGTCAGAAAAAATGGTGCGTTTGCAGCCCCGTCAAATGAATAAACTGTCTTAACACAACACATGTTAACGTGCGACTTTGCATCAACACATCTCAACGCACTGCAAAGCTGTGACTGGGTCTTCAAAGTGGAGCTATGAACAAAACCAACAATGACATACTGTATATAATGCAGTCTGTCACTAGTATTAACACAGCAGTTTTTGGTTAATAAAAGCGGATCTTTACCCCCTTTTTTATAAAATTTACATCAGCATGCATTTCACCTGAGCCCCATCTCCATCCAGAGATGTGCAAGAGAGCATCAGCTCTCCCTCCTGATTGGCTGAAACACAGCAGCGGGCGCCATTGGCACCCGCTGCTGTCAATCAAAGTCAGTGAGCCAATGAGGAGATAGAGAGGGGATGGGGCCAAGCCACAGCTCTCTGTCTGAATGGACACAGAGAGCAGCAGCTCGGCTTCGGTGCCCCCATAGCAATCTGCTTACTGTGGGGGCACTTAGCAGGAGGGAGGGACCAGGAGGGGCCAGGAGCGCCAGCGAGGGACCCAAGAAAAGGAAGATCTGGGCTGCTCCGTGCAAAACCATTACACAGAGCAGGTAAGTATATGATCTCAATTCAGCGTTGTGCACAAGAGCAGTGGCTATTTCCCTCCTCACTGGCCAGATTGCTAGAAGCAGTATCCATTGGCTCCTGATGCTGTCAATCAAAACCAGTGGCGAGGGGGTGGGTGAAGCAGAGCTGCCCTTATCTGTATCAAGGAACGCAGACAGGACAGCTCGGGAGCGAGCCTTCACGAGTGCCCCCAATAAACAGATTTCTATGGGGACACTCGAGTGGGGGAACCCAGAAGAGGAGGATCAGGGCTACTCTGTGCAAAACCATTACATAGAGCAGGTAAGTATGATATGTTTATTATTAACCACTTGCCTACCAGGTACGAACACCCCCTTCCTGACCAAGCCATTTTTCAGCTTTCAGCGCTGTTGCATTTTGAATGACAATTGCGCGGTCATGCAACGATGTACCCAAATAAAAATGTTATCATTTTTTCCCCACAGATAGAGCTTTATTTTGGTGGTATTTGATCACCTCTGCGGTTTTTATTTCTTACGCTATAAACAAAATAAGAGGGACAAGTTTGAAAAAAACGCAATATTTTTTACTTTTTATTATAATAAATATCCAATTTTTTAATTATTTTTTTTTAAACAAATTTTTTCCTCAGTTTAGACTGATTCGTATTCTGCTACATATTTTTGGTAAAAAAAAAATCGCAATAAGCGTCTATTGATTGGTTTGTGCAAAAGTTATAGCGTCTACAAAATAGGGGATAGATTTATAGCATTTTTATTATTATTATTTTTTTACTAGTAATGGCGGCGATCTGCGATTTTTATCGTGACTGCGATATTGCGGCGGACATATCGGACACTTTTGACACATTTTTGGGACCATTCACATTTATACAGCGATCCGTGCTATAAAAATGCATTGATTACTGTATAAATGTGACTGGTAGGGAAGGGGTTAACACTAGGGGGCGCTGCAGGGGTTAATATGTTCCCTATGTGAGTGATTCTAACTGTGGGGGGAGGGGACTGACTGGGGGAGGGGACCGATCGGTGTCCCTATGTACAAGGGACACACCATCAGTCTTCTCTCCTCTGACAGGACGTGGATCTGTGTGTTTACATACACAGATCCACGTCCTGCTCAGTAACTGGGCAATCGCGGGTGCCCGGCAGACATCGCGGCCGCCGGGCATGTGTATCGGGTCCTCAGCGCGCGCGCCCCCTAGTGGCCGCAAAGTTAGCGCCGTCATATGACGGCGGCCCGCCACAAGAGCCGCACCGCTCTGCCGTCAATTGACAGTGGGCGGTCGGCAACAAGTTAAATAATTTTAGAAATGAGGCTTTAATAACACTGTAAATAGTTCTGTTAGTAGATGCGTTATTTTTCCACTTCTTATAACAGGCCAAACTATCCAGCAAAAGTGACAGTTAAAGGGTTTGGGACAAAATTCTAAATTTCTGTAGGTTGATTTGGGCTTATATTTGTTTTAATCCTAAAGCCCATTTAGAACCCTATGCTCATCCAAGGGTGACAATGCTGCTGTGTAGTGTCAATGTATACCATACAGTGTTGTGACCCTATTGCAGGAAGTGGAAAAACACATGATCTACTAGCAGGATCAACAGATAATAAACAATGTTATTACGGGAAAGAAAATTCTGTGTTAAATTGTTACTAAACCCAGGACTCTGCATTCACTATATCTGGTCTCCCACAGTACACAGAACATGGAAATGCAATTATTTTAGTAAATATAAACCGCTAAATACCTTTTCTCATCAGCAGTTAGAACAGTCGCGTGACTTCTATCAGTGTCCAGCCCAACACTGGTTAAAGCTTGTAGGAGGGGTTTTCATTCTCCTCTGACTGGCTGCAGGACCCCTGACCCTCTGTCTGGACAGTGCTGATTGGCCCTGTGTTGATCACACAAACCCTCCCAAGAAAAAGAAAAAAAAACTCTCTAGCAATACACACCAAACTGAGCATGTGCAGAGTGACTCCAAGGCTGGAGATGGATTGGGGACTATGGAAAAAAGGGGATGATCAGAAAAGACAGGATCAAACAGCCTTTTTTTTAATGCAGAGGATTAACCCCTTAGGTTCCACAGTGAGTATAACAAGCATGCTTTACTGCATATACAGACTGATTTTACTGTTGTGGGTTTAGTAACACGTTAACGCTGGTGACAGACTGCATCGCATATGTCATTGTTATTAAATAAAACTGTCAAAAACCTGGGACGGATAAAGTAAGCATATGATAAAAAAAAACACTTGAACATATGTTACCTGTACTGGAAACCTTATGACCAAATAATCAGTAGATCCAAATATTTACAAGTAAAATTCCACTTTTTAATTAATTATCATGCATTTTCCCTTCCCCTTCTAAAAAGTTGGGAGGATCTGGTGGACAAACGGGATGGCCGGGTAGCACATGCATGTTAAGCAGCAGCTACCTTCCTGTTTTGCTATCTAACATACCTGTTAGCTTTTCCCCGAATGGCCAAAATGAGGTTTGCCTTTAAATTTCCATAATTTTTTAAATTCTGGCCATTCATGTCAAGGCCATGACTGTCAGCAAATCTGTGTAGCACCCTCTACCATAGGTAGATGCTAGAGTGAGGATTTTTTGGTAAGGAACTGTCAGGACAGGTAAATTTAGGCAGGCCTATGCTTCAGGCTAGGCCTGTTTGTTTTGACCTGGGGGCAGGGAGTGGTTAGTGTAGCAGTCAGTGTTCATTTTGGCAGCACATTTCGATTTAGTTCTAGTCTTGGTCTTAGGACTAAAATGGCATTTTAGTTTTAGTCCCACTTTAGACTTCTGCAATCGTTTTAATTTTAGTCGTATTTAGTCGACTAAATCTCCGGTACATTTTAGTCGACTAAAATGTCCTACCTTTTAGTCAACTAAAATGTCCTACCTTTTAGTCAACTAAAATGTCCTACATTTTAGTCAACTAAAATGTCCTACCTTTTAGTCAACTAAAATCTCCAGTACATTTTAGTCGACTAAAACTCATTTTAGTCATCTAAAATCTAATGGGTGTAATTAAATTGTAATTCATTAGTTAACCTTTCTCTACAATTTCCAAACTCATTATTTACTGCTGGAGTGAAAAATGTGTGTTCATTTCAATTTAGTTTTAGTCTTTTGACTAAAATGCCATTTTAGTTTTAGTCCTATTTTAGTCTTTTAACTAAAATGCCATTTTAGTTTTAGTCCCATTTTAGCCATCTCAATTGTTTTAGTTTAAGTCGTATTTTAGTCGACTAAAATAGTATTCATTTAGTTGTCTAAAATGTTTTAGTAGTTTTAGTCAACAAAATTATCACTGGAACTAGTGGGTGTGACCACCTGTGCTTCAGTGTTTGGGCACCTCCCCTGCTTCCAGGAAAGAATGTTCTGGAAGAGGGGCAGGGCCTAGAAATGGAGTGGTAGGCCGCTCATGTGAGGAGCCCTGACCAATCCCCAACTGGAATTGGAAGGGGTCAGGGCTCCCATATAAGCTGAGGTAACAGGCCACTTGGGGGGAGTTGTCAGCCTGGAGAAGTGGAGAATGGAGTACTAGACAGCAGAAGGGGGTGCGCTGATCGCGGGAGGAGGCCCGGGAGAACTGTGAGGGAACTTCACCCTTACACGGTCATTGGTGAAGTCCTCATCTTTACACGGTCATTTATGAGGAGTTCCTGGAGCAGAGGGGCAGGAGAAGATGTCGGAACGTACGGTTCAGTTAGGTTCTCCATCATGGACTCGGGGCAGAGAAAGGTCGGTAAATGTACCACAGTGGGGAGCTGGATGCGGAGACATGCCAGGAAGTCTTGAGGGAACCTCATCCTTACATGGTCATGGATGAATTCATCATCTTTACACGGTCATTGATGAGGAGTTCCTGGAGCAGAGGGGCAGGAGAAGCTGTCGGAACGTACGGTCCAGTTAAGTTCTCCATCATGGACTTGGGGCAGAGAAAGGTCGGTGAGTGTACCACAGTGGAGAGCTGGATGTGGAGACATGCCAGGAAGTCTTGAGGGAACTTCATCCTTACCTTACACTGTCATGGGTGAAGTCCTCATCTTTACACGGTCATTTATGAGGAGTCCTGGAACAGAGGAGAGTTTGTGGGGAATAGTGTCAAATCGATGCAGCCCGAGGGCGCAGGATTTGCAGGCTGAACTAGCTGGGAACAGTAATCCACCGTTCAGCACATGCTACTAAATTACTAGGCCTCCGGGGAGAGGTACTGCAGACCTCTGGCCTAGTAGCAGCAACTAATCAGAGTCAGCATTAGAGACTATTCAGAGTGGGTTCTTTTGCATATAGAAGAGGATGTGTCAAGAAATATAATGTGCTATAGAATAAGTTTGTGCAGGAGGGAAGGATTCCTGGGAGTAATAGTCTGCATGCGTTATGCAGATGTAGCGCCGACACTTTTTCAAAGTGTGCGCTATTCTTGTAAATTTATTTTTTCCCAGAACTATAATTGAGTTTGGGGTTAATTATTCTAGGTTATGCTTTGGCATCAGTTTGGCTGGGCTGTACTGGAGTTCTGCCTGGTCATAGGTGAGCTGAGCACCTGTGACAGGCTGAGAACGCAGTCTGGTTGGACGCATTAGGTACCAATCTTTTCCCGGAGCCAATCAGTGTGCGCGTCTGGCCCCGCTGTGTATTCCGGGAAGGGGTACTTAAGGTGCTGAAGTCACATGTTCCGGGTCTGTCGTTGCTTCTGGTTCCGGTCCGGACCAGCCCTGTGAGGGGTCTCAGTCCCAGAGGCCCTCATGGTCTGGGGTGGGGATCCGTCTGTTCCCGAGCCTCGGAACTGGCTAGTTCGAGGCGCAGTAACTGAAGGAGGATTCTGAAGTGTCCCGATGTCCTCTCAGGTTTGGAGAGGCCCAGCAACTCGACAAGCGACCAGGGGAGGACTCTTCGGAAGAGGGCCACGCACGAAGCTGGCTGCTCGGTAAGAGCCTGGAAGCTGAGATGTATGGACACTAGTTGAATTCCCGTTTCCTACGGTATCGCCGGATCGGCTGAAAGATACTGGTACCATGGGAAAAGTTCCTAACCCAGCCTTCAGTTGCAACCAAGTCTGTGGCAGAGACTTTTACATGTTCACTTAAAGTTCTTCAATCAAGTCTGTGGCAGAGACTTTGCTAATTCCGAATCACTTGTTGGCTGCTAGATCTACAAACAAGGGTTTATCCAACAGTGAAGTATCCAGTTGCGAGTGGCTACTCCCTGGATCATCTAGAGAGACATTCATCTGAATGTCAGCAGTTCTAAAGTGCCTGAGCTTTATCACCCATACCCTCTATTTCCCGACTGAGAGACTGTGTTCTGTTTCAACGTTTTATGCAAATAAAAATCCTCAAAAGGACTTTGAGTGTCAGTCTCAGCAATTACTGGGTATCAACCCTGGGAACCCCTAGACAAGAACGACGATCTACAAGGAGGAGGTAATCGGTAAGCCCAGAAATCCATAGCCACCCTGCAGAGGGTTATTGGCGCTACACAGAGAAGGAACAATAATCTGCTTGGTGATGCAAGGAAAAGACTGTAGATGTTATTCATGTGCATAATTTCTTCAAGGCTCAAACGAAGTTCTAATTTATAAATATGATGGCAAAGTAATTCGATCAATGGGAATCCCATATATCCTTTCCCCCAACCAAGTTATATCCCCCAATAAACAAAAACAAAACAAAGCAAATGACTGTTCATTGTCTCAGAAGCGATGAATGGAGGTCCGGCAGCCGGGTGATATGGTGGATGTTAGTTACTAGTGGCAACACAACGCTACATCTGATCGCTATTTTTGTTACAATTTAACTTTCTGGCACCAGACACAATGGTGCACAGTTGGGAGTGAGTGCAAGTGAGATGGTACAATAGTACATGATACAATCTCTATGAGGTCTATGAGATGTGACGTCACCCATCACCATGTGGTGGAAGTGATGGCCATAGACACAAAGTCTGCTTTTAAATTTATGTCCTATCTGTTCTCCCATTATATGGAAATGAGGAAGAAGAGATCTGCTCTAAGTTGTATTGGGAGAGCTGGTCATTATTAAACAATAAGTCCAGAGATCTATAAACATTGAATATGACGCATTGTGTTTTTTTTTTACAGCCCATGGAAATGGACGACCGACTTTCTCCATCAGCTATAATGTCAAAACCATCAAAGAATCCAGGAGAGGAGATACACATACCCGAGTTCACATAAATCAACAGCATGTGGGCACGCATGTGAATCTGCATTAGACAATGACATCTTCCTGCGAAGATTCAGAAAAAAGCAATTCTACGCATTTTTGACAATTTCTTAACATCACAGAATTTTTACCACCATTGTTTACACAGATGGTTGATCCAGGGAGTAATCCGATCGCCTTCAGGGGTCAGGAAGGAATTTTTTCCCTGTTGTTGGAGCAAATTATATCATGCTTCATAAGGGTTTTTCGCCTTCCTCTGGATCAACAGGTGAGTTCCATACAGCTTTACAGAGAATAAATCATTTTACTTCTTCAGCTGTACTTACCTCCCAGGGTGATGAACTGTTAGTACCCACGGAGCCTGTGTGGTGGTCCGGGGATTTGAAATCCTTGCTCTTCTCCATCTTCTATCTGCAGCACTCGATGTTCTGTGCTGGCGATGACCAATCAGAATGTCATTGATCTATCCTGCAAGTGCCATAGAGAGTAGAAGAGTGGGGATTTCAAAGCTACTACACAGGCCACGTGTCCACTGACAGCTCACCACAGATGGTTGATCCACAGAATAATCCGATCAACTGGGAGTTATGGAATTCACCTGCAAAACATGCCATCAATTCCTATACATACAGAAGAAACCACCAAGAACTTGTGTCCTGCACCTACAGCACCTTTTGATAGAAACCATCAAGATTTGTGTCCTGTGCCAAAAGACAAGATGACACCACCAAGAATTTCTTCCCTGTAGGTGCAGTGTTTTTATAGTGGAACCGCTAAGCATTGCCCTGTATGTATAGGAAGCAAAAAAATAAATACAAATAAAACTGGCCAGAGAGGGATTACTTTGACGCAGTTGGCCAGCTTAAACATGTATTGCGATATATGTGAACCAAAAATCCCTCTTTTTATGCAAACTTTGTTTGAAATGGATGTAGGGTGTATAACAATGTGCAGAGCATTGATTTATAGATTCTTTTCTCCCAACACAGCGCACCACAACGCAAAGTCGCTTGTTGCACATTCTGTTGTGCAGATTTTGGAAAAATTCTGGAACAAGATGGATCAAACTTGCGGCAGAAAAGGGGAGAAGGTGATCTTTATTTATTTATATTGGCCATTTTATTCAGATTTAATGTGAGGCTGTCGTTAAAGATATATCCTTTAGTACAGTTTCAAACAATTGAAAATAATTAAGAGGGACACCTCAAAGAGTTCAAGAAGAAAAATGAGGTGTGCAAAGCGTTCTGCCAAGAGGGCATGGGGGGTACATCATTGGTGTCAGTGAGAATAAAATAAATCCCATCATTTGTGTCGGTGGGATAAAATAAGTCCTATCACTGGTGTCAGTAGTCCTATCATCTGTGTCAATGAGAATAATACCATCCCATCATTGGTGTCAATGAGAATAAAATAAGTGCCATCATTGGTGTCAGTGATATTAAAATATATTCAATAATTGATGTCAGTGGGATGAAGTACATTCCATCATTGATGTCAAAGGCAAAATAATAAATCCCACTGTTGGTGTCAGTTTAAATATAATGAGTCCCATCATTGGTGTCAGTGGGATAAGTCCCATTGTTATGGGACTGGGAATAAAACAAGTCCCATTATTGGAGAGAGATCAGAGGGGGGAACAAGAGTGGAAAGTGATACAGAGGGGGGGGGGGGGCCCAGAAGAAGACAAACTATGACTGGGGTAGGAATGGAAAGTTGAGTCCACACATAACCTCTAATGCCATGACTTCTGGGGTGGGGACCGCCGATCCAACTGGTCATCCAACTGGTCAAAGACAAAATCCCTGTGCACTAGTCATAGACACATTCCTTTGCTGGTGTCAGGCACTGCTCCTCCTACATGATATGGATATGGAGATGTGGCAGACAACTGGGTCCCCTGGCTATTCTCCTAGGCTAACTTTTTATCCAATGTGACAGTTCGGGAAGAGGGGGCGTTTCCAGGATGACTCACAGCACGGTATTGGCTAAGGAAGGAGGCGGAGCAGCTGCAGTAGCACCTCCTCTGTGCTTGAACACAGGTATAGCCTGCACTGCACTGTGAATGTACTGCTGTTTGGAAACCCAGACAGATGCCCAATGGATGGGGGTGCTTAAAGACATTTTGAAGGTGGTATAGCACCCCCCATCCTGGTGCCTCCACTGAATGGAACACAAGTGTGGGACATCACCTCACCCGTAGTCTATTTATCACTTCCTCCAGCCCTGTAACTGAATGTCCGTACCTCTGTATAGACCAGCAGCTGGAAGAATAGTCTGCAGGAGCCTGAGCATTGCACCCGCCATCCACTGATCCTGGTTGTAATGCTTTTCAGGCTCAAATGCAAAAAATAAATAAATGCACATTTTTTTCATTTTTTCAATATTCTTTTCAAAAAGTAGAATTAACATAAATTGTCGGTGTAAGTAGACTAATAAAGTTATGAACAAATACTTTGTGGGGCGGTACATAATTATAGTATAATCAGAGTATACATAGATTCTCATAAAGTGACCCTGTCACCACTACAATGGCACAGCTGATAACAATGTATTGTAGGTAATCATAACATTCATTGTGTTATCATGATCTTCCCCATACACATCTACTACCGCCATTTGTACAGATTCTGTGATATCCGTATTCAGTAATAAGTGAAGACTGTACAGAGAGAAATATGGAGGCTGCCATTGCTGGGATCTCCTTCTGGAAATACTGGTGTCCTGGCTATCATGATAAAACAGAACAAACATATTACAGCGCACACATGCAAAACTGACATTTACCTCCAGCAAGGCTATTTAAAAGCACCTAGACAGACATTTTCAAAAAACATTATCAAAAAATATGGGGATTTGGTCACACCATATTGCTATATGGTGCTTAAGCCCACTTACTGCGACAAAGTACCCCATGATTAGTGCTTTTAAATAGCCTTGCTGGAGGTAAATGTCAGTTTTGCATGTGTGCGCTGTAATATGTTTGTTCTGTTGTATGGTCTTATGGCAGCACCATCTTTATGCATTTTTTAGGGTGTGCCCCCCAAATATCTCTTTTTTTCTGGCTATCATGATGACCCAAAGCTTACAGGACTTTCTGAGTCACTGACCCGCAACAAGTGTGACTATTAGGAGATCTGACTTCTCTGACTTCACTAGCTACATGCTTGTTCCAGGTTTGTGACTAAGAAAGCATTAAAGCCAAAGACAGCCAAGCACCTGGCATTTTCAGGAGGAGGAGGTTAGCAATGACAGTCCTGTGTTTTTTCAGAACGCGCCTCCTTTAAAGGCCAACTCTGTGAAATGTGAAAATGGTCCCTTGCAGTGGCGGCTGGTGCTTACTATTTTTGGGGGTACAACCAACACTACACCTACCGTGGGAGGCAGTGGCCATCACCCCGCAGCACCAACAACCCACCCCCCCCTTCGGGAGACACAGACACAGGTACAAGTTCTACCCTATTCCCACTCTACTAAAAATATATTCTTGTTCTATGACTGTGTCCCCAGTGGGGACATTTTCTATCACTTCTTGCCTCTGGTGGTGAAGCCCTGTAGCTTGCACCTTTAAACCCAAGGGAGCAGAGGTCACTTAAGGTGATCGCCTAAAGTAGACATAAACGATTTTGTCAAAAGTATTGGGACACCTTTACACACACATGAACTTTAAGGGCATTTTAGTCTTATGCCGCGTACACACGGTCGGAATTTCCGATGGAAACAGTCCGATGGGAGCTTTTCATCGGATTTTCCGACCGTGTGTATGCCCATCGGTCTCTTTCTGTCGGAACTTCAGACGGACTTTGGATTGAGAACCTGTTCTTAATTTTTCCCACGGAAAACCTTTCTATCGGATTTTCCGATCGTGTGTATGCAATTCCGACACGCAAAATTCCGACGCATGTTCGGAAACAATTTGACGCATGCTCGGAAGCATTAAACTTCCCTTTTATAGTGCAGTCGAACGTGTTGTATGCCGTGGTGTTATTGACCATCAGAATTTGGTGTGACCGTGTGTAGGCAAGACAGTTTGAGCGAAATTCCATCATAGCTTTTTCCGAAGAGAATTCCGAGTGTGTGTACACGGCATTAGTCCGTAGGGTTCAATATTGAGTTGGCCCACCTTTTGCACCTATAACAGCTTCAACTCTTCTGGGAAGGCTGTCCACAAGGTTTAGGAGTGTGTCTATGGGAATGTTTGACCGTTCTTCCAGAAGCGCATTAGTGAGGTCAGGCACTGATGTTGGACAAGAAAGCCTGGTCCGCAGTCTCCACTCCATATCCATCCCAAATGTGCTCTATTGTGTTGAGGTCAGGACTCTGTGAAGGCAAGTCAAGTTCCTCCACCCCAAACTCGCTCATCCATGTCTTTATGGATCTTGCTTTGTGAACTGGTGCGCAGTCATGTTGGAACAGAAAGTGGACATCTCCAAACTGTTGCCACAAAGTTTGGAACATGAAATTGTCCAAAATGTCTTGATTTGCTGACGCCATAAGAGTTCCCTTCACTGGAACTGGACAAGCCCAACCCCCGAAAAACAACCCCACACCATAATCCCCCCTCCACCAAATGATTTGGACCAGTGCACAAAGCAAGGTCCATAAAGGCATGGGTGAGCAAGTTTGGGGTGGAGGAACTTGACTGGCCTGCACAGAGTCCTGACCTCAACCCGATAGAACACCTTTGGGATGAATTAGATCGGAGACTGCGAGCCAGGCCTTCTCATCCAACATCAGTGCCTGACCTCACAAATGTGCTTCTGGAAGAATGGTCAAACATTCCCATAGACACACTCCTAAACCTTGTGGACGGCCTTCCCAGAAGAGTTGAAGCTGTTATAGCTGCAAAGGGTGGGCCAACTCAATATTGAACCCTACAGACTAAGACTGGGATGCCAATAAAGTTCATGTGCGTGTAAAGGCAGGTGTCCCAATACTTTTGTATAGTGTATATTGTTCTACATGTCAAGCTCAGGCACTGCGCTTGACAGATACTGAACAAGCTTAGGCACTGTGACACCAAGGGGTGCCAACACATACTGTACCTTTAGTTGTTTTGATCTGCAGCTTTATGCCCCGTACACACAATCGGAAATTCTGCCAGCAAAAGTCCGATGTGAGCTTTTGGTCAGAAATTCTGACCGTGTGTATGCTCAATCGGACTTTTGCTGGCGGAATTCCCGCTAGCAAAAGATTGAGAGCAGGTTCTCTATTTTTGGGTCGGAAAAAGTTCCTATCGTCTGTACCAATTCCGACGCGCAAAATTCCTACGCATGCTCGGAAACAATTCGACGCATGCTCGGAAGCATTGAATGAATGACTTGTATAGCGCTGCAAATGCAAACTGAATCGCCTCAAGGCGCTTGGTCCCTCCTGTGTTGTCCTGCTTCTTAGAAGAGGTGGTCTTGAGTTTTTTTCTGAAGGCCCGATGGTTTTCTTTCATGCGGATGTTCGTGAGTAGAGCGTTCCATAGCCGTGGTCCTTGGACTGCGAATCTTCGTTCTCCCTTTGATTTGTAACGGGACTTTAAGAAGACTTTATTGTGCTATGCACTGATTTGGTTGGTGAGCTTTTTGATTTGTTTAGTCCCTTCTTACCATGCATGGTTATACTGTCTGGTTGGGTCCCAATCCTTGGTTTCTATACACTGCACCAATGATGGCCAAAAATCCTGAAACAGCTTCATGAAGTGACTGTAATAATCGGCTATATGTGCACTATATACCAGCGGTTCTGGATGTGCATTTGGCTTTTTTGGGCCTCGTGAAATTATTTGCATGGGTCCACCTACTGTCCTGAAATGAGTGATGATCTTATTATCTTTTGGATATGTTATGGAATTGGAAATATTTGGAAAAATTTGGAAATTCTTTTGTAAATTCTTTAAAATTTCTTCTTTTTTTTAAGAAGGCTCCACTGTGCTGTGTACTGATTCGGCAGGAGGGCCTTCTAATTCCGTTAGTTCCTTCTCACCAGTGGCATACCTAGAAGCTCTGACACCCAGTGCTGATTATTTTTTTGCTCCGCCACCCCAAAAATAAACTTTTCTGAAGGAATATAGCTGTGCAACACAAAAAAGTAAATGTCAGGTGACCACAGTACCCTCAGTGTGTCTGCTCCCAATGCAGATTGGACCTCCCGCACCCTACTAGTACACAACTGCTTCTTACCGTATGGTTATACTGTCTCAAAGAAGTTTTTTTGAAAGATACTCAGTGCTAGGTTTTAATTATCTTATTAGCCACACAACTCTCCACTTTGGATGCTTGGGCCTCGGGAAAGACACAACCAACCAGCCATGGGCGTCCGCAGGTAGGGGCAAGGGGGGGTCAAGTGCCCCCCCTGGAATCAGGAAATCAGATCAGCACTGTTAAATTCAGCTCAGTGGCATCGCTATATGGGTGTGGGCAGCCTGCACCCGGGTGCCACCTGCCAGTGGGGTGACACCATCAAGGTGCTGTCATCAGTGTAGTGTGACTGCAGGCTCTTTTCCCTGCTCAGTCCAGCAGAGAACTCGGCGGTGCTGTGGCAGGAGAAAGACGAGCTGTGGGATGTCAGAGGTTTCCCCCGCTCACCCCCCTTCTCCTTTCAGCGTCTCTCACTAGGTTCCCTGCCTAGCTTCCTGCCCGCTCCGTTCCTTCCCCATTGGCCATAACTAAGGGCCAATCAAAGAAGACTAGGAGAGGAGAGCATCATGGGTCATGTAGTCCCAAAGATTGGCGGCTCCATTTTCCACAGGGAGGAGGCTACAGCTTGATCAAGAGAGAGATTGAGAGACTGCAGCCTGGAAAAAAGCTGAGGGAGAGAATGGTACAGGACAAAGAACGAGGAGTGTCCTAGGCAGAAGCCAGAGATGCCCAGCGCCACCAGAGAGAGAGCCGCACTGCCCAGCGCCATCAGAGAGAGAAAGACTAAGCCACTGCTAGGGTACAGACATGCTACACTACTGACCAGAGTCGCCCCCGGGGAACCCAGAGTGAGCGATCATCCAGCCAGAGGGATCACTGCTGTAGTTTCACTGGGTTTGGTAAGGGGGCCTGTCGGCCAATATCCATTACTTATCATAGGGACTGTACTACGTCTGCAGTCTCTGACCATGATAATGTGATGACATTGTCAAAAAGGGGCGGCGCATGGGTGACCCAAAAATTATGCCCCCCCGAAAAAAGTTCTGCGGACGCCCATGCAACCAGCCCTTTCATAGTGGGGGCCAAATAATGTGTACCATGCAAGGTGGTTCCCCACGTTGACTGGAGTGCATAGTGGAATGTAGGTTTTATAAGGTACAAAGTATGAAGCTAGCCCCAAGGCAATGAAGCCTACTGGCAAATCGTGTCCCCTTTTGTACACAATGCTATATTTTCTGGCTTATTCAGCGTAATCCAGAAAACAGTCTAAGGACAAAGGCAGACGGCAATGCAAAAGAGTAGTCAGTATTCCAGGCAGTGGGTCAGTAACAGGAAAATACAACAAATAGGCAAGCAAACAGGGACAGCAAGGCAGTAATAGGGTAGCTGGTAGCAAGACGCTATCAGAAGCCCAGTGCCCTGGGCTTGTGATGCTTAAATGAGGTGCCACCAGCTAAACAGGGGAGGAAGTAAGAGACATGGAGGTGTGAGACCAATGCACAGGAGGCTAGGCAGATGGCAGATATCAAATTCTTATTTTCATGTTTTTACTGGATGAGATGAAGGATGGGATTGGCTGCCACAGGCAATATGGGCAATTCTTCCTTCAAGCTTAATGCATGAAGCACCCAGCAGCCTAGTTCCATTTAAAAAGAAAGGAAAAACATCATCCCAGGCAATCCATGTAACGTCACTGACTGGTCTATGTGCAGGTTACTATGGGGCATGAGAAAGGTGTATGTTATTTTTCTTACAAGCTAAAATTAATTGAACATGGCTGAATTTTGCGTACGTACATCACCATGTCATCTAGTCTGGCATTTTCTCAACACTGATGATAATTTAAGCAATGATGTTTGTCTTTGTTAACCCTTTGATGTGCTATTGTTTTTGACTATTTCTAAAGTGGAATTTTTACCAATACAATTCAATAAACAATATAAACTTATCAAAATTACCACTTCTTTATGTTATTAAAGCCCAACTATTGAGACTTTCTTCCTCTATTGGGGCTCCATGCCGGCAGTATGTTATGCTTTTTTTTTTTCAGCCATTACTTTCTTCTGATGTCTTCTTGCCAGTCATGGACATACAGGGTCCTCTTTCCCTTCGGTCTTCTTCTGTTCCTGGATGATGCACAGAATGGTGCTGATTTGATGATATTAGCGCCTCTGTCAGCATCAGTACACTTTAAAGTACACGATATTGTGTTCAGGGGGTGGGACCACGACACCCTGTACTCCCAGTCTTTCCTCAGTCTTCTGGATTGAGTGAGGCTGAGTGTCATTTAACATGGAAGGCTGAGGACATCTTGTGGTGAAGAAGAGGTACTAAGTGGTCCAACTTTAGGCTGAAAATGAGTATTGCAGGAGGACCTCCAGGGACAATAAAAAAAATTACCCTGGAGTTACACCTATCTTCATCACCAATCTTTACCCCTTTTTCTCTCAAATAAGAGTGACCAAGGGGGAATTTGCCCACTTAACACTGACCAGCAAGTCCCCAAATTCTGCATACTATAAGAAATGTCAACAATCCATTCCATTCTAAGGGACAAAGTTACTGAACTAATAGTACACAACAAAAACATAAACCGAGGATACATAAATCTTTAATTCCAAGACAAATTGGGAAGTTAAAGTAGAACTAAAGGCATTTTTTTTTTTTTTTATAGTTTTGGATTGAATGGGGAGAGATTAGAACCACTGTCAGGTTTGCATAGCTGTCTGTGCCCTCATTAACTACTTGCCTACCGGGCACTTTTTCCCCCTTCCTGCCCAGGCCAATTTTCAGCTTACAGCGCTGTCATACCTTAAATGACAAATGTGCGGTCACGCTACACTGTACCCATATGAAATGTTATAATTTTTTTCACACAAATAGAGCTTTATTTTGGTGTTTTTTTTTTTTTTTTAATCGCCACTGTATTTTTTTCTTTTTTGCTAAACAAACGAAAAAAGACAAACTTTTTGAAAAAAAATTTTTTTTCACAGTTTGTTATATAATTTTGCAAACAAGTAATTTTTCTATTTCGCTGATGTGCGCTGATGAGGTCTGCACTGATGGGCATTGATGAGGCTGCACTGATGGGCAATTATAGGCTACATTGATGGGCACAGATGAGGCGGTATTTATGAGGCAGCACTGATGGGTGGCACTAATAGGTGGCACTGATGGGCGCAGAAGGGCACTGATAGGTGACACTGATATGAGAACTGATAGGCAGCACTGATTATTATATTATACACGATTTATATAGCGCCAACAGTTTACGCAGCACTTTACAGTGTATAGGGGGGACAACACAATTACAGTACAGTTCAATACAAAAGGTACAGGAGGTCCCTGCTCGTAGAGCTTACATTCTAAACGGACGGGGTGACACTGATGGGCACTGATTGGCAGCATTGGTGGGCACCGATTGGCAGCACTGTTGGGACTGCACTCATAAACAGGACACTGATAATCAGTGCCCTGATTATCAGTGTGGCTGTCCCTTTCTCACAAGCCAGTTATCGGCTCTCTTCTCGCGCTGTCAGCGCGAGGAAAGGAATGCTGATAACCGGTTTGTGTTTACATTGTGATCAGCTGTCACTGGACATAGCTGATTATGTGGTATAACCTGCCCTTACCCTATCATGGAGGTGTGAGACCAATGCACAGGAGGCTAGGCAGATATCAAATTCTTATTTTCATGTTTTTACTGGATGAGATGAAGAATGTGATTGGCTGCCACAGGCAATATTGGCAGTTATTCCTTCAAGCTTAATGCATGAAGCACCCAGCAGCCTAGTTCCATTTAAAAATAAAGGAAAAACATCATCCCAGACAATCCATGTAACGTCACTGAGGGGCAGACTGGTCTATGTGCAGGTTACTATGGGGCATGAGAAAGGTGTATTTTATTTTTCTTACCAGTTAAAATTAATTGAACATGGCTGAATTTTGCATACGTACATCATCATGTCATCTAGTCTGGCATTTTATCAACACTGATGATAATTTAAGCAATGATGTTTGTCTTTGTTAACCCTTTGCCGTGCTATTGTTTTTGACTATTTCTAAAGTGGAATTTCTACCAATTCAATTCAATAAACAATATAAACTTATCAAGATTACCATTACCGTTATGTTTTTAAAGCCCAACACTTGAGACTTTCTTTCTCTATTGGGGCTCCATGCCGGCAGTATGTTATGCTTTTTTTTTTTAAATTCATTACTTTCTTCTGATGTTTTCTTGCCGCTCATGGACACACAGGGTCCTCTTTCCCTTCGGTCTTCTTCTGTTCCTGGATGATGCACAGAATGGTGCTGATTTGATGATATTAGCGCCTCTCTCAGCATCAATACACTTGAAAGTACATGATATTGTGTTCAGGGGGTGGGACCACGACACCCTGTACTCACAGTCTTTCCTCAGTCTTCTGGATTGAGTAAGGCTGGGTGTCATTTAACACGGAAGGCTGAGGACATCTTGTGGTGAAGAAGAGGTACTAAGGGGTCCAACTTCAGGCTGAAAATTTGTATTGCAGGAGGACCTCCAGGAACAATAAATAAAATTACCCTGGAGTTACACCTATCTTCATCACCAATCTTTACCCCTTTTTCTCTCAAATAAGAGTGACCAAGGGGGAATTTGCCCACTTAACACTAAACAGCAAGTCCTCTAATTCTGTATACTATAAGAAATGTCAACAATCCATTCCATTCTGAACTAATAGTACACAACAAAAAAAAGAAACCATGGATACATAAATCTTTAATTCCAAGACAAATTGGGAAGTTAAAGTAGAACTTTTTTTATTTTGCTAAACAAACGAAAAAAGACCGAAAATTAAAAAAAATGTTTTCACAATTTGATATATAATTTTGCAAGTTATTTTTTTTCTTCACTGATATGCGCTGATGAGGCTGCACTGATGGGCACTGATAGGCTGCATTGATGGGCACAGATGAGGCAGCACTGATAGGCGTCACAGATGAGGCAGCACCAAGAAGACTGCACTGCTAGGCAGCACTGGTGGGTGGTACTAATGGGCACTGATAGGTGGCACTGAAGGGCACTGATAGGCAGCACTGATAGGTTACACTGATGGGCACTGATTGGCAGCACTGGTGGGCACTGATTAGCAGCACTGTTGGGACTACACTGATAATCAGTGCCCTGATTATCAGTGTAGATATCTCTTTCTCACAAGCCGATTATCGGCTCTCTTCTCGCGCTGTCAGCGTGAAGAAAGGAATGCCGATAACCGGTTTGAGTTTACATTGTGATCAGCTGTCATTGGACACAGCTGATCACATGGTAAAGGGTCGCTGTGATTGGCCCCTTACTCCGATCTGTGATCAGCTGTGTCTGAAGTATCACGGAAGGACCTCATATGACACCCTCCCAGCAAAGTAAACCCGTGCTCTAGCCGTCTTTCAGCGATAGTGCGAGCGGGAAGTGCTTAAGGAGATTCACCCTCTCTATTTATCCTGCTTAAGCCTCGTACACACGATCAGACTTTAAACAAACTTTTCTGTGGATTTCTGTCCAAAGGTCGATGGCCGTGAAATTGTTCTCTATACACACGGCAGGACTTTTTAAGCCAACTTTCACCAAATCACGTGGTTTTTCTGCTCTTTACCGCCACCCTTTGGTCAACTTCTGTATTCTTGTCTGATCTTTTGCATTGGTTCTGAGCATGCTTGTTTGTACTTTGGACTTAAGTCCGATGGATTTCTGTACACACGATTGGACTTTGCTCCATCTGACTTTTGTTGCCGAAAAGTTTGTCAATTTGCAGAGCGGACGATGAAAACCGAAAAAGTTTGTGCGATGGAGCGTACACACGGTCGGATGTTGCCTTAAAACAGGTAATTTGCATGTTTGTTGTCAAACAGTCCGATCGTGTGTATGGGCCTTTACTATCACTATGTAAAAATACATAAATGAGTTCTGCTTTGAAGTTTCTCTTTAAATACAGCATGTCCAATTATTTTTTTTGCTGTCTTATCTCGAACAGGAAATCTCCTAGATTTAACCCATTCCACACTATGCTGTCATTTGATGATAGCTTGAGAAGAAGGCCAAGAAAGGTGACATGCAATGTGCAGTCTTCCTCCAGCTGTGAGGAAACGCAGTTCCCATCGGATGAGACCGCATGTTTCTTTCTCATGGTCCTCTGTTTACACACGGGGACAGACTAATAAACGGACGTCCATGAGCCTCCGCCGTGCTCAGAGGGTGTGGGGGACACTGTGTGCCTATGAGGGGAAGAGGGGAAATTGAGGGGGACAGGGACAGATGAGATAAGACAGCCACATCCCTGATTGATGGACTCCCTGCCTAGCTGGAAAATAGAACAAAAACATACATAAAGCATATGACAACGATGGAAGTTTGAGCATTCCAATGTACTTCCTCTGTTATCTAGGTGAAAAGGCTAGCTTACGCTGACCATAATATAATGACTAGTGGAAAAATAAACATATTTTGTCATGTTACAACCAAAAATGTAAATGTATTTTATTGTGTTTTTATGTGATAGACCAACACAAAGTGGCAAATAATTGTGAAGGAAAATGATAAATGTTTTTTTTTTACAAATAAATATCTGAAAATATCTGAAGGCATTTTCATTCAGCCCCCTTTACTCTGATACCCGTAACTAAAATCTAGTGGTGCCAACTGCCTTCAGAAGTCACCTAATTAGTAAATAGAGTCTGCCTGTAAATTAACCACTTGCCGACCAGCAAGACCACTTGAATGGCACAGCTGGGCGAAACTACGTTATGTAACGGCGCTTTGCCGTGTGGCCACTAGGGGCGTGCGCCACCAGCTGCAAGCAGCTCGCCAGGGTGCGAGGGAACCATGACAAGGCCTGGCGGGCCGGATTCAGGCCTTGGGTATGACTTTTTTGGAATGGAGGGAATCAGGGAAATACCGCCTTATATGGCCATAAACAGAGCCAATGATCCATCTGATCATCAGCTCCGTCAGTGGCTCTAGTGTGATATTTTCCTGATTCACTCTCTGCTGTATGAATAAAAAAACATTCAACCTGGAGAGTCCAAATAACTTAATAACACTTGTTTTTGCCCCAATTTACAAAGAAAGAATGTACAAACAGTTTCACACCAACTAGCTCTGACTTTTTTTTTTTTAATAAATACACCCCTAATGCCGCGTAGACACGATCAGACTTTTCGACAGCAAAGGTCAGACGGAACGAATCCGTCGGACAATTCGATTGTGTGTGGGCTCCATCAGACTTTTGCTGTCGAAAAAAATCCGACAGACTTTAGAAATAGAACATGCGTTAAATTTTTCCGCCGGACCCAGTTCGTATAGAAAAATCCGCTCGTCTGTGTGCTTGTCCAATGGAGAAACAATGACCCTAGGGCAGCTATTGGCTACTGGCTACGAACTTCCTTATTCTAGTCCAGGCGTACGTCATCACGTTCAAATCCGTCAGACTTTAGTGTGATTGTGTGTGGCCAAGTCAGTTCATTCGGAAAGTTTGTCGGAACTCCGTCGGAAAGACCGTCGGACCTAGTCCGTCGAAAAGTCCACTCGTGTGTACGTGGCATTAGTGTTTACCATTCTAAAAAACACTTATGTTGTTATTACTTGTATAACTTTTTTTTTAAATAAATATATAACCCTTTTAATACAGGGCGTATCCATGGCAATTTGCAGAGAATGTTTTACTTCCTAATAATGCCTCGTACACACGGTCGGACTTTCCGACGGAAAATGTGCGATCGGAGCTTGTTGTCGGAAATTCCGACCGTGTGTAGGCTCCATCGGACTTTTTCCATCGGAATTTCCGACACACAAAATTTGAAATCTGGATCTAAAATTTTCCGACAACAAAATCCGTTTGCAGCACTGGCTAGTGAACTTAATTTTTCTCGGCTCGTCGTACGTGTTGTACGTCACCTCGTCCGACAAAATTTGTGTGACCGTGTGTATGCAAGACAAGTTTGAGCCAACATCCGTCGGAAAAAAAACATGGGATTTTGTTGTCAGAAAATCCTATCGTGTGTACAGGGCATTATGCCCCGTACACGCGGTCGGATATTCCGATGGAAAAAGTCAGATCGGACTATGTTGTCGGAAAACCGGATCGTGTGTGGGCACTAGCGGGCTTTTTCCGTCGGAATTTCCGACCGTGTGTACGGGGGCTAAGAGGAATTCTGCAATCTTTAATGTACATCTGTGATGAAGCCAGTGTTGCTGTTACTGAACTCTCCTTTTTGTCCTGTCTGTCAGGTTGATGATTTTGTTTTAATGCTTCTGCATCAACAATATGCTAGTTCTGGGTCTGTGACTCAAAAGTTTGGAATCCGGCACAGCCGGGCAATTTGAGGGCAGCAATGGTAGCCTCGTACTTCTATGACAGGTGCACATTAAAATGCATGTGTGTGCTTGTAAGTTTATTCAGATAATTGAATGTTAGTATGGAGAGAAACTGTCCATCAACATCATCTTCCTACTACTGGTAGTTTAGCAATCCTGGAATTAATTTCTGCAACTTAACTGCAGCTTGGGTTCAAAGGTTAGTTCCTCTCCGTGGGAATCTCCTCTTTGGAGAAGCAGTGCTTCCTGTCTATTAAGCCATTATTTCATGAACATTATACACCAAGCAATTGACGACTAAACAACGTTCTATTATTAACACCCATCACTCCCATCTGTCCATGTCTTGGACCTTAACCCTCTGCCCCCGTACTTCCATTTCAATTCCTCCTTTTAAAGAGACACGGTCACCTTGCCCATTCACAGCATAGCCGTGTCTTTGTAAAGGGCTGTAGTGCCCATTTATTCTCCATGCTCAATTGCAGGAGTGCCCTTCAACCCTTTTACAACAACTCCCTGGGTTCTTGGACATGGTGAGAGAAAAGAGGTCCCTTAGCTTTCCTCCCTCAGAGGCTCAGAGAGGTCACACGTGATATGGCCAAGGTAGCTTGGCAAGTGACCTGCAGCCAGGTGGAAGGCCCTCCACTGTCAGAAATGGCGTGCATGCAGCTGAGCAGGAGCCTAATTGCATGCAGCTTTTCTGGAAGACCCAACTACTGTAAGGAGGCCCTCGCTGATTGTGACCAAAGTACTCCAGTTGCAGTGAAGTGACTCCCGTGGGTCCTTGGGTCTGAGATCCCTCCAGCCATTCACCTGTGTTACCAGAGCTAAACAGCACAGTGACTAAGTGGTTAGCACTAGGCTTGTTGGTTTGAATCCCAACCACAGCATTACCTGCCTGGAGTTTGCATGTTCTGTCTGTGCCTGTGTGGGTTTCCTCTGGGTATTCCAGTTTCCTGCCACACTCCAAAGACATACTGGTAGATTCATTGTCTCCAATCTAAATTGGCCTAAATATGTACAGTATATGTATGAATGTGACTTAGAGACTTTAGATTGTAAGCTCCTTGATGCGCAGGGACTGAGGTGAATGTACAATATATGCACTATATTACCAAAAGTATTGGTACCTTTACACGCACATGAACTTTAATGGCATCCCAGTCTTAGTCCGTAGGGTTCAATATTGAGTTGGCCCACCTTTTACAGCTATAACAGCTTCAACTCTTCTGGGAAGGTTGTTCACAAGGTTTAGGTGTCTGTCTATGGGAATGACCATTTTTCCAGAAGCGCATTTGTGAGGTCAGACATTGATGTTGGTTGAGAAGGCCTGGCTTGCAGGCTCTAATTCATCCAAAGGTGTTCTATGGGGTTGAGGTGCAGGCCAGTCAAGTTCCTCCACCCCAAACTTGCTCATCCATGTCTTTATGAACCTTGCTTTGTGCACTGGTCCAAGTAATTTGGTGGAGGGCGGATTATGGTGTGGGGTTGTTTTTCAGGGGTTGGGTTTGGCCCCTTATTTCCATTGAAGGGAACTCTTAAGGCGTCAGCATACCAAGACATTTTGGACAATTTCATGTTCCCAACTTTGTGGGAACAGTTTGGGGATGGCCCCTTCCTGTTCCAACATGACTGCGGACCAGTGCACAAAACAAGGTCCATAAAGACATGGAGGAGCGAGTTTGGGGTGGAGGAACTTGACTGGCCTGCACAGAGTCCTGATCTCAGCCCGATAGAATCAAATGGGCGATTTGGCTCCTACAACGTGAATGGACTAGTTGTTTAGGTGTCTGGAGCCACCTGGAGCAGCCTATTCAATGTGGTATGGGCCACAGTGTTGTGTGAATGAGGCCTAATACTTCAAATCTATTGACACAGACAATATGGCTCCCGCTGCGACCAATCTGCTCTGTGAGGAGGGAGTGGCACTTGGGCACAGCTCTGGATTGAGATTGGGCTCAGGTAAGTATAAGGGGGGAAAGGGGGGGGTGGACTCCTGCAGCATAGAAGGGTTTTTTACCCTATTGTAGAGAATGGTAAAAATCCTTAAGCCTTTCAGAACAAATTTAAAGAGACATCATTTTATAGGTACTGTATATTCAAAAATACCCCAATATCATAGGTGGAAAATAATATCCTGGATTCGGTAGTCGGTAAGATGTCCTGTAACTGCAATAAGTCCTTGGACAGCTTGACCCAGCCTCTTCATTCATTCTATGGTTGACGGTGTTGCCCCATCTGCACCCATTTACTTCTGTGGTGGACAGCGTGGTCCATCCTCCACCTATTTACTTCTTTGGAGGCCACCCATTCACTGCATGCTGGACAGCTCAGGCCCAGCTCTGCCCATTCACTTATTCTATAGTGGACTGCTTTTGACTGCTTTGGCCTTGTGGCCACCAAATCACTTCTTTGATGGACAGCTCGGTCCATCCTCCACCTATTTACTTCTTTGGTGGACAGCTTGAGCCTGGTGGCACTCATTCACTGTATAAAGGACAGCTCAAGCCCAGCTCTGCCCATTCGCTTCTTCTATAGTGGACTGCTTTGGCTGTGTGGCCACCAAATCACTTCCATAGAGGACAGCTCCACCGGGAATCTGCTCCTTCACTTCTGAAAAATGTTGGCCCGACATTTCCTGGACTCGTGGGATTCTGTTCAAATGCTGAGGTGGTCCTGATTTGTGTGGGATGTAGGACAGTTGGTTGTGTGTGAACAGGGGCTTAGTGGTTAGCACCTCTGCCTTACAGCACCGGTGTCCTTGGTTCAGATCTCAGTCAGGACACTGCATGAGTTTATGAGTTTACATGCTATCCCTGTCCTTGTGTGGGTTTCCTCTCCCTACACACTGGTAGGGTAACTGGCTCCTGGTTAAAATGACTCTAATATGTGATATAAGCTGCTCATAGACCAGGGGTCTCCATACTTTATAAACAAAGGGCCAGTTTAGTGTCCTTTAAACTTTAGGGGGGCCAGACTGTGGCCAGTGGGGGAGGAAAATGTCCTGGTGTCAGTGGGAGTAAACAATGCCCCATCATTGGTATTAGCTGCAGTAATAGTGCCCCATAATTAACCACTTGACCACTGGGCAGTTAAACCCCCTTCCTAACCAGACCAATTTTCAGCTTTCGGTGCTCTCACACTTTGAATGACAATTACTCCGTCATGCAACACTGTACCCAAATGAATTTTGTGTCCTTTTTTTCACACAAATAGAGCTTTCTTTTGGTGGTATTTAATCACCGCTGGATTTTTTATTTTTTGCGCTATAAATCAAAAAATACAGAAAATTCGGTAAAAAATAAAAAAATAAATTCTTTGTTTCTATTAAAAATTATTGCAGAGTATTGGCAGAGTATTGGCAGAGTATTGGCAGAGTATTGGCAGAGTATTGGCAGAGTATTACAGTGTTGCACAGTATTGGTAGAGTATTGCAGTGGTGGCAGAGCATTGCACAGTGGTTGCAGAGCATTGTATTGACCAGCGCTGTGGGCACTACACATCCAGCCCACAGCGCTGGTCCCGTCTCTCCCCCTTTCCGCTTCTCCCCTCTCTGTACCGATCGGCACAGAGAGGGGAGGGAGGAACCGGCGTCATGACGTGACGCCGGTTTGTGTACATGTGATCGCTCCGTCATTTGACAGAGCGATCACGTGGTAAACGGCCGCAATCAGCGGCTATTTACCGTGATCCGTGATGCGGTCACGGATGTTCCCGAGTGCGCGCCCCAGGGGGCGCGCGGGAGCAAGTTTCTGGGAGGACGTCCGTAGGACGTCCACTTAGAACAAGCCGACCGTGCTGTGGCCGTCTTTCGACTATAGCGCGGTCGGCATGTGGTTAATATCAGTGGGAGATATAGTGACCCATCATTGGTGTCAGTGGGAGGAATAGTGCCCCATAATTGGTATCAGTGGGAGGAATAGTGCCCCATCATTAGTGTCAGTGGGAGGAATAGTGCTCCGTCTATGTTATTAATGGGAGAATAGTGCCCAATCGTTGGTATCAGTGGGAGGAATAGTGCCCCATAATTGGTGTCAGTGGAAGGCTTTAACTGACAATTGCGCGGTGTGACGTTGTACCCAAACTAAATTGACACCTTTTTTTCCCCCACAAATTGAGTTTTCTTTTTGTGGTATTTGATCACCTCTGCGGTTTTTATTTTTTTTGCGCTATAAACAAAAAAAGAGCGTCAATTTTGAAAAAAAAAACAATATTTTTTACTTTTTGCTATAATAATTATACCCCCCAAAAAATAAAAATAAAACACATTTTGTCATCAGTTTAGGCCAATACGTATTCTGCTACATATTTTTGGTAAAAAAAAATCGCAATAAGCGTATATTGATTGGTTTGAGCAAAAGTTATAGCGTCCACAAAATAGGGGATAGATTAATGGGATTTTTTTTTTTTTTTACTAGTAATAGATCTGCGATTTTAATTGGGACGGCGACATTGCGGCGGACAGATCAGACACTTTTTTTTGGGACCAGTGACATTTACATAAAAATGCACTGATTACTGTATAAATGTCACTGGCAGGGAAGGGGTTAACACTAGGGCACGATCAAGGGGTTAAGTGTGTTCCCTGGGTGTGTTTCTAAGGCTACTTTCACATTGGGGCGTTGAGCGCGATGGCGGTAAAGCGGCGCTATATTTAGCGGCGCTTTACTGCCGTTTTATCGGCGCTGATCGGCCGCTATCGGGTTTGGAGCTCTGCCCCATTGTTTTCATTGGGAAGGGGCGCTTTAGGAGCGGTAAATACACAGCTACTACAGCGCTCCAAAGATGCGGCTTGCAGGACTTTTTTAAACCGTCCTGCAAGTGCACCGCTCCAGTGTGAAAGACCTTAGCAGCGGCTCTTTCAGGGCGCTTTGCAGGCGCTATTTTTAGCGCTATAGCGCCTGCAAAGCGCCCCAGTGTAAAAAGGGCCTAACTGTGAGGGGAATGTGACTGACTACAGGAGGGGCCAGATCGCTGTTCTTACTTAGTAGGAACACACAATCTGTCTCTCCTCCCCTGTCTCCCCTGTCAGATAAGGGATGTGTGTTTACACACACAAATCCCCGTTCTGGTTCTCGTGCCTGCGATCGCAGGTGGCCGGTGGCAATCGTGCCCGCAGGCCACACTCATTGGGTCCCCCGCTGTGCAGCGCATGGTGCCTGCTATGGCTCTTAACTGATTGAAGACCGTCCGCCGCAGTTATACTGCGGCAGAATGTCACAGGCAGGCGAATCATCATCATAATACGTCGGTACCATAGACGGCCACTAGGGGGTGCGCGTGCGCCGCCTGCTCGCCAACGGAGCCGATGCGAGTGCCTGGCGGTCTCGATCACCGAACCGGGAGCCGGGGTTCTCTGAGGGGAGAACTGACAGATCGTCTGTTCATACAGAGTATGAACAGCGATCTGTTAGTTTCCCTGCACAGTCCCCACCCCCCCTTCAGTTAGAATCACTCCCTAGGACACACATTAAACCCTTCGCTGCCCCCTAGTGTTAACCCCTTCACTGCCAGTGACATTTTTACAGTAATCAATGCATTTTTAATTGCACTGATCGCTGTATTAATGACAATGGTCCCAAAATTGTGTCAAAATTGTCCGATGTGTCCGCCATAATGTCGCAGTCCTGATAAAAATCGCTGATCGCCGCCATTACTAGTAAAAAAAAAAATTATTAATAAAAATGCCATAAAAAACTATCCCCTATTTTGTAGACGTTATAACTTTTGCACAAACCAATCAATAAACGCTTATTGCTTTTTTTTTTTACCAAAAATATGTAGAAGAATACGTATCGGCCTAAACTGAGGAAAAAAAATGTTTTTTTATGTTTTTGGAGAAGATTTATTATACCAAAAAGTAAAAAAAAATGTTTTTTTTTTGCTCTTTTTTTGTTTATAGCGCAAAAAATAAAAACCGCAGAGGTGATCAAATACCACCAAAAGAAGCTCTATTTATGGGGAAAAAAGGACATCAATTTTGTTTGGGAGCCACGTCGCACGACCGCACAATTGTCAGTTAAAGCGACGCAGTGCCGAATCGCAAAAAGTGATCTGGTCTTTGGCCAGCCAAATGGTCCGGGGCTGAAGTGGTTAGAGGAGCCGCCGTACATATACATTGATTTGCACAGGAGAGCTAACCCTCCGAATTTCGATCCATGTATGGACAGGCTGGTTGTAGAGGCTGATCTATCGATTGACGTCAGTACAACCTCCCTGGAGGATTTTTGGCGATCGCTGCCAGCGGCTATGGCCACCAGCAGTGATCATTGTATTCTGAGGGGGAACCTCTAGCTGGCAGAACACAATAGTGCAATGGGAGGGATTCCCCCAACAACACTGACTGTGTACATGGGGAATGGAGAGTTCTTCTTTCCTGCAATCTGTGGGGTGAAGGAAAGAACATGGCTTCATCTATGACCTGCTTTAGGGCCCTTAGAGTGTCAGCTCCTCGGGGGAGGGGGTGAGGTGAGAGTACAGTGTGGGTGGCTCTGTGTCAGTGAGGAATCATAGAGACATAGCGGTGAGGTGACTAGAATGTCCACACGGTGCTCAGTCTACCGCACTACATACAGGTGTGTACACTACAGCGCCGCCTACTGCTCAGGTATCACATGGCCGCCTCAGTGCGGCACGCTGATTGGTGCGGAGGAAAAAAAACGCGGTAACGCTGGAGAACCGCTATAAACAAAAAAAGCTGCGAAGGGCGGGAATGAGAGGCGGGGAGGGGGCGGGGTTGCAGCGTGAGGGAGGACGGCCGGTGGTTCGCTGAGACTTCCACTATGGGAGAGAGGAGAGCGGATACCACACACCACATGGGAGCGCCGAGCAACCGACCTGAGTGAGTACCGCGGACACCGTGTACCTACCGACACCGTATATGTACCCAGTGTCCGTACATTATACGGGACCAGTCACTGACACTGTATAGACTGGGCTCATATATACTGTACTGACACTGTATAGACTGGGCTTATATATATATATATATATATATATATATATATATATATATACACGTACAGACTGGAGTCATACTGTATAGACCGGATTCGTATATACTGTATAGACTGGACATATATATATGTATATACTGGACTCATACTTTACTGTATAAACTGGAATCATATACTGTTCTGACATTGTATAGACTGGACTCATATATATATATATATATATATATATATATATATATATATATATATATATATATATACTGTATAGACTGTATAGACTGGACTTGTACCTGTACTGTGTACAGGCTGTACTGACATTGTACAGACTGGGCTCATATATACTGTACTGTATAGACTCATATATACTGTATAGACTGGACTCATATACTGTACTGACATTGTACAGACTGGACTCATACTGTACTGTATAGACTGGACTCGCATATACTATACTGTATAGACTGGGCTCATACCGTACTGACATTGTATAGACTGGGCTCATATATACTGTATAGACTGGATTTTATATATATATATATATATATTACACACACACTGTACTGACATTGTATAGACTGGACTCGCATATACTATACTGTATAGACTGGGCTCATACCGTACTGACATTGTATAGACTGGGCTCATATATACTGTATAGACTGGATTTTATATATATATATATATATATATTACACACACACTGTACTGACATTGTATAGACTGGGCTCATATATACTGTACTGACATTGTATAGACGGGACTCATATATACTGTACTGTATAGACTGGGCTCATATATACTGTACTGACATTGTATAGACTGGGCTCATATATACTGTACTGTATCGCATGGCTTGACAAATTTGCTTAGAATCTAGGAGCCAGCTGAAAAAGTTAGGTGCCAGTTTTTTAAATCCTCTGCCCAGCGCCAAGAACTGCATGTCTGGGGCATCGGGCAATAAGAATTGCTCGTGCCTGATGCCAAGCGAAAAATGAACAATATTTAAAAATAAACGTTTTGTTTTGTTTGTTATAAGATTTTGCAAATAAGTTTTTTTTTTCTCCTTCACTGATGTGCTCTGATAGGCTGCACTGATAAGGCGGCATTGAGGTTGGAACTGATGGGCACAAATAGGCAGCACTGAGGTGCCCACTGATGGGAAATGACAGGTTGTACTGATAGGCGGCACTGATGGGCAACACTGAGGAGGCACTGATAGGCAGCACTAACATGTGGCACTGATGGGCAGCACTAACATGTGGCACTGATGGGCAGCACTAACATGTGGCACTGATGGGCGGCACTGAGGTGGCACTGATGGGCAGCACTAACATGTGGCACTGATGGGCGGCACTGAGGTGGCACTGATGGGCACTGGCAGATGGCACAGACAGGTGACACTGGTAAGTGGCACTGGTTGGCACTGATTGACAGGTGGCACTGGTTGGCAGATGGCACTGGTAGATGACACTAATTGGCACTGGCAGGTGGCACTGGTTGGCAGTGACAGGTTTCACAGCCGATAGTCTAACTGTGTGAACCTGAATGCTCTCTGCAGCGCTGCGATGTGTGAAACTGTATGGAGAGAGAGAGAGGAGCTGATGAATTCAGTTTGATGTCGGAGGTGGGCGGGACCCAGCAGCTATCCGGCCAATGATTGGGCTGTTTAAGAAAGGGGCGGGGCCACATACACAAAACGGCCTGCCCAGATCTCATCCCATTGGCTAGCTGGGTCCCTCCCGCCCACCTCCGACATCCAACCTCAATTTTGACGGCTTCTCTTTCTCTCTCCAAACAGTTTCACACCCTGCGGCGCTGCTCTGCCAACAGAGTGTGGAGAAGGGACCTCTCGCCATGTCAGTGGCTGCTGCGCTGATCTCTTCCTGCTCCATCCCCCCACTACCACCGTGAGGCGCCTCCACTTTCCTGGCCAAGACCCCACAGCCTGCCCTGTAGCAGAGGCACCTGTCACTGACAAAAGCCCAGGCGCCAGGGCACAATTTCTAGTCGCAGCGGCGACCTGGCACCTGGGATTTGTAGAGCCCTGCGTATAGACTGGGCTCATATATACTGTACTGTATAGACTGGGCTCATATATACTGTATAGACTGGGCTCGTATATACTGTATAGACTGGGCTTGTATATACTGGGCTCGTATATACTGTACTGACATTGTACAGACTGGTCTGCATCCCTTTAGACGTGTTTTCCCTTTAGGAGAATCTCACCCAAAATGACGTTGTTGTTGTTGTTGTTGCAGGGGATGCTCAAAATCTGACTTCACTTGATTTCCCCGATCTGCACAGACCGTGTTGATGTGGGAATCTCTCCTGCGGGGCCTTTGTGATTATTGGCAGTGGCTATAACAGCTGCTAGCGATAATCGCAAGAGAACCCGTCAGGCTGGTTGTACCCACATTTATCGATCAACTTGGTACATTCAATCTTCCCATTAACAGTACAAATCTGGGGCGGTTCCCGCTGAAACGTGTATGGCCGACCTTAGTGTAGACCTGGGGGGGGAAATCAGTGAGCCAATCACATAAATGACATTTCCGGGGGGGATGATTCCTTCAGGTTACAGACAATTAGAGGAGCTGCAGATTGAAAAGTCATTTTTAATCACATTTAATTACAATATGACTTGTGTAGTAATTGTATACGCTGTATTGTTATATTTTTCCCCACAAAAGTGGAGTTACCCTTTAAGACTAGAAGTGTAAAGGTACCTCTGCACCCCCCAAGTGTACAAATGTAACAAAACAGACCAAAACTTCAAATAAAATGAACTGATGACAATGTAGGTGATAAAGACGAGTCGCTGCATCCCACCTATTGTGTTCCCACAAGATCCGGTCCATGTAAAGCAGGGATATGCAACTAGCGGACCTCCAGCTGTTGGAAAACTACAAGTCCCATCATGCTCTGCCTCTGGGTGTCATGCTTGTGGCTGTCAGTCTTGCTATGCCTCATGGGAGTTGTAGTTCTGCAACAGTTGGAGGTCCGCTAATTGCATATCCCTGATATAAAGTGTAAAGATGGCGTTGCGCAGACATATAATGTGTATATATAATATCATAAACACAAAGTGCATCGCATATCGCAGTCCATTGCATAAGTGTGTGATAAAAGGAAAGTGTATATAACAGTTCTAGGGGGGCGACCAATATTGATTTTTCGGCTGCCGTTCAGGCTGATATTGGGTGTCGCTATTCTGTAGATTTCAACTTTTTTTTTATTTTTACACTGTCACTTTTATTGCTGTCACAAGGAATGTAACCATCCCTTGTGACAGTAATAGTCAGTGACAGGTACTCTTTATGGAGGGATTGGGGGGTCTATAAGACCCTAAACCTCTCCTCTGCACTCAAGTATTCAAAACGTGAAGATCTGCATTTTTGATTACTTTCTATTTTTTTTTTTTTTTTAATTGGCGCCTTTAGGATGCCAGTACTCTGGAAGTGATGCCATGACATTGCTTCCGGATTACTATATCCGAGACCCGATCGAAGCTGATTTGCTTTGTTTGGGTCTCCGGCCAGCCAGCGGACGCGTCGCGGAAGGCGGGGTGGGGTGTTTTATGTCCTCTCCCGCTGCTTGTAATAACAGCCACACTGGTTGTTATTACAAGAAAGCTGACCATCCGCTCTAAAGAACGGTACCGGGATGATGTCTGCAGCGGCACGTATCACCCCGGTACAACCCCCTTGAAGCAATAACTGTAACATCAGTAAGTTTGTGACCGATGCTTCAAAAAAAGTCAATTATCGGCTGCCTAAACAGTTCATACTCCAACAGTGATGTGCCCAATATTAATGATGATTTTCCAAAAAAAGGTGCTTCTTTCGTGCAGAAATAAAACCGAATCGGTGTGCTTTCTCCTCCCAGTGACACCTCCTATGCTCCCAGAACTCTCACCTTAAGCCCCAGTTCACACTGGAGCGTTTTGACATGCAATTTGACAATTTGCAATTGCCGTCAATGGAACCGTCCTAATCGGTGCGACGCCGCATCTGCACCAATTTCAAAAAGTAGTTTCTGTACTACTTTTTGCGATTTTTTTTAATTTTAATTTTTTTTTCAGGCTGCTATTTACATTGATATCTGTGCAGAAACTCTGAAATCGCGTCCGAAATCGGGACTGACATGCAGGAGTGAAATCGTGCGAAATCGCTAAAGCCTCGTACACACGCTTAGATTTTCCGTTTTTTTTTGTTGTGGCATGCTAATCTCATGTTGAAAGTATAGAGGTTACTTGCAATACAAACATTCTCGTACGACAGAATACAACGTCAGAAGTGACGTAATGTGTGTGTTGAATAGTTTTTGTATGTATTCTTTCGTTTCTGAGCATGCGTAGTCTTGCTTTTCCTATTTTGTTCGTACTAATGATATGAAAATTAGACACGCAGCGCGCTCTGTGATCAGCGAGTCTGTGAGACTCGCTGGATCACAGATCCAAATAAGGGGTCGATCCCGACCCCCTTACCGCGTGATCAGCTGTCAGCCAATGACAGCTGATCATGTGATATCAACAGAGCCGGTAATCGGCTATTTTTCCTAATCGCGCTGACAGCGTGAGGCGAAAAAAAAAGCTGATCACCGGCGGCCATGAGAGGGACATCAGTCCCGATCACGGCGAGCTGCCCCCAGATCGCCAGTGCCTACCTGTGCCACCTAAGAATAGGCAACAGTGCCGCCCATAATGCCACCCATCTGTCCCCATCAGTGCCCACCAGTGCAGCCTATCAGTGCCGCCTCATCAACGCATATCAATGAAGGAGAAAAATGACCTGTTTGCAAAATTTTCTAACAAACTATTAAAGCTGAAAAGTGGTCTGGGCAGGAGGGGGGTTTAAGTGCCCCGTTAAGCAAGTGGTTAGGGCTACTTTCACACTGACGCAGTTTGCAGGTGTTTTAGCGCTAAAAATAACGACTGTAAAGCGCCTCTCATGCCTCCCCAGTGTGAAATCCTGAGTGCTTTCACACTGGGGTGGTGCGTTTGTGGGACGGGAAAACAAGCCCTACAAGCAGCATCTTCAGGGCGCTGTATACAGAAACTGCCCCTGCCCATTGGAATGAATGGGCAGCGCTTCCAAAGGACCTGAATAGTGCTTTGGAAGCGCCGCAACACAGGCGCTTATTAACCCCTTCGGCCCCTAGCAGGGTGATTTTAAAAGCTGAAAATCGCCGCTAAAACTATCGGCGCTTAAACGCCAACGGACCCGCCGCCCCATTGTGAAAGTACCCTAAAAGGCTACCAAATAAGCCTTGTGGTTGTAATCTTTGGGAGAATGTAACATCAATCCTGGCTTTGTTCTAGGTATTCCAACAGTATCCGGGTAATCCTTATGCTCCGTACACACAATTGGAAATTCCGCCAGCAAAAGTCCGATGAGAGCTTTTGGTCGGAAATTCCGACCGTGTGTGCGCTCCATCGGAATTCCCGCCAGCAAAAGATTGAGAGCAGGTTCTCTATTTTTCGGTCGGAAATATTTCCGATCCGAAATTCCGATCGTCTGTACTAATTCCGACGCGCAAAATTCCTACGCATGCTTGGAAACAATTAGACGCATTTTTGGAAGCATTGAACTTCATTTTCTCGGCTCCTCATGGTGTACGTCACCGCGTTCTTGATGGTCGAAAGTTCATAGAACTTTTGTGTGACCGTGTGTATGCAAGCCAAGCTTGAGCGGAATTCCGTCAGAAAAAACATCCGTGTGTATGGGGCATTAGTGTTGGTCACTTTATGAAGGTCTCTTGAGCCCCTATAGGGAAAGAGAGCCTTGACTGATGGGGGCATGGCCAGGTGCTGGGCAATGTAGGTGAATGGTCATCAAGGATTGGTCGAACTATGGGGGGGAAGGGCTGGGCCTGAGCTCAGAAAAGTATTGCCCCAGGGAATTCTGGGCCTTTTGCATGACTTTTGGTCTGGAGTCTTATGTCGCAGTACACACGAGCGGATTTTCTGTTGGAAACATCTTGGATGTTTTTTCCGACGGAATTCCACTCAAGCTTGACTTGCATACACATGGTCACACAAGTTCTCTGAACTTTCAACCGTCGAGAACGCGGTGACGTACAACACTACGTTGAGCCGAGAAAATTAAGTTCAATGCTTCCGAGCATGCGTCGGAATTTTGTACGCCATAATTGATACAGACGATCGGAATTTCTGCTCAAAACTTTTTCCGACCAAAATATTCAGAACCTGCTCTCAACCTTTTGATGGCTTGGATTCCGCCAGCAAAAGTCCGATGGAGCCTACACACGGTCGCCTTTTTTTTTTTCCAACCAAAAGCTCTCATCTGACTTTTGCTGGCAGAATTTCCGATCGTGTGTACGCGGCATTAGGCCTGATTGACATCTATGCATCTTTTAGTGCGTTTTTCAGTTTTGGGTCACGTTCACATCTGTGCGTTTTATGGAAGGAGCCAGGGATCAGCAGGTTGTGTTTTTGGTTCCATAGACTTCAATGGATCAAAAACGTGTATTGAAAAACGCAAAATGCACCTGAATAATGCATCATCTACAACCTGCATAAGTGTGAGCCAGGCCTTAACCACTTTCCGACCGGCGCACGACGATGTACGTCCCTTTTTTGAAGAGGGATATCTCGGTAACAGCAGCAGCTGCTGCCACAACCGAGATATCCATCTCTTCAGGCGCCGGTCGGCATTCCGATAATGGTGGTCATCGCGGCGGATTCGCCGCGAGATCACCGTTATCGGCGGCGGGAGAGGTGCCCCCCCTCCCGCCGCTCTCCCGTGCCTTCCGCCGCTTACCGGAGCCGTCGGCAGCGGCGGAAGCGATTGGGTCCTCCTCCGTGCTGGGTATAGACGAGCGAGGCTAAGATGGCCGCCACCCGTCTCTATACCATAGCAGGGCGGGAGCGACGTCAAAACGTCACTTCCGCCCATACCTCTTAAAGGAACATTTTCCAAATGTCATTTTATTTTTTTTATTTTTTGCTTTTAAGTCCAAATATGAGATCTGAGGACTTTTTGACCCCAGATCTCATATTTAAGAGGACCTGTCATGCTTTTTTCTATTACAAGGGATGTTTACATTCCTTGTAATGGGAATAAAAGTGAGCCAATTAAATTTTTTTTTAAAAACGGTGTAAAAATAAATAAAATCAAGAAAAATAAATAAGAAAAACAAAAAAAAATTTTTTTAAAGCGCCCCGTCCCGACGAGCTCGTGCACAGAAGCGAACGCATACGTGAGTAGCGCCCGCATATGAAAACGGTGGTCAAACCACACATGTGAGGTATCGCCACGATCGGTAGAGCGAGAGCAATAATTATAGCCGTATACCTCCTCTGTAACGCAAAATATGCAACCTGTAGATTTTTTTTAAACGTCGCCTATGGAGATTTTTGAGGGTAAAAGTTTGATGCCATTCCACGAGCGGGCGCAATTTTGAAACGTGACATGTTAGGTATCAATTTACTCGGCGTAACATTATCTTTCACAATATATAAAAAAATTGGACTAACTTTACTGTTGTCTTATTTTTTTATTCAAAAAAGTGAATTTTTTCCAAAAAAAGTGCGCTTGCAAGACCGCTGCGCAAATACGGTGTGAAAAAAAGTATTGCAATGACCGCCATTTTATTCTCTAGGGTGTTAGAAAAAAAACAATATATAATGTTTGGGGTTCTAAGTTTTTTTTTTTTTTTTTCCTAGCAAAAAAAACAGTTTTAAACATGTTAACACCTAAAATCCAAAACGAGGCTGGTCTTAAAGTGGTTAAAGAGACCATTACCTGGATACTTTTGGAATACGTAGAACGAAGCCACGATCGATGTTACATCCTGTCAAAGATTACAACCACAAGGCTTATTTGATAGCTTAGTAGTAGTGAGAGTTCTAGGAGCATAGAGGTGTCACTGGGAGGAGAAAGCGCTCCGATTCGGTTTTATTTATGTACAAAAGAAGCACCTTATTTTGGAAAATAGTGATTGATATTGGGCACATCACTGTTGGAGTATGAACTGTTATATACTTTAATTTTATCACACACTTATGCAGTGGACTGCAATATGTGATGCACTTTGTGTTTATGATATTATATGTGTTTTATGATTTATTGCGCACATGTTTTAGGATAAGTTGGTGATGCATCAATATATGGTAGAGTCTGCACAACGCCATATTTTCACTTTATATTATTACCCTTTATGTCTGACACAGTGCTCAGTGACCTTCCCCAGCACATCCATAGATGTGTAGAAATGTGGGACAGGAAGACTCTGCGCTCCTTGTACTGTGATATGATTGGTCCACATTGGTTTGTAGAAGGAAAATAAAAGGAATGGATGTCTGTCCGCAGATGTAGCAATGCACAGGCTATGGAAACACTACAGGAAATATTCTTCTTCTGTGCGGATCTGTTGGGGCTCATTTACACTTGCTTTGGCTTCAACAAGGCTTCGGACACGCTTTTGTTAAAGCTCTCTGAACGTCAGTCAAAGCTCCTGGCACTAAATAAAATGGTTAGCTTACAGTCCTGTTTACACCTTGCTTTTGCTTTGCTTCAAAAATTATACCCCATGTATCTTCAGTTGTTCTTCAAAGCCTCCAAAGAAGTCTATGGCAAAGCTCGCTCGAAGCCTCATCGGAGCACCAAGCAAAAGTAAGGTGCAAACAGGACTGTACCCTGACCATTTTATTTAGCCTAGGTTCACATTGGAGCGATTTTCATGCGATTTGAGAGATCAAATCGCGTGACAAGTTGCAGCCTATTGGCAGCAATGGCACTGCTCCAATCGGTACAACACTGATTTTGCGGCGCTGCACCGATTTGCAAAAGTAGTTCCTGCACTACTTTTGCCGCTTTCAGGTTTGACTTCAATAGACATCTATGTATGAAGCCATATAGATGTCTATCAAGTAGCACCTGAAATCGCACTGACCTTGCTACTTTGAAATTGTGCTAGTAGCGAAATAGCGCGATTTCAAAGTAGCATCAATGTGAACCAGGGCTCAAGTGCCTTCTCTACTCCATGCTTTTTTATGGCTGATTCACACTAGATGCAGTCGTGTGTTTTTTTTTTTTTTTTTTTTTTTTCTGCATCAAAAACGCATGGGCAGTAGATTATATAGGTTCCAGTGGTCTAGTTCACACCAGTGCAGTCAGTTCCAGTGCAGAATAAAAGTAGAACATGTTGCATTTATTCTGCATAGAACTGTACTGGAACACAGAAAACAAATCAAAAACGCATTACTGCAAAAAAAAAATCCACCTGGAGAAAACGCATTGAAAACACATCAGAAATGCAGCAAAAACGCATAAAAAATGTGCATGCAGTAACGGTTCTAGACTGCATTTCTGTGGTGTGTGAACCAGCCTTTAATATGTATTTTTTAAAGGGACTTAGAGCTGTCATTCGGTGGGAACCAGCGTCGGGCGTGGACCTCTGTTTTTGTTTTTTGTTTTTTGTTTTTTTTCTTTGTATTTTTTTTTTTTTTTTTTATGGGGGATTTGGTTGGCTTCCAGATTGTAATAAGCTCCCCGCCCGCAGACCCCCACCACTGCCTAGGTTTGTTGGGGAGAGGCCCTTGTCCTCATCATGGGAACACAGTGCCTTTTCCCTATTCCAAAGTACCCCCCCCCCCCGTGGCCTGGTATGGCTCGCTCGTCATACCCCCCCCCCCCCCGTTTCCTGGCCTGCCGGGGTGCATGAACAGATAAGGGTCTGGTACGGATATTGGGAGGGATCCCACGCCCCTTGTTTTGTTTGTTTTTATTTTTTATTTTTTTTTTCATTTTGGTGTGGGGGGTTCCCCTCAAAATCCATACCAGACCTAAGGGAGGGACTTAAGATTGGGAGGTGCATGCTGGACCAGCTGCACTGATTCCCAGAAATAGACCGAAGTGGGCTTCAGATGCCCACATCCTACATGGGCCCCCTGCCTGCTTCCGAGACCAGGTAAAGTTTTTAAAGATTTATAAGTAACCTGAATAATTATACTTCCAGTAGTCTAACTGAAATAAAAAAATAACGATCACAGGGGAGCTTTTTAAAAAAAAAAAAAAGAGGAGGAGGAGATTGCGATAACGGCTAGTTACTGCCCACAGTGCACAGTAAACACATTGATTGCCCCAGTAATAAAGTTTGTGTGTGTGTGTGTGTGTCTGTGTGTGTCTGTGTGTGTATATATAGACATGCCTCACCTCTTACTAAGTACATTGGACTGTCTACTTTCCCAAAAGGGGTAATTTGCGGGTATTTGTACTTTCCTGACATTTCAGGGCCTCAAGAAATAAGATCAGTCAGAACATCAATGATTGGCACCATAGCTTGTAGACTCTATGGCTGGGTTCACACTGGTACGTCAAACGCTCCGACATTGGGAGCTCATGTCGCATGACGTGTGAAAATCATTGTTTCCCTATGGGAGCCGTCTTAACTGGACCGCCAAAAGTCGGTCCAACTTTGAAAATGCTCCCTGCACTACTTTGGTCCGACTTTGATCCTTCTTCAGCCCATTGAATATCACTGAAGTCGGATCAAAGTCGAAAAAACGGTGTGGGGGTCCCCCCCCCAAAATCCATACCAGACCCTTATCCGAGCACACAGCCTGGCAGGTCAGGAAAGGGGATGGGGAGGAGCGAGCCCCCCCCCATTTGTTCCAGGCTACATGCCCTCCACATGGGGGGGGGTGCTTTGGGGCAGGGGGGGTCTGCGGGGGGCTTATTGGAATCTGGAAGCCCCCTTTAACGAGGGGGCCCCCAGATCCCGGCCCCCCCACCCTATGTAAATGAGTATGGGGTATGTCTTCTAGCCCTATCCGGTTCTTCTCCCTTTCCCTAAAAACCACCAAAAGAAAGCTCTATTTGTGTGAAATAAAGATTATAAACATTTTTGTTTGGGTACAGTGTTGCATAACTGAGTAATTTGTCATTCAAAGTGTGACAGAGATGTAGACCGAGGACAATGCCAGGAGATAGAGCTCCTGCTATCTGTAACTAATTTCTCATCCTGTCATTCCATCTGTGAGTCTTTTCAGTTAGGCTGGTGGCTGACATCCCCTTGAAGTGGCAGCGATCATTGTCATGCCATCCCGCCACCCATCCGCTACTCTTATCTTGGCTAAAGAGCCTCTGGCAGCTCCGGCTGCATGTCCCGACGCCATCTTGGCCAGCAAACTTCATGGTAGCGGATGCAGGGCGGGGGCCCTCTCCTCCTGCTTAGGAACCAGCAGGTGACACAGCCCTTATCCTCACAGCGATTGAGCAGAGTAAGACTTCTCTGCTAACCCACATTGACCAGCTGGCTGAAGAATGCAACCTTATCTGTGCTGACCTGGATAAGATGAGGGGCCACCCTACTGAGACAGAATGCCGCACCTACTCCACAGAGGATCACATGGCCCAACATGACGGTCTACTGGACAGTCTGCAGCACGCGGTACAGAATTTAGTTGCTAAGGCGGATGATGCTGGAAACCATTTTCAGCGCAACAATGTGCCTCCCAGAGGGGGCTGGGGGAGATCACCCAGCCGACTTTGCTAAAACCTTCTTCAAGGAATTACTGGACCTCATGGAAGTGTCGCCTACTTATGTGGTAGAGCGGGCTCACAGAATCCCTGTGGGCAGACATAATCCTGGAGCCCCAGCTTGTCCATTTCTTGTGAGGTTCCTTATCTACCGTGACAGGGATCGCATCCTTACTGAAGCCAGGAAACCTCCATCGCTTGTATATGAGAATACCTCCGTCCATCTTTATCCTGACTTCTCTGCTAAGGTACAACGAAAGCATAAAACCTTCACGAATGTCCGCGGACATCTTCGGGAAAAAGGGATCGCTTATAGCATGCGATACCCCAGCCGCTTATGGGTGCAATGGCTTGGTGGAATTCTTTTACACGCCAGAGGAGGCTGCTACCTAGTTAGTCACCTTGCTGTAAGAATGTTCCCCCCTTGGGGATCTCTGGAGGTTTTGCGGATGTTCTGCCACCATGTTTTTCAGTGTTGTCCTGCTGGGGTTTCATTTCCCCTACACAAATGTGTGCCTGTTGCACTCTAGAGAGAGAGCTCCAGTCTCTTGCTACCCTCCCTGCTTTATGGCGTCTTGTGGTGTTTGGGACCCACTTCTTTTATTTTATACCGTCCCAACTTTCTTCTCCCGATGCAGGGACAGAGCAGATGCTGCAGAGACTATGTGGCCATCTGGATACACTCCGCCCATCTGTCGCTTCTAAACTTGGAGTTTTACCTTGACTTTTTTTTTTTCCTTTAAATCGCCGGATTTACCTTTCCTCCATGTGACGTGGTGGACTACTGTTCTAGTTCTAGTTCAGGGATAAAACTGACTCGCACTGCTCTGGTTATGTTTGTCGGTAGGAAGTTTATAGGGATTGATATGGTACTTGTCTTTTGCTCAGACAGCCAAACATACTGTGTCCTGTTCCTACTTTTTCTTGAGCCCACGTTCACTTAGGACCGTATTGACATGTCAAATCGCTGGCAACGTCACTGTCCGAATTGGTGTGACGCCGATTTTATTTATTTTTTCACGCGGATTCCCAAAAGTAGTTTCTGCACTACTTTGGGTGAGATTTCAACAGACCTCTGTGCAGGAACCCATTCAGATGTCTCTAACATTGCTCCCGAAGTTGGACTGACATGCAGGTTTGAAATTGTGCGAGTTCAGTTGAATTTGCACAAATTCAAACCCGCATCAGTGTGAACCTAGGCTCAATGTTATACCGGTGGGCTGTAATATTGGATATTGCAAGGGGGTGGCGTGAGGGGCTTTCCATTCCTTTTTATTGCACTAATATTTATGTTTTCCAACTGTTATGGAGCGTAAAGTTGTTTCTTGGAATATACAATGCTTAAATAATACACTTACGAGGTCTTTGATGTTTAAGTACCTACAATCACACAAAACCAACATACTTTTCTTACAGGAGACCCAGCAAAGTCCTTGCTCTCAGACGCTCCTGGGTTCAGCAGGCCTTCCACGCCCCCTACTACAATTATTCGAGAGGGGTGGCCATCCTGGTTAACAAGTCGCTTCCCTTCTCTGTGAATCCGTTTTTTACTGACCTAGGGGCGAATACACCACTCCTTCACCGCCCTTGCCATTGGAATCAATGGGCACCGCTGCCAAAGCGATTCGGCAGTGGCGCTTTGTGGGTGCTAATAACCCTTTATTCGAACGCTAACAAGGGGGGTTAAAAGCGCTCCGCTAGTGGCCGAAAAGCATCACTATTACAGCAGTAAAGCGCCGCTAAAATTAGCGGCGCTTTACCGCTAACTTTATTGGGATTTTATGTGATAGACCAACACAAAGTGGCACATAATTGTGTAGTGGAAGGAAAATGATAAATGGTTTTCCACATTTTTTACAAATATCTGATAAGTTTAGCGTGCATTTGTATTCAGCCCCCTTTTACTCTAATTAAAATAGCAAGAAGAAAGCCAATGTTGAAAGAAACCATAAGAAGTCCCGTTGTATTGAATACAGATGTACGCCACACTTTTCACATATTTATTTGTAAAAAAAATGAAAACCTTTTATCATTTTCCTTCCACTTCACAATTATGTGCCACTTTGTGTTGGTCTATCACATAAAATCCCAATAAAATACATTTACATTTTTAGTTGTAACATGACAAAATGTGGAAGATTTCAAGGGATATTAATACTTTTTCAAGGCACTGTATATATTTCTGCTGTGTAAAACCCATGTACAGGGGGTCCCCGAACGCCCGACCTATGAACATCCCCTACTTACGAACGGGGCGCTGCGGGGATCCTCCGCCATTTTCCGCCGTCCTCCGGCCGCTCTGCGCATGCGCGGCCAGACGGAGCCTCGGAAAATGACGGCACACTTCGGAAATGTCCGTAATTTGCCGCGCATGTGCAGAACGGCATTAGACGGAACATCGGAAATGTCCGGAAACGTCCGTTATTGTCCGTAATTGTCGGTCTGCGCATGCGCATCCGACTTACGAACAATTCCGACATAAGAACAGGCGGCCAGTCCCTAACGAGTTCGTAACTCGGGGACCCCCTGTATTGTGTGCCATAATGGTTATTTTTCAGCTCTTTGGCTTTTACTGCAGAACAAATAGTTCCATGATTAAGTCAATTGTATGACGAAACATGTCGGATTTTGGCTACTAAGCGAATGAGAGGTACACACAGGACGCCGAACATCTTACATTGATCCCTGTAAAGTGGCGGTACAGTTAAGGAGTGGTGAGAGACCACCCATCATTCCTGCATATCCTGGGTCTGCCGTGACCACCTATGCTTCAGCATTAGCTATTCAAGAGTGCTGTGACTTTTTATATTTGGCGTGTCTATTCATCTTTTGATGTGAGTGTAATGTGAGTTTTTTTTATGTGTGATTAAAATGTTTTATACTGTATCACGCTATGGAAGCAAATCTTTTCTTTGTTGCATGAGAGCATCTATAAGAACAGCCGTGGCACCAGCCCTTTATTCTGAATTGGAAATTTGGATATCCAATTTTTAAACCCTGCAAAGGGGAATAGCGTGTCCAGCCAAACACGAAAGTGTGAGGCATATACAGCTGGTGAGTGTAATGACATAAGGGGAGAGGAGTCACAGCTAGAGCGGTGTGGTGGAGGAGTGTAGATGTAATCTGCTTTTTATTCAAGAGACACTGGTTACGTTTTTTTTCACCGTTTTCCCACCGTTTATTCATTGCTTCATTATTTGGATTATGATTTGAAGATTCAACATATGGACTATGATTTCACTTTGTTACATTATATTACTTTCTCAGGAAGTTTCACAGTGGTGATTGTAACAATTTTTTTAGGAAGTGGACACTGTCAGACAGAACTTGAAACAATTCACTCGATTCACGTTTTGTGTTTATTTTCAGTGTTGAACAATTATTTAGTCACAGGCTGATCTGTTTCAAAAGATTGTATGTATTTGCCATCACTACTCATCTGGTGATATGCACTATATAATAATTTGTGCTAATTGATTTTTATACAAGTTATTTTTTATTATTTTTTTGTTTGCGCAGTGAAGTATCATTTAGTAATTCATGTTCACTGGAGTGCATCTATAGTATTTAGCATTTCTAAATTCACTGGTTTGGATTTATATGATATTCAGCGCTGCTTATTTTATCACTTAGATAAGGATTATTGTACACATTTTGTTTTTACAAAGTGGCGGCTTAGTTTAAAGTTTGTGCTCAGCGCAGTAGATAGGGAAAGAGTGAGTGTATCGTTTTGTTTTACAGAACAAAGGGGTCGTTATGGAAAATAACCTGCAACATGGCTTGGTGAATTGGAGACACTGTCACCTTACCAGACGGGGAAAGTTGACAGTGTCTCTGGAAAAAGGGCGCCCCCCCCCTCCGCTCACTTGTACTTGTACTATGCCTTACCTGTGCCCCATCGCAGCTTCTTGCCCTTCTACAACTGATTATTTTCCAAGTATGGGGACTCATGTGACCGGGCGCTCCTGTGATGGTGATTGGGCCTACCATTCAATTGCTGGGATCAAGCACTGTCACATGACTGGGAGGTGAAGTCACCGCTCCCTTGAGTTGTCGGCACGGCTGATCTCACCTCCTGCTGTAGAGGAGGAAAAAATCTGGAACACATGGAAAGTCAAGTATGATGAGGGCAGGGGTGTTGGGGTTGGGGTTACCTCTTCCAGAGACACTCCTGATATTCCCGCATCGCACCAGTGTGATCCAGGACTTAAACCTGTTGTGTCACCAGCTCGGCACATGTCACATCTACAGAGGAAATACAGTAGGAGTTTCACCATTTGTGGCAATCCATGGGGGGTTTGGTCCTTCTCCGCAGTCGGCTGTATTTATGAAAACTTTAGATAGCACCACTATTTTCCCAACAATTTTTGTAAACCTGGCCTGCAACATTGGAACCTTTACTGGCAGACAGGCTCTGCGGTCAGTATATCATCACAGTGACACATATGATTTTTCAGAGACAAGGGATCCTAATGCATTTGTCAAACTAGGACAATGCATAGCACAAAATCTATACCTGCCACTTTCCCAGACTATAGATTTCCAGAGCAACACATGTCACTTGCAAGCATAAAGGCCGTGTTCCGGCCATTAGTAAAGATTTAACATGAGATATTTTGGCTACGGTTGGGTTTACATTTTTCATATTGTTAAAGTGGATGGGAACCCTCAGACCCGGCTTTTTTATATCCCGCTCACATGGAACCTGCAACTAAAATGTTCTCCCACCCCTGGAGGATTCCCTGACTTAGTGTCAGGCTTCTGTAGATGATGAGCCGATATGGCACCATAGTGCTGAGGTGTTATGAGAACCAAAGAGGATCTCAGTGTTCGTTCCCATCATACGCTGGTAAGTTCCACCAGTGCAGCCCTCTTCAGATAGGGGAATCTTATTGGTAAAGGACAAAAACACAAACAAGAGGGTGCAAGGGCCTAGTACATTACCTAAATGTAAATGTTTTGTTAAATATAAAAGCCGAATCCAAAAGCATACTCAAAGTGAACAACAAGCTGTGTACAATGAACCCAAGGGGCAGAGCGGTCACCAGGACCCAGGCATCACACAGATAGGCAAGCCAACGCGTTTTGAGAAAGCGGGTCTGCCTTTAGAAATGTGTTAGCTTGCAAGTCTAGGTGATGCCTGGGTCCTGGTAATACCTACCTTCAGTCCGTCCCATCTGCCACTTGGGTTTCTCATACAAAACTTGTTACACTTTGTGAGAATGTATTTGGCATCGGCTTTTATATTTAAATTTTACATTAGGTAGTGCAGTAAGCTCTTGCACCCGCTTTGTGTTTTTTGTAGTTTCTGTAGATGTTGGATTAGTGGAAATCTATAATGGATGTGACTAAAAAATGTTTAACTAGTAGCCGACCGCCCACTGTCAATTGACGACGGAGCGGTGCGGCTCTTGTGGCGGGACGCCGTCATATGACGTCGTCTACATTTTGGCCACTAGGGGACACGCGACACCCTGCCAGTCCCATTTATACAGTAATCAATGCATTTTTATAGCACGGATCGCTGTATAAATGGTCCCAAAAATGTGTCAAAAGTGTCCGATATGTCCGCTGCAATGTCGCAGTCATGATAAAAATCGCAGATCGCCGCCATTACTAGTAAAAAAAAAAATAATAATAAAAATGCTATAAATCTATCCCCTATTTTGTAGACGCTATAAATTTTGCGCAAACCAATATACGCTTATTGCGATTTTTTTTTTTTTTTTTTTTTACCAAAAATATGTAGAAGAATAAGTATCGGCCTAAACTGAGGAAAAAATTTGTTTAAAAAAAAAAATAAAAAATTGGATATTTATTATAATAAAAAGTTAAAAATATTATGTTTTTTCAAACTTGTCCCTCTTCTTTTGTTTATAGCGCAAGAAATAAAAACCGCAGAGGTGATCAAATATCACCAAAATAAGGCTCTATCTGTGGGGAAAAAATGATAAAAAAATGTATTTGGGTACATCGTTGCATGACCGCGCAATTGTCATTCAAAATGCAACAGCGCTGAAAAATGGCTTGGTCAGGAAGGAGGTGTTAGTGCCTGGTAGGCAAGTGGTTTAAGCTTGCTAAAGAATTTGGGGAAACTAATGAAGAGCTGCAGCAAAAGATTTGCATTACAAGTTTCTCATAATTAGTTAGTTTCTGCTAATACATGTATAGCCAGGTTTTCTTATGTGTACATATTTATTTATTATTTATATATATATATATATATATATATATATATATATATATATATATATATATATATACATACATACATACATACAATGGGGAAAGATTTTTTTAGGACTATTTTGCTATTCATTTGCTTGGTGTGTGCAGTAGTAGCCTTGTAAAGTTAAAAGATGTCTGCTCATGTACCATGTACCTAATAGCAGGGGTGGCAGATGTGATCTTTTGATGTCTGCACTGGTGTCTTACCGCACTTTTCTGTGTAAATATAACAGTATGGGTGTTTGGTATCCGTCTGGGCCGCCCATAACTTTGATCGTTCCTGTGGATGGGCTGATCTGTTCTAGATCCGGTTGTACTGCCTAGTAGGAGCCTTCTGTAGCCTGTTATAAATTGATTAGGGCTCATTACCTTTGTGGATAATTAATTTGCAGAAAACTGTTGGAGCGGTGGAATTTATTGGTTAGGACAGTGTCAGAAGATTTAGAGAGGTCTTCTCTCTGCTAGAGGTGAGAGAACTAGCAAATAGTGTTCTGTTTTTAAATGCCACTTTATGCGTTTACAAAAAAAAACCTAAGACCCAGTCTGTCTGGACAGTATGGTCACCTGCTGACTTGGCACCATCCACATGCATCATAACTCTTAAATAAAAAAACAGAAGTTGAATCCAATGCACTTATATTTCGAATAATTGTGGTACAGAGGATGTTTTCTATTTCTTTTTTTTTTTTTTTTTTGAAGTTTAAGAACACAATAAGGGGGTGATTTACTTCAAGTGTTTGTAACCCTAAAAAAAAAAAAATCCTGATCCTTTACAGCAGGATACACAGCATAGTGCTTGTGCTGTCATTTGTCCCTCTCTGTGTTTTTTAAAAAAAAAACCTGGTTGATCCTGCCAGTTTCTGTGTCCCCCTTTCTGTGCTGACCACGGTAATCATGGTTGCTGATCCCTGATTACTGTGGTCAGTTTACGTGCCTCCGTCATCTGCTCCCCTCCTCTCATCCCCCTCTCCCTCCCTGCCTGTCAGCTCACGGGTCTGTGTGTGAGCCATCTCCTCCCTGCCCCTCCGGTCACAATAGCTGTTAAAATTATTAGTGACAAACAGTGATATCCCCTCTCTCCTACATTATAATCAAGTGTGTGTGTGTGTGTTTAAAAATGATTCAGCAAAATACTTTAACAGTGCCGTGGGGCACTCACATGGCCTTTCACTACGCTCCTTCTCTCCTCCCTGCTGATCTCTGCAGGGAAACGCAGCCCTTCCCACTGTAGTGCTCAGATCAAAGAGAGAGCGAGAGCGCCAGTGGGTCACGTGCCCCGCGGCTGTAAATAAGGTATTTTGCTGCATCATATTTTAAAAAACACACACTGCACGTTTGATTATAACGTGAGAGAGAGGATTTCATGATTTAATACAGATACTTAACAACCACTTTAAACTGGAGAGTGCAAAATCTGGTGCAGCTGTGAATGCTCGCCAATTCTAACGTCAACTTGTTCAATTAAGCTTTGACAAAAAAAAAAAAAAACCTGGAAGCTGATTGCTTTCTATGCAGAGCTGTGCCAGATTTTGCACTCTCCAGTTTTGGTTAATCAACCCAAATGACTTTACTAATGGCCCGTACACACGATCCGAATATCCGTACAAAAACGGTCGTCCGAGGAAGGATCGTGCGATTTTCGGATTGTGTGTACAGCACTTTCGACAGCCGATCGTGACCGTTCATCCGATCGGGCATGCACTAAAATTTTCCTCGTACAATTCCAGATCGTATGATTTTCGGTTTGTCAGTATAGTTGTTGTCCGAAAATTCAATACAAATACATTACAACACATGACATCACTTCCGATTTTTTTTTTTTTTTTTTTTCTGTCGTACGAGAATTTTCGTGACTTTATTCAGCTATTCAATTTTTACTTGCGACTATTAAGTGACAACGGTCGTACGATATTTGGATCGTGTGTACGGACCATAAGCTCTGTCCCTGGGGGGTACTAGCACTGACTGAGGGAACATGGAAGAAATGGGTGGGGGGGGGGGTGCAGCTAGGATTGAACTAACTAGACACAGGGCACTTAGTAGCATATTGGGCACTTGCGTAGATTGCCACTGCAGTAGCCAGCATTTCTGCCGGCTGCCTGCAAATTAAGTTAGGAGAGCCAAGAACTTGTTCCGGCCTTCTGCTCTGGGATTCAGGACTTGGTTGACGTTCCGGGAAGGTCCCACAGGATCCGGGACAGTTGGGAGGTATGCGTATGGATGAAGAGGGATGATTGAAGGATGGGACGGTAGACAATAGGGACCGTGTTCTTTATGCTTTGAAAATGACACACAGCTTCAGTTCACCAGAATTCAATTTCTCTCCATTGGATGTGGCTCAGGCAGTTGAAGTGTACCTTTCTTCCTCTTCTAACTCCCACAAGATGGATTCTCTTTAGTCATTACGGGTGAGCCTAGGAAGGGTGCCCTAGCTTCTAGTGCCATCATTTCTAGGTGGCTCAGACAGACTATTGATCAAGCTTATGACCTCCAGGATCGGGTACCCCCTTTCCAGTCAAGGCTCACTGTGGCTGTGAGCACTCCTTGAGCATTTTGACCTCAGACGTCTGTTTCCCAGGTTTGTAAGGCTGTCGCCTGGTCTTCAGTTCACACATTGCCCAAGTTTTGCCAGGTAAACCTCCTAATGCCACCTTCAGGTGTAAGGTCTCTCTTTGTGCTGCAGAGATTCCCCCCATTCATATTTTGTATTGGACCTATTAGTTTTCTATCTGTGTTGTCCAACCCTCAGCAGGACTGCTTTATGACATCCCAATGGGAGAAGACTTCCTGTGTCCCATTATTGTATTCACCATGAAATCCTTTATTTGGAGTCTATTAAAGTAGAAGTAAAGGCAAAATGTTTTAGTTTAGTTTTATTTTTTTTGGATAGAGAAAGGGAGGGTTATAACACCATCATAGAAAGGTAGATCTCTTTTACGAGGGGACACAGCAAGAAAACAACAACAAGTGTTCTAATCCCTCTCCACTCTCTATCCAAAACTAAAACAAAAAAACGTGTGCTTGACCTCCCGGAAGATTTACCCCCTTAATTACCAGGCCATTTTTGTGACACAGCACTGCGTTACTTCAACTGACAATTGCGCTGTCATGCAACGATGTAGCGAAATTAGCTTTCCAAATTTGGTGGTATTTGATCACCACTGGGGTTTCTTTGCGCTATAAACAAAAAAAAAGACAGACAATTATGAAAACAAAACAAAAACATTTTTACTTTCTGCTATTATTATTATATTATTATACACGGTTTATATAGCGCCAACAGTTTACACATCGCTTTACAATGTATAGGGGGACAACACAATTACAGTACAGCGCAATACAAAAGGTACAGGAGGGCCCGGCTCGTAGAGCTTACATTCTAAAGGGGTGGTACAAAGGGTAATAGCTGCTGAGAATGATTTGATGGGGGGGTGGATCAGGGACAGTTGTTAGGTGGGTGTGGGATAGGCATCCCTGATTAAATTAGTTTTCAGGGATCTCTTAAAGGCGGACAGGGTAGGGGCTGATCGGACATAATGGGGCAGGGAGTTCCAGAGGATGGGAGAGGCTCTGAAGAAGTCCTGAAGGCGAGCATGGGAGGAGGTAACAAGGGAGCGAGAGAGCAGGAGGTCCTGGGAGGAGCGGAGGGGAAGATTTTGGCGATATCTGTAGATAAGGTTGGTGATGTAGATGGGGGAGATGTTGTGGATGGCTCTGTATGTTATGGTTAGCATTTTGAATTTTACACAGTGGGGTTGGGGAAGCCAATGAAGGGATTGTCAGAAAGGGGCGGAAGTCACGGATCGATTAGTGAGGTGTATTAGTCTAGCAGCAGCATTCATAATGGACTGAAGGGGGGGATAGCCTGCTTTAGGGTAGGCCATTAAAGAGAGAGTTGCAGTAGTCAAGGCGGGAAATAATCAAGGAGTGAATGCTATAAAACCTATCCAATAAAAAATAAAAAATTGAATTTCTTCATTAGTTTAGGCCAATATGTATTATGCTACATATTTTCTGTAAAAAAATATGCATATATTGGTTGGTTTGCGCAAAAGTTATAGCGTCTACAAACTTTGGTGTGTGTGTTTTTTATACAGTGGAATTTTGATTTTTTATTTTTTTTTTAAACTAATGGTGGCGATCTTCTTCTTCTCTCCTCCTATTCTAGTGGGACCTGTAAATGGATGGATTTAACTTCGCTTTCTGTCTCTGATAATGGTCACCTGGACAAATGGGGTCTTTAGCTGGTACAGACATGGCAATAAAATACTGGCAGAGGTTTACAATTCATGATTACATGTAGTCCAGTGTGGATGTCTGTATATACAAGGAAATGACAGTACTTGCTCTGAATATCTGGGTATATTGCCTTTCCAGGAAGACATTTCCAGGCCAGCCATTGAGCCTAGTGTTTTATTTGCAATAAATTGCATGCTTCTTATACTGTTTATCCGTACATTTGTCCCAGTATCTTTTTAATGAGTGTTCATCATTAGAGAGCTTTTCTTTCATAGAATTACATTTTTTTCCCCTGGCTGTTAGGACACAGCCAGCATGTCTGTCTGCTGATTTCTGTAATTTAATTTTCAGTAAATAATGGAAAGGTTTTGCCTTTTTGGTACAGATTTTGGGGAAGGAATATGTTTGCTTTCTCTGGAATCTCCGTGCTCTTGCTTGGTGTTTATGGCCCGCTGTGAATTGTGACTATAGATTCCTAAAGTGCAGTTATTGCTAAAATTCACATGACCTGAATCAATAGGGCACTTGGCTGTGTTTGCTAATCGGTTTATTTAAAGTCCAAAACGCTTAGTGTTAAAAAAAAAAAATACTGTGTGTGTGTGTGTGTGTGTGTGTGTGTATATGTGTATATATATATATATATATATATATATATATATATATATATATATATATATATAATTTTAACCTTCTTCATGAGAGAAATATTAAAACTGACACTGTTGTTGTCCTGAGAATGCTTGTTGCCTGGCTGCACGTTCCTTTATATTTTGAGCCTCTGCCCTGGAACAAGCACACACAAAAAAAAAGGTAATTCTTTAAACTTGCTCCAGGTGAGTGACTTGGGGAACCATGAACAGCCCAACAGGGCTTTTTATTTTCATCAGGAACGCAGTTCTGGCACCTCCAGCATGGAATGTATGTAATGGCAAGGGGTGCTGGGGGTGTGCTGGAGGCTCTATTGATGCTGGCTACTGGGGAATCGTTGCTGGAGGGGATCTGTTTTTGTGGGAGGGGTCTGTTGCTGGTGGAGAATCTTTTGCTGCTGTGGGGTGGGTCTTATTTTGCTGGCGGGGTCAGTTGTTGCTGCAAGGGATCTACTGTTGAGGGAGGGGATCTATTGTTTCTGGCTGCTGGAGGGTCTATTGATGCTGGCTGTTTGAGTCTAATGTTGCTGGGGGGGAGGGGTCCATTGTTGCTGGCTACACGGAATCTATTTTACTGTCTTTCTTGTTGTCATTGACAAATTCCATACAAATTACTTAGCACCACAAAATTATACTTTGTTCTGTTCTCTAAAATGGGCAGTACTGGGAGGTGGTATGTGGGTGGAACCAAGGAACGGTGCTCAGAGGTGAGTAGGGTGCAGAGACAAGGGGTGACCCGGAAGGGGGGAGTTCCTGGACCTATTCTCTGAGAGGAAAAAAAGCCCTGCAGCCCAAAAACTTAAAGCGGAGTTCCCCCGAAAAAAAAAAAAAAAAAATTAACCCCCTCAGCCCCGGAAGAATTTACCCCCTTCCTGACTAGAGCACTTTTTGCGATTCGGCACTGCATCGCTTTAACTGACAATTGCGCGGTCGTGCAACGTGGCTCCTAAACAAAATTTACCTCCCTTTCCCCCCCCACAAATGGAGCTTTCTTTTGGTAGTATTTGATCGCCCCTGCGGTTTTTATTTTTTTGCACTATAAACAAAAAAAAGTCAATTTTGAAAAAAAAGCAATATTTTTTACTTTTTGCTATAATAAATATCCACAAAAAATATATAAAAAAACATTTATTTTCCTCAGTTTAGGCCGATACGTATTCTTCTACATATTTTTGGTAAAAAAAATCGCAATAAGCGTATGTTGATTGGTTTGCGCAAAGGTTATAGTGTCTACAAAATAGGGGATAGCTTTATTGCATTTTTATTATTTTTTTTTTTTTTTTCTAGTAATGGCGGAGATCCCCGTTTTTTTTTTTTTTTTTATCCCGACTGCGACATTCTAGCAGACAGATCGCACACTTTTGGTGCTATTTTGGGACCATTCACATTTTATACAGTGATCATTGCAAATAAAAATGCACTGATTACTGTGTAAATGTGACTGGCAGTGAAAGGGGTTAAAGTGGAAGTAAACCATCCTATCGTTTTCAGCCAAGGAAGCTGCCATCTTTGCCTCTGTTTAATCTTCAACTGCCACGGTGCTGCAAACAAAATGAAGGTTTCCTATTTAGAATAATAAAGCTGTCAGGTTAGTAAAACAGCGATATCAGAATCAATTCAATCATACAGTTTGTAGTGTACATTAGAGCTGCCACGACGCCTCGACTAAGAAAATACATTGACGTGCGTGAAAAGCATTGATGCGTCACACGTTGCGGGTAAATACACCCCCACCGCGGCTTTCAGCGCAGTGCTTTTCTCCCACACACATCACCGCTGACTGTCCCCTATCCTCCTCCAGTCCCCATCCGTCCTTCTCCATGCTGCTCCGTGTCCCCCTCTCTCCTCCGTGCATCTGTCCCCCTCCATGCTGCTCCGTGTCTCCCTCCCTCTCTCCTCCGTGCGTCTGTCCCCCTCCATGCTGCTCCGTGTCTCCCTCTCTTCTCCATGGGTGTCCCCCCCTCCATGCTGCTGTCCCCCTCTCTCTTCTCCCCCTCCATGCTGCCATCCCCCTCGGTATATCAGGAGAGAGGAGGTAGGAGCCGGTAAACCCGGCTCCTTAGTTTTCTGAATGGACAGTCAGTCACTGACTCTGTCCATTCACATTAATGAATGTAGTGAAGCCGCTGTCTTCTTTTTTCACATTTTTTGGACCATTGGCATTAATACAGCGATCGATGCTATAAGATTGCATTGATTACTGTAAAAATGTCACTGGCAGTGAAGGGGTTAACCACTAGGGGTTAAATGTTTCCTAGGGGCGTGTCTGTGTGTGTGACACCACACTGATCGCTGCTCCCGATGACAGGGAGCAGACGATTAGTGTGCTGTTTACATCAGCCCGTTATTGAGCTATGTGACAAGATCGCGGGTATCCCCGCGGCGATCGAGTCCGCGGGACCCGCGGTCACGGAGCTCGTGGCAGGCGCGCTGGCAGTGGCACGGTGGGAAACTCAAAGTAACGTATGGGTACGTTACTTTGCCCAGCTGTGCCATTCTGCCGACTTGCAAGTACAGGAGCTGGTCGGGAGCCGGTTAAATGTAAAAAAAAATCCAGTGTTTTTTTTTTGTTTTTTTATCATCGATTTTCTATCCACCTTGGCTGATGTGAACCAGCACTTAATGTTTTTCCGGGAGCAGTGCTATGACTTCTTATATATGCCTTACATTATTTGTACTTTTAACAAAAATGTTTCCTCTCCAAAGACCTGTTCCTCATACCTTCCCTCTGTTCCCACGCTGCAGCTCCTCTAATAAGCTTTTCCTTATGTGCATGCTTGTTCTGATGAACCGGACAAAATTTGGTCAGTGCATGCGCCTTCCCAGTCCTGCTCCATTCAACAGAAGTGGATTGTTTGATCAAATTTTTTTATCGAAGGAGCCTGCTGGAAAAAAATGTTTTAGCGGAACAGAAACCACTATTCAAATGCAGCCGCTGTTTGGGTATTCTGACAGCTGCTGCTAGTGGCTGTCCCAATACAGTGTCCCAGCAGGAGGATTCATCAGTTTGTACTATCTAGCATGGATGGTGGAATCTGATAGGGTTTTACGGCTAGCTCAAGTTGTAACCAACTAGTAGTGATGAACAAAGGCAGCCCACACATTTTTCTTTGTGGACCAGTTTTATTACAGTCCCTTGTTTACAAAGCACTGCCTTAGAGATTTCCACACTAACCAGATATTCCTTGTGTCACACGGGTTTAGGGCTGAAACAACTAATCGATTATGAAATTAATCGATTACTATTTTCATAATCGACAACCGGGTTGCAGCTTTCAGTTTCCAGACAGTGATGGTAACAAATCATCTGTAGAGTTTACAATCATCATTGTACACAGGAGATTTACTGCTCGTTGTTACGTTTATAAAAACGAATGGAAAATTTGAGTCAAATGAAATGATAAAGTATTAGGCATTTCCCGTCTCTGATGTGCCAGAATTACGGATGAAGCATAATCATGGAAATGTTGTATGTGAAACTAGTGTATAGCGCGGCCTTATGTTAATCCTTCACCCCTGTGACCCGTAAAGGGAATAGCATTTCCCACAATGTCTCACAACCTAACTATAGTCATATGTCAGCAATGTGACCTGTCTACACTCATGTAAGTTGAAAATAAAGTATATATTTTTCCCTTTTTATTGGAACACGCAAAAGGGCATTTTAGCTGAACATTCTTTTATTACAAATAATTATTTGCATCACTCCTCCTCCTCCTCCTCCCCGGCTGACGTCACGGCTCTCTCCTCCTCCCCAAAGAAGGCCAAGATTCCCCAAATCGGATCTTCCCCTTGTTCCCGACCCACTGACTGGACTCGGTACCACGGGATCCTCTCTGCTTTCTATCAAAGACCTTTCTGCAAAAGTCGCCTTCCTAGTAGACATCACTTCGGCCAAAAGGGTTTCTGGGATTGAGTCATGAAGAACCCTTCCTGACTTTCTTCCCGGACTGGGTGGTCCTCATCCCTATGCTTGGCTCAAACCCCGAAAGTCAAGTCAGTGTTCCATGAGAACCAAGAAATTGTCCTACCTACATTCATCGCCCCAGGGTCCACTGAAGCTCACCCTCTGGTTGTAGGGGAAATACTGAAGGAATACCTGCAAGTTACTTCCTCCTTTTAGACGTTCTGACTACCTGTTTATCCTGCACTCCGGGAATAACAAAGGGAAGCGGGCTTTCGACCAGAACGATTACGGCCTGGATCGTCCAGTCCATCCAGCAGGCTTATAGGGCTAAGGGCTTGGCTCCTCCAGAGGCGGTGACGGCACATTCCACCAGGGGTATGGCGGCTTCGTGGGCAGCAGCCCGGCATGTGGCTCCAGAGGTCATCTGCAAAGCGGCCTCGTGGGCCTCCATTAATACCTTTTTATGTCACGTTATTGCATAGAACCTGCTTCTCTATCTTCTGTGCACATTTGGTTTAAGAATCTTGTCGGTTGACGGGGCAAATTTTTAATTTATTTTTGATCAGCATACCCACCCGTGTGGTTTGGCTAGTTATTTCCCACACGTAGACTGCCAGGAAAGGAAAATTACAGTAAGTAGTTAGTTATTAATACATTTTCTGGGGCCACATCTCCCAACTAACACACATACACTTCTTCCTTTCTTCTCCTTTCTTCTCCTTTCTCCTCCTTTCTCCTTCTTTCTCCTCCTTTCTCCTTTCTGTAATTTCTTCTTTACTTGTGTGTCAGATACCCAAATTGCATACCCATTTGCTAAGTCTGCAGACTGTTGCTGTGCTGTAATGAGTAATGTACCCGTGACTGAGACCGGTTGGGAGGTCTGATTCTTCTTGCTAGTTGCTACACATCATAATCGCTCTTTCACCATCCAAGTTTGCTTTTGTATTATCCAAGAAAACAAAATGGCTCCCAGTCACATGGGAGAAAAGAGGATTTCAGCTTCTTGGAACAGAACAGTCACAGGATATGAACAACACAATGGGGACGGTTTCCGACAACAACGTTAAGTATACATGTGTGATATTACTGGTTGGATACGGACCTAAACAATCTTCAGCATAAAACCAAAATCATTAATCTGAGTTTTAGTGTTCATTATCACATTTTATTATAGGCATTATCAGGCTTCCAAGGCTGAGTGTGGTTTTCTGTCCAACAAAAGCAAGTAACTATTATTAATTTAATTATTATTTTTTTATTTTTTTTTATTCCACACTTCAGGGTTTACTTGTTTCTATGACCAAAAATGATCATAGACGTTGTTTAATGCCTAGCCGGTGATCTGGTATGTGCCGCCTTTCTTCTTGCGGAGTCAGCACGCCCTTCACAACATGTCAGCTCAGAAAGATGTTCAACAGTGACAATTGTTGACATCAACGTTTTCTATGAGCTAATTAAAGAAGAGGATTCTGGTGTCTGCTTAGTATTTGTTTTTGACAGTTGTCACTGCAAATATGTCCATGTTCCTTTTGTGCAAATATTGAGTTAATGCTCATATCAAACGCTCTCCTATACGTGACCCAATGTAAAGATTGTGCCACAATTTATCTTGCTGAAAGGGAATCGAGGTTTCCATGCCAGTGTCTTGCTGGACCGTAGACTCTTAATTTGTAGCTCTTTAGGGTTCCTGTTTTGCTAGACTGGCATAGATTTGAAGTTGTTTATATATTCTGTTGTAGCCTGTGGGAGAAAGTTTGGAGTTTTTGGAAGCTTGTCAAATATGTGCTAAATTAACTTAATGCTAATTTGCTGCTGGGTTTCTTTCTAAGGTTGTTATTGGGTGTGTGTGTTGTTTTTTTTTTTTTTTCTGTTTTGTGGTATGCTTTTGTCTTTCAGCTCTGCTTGGGATATAATTTTCTTCCTTTTTTTTTTTTTTTTTTTTGGAAACTTTGTTTATTGAGTTTAGTCATGGCTTTACAGTTAGGTATAACACATGTGTAACAGTGACCAACATTTTATCATTTCTTTAGGAACAGTAGAAAAGAGAGCATGGAGAAATAGCGACATTTACACCATTAGGAGGTGTAAATGCTCCTATCTTTCAACTGTGGCATGCGTAGGACCTCGGCTGTCAACTAAACCGCAGCTATCTGGGCATGCAACCCCCCTCTCGGTCAGCTGCTTGTTGTACAGTGCTACGTGCCATCGAGGGGGGGGGGGGGCCCTCATGACGATAGATTAAAAGACTCTGGACGGCGGCACTCCAAAATAAATTTCGATGCCTTTTATTTGTGAAATAAAATCACACAAATGTGGGTCACAGCAAAGCAGCAAAAATCGCTAACGCGTTTCACACTACCAGGAGTGCTTACTCATAGCTCAGTCCCTCAGTCTGCCCAGGTGCGTCTCGGCCCAGGCTCCACACCAAAAAGAAGGGGGTCACTAAGGCCTCCTACTAACCTCTTCCGGTGCTCCGCCCGAGCCCTGACCATGTCCAGGCCCCCAGCTGGGATGCCCGGCATTGTCACGTTTGCTTCCTTTTGGGCGACTGTGGTATTGGCCGAGATCCTGTTGCCATGCCCAACTTTCTCAATATGATTAGGGTGCCTATTTTCAGGCCTTTTAACTGGATAACCCTTTAACATTGCACAATTATGGCAGAAATAGAGGATAATAGAATGTAAGAAAACAGAAAGAAAATGGGGGGGAGTAGGGAAGGTGGGGTGGGGGAGGGAGGGGGGGGTCAGGATCTCACCTTGAGCTTATAGAGGTCTTGTGTGGTCTGCACCGGACTGTCTGCCGCCAGGTCGATATCTCATTCAACAATATGTGAACATGCAATGGTTGCGGTCTAGGCTCCGGTTTAAAGGGGAGGGGGTTAGGTTTAGCTATTGACGAGGTCAATACGGTGACCCAAAGTCAGGTCTGCTAGCTTCAGTAGTGACACGTCTAGGCTTGATGATACCCGATTATGGTCGGAAAAATGATCTGTCCATAATGACCCAGTGGCTGTGTGTTTCTCTTTGGTGCCTTTTACATGTTGCAATCCATTCCTCTGCTTCTCTAATCTCATTTACCTTGCGTATCCACTCCTCCCTGCTCGGTACCTGTGCCTTCTTCCAATAAATTGGAAGAAGCCGATTTGCCACGTTTAGCATGTGGGGGTACTGTGTTTTTTTTTGTTTTTTTTTGTAACTGCTGATTGGCATTGGAGGGATATGCAAGAAAAAATGGATTGGTGAAAAGGGGGAAAACTATCCCTAGGACTTCCTTGATTAGGTTTTTAATGTATTGCCAGGAAGGTGCAATCGGTGAGCAGTCCCACCACAAGTGTAACAGGGTTCCTTGGCCTCCACATCCCCGCCAGCACAACTCAGAGCCTGTAGGGTATATCCATACCAAATCGACCAGGACCATGTACCAGCGTGATAGCAATTTATAATTAGTCTCCTACATTTTAGAGTCTGCCGAGCTGGAGTGGGTGAGCTGATAGAGATATGTCAGTTGAGGCCTGGTAAAGGCCTGGCCTAGGTCTCTCTCCCGGGCGTGGATGAAGATTTGGAGGTCGAGGTTGGGGTTCCGAGTAGTAAATAAAGTTCTGAGACCATTCTGGGGATTGGCTCTTCTGCTACGAATAAGTCCTCAAAAGGAGTGATGTGATGTCTCTTATGGAACTACTGTGAGTCTCTTACTTGTGTAACTGTCTATACCTCCAGAAACGCATCTGCGGTCTCCCGCGTCTGACAATCGGGGATTCATAGGGAATCATTTTGCCATCCCTCAGCAGTTTTCCACAACTAGCATTCCTGTCGTCTACCCAGGCTCCAAAGAAGCCTGCGTGTTCCCCAGGGGGCAACCAGAGAAACCCTCCCAGTGGAGCCAGCGGGGACACAAGGGGGGGCAAGTCCAGTACTCGATTGAGTCGGTCCCACGTTCTGAGCGTAGCGCTCGTCAAAGGGGACGTGTCTGCTGATAGCCCCCTGTGTTCCCGCATCAGCCACGGGGCGTATGGTAGGTTCCTCCCTACCATGCACTTCTCCATTGAAACTCAGAGTTTAGACTGGTCATGGAAGCGCCAGTTTAGAATCCTCTGGAGTGCAATAGCCTGGTAGTATCTGAGTAGGTCTGGAACGCTCAGAGCTACACGCGATTTCCGCGAGTTCCATATAAAATTGATGAGCATATTGAACAGTTGGACAAAGAAAGTTCTGGGTAGGGCTATAGGGAGCATTTGCATGTAAAACCGTATCCTAGGGAGGACATTCATTTTTATTATGTTGACCCTTCCTAACCATGTAAAGGCTGTTTTCGTCCAGTGTTGGAGGTCTTGTCTGACAGCAGTTATTAGTCTGGGGACATTCGTTGTGTACAACATGTCATATCGTTCTGTTAGTTGTATGCCTAGGTAGCGTAGGGAGGTCTTGGCCCATGTGAAGGGAAATGTGCTTTTTAGGCCATCAGTATCCAAGCTAGCATATTGGAGCCTATCCCTAGTGTGCTCAGGACCTCCCACAGGTAGGACCAATCAATACAGTCCCAAGCCTTTTCGGCATCAGTGGATAATTTTCTTCCTTGTTGTTGAAGGATTCTTAATAGCTATATTAAATGCAGCTTGTGAGTTTCTTTATTTAAGCAGAGATGGACAAATCCTAAAATTGAACTCCGGAGCTTTTTCAGATCTTTACCCTTCACACCTTTTTTTGTTAGTGCGGTTTGCAGAAATGCACTACAGTCCAGTTAACATGGTTTCCTGTGGTACACATTCACATCTATGCGTTCTTCAGCTAGTGCGTTTTTGGAAAGGGTCAGGGACTTCTTCTTTTTTTCCCCACAGCAGATTGCATTTTGTATGTAAGACTTTAACCACTTCAATACTGGGCACTTGTACACCTTCCTGCCCAGACCAATTTTCGGCTTTCAGCGCTGTCGCAATTTGAATGACAATTGCGCGGTCATGCTACACTGTACCCAAACTACATTTTTATCACCTTGTTCCCACAAGTGGAGCTTTCTTTTGGTGGTATTTGATCACCTCTGGGATTTTTATTTTTTGCTAAACAAATAAAAAAAAATACCTAAAATATTAAAAAGTTTTTTTATTTTGTTTCAGTTGCATTCAGTGCTCCCAAAACGCCTCTGCCCATTGAAATGAATTGGCAGCACTTCCAGAGCACCATAAAAAAACAAACTGCTGTCCCCGCTTACTATAAGGGCAGGGGGTCCTTTGCAGAGTTTGTTTCAACTTACCCTGCATGGGCTAAGTGACAGTGTCTTGTTTTAAATGAGTGTACCTTTGTAATGCTAGTTCTGGGATGCCTCTGTCCCTACCCGCCAAGGGGCACCAGTGCAATACCAGACTTTGGCCCTCCAATTCAACTGTTGGCCAAGTAAAATACATATTTACGGTGTATTGAATGGATTGCTAGATAGAACTGAACAGTGCTCATGTCTGTGTAAAAATGATGAAGGGGAGGGAGGGGAATCAGTCTGTCTCTGCACCTATCTGGCCCATATCTGTCGTGAATGAACCCCTAAGTCTCAGAAGGACCTTGTGCAGTTACTTGGTCTACAACAGTGGTATCCTTTACTTGCCTTTATCCGTCCTTTTGGGGTACCTTTCCTCTTACTGACATTATCCATGTAACACAATTCCTCCCACTGACACCATTAATGTGGCACTATTCCTCCCACTGATGCCAACGATGGGGCACGATTTTCTTGAATACCAACAATAGGACATTGTTTACTCCCACTGATGCCAGGATATATTCTACTACTACTGGCCGGGACACTCTCTCTAAAGTCTGAAGGACCGTAAACTGGCCCTTTGTTTAGAACTTTTGGAGACCCCTGGTCTACACAAATGGTAAGTCCACCCCTGTAAATGGCAGTACATTTCAGGTGTACATTTTGGGTAGAGTGGGGAAATATTGGAACCAACGACTTGGATTTAGTGCTGTCTGTGTCCTTGTTGAAAAGATTTCCTCTTTGTTCTGTCCCAGTGACCACTCTAATGCTGGCCTTGCACACTACGATTTTTTTCAGCCAATTTTAACCAGCTTTATTAATTATTTTAGTTGTTTTTATATTTAACTGTCATTGAAGGTTGTCTTGCTTAGTTTGCATGACAGGCCATTGTCACACAGCAGTTTGAGACAAGCGTCCCAATGGGTTGATTTAGCCTGTAAATACATCAATTTAAAGCAGATGTTTAGACTTTGCTTTGTAAAAACATAGAATTGTATTCCCTATTCACTTATCCTTCATACCTAATACTTGGGAGCCTTGCCTTGGTTTTAATTTTAACTGATCCTTTATGCCTTTAAGGAAATATGTTTGGAATGTTATTGTTAAGCTGCAGGTTATTAAAATGGCCGGGCAAAAAATAAAAGTGAACGGTGCTTAACAAAGTTTTCAGGCGGATTCGTGTCTGTTGACCAGCCTGGCATATACAGTGCATCCAGAAAGTATTCACAGCGCTTCACTTTTTCCACATTTGGTTATCTTACAGCCTTATTCCAAAATGGATTAAATTAATTATTTTCCTCAAAATTCTACAAACAATACCCCAAAGAAGTTTTGTTTGAAATCTTTGGGACCAAAAAATGTAAAGAATTTCCAGGAGGCATGTTCTAAAAAGGGGTGAGGTTCTTTATTGTTTAAATAACTAATACATCCTCAAAACCAAGTAGAAGAGCAGAAATGTGTGTGTGTGATATATTTTTTTTTTTTTTAAGATGTAAAGCTCTCTCAAATGTCAACAGATCTGCTAAAAAGGCGATTTAAAGTCTCACTATCAAACAATATTCAAAATCTACGTATGGCTCCTCTTAACACAACTATTAGAGACCCGTCCACAGCATCATGATATAACAAATTTAACCTGAGTCTCAAAATATAACTGCAACATACAGAGGTCTGATAATACCAATCCCCACTGTGGAAGAGTTCTGTATCTCATTGTGGAATGCTTCTTCAGGATAGGGGGTGTTCTGAAATAAAAGTCAATTGCTTTTAGCGGCTAAAACTTTTTTGTTTAGTGGCTAAATGAGAATAAAATGTTGGTATTGACATTTCTTCAACAGACTATCCACCGTAAGGCCTCATACACACAGACGTTTTAAAAAATTAGCTGTAATGCTAGTACGACGCCAGGAAAAAAAGCAGTGTTTAAAACCGATTTTTATCTGCGTTTTGCATTGGCGTCAATTCGCATTTAGCCGCGCTAGCTTTTAGCTGCGTTTCTCTGCCTCTATTCAAAATCAATGGTTCCCTCTCCGGTTCTTCTCCTCTCCTCTGTCTTCTCTCTCCGCTGTTTTCTTGCTCTTTTGCTAGGTATTCTCCCACTGCTCTTCCGACGTTGACTCAACGCGATCTCCCGATGTAATGCTGGGTCTGCGTGTACAATGACTTATATTGGCATGGGGCGGGGCCACCCGATGATGCGATTTGGAGGCCACGCCCCTTGTGACGTCACCACCCAGGGCATGATGGGGTGATGACATCACAAGGAGCGTGGCTTTCAAATTACTGTAGTATATTGTGTCTTATATAGGCATCGCAAGTTTATTCTAGAGGCGCTTTGGTAGTCTTTCAAATTGCGCATACGAGGGTTTGTCGGTCAAAGGACAAATGGCCAGACCAGAATTACTCCACATATGAAAGGGAACAGATAATGATTATCTTAATCTAATCAGTATTCACACATATCAAAGGGGGAATATGCAAGAATGTAAATTGGGGCAGCTTTATAATTACAACTATTCACAGCGTGGGGTTGTCTCCGGTCACTCTGAAAGACTGGGGCAGATCAAAGCATTTAATGGAAACGCCCAATCAAATTGCTCAGACATTCAGTGTGTGTGGGGGGGATATAACAGGACGTTCAATCTGTTTAGAAGTGTGTGTTCTTACGAAGGCACCCAAGAGTCACATGTCTCCATGGGGCTCTAAATATTTACTAGCACTGTCGTGATATGAACTCTGTTGGATTTTTGTCATCTGTAAGACTGTTCTGTTTTGGAAGTCAATAAAATCTCTCTCTGGGAGAATCGGGTTTTGCTGCGGAGACAATACTTTTAATAACTATATTCCATCTACGAGGAACGACGATTATATTAGATCACTACATTGGTGCCGTGACTCGGACCAGAAGAGCATTTTCAGGACTTAGTAACAGGAGTCGTTGGTGACAACAATCCGGTCTGGTGGTGACATAAGAAAATCTGATCTACAAAATTTAACAAGTTTTAAAGACCAGAATTGTTCTCTGGAGACTGGATCTTACAATCTGTGTGGTGACAGAAGGCCGTGAGGACCCAGGAAGGAAGTTCTAGGAAACCTAACAATTGGTAAGTGTGCCTTGTTCATTATTTTCTAAATATAATTTTTTTTCTCATTGTATTTTTTTACAATGGCTTTGGCTGTGTCTAGTGGGGACAATAGTACTAAGGGAGAGGATGTGAATATATGGCTGTTAAATTATATAAAAAGTCATGGGGGGCCTTACGAGATTCCCCAAGAATATAGACAGTCATGGGATTTAATGAAATGCTTTTTATCTGATAGTGTCTTTGATAAGAAAACAAAACAAAAGAAACGTAAGGGTATCATTATTCAGGGACTACTGTCTTGTTGTACAGAATTAATAGGGGAGGTTAAAGAAAAAAAGCAGAAAATTCTGGAACAGACTCAGAGATATGAGGAGAAGGAGAAAGGGTTGAATGAGAGGATATCAGATCTCAGGTTACATGCTATCACTACTGGGGAGGCACTGATTGAAAAGGCTAAATTATGTGATGATTTAAGGCGGGTCAATGAGGAATTGTCAGTAAAAATACAAATTGTTGAGAAACAGTTGGAGGAGTGTAAACATGCTGCTAACATTGCTTTTGATAAATTGGCAGAAAAATCAAGGTACCCAGATCAAAATGATACCTCTATAAAGCTTGATACCAAAGATTATAAGCCAATATATCCCTGGGGTGATTTACATGCAGCCCCATGCATACCAGCAGCTCCTACCACTACAACAACTGTATTGAACACTGACGATTCAAGTGAAATTAAATTGATCACAAAACAACTAAAGCCACAGGAGATGGAAGCTATTATAAGAGAGATAGGTCAGGTACCCCGCTATGATGTAAATAGGTTCATGAAATGGTTTTGTGATTTGCAGAGAGTCAGAGACACATACAACTTGAATATTGAGGACCTAGCTAGAATTTTGCAGAAAAGTATAGGCAATGGATTATGGGCACGGGTTTTGCAAAATTGTGGCCAGCGTCATAAAACTAAGGATGTTTTAAAGGAATTATTGAAAGCATTGTATGGTGCGACGACATATGTGTGCTTGTCAGGAAAAATTAAGCAAATGAAGAATGAATGCCCATATGAACTTGCAGATAGAATTAGCAGTGTGATGGAAAATGTCATGACTGGAAATCCCGGTTTTGAACGTGGTGGTTTGGTTCATAGGTCAATGTTATTAGAAGCATTGGATGGTGATGTCAGGGAAGGCATTTTATCTGTTACACCTGATCCTAGTGATTATAGTGATATCTTGGTAAGAGCGGATAATTTGTGGAGGAGAAAGTGTAGAGAAGACAGTCTTGCGGTTGATGCAGCTAGAATTTTTAGAGTCGAGGGGCAGCAAAATAGAGATGATTTAGGACCATGGAGAGGAAGATCTTATAACAATTCAGGTAGTTACAGGAGGCCAGAATCCAGAGAAAAACCTAGTAAACAGCCTTGGGTGCCGTTTAGTGAAATGAGAAGTGAAAGAGATCGTTTGCAGGAGGAGCTATATAAAATACAGGAAGAAATGAAAAGAATAAAAGCAGGAGGGGTCAAAGTAGCAGCAGTAGGAAAGGAAAGTGCTGTGTCCCCCTCTACCAGTCATTGTTAGGGGTTCCGAGCCCCCCACGCCCCTTCTTGCCGATTCTTAACCGATTTAACATTAGATTCCTGGGGGCGGCCCACTGTTGATGTAACATTAGGGGGAACTCGTGTAAATGCGCTGTTAGATAGTGGGGCAGCTATTAGTTTTAGTAAATCAGTTGTCCCTGGAAATGAGAAAATTAAAATAACAGGTGTCACTGGACATTCCATTGAAGCTCCTTTTGTGCGTGGTGTTGAGATGCAAATAGGGGGAGAGAAGTGGGAGTGTGACGTTGTTTGTGAAAATCAGGACATAATTGGTGCTGATGTCTGTGTACAGCAGGGTTTGGTGATTGATCTTGCAAACATGAAGTTGTGGATAATGTCGGAAAATGACGGATTGGGTCATGTGTGGCATCCTCCCATGGAATTAGTAACAGCAGCAGTGAAGCCCGTTGGTGTGTTACATGGAGATTGGGATCCCTGTTGGGATAGTCTGATGGGTGAATTTGAAGACATAATGGCTAAACATAAACAAGATTGTGGTAGGATGAATACAATGATTTTATTGGAAGGATTTGATCCTGCACCTGTTAAGCAATACCCAGTTCCGAAAGAGGCCATTAAACCTATAACAGAAGCTATAAAACAATTGGAGGCGCAAGGTACATTAAAAAGGGGTGCATCAGTTTGCAATTCGCCAGCCTGGCCAGTCATCAAGCCCGATGGGTCGTTCAGGCTGACGATAGATTACCGTGCCTTAAACAAATATGCTAAAAGTATGGCACCTGTGGTGGCAGCTTACCCTGAAATGATTGCCAAGTTGACACCAGAAATGAAATGGTTTACGGTCATTGATATCAGTAACAGTTATTGGAATTTTACCCCTTGACCCAACATGCCAATACAAAACAGCCTTCAGCTGGGCGGGCCTTCAATATTATTGGACAGTTCTTCCACAAGGCTACAAAGACAGTGCAGCAATATTTCACTCACATATGAAAGAAGTGATTGATAAGTTTTCAAAACCTGAAAGAGTAATTTCATATGTTGATGACATTTTGATTGGGTCAGCCTCTATGGAGGAGCACAAGAACGATGTGTGAGTGAAATGTTATTGCTTTTGAGAGAAGCAGGTTTGAAAGTTAATCCAAAGAAAATACAATTGGGGAAGCAGGAAGTCCAATTTCTGGGTGTTACTGTAGCACAGTCAGGGCGGAGTATCAATGAACAAAGGGTTGAGCTGATAGCTAAACTACCTTTGCCCACTGATGAAAAAAGTCTGAGACAGATCTTAGGCATGACAGGTTTCTGCAGGGAGTTTGTGCCTCATTATGCATCATTAACAGAGTGTTTGTATGATCTGCTGAAGCAAGATGAATGGATATGGAAATCAGAGCACACACAAGCTATTGAAGCGTTAAAGGAAACTTTAGGCAATGCCCCTTCATTAGCATCACCAGACCCCAACAAAGAATTCAGACTCTATCCACATGTAGGCCTTAGCACTTTGTCCGTTGCACTTACCCAAGATTATTTTTGGAAAACAAAGACCTTTAGCCTATGCATCACGTTTACTATCATCTGTAGAACAAAAGTATCCTTTATGTACTCGTATGGTGCTGTGTTGTTATTGGGCAATCAACAAATTCAGATACTTGACAGGTACACAAAGGGTCATCATTGCTAGTCATCACACTCCTATAGTCATGTTAGCCAATGGGAAATGGAAAGAAGCGGATGTGAATTGTAAAAGGCTGGCCAGATGGACTACAGCTTTATTGTCAGAGAATATTGAGGGTTTGATGTTAAAGGAACCTAGTGTCCTGATTGGTGGATTGATGATTGAAGGTGAAGCTCATGAATGTCAAGTACAAGGAAGTAGTTTGCAACACAGAGTTTTTACCCGTATCCAAACCCTTTGACCTTGAAAGTGACTGCTGGTACATTGATGGTTCTTCTTATTATAAAGATGGAAGTAGAATCTCAGGATTTGCTGGTGTTTGTGTAAAAGATGGCGAGGTTCAGAGACAATTTTCATATTCATGTAGAGCTCGTTCTGCACAATATGTGGAAATAGCAGCACTTCTGCAAGTTCTCAGTGAGTTAAGAGACGATGGTGGAGTTGTTAACATTGCTTCTGACTCAGACCAGGTATGCAAGGGTGCAGTTGTCTATCTTTCATGGTGGAATGTGATGGGTTTTAAAGGAACAGATGGAAGTGAGATAAGATAATCACCCTTATGGAAAATGATAGAGGAGGAAACACAATTCTTTTCAAAAATCAATATCCGAAAGGTACAGGCCCACAAAAAGCAAACAACCGAGCACTACTGGAACAATACGGTAGATAGATTAGCGAAGGAGGCTGCAGTAACATCCCCCGAATGGCCTCATATAGAGCATACTTTATCATTTCCAGTGTCTGCCCTTACACGTGCTCAAGCAAAAGGAGTTGAAGGATGGCCTTTTAATAACTTACAAAAATGATTTATCTTTATGGGTTGCCCCAAAAGGTGTGAGGAAAGACATTCTTACATGGATTCATGGGTCCCCTGTTGGTGGACACCCCAAGCTTCCTTTAGCTTTAGAGAGATTAGATCATGTAGCATGGTGGCCTCAAAATAAACAACACATGCAGGACCATATCTTATCTCATGTTTGATGTGTGCCAGGCATGATCCCGCCAATAGAAAAAGGAGAGGGGCACTGATGAGGCAAGCTCCCATGGGACCATGGGAGAGAATACAAATTGATTACACAGGTGAATTTCCTAACACTGCACACCAGAACAGATATTTACTCGTTGTGGTGGATTCCTTCAGTCACTGGGTTGAAGCATTCCCTACCAAAAACTGTACTGCCACTACTACTGCAAGGATCCTGGTCAAAGAAATATTTAGTCGGTGGGGGATACCAAAAGTTTTAGACAGTGACAATGGTCCAGGATTTGTAGGTAATGTAATACAAGAGACATGTAAGCTCCTTGGTGTTATTCAAAAATTTCACATCTTCTATCACCCTGAGTCTGCGGGACAGGTTGAACGAATGAACAGGACAATTAAAAATGCCCTTAGAAAGGTTGTAAATGAGCAAGGTACTGATTGGGATGAAAAATTACCCTTTGTTCTGGCAACTATTCGTTCCAGAGTTTGCAGGTCCATAGGCTTTGCCCCTTATGAAGCTCTGCTCGGCAGAACAATGAAAACGTGGGAACATCTGATAAATCCAGTCCCAGCAGCATTAGAAACTGTGTCATTATCCGAATCATGGGTAGAGATCTTAAAGGATCATGTGATTACAGTACATAAGGCTGTATGTGCCACTGATGAATGTACCCATAAAAGCTCACAACAGTGGTTTAATGCAATGGGTGACACTAGTGAATACCAAATTGGGTCTAGAGTAATGTTACAGGATTTTTCTGGGTTTCACCCATTTCCTAGAGCAAAGTGGAAGGGCCCTTATGCAGTAATAGATAAAATTGGACCCTCTGTTTACTTACTAGACTTGGGAGAGGACAAGTCAAGATGGAGTCATGCATGTCAGATCAAAGCATTTAAGGGAAAAATGGATTTGATGGATGTGAGCATTGTCTAATTTTCTTGCTGAGATTGTCTTTCAGGTCCCAGGAGTGAGGCGAATACCAGAAGACTACACCATAATGAAGACATCCCCCCTGGACAAATACAAGCCTTCTCTATTAACATATGTGTTGATAACAGCGTCAATCACTTTACTTCTTTGCATCACAAACATCAGAGTGAAAGAGTGCCAAGTTGAGGAATCAAAATGCTTCCCAGTGGGGAAATCTGATCGAAATAAAAGAAGTGTAATGGATCATACTACAGAACTTACTGTTTTAGAGGACTCGGAAGGCATCCAGATACATGGGGATACTGTAAAGGGCATAGTCGGGGGGTGGATAGTCGTTAGATGTGAGATCATGATGCCAAAATCTGATTACTTGATGGAATCTGCTGTTTGGACTTACCCAGAAGGAAGCGATCGTCACAGGAGTACAGATATAATATTAGTGGAGACAAAGAATGGACCACAAATGCAAATGACTTTAGAAAGGAACTTTACAATATTTAAGGAGGGTATTATATCCTGTAGCCCTCATTATGTGAAGGATGGAGTCTATGCAAAAATCCTAAAGATAATGGTCACAAATTCTAGAGACTGTCCTACAATTTTACAGTGGCCAGAACATGGACTTTTCCTTGAGCGGACTCAAAATTTAGTGTATAGCGATGTTTCATACTTATCATTACCATTATTGTTGAATTTTACATCATTTAACATTCCAGAAAGTTGCCCAAAATCAATGGGGTTATGGTTTAAAACAGTCTTTCAAACACATATAAACTTATTTTGGGATGCTACACAAGGGCTTAATTTTAAGAAAGTTTCAAAGAGGGATCTGGGTACTGATATCATATCAGGCCTCAGTTTGGGTAGTTCGATTTGGAATAGGGTTGATATAGAGAGTCTAAATATGAGAGAACAAAATTTTGTGGGTGGATTACAGCAGATACTGCTTAAAGGGGGAAGAGTGGATTTAAACGCTCTAGCTGAAATGAAAATAGATATTCAGAACATTCACACCATTGCTGCAGATTTGCAGAACGTTCAAATGTCGGTGAATGCATTGAATAAAACCATTCAAACGAATAATGTATCCAAGTCTATAGTTTGTGGTATTATAGGAAACTTGCTGAGTGAGCATCTGAGCCTAGGGCTTCAAGAAATCAAACGAGGAGAATGGCCAAGGATAATGAACTCAACTTTATTATTCAATCTTATCAAAGACAGTGGTGTTACTTGTAGGAACTTTGCCCTTACCCGTATACAAGATGATCGTTCTTGGTGAGGTGGAGGTGAGAAATGGCACTAATATACTGAAACAACTGCTACCACAAAGCAGACTCGTCGTCAAGGATAACCAAGTATGGAAAACCATGGACCCCAACTGCTGTACCAAACGTGCCCAGGCCTGGCTTTGTTCCTGTTCTTTTGAGCGGCTGGAGTACGTAGAGGGTTGTGCTGCTACACACTCTGGAAACTGCCTGGTTCGATTACAAAAATTTGAACCGGCCTGGAAGAGATTCCCTCAGCATTACAAGTTCAGTGCCGGACCCTATCACAGGCTGGTGTGTGAGGAGATCGGTAAACATTGAGCAAACAGATCGAGTCCTCATCAGTTCTAATAAAATTGCTAAAGAAGGAGCCTTGGTGGAGCAACAGAAGTTTGGTTTAAGACAACTAAGAACAATCCAGAAAAATAAGGAAAGCAATCTTAAGAGCCAGGGATGTCTGAGCGGTTTGATTGTGAATAGATTCTGATTCGAACCGATCCAAGTGGGGGTTATGTAGTATATTGTGTCTTATTGATATATGTTATATATATATATTTATTATATGTAGTGTTTTTATTTAGGCATTCTAAAGACAAGTTTATTCTAGGCAGGCCGCTTGGTAGTCTGTTATCTAATTGCGCATATTAAAAGAGGGTTTGGAAAAGAATCTGTTTAGAAGTGTGTGTTCTTACGAAGGCACCCATCACATGTCTCCATGGGGCTCTAAATATTTACTAGCACTGTCGTGATATGAACTCTGTTGGATTTTTGTCATCTGTAAGACTGTTCTGTTTTGGAAGTCAATAAAGTCTCTCTCTGGGAGAATCGGGTTTTGCTGCGGAGACAATACTTTTAATAACTATATTCCATCTACGAGAGGATTATATTAGATCACTACAATTACGTCATCGGTTGGCCCTGCTCCATGCTAATACAAGTCATTGCACACAGCGGAGAGAGGAGACCTGGCAGAAGAGGGAGAAGAACCGGCAGAGGTAGAAGACCTTGCCGGAGGAGGGAGAAGAGCCGGAGAGGGGAGATGAAATCGGAAGAGACGCTGGAGCTGATTTAATAAATTACTTGTTTATTACTAAATTATCACTACCTGTGTAGTGTTTTTATTTATTTTTTTAAATCAAAAATAAAGTTTATTGAGCATAAAATTTCCGAATGGTACAAAACATGTTAGACATCAGGTGCAATAGGCACCAACCAAAAATAAAGAGTATACAATGCTTGTCTGACACTTGCGTCTCGTTTTCCCATCATGTTACATTTATCCGACAGTTATACAAGTTAAGAGAATATGCAAATACTTCCCTGACAAAGGCACATATGTCTGTGGATATTCCTCCCTACATTTCCCTGGGTAAGGGGTCCCTAAAATCAGTCAGTACAAGTATACAAGCTTTTAATCCACTTGTCCCAAATCTTCTGATATTTGCCTGGACAACCACGGTATGAGTACAAAACTTTTTTATAAGGTAATGTGAGATTCACGGCCCTTTTCCATTGCTGAATAGTGGGCGCTATGGGTCTAAGCCAAAGCTGGGCTATTTGCATCCTGGCTGTAAATAAAGTTTCTTGCAAAAACGTTGTAAGGTATTTCTCCTCCTCGGGTAGGGGGAGAAGGCCAAGGATTCACTGGCGAGGGCAGAGTGTCAGGGGGGATCCCATATGATCATGGAGAAATTTAATGATCTGTGCCTAGTATTGCTGGATGGGTGGGCAAACCCACATAAGGTGGTAAAATGTACAGTCCACGGCACTGCATCTGGGGCACCTAAGGTCTGTGTCAGGCTTGTATTTGGCTTGCCGAGCCGGCGTGATATACGATTTGTGAAGTATATAGAGATGGGTAAGTCTGTCCGATAGTTTGGGTGACACTTTCTTTGGTGTTTCTAATATCTCTCCCCAGTGCTCGTCGTCAATGTCTCCCACGTCTCTTTCCCATTTGGCTTTCAGCTTGTAAGCATGGGATGTGGCCCCAGGGGTGAGAAGGTGTGTGTACAGAAAATAAATTTTTAGTTTTTTGTGGTCATCACCCAATAACACTTTCGTCACGGGCAGGGATTCTAGGTGGGGTGGAGAGCTTCCCAACTGAGTCTGTACTGCATGGCGTACCTGTAAATAGCAGAAGAATGTGTGGTTGGGGAGATCGAATTCCTCTTTTAGATTTTGAAATGTCTTCAGGGTGTGGTTAGTAAATAGCTGGGCAAGGTATAGAACCCTTTTAGCTATCCATAGCTTATGATCTGGGATACTCAACAGTTCTGGTAGCCTAGGATTCTCCCAGAGTGGTGTATGAGCATGTAGGGGTGGGGCCCCCAAGATGCTTAGTGCTTTGTGCCATATTCCGCTGTGGTGTGCCAACATGCTTCGTCTGTCTCCCAGGCTCGATAGGCCTTGGTGCCTGCAAAAAATTATTTGGAAGGGGTGGGCCACAATGTCTGTGGCTGTTAAGCACACCAAGGTAGAATACCTAAGTCTGAAAGCTGAGAGGCAAGGTAGTATAGCATCAGGTCTGGCAGGGCAGTGCCACCCAGGTGGACAGGGCATTTCAGGGTCCGCCAAGCCAACTTGTGCCTGGAGGAGCCCCAAATAAAAGTGTTCGACTCCATATTTTTAAATAACCGAGCGGGGACGAGAAGCGGGGCATGCCAAAAAAGATAGAGCAGTTTCGGGAGTAAAATCATTTTTACTAAGCTAAGTCGACCCATGACTGCGAGGGGGAGCCTGGACCAGACTTGGGTTTTGCTTTTCAGCAGTCCAAAATGGGTTCTAAGTTCAGGTCTATGTAATCCGCAAGGGATCGGGAGCACTGAACTCCCAGGTATTTGATCTGAGCAGTGCGTATGAGGGGTAGGGACATTTGTTCTTCAGTTGGGGCAGTGACATCAATTGGTAAAATTTGGGACTTGGCCCAATTAATTTGCAGTCCAGAAAAGGACCCGAATTCTCGGATTAGGTGTAGGGCTGCCGTCAGTGAGGGGTCCGCGTCCTCTAGATAGAGTAGCATGTCGTCGGCGTACAAGCTGAGGACCTCAGTCACTGGACCCTTACGTAGTCCATGAATGTGAATGTGTGTCCCTCGGATGTGCCCTAATGGCTATGGCAAGAGGTTCCACTGCCAGTGCATACAACATGGGTGAGATTGGGCATCCCTGTCGATTTCCGCGTGATAGAGGGAAGGGGGAGGATATTTGACCGTTCACTTGAATGCGTGCAGTTGGGGCTTGATATAAGAGTTCGAGCCACTTTATAAACCGGGGACCGAATCCAAATCTAGCTAGGCATTCCCACAGATACCCCCATTCCACTGAGTCAAATGCCTTAGCAGCATCAAGACTAACCACAACCCGCGTACCAACGTTGTCGTGGGTGGCTTGGAGATTCATGAACAGCCTTCTCAGGTTGAAGGCTGTATTCTTGTTTGGCATGAATCCCGTTTGGTCGGGATGGATAAGGCTGGAAATTACTTTATTTAACCTAAGGGCCAGTATTTTGGTTAGAATTTTTACGTCCAATTGTAATAGGGATATGGGGTGATAAGATTCGGGGTATAAGGGGTCTTTACCGGGTTTCGGGATCAGGACAATCAGGGCTTCCTTCATTGTGTGTGGAAGGGTGCTGGAAGGGTGGAGGAAAGCACAGATCCACAGAATGGATCAAACAGAAGCAGAGAGCATTGCAGGTCCACAGATACATATACTGTATTCCTCTCCAGCAAGGCGATCCATGAGATGCAGTAGTGATATTGTCAAATATTCCAAATCTCCTGAGACCGTTAGAGGCAGCAGTGCCTTAGATGATCTTACAGTGCAAATATACAGCCTTGAAGCTCTAGTACACTGGGGTATTTCAGGAGTAATTGATGACAAAAAAAAAAATCTTTAAGCCTCAGTTCGCACTATTAAACCGTGTGTGTGTGTGTGTGTGTGTGTGTGTGTGTGTGTGTGTGTGTACTTCATGTACTGCTTAGCCACAACAAACATTTCTAGATGTTCCCTATAACATAGCAAAGGTTTTAACTTTCATATAAAGTATAAAAGATTGAACACTAGGACCTGTGCGTCCACTGCTCAGCATATTGGTGGTGGGGTTCGGAAAAGAAACCTCTGTCACTGACAAGATCAGTTATTTATGAAGAAGCGAGTGGTATGTGCCTGTGTGTGGGTTATTTAAGGTGCTGTTAAGAAATAACTTTCTTTTTTCTCTTCCAGTGGGATTTCAAAAAGCTGCAGATGAGTCCCTCATGTCTACTGCAACACCAGCTGAAAAAAACACGGCACTGCAGGTATAGTATGTGTTTGCAATCTGTGTCTCCACACCTTTAAAACTAAACCCTGAAAGTCATCCCTTGCAGTGGGGTTGCTCCCGCGATGCAAGGGTTAACTGCTGGATTATGTGTAGGGGGACTGGGTACAGCAATTTTACTTACCTGATCGTCTCCTGACACAGGCTCCTCTGCACTACTAGGCTGGTCCCTGCAGCCTTTTCACCCCCCTATACTTCATCAGTCAAAGGTCCTCAACCATCATGAAGACCAGTGCCAGACGCTGAGGGGAAGTCCACTGCCAGTGCATAGGGGAGTGCTGCTTGTGGAGGATCAGATAAGTAAGGTGCTTTTCCCACCTCCACTGACAATTAACAAGCAATGCAACCAGTGAATTCAGAGAATAGCAAACCAACTTCTCTGCGTAATTACTCTAGGTCAGTGACTTAAAATATTGAAGCCAGAGTGACATCATAACAAGAGGCTAAATTTTCAGGAAGAGGTCACTAAGGGTAGGCTACATATTTCTCCATATATAAAAAGAGCAGGATGACCAAAATCTATTAGGGCTCTTTCACACGGACGGTCCGTATGTCCGTTTTTCATCCTTCCGTTTTCGGATGAAAAATGGACATACATGTATCCCTATGGGATAGCGGGTGTCAGCGGATGAGCATCCGCTGACACCCGCTCTCGTCCGTGCCAGCTATGCTCCGTTTCTGCAGACGGAGGAAAACCCTATTTTTTCATCCATCTGCAGAGCGGATCGGATGACGACGGACTCTATGGTCCGTCATCACCCGATCCCCCATAGGGGAGAGCGGCGCTCTGACAGGTCCGTCCCTGCGCTGTGTGCAGAGACGGACCTGTCATCTTCCTGCTCAGCGGAGATCGCTCCGGCGATCCCCGCTGAGCAAGCGGATATCCACGGGGCGGATCAGCACTGATCCGCCTCATGTGAAAGGACCCTAATGCCGCGTACACACGAAGGGACTATCCCGCGGGATTATCCGCTGGACCGAAGTCCAGCGGATAATCCCCTCGTGTGTGGGCGCCGGCGGACTTTTTTTGGCCAAAGTACGGCGGACTAAAGTTTCAGGTTTTGTTTTCAAATTATCCGCTGGACTTGGCAGTCCAGCGGATAATCCGGTCGTGTGTAGTATGGTCCGGCGTACCAAAAAGGACGCATGCTCAGTAGCAAGTATTTTTCTAGTATTTTTCGTTTTCTAGTCCCGTCGTACGTGCTGTACGTCATCGCGTGAACCGTCTGACTTTTTGCGTGATCGTGTGTGGTCAAGTCCGTTCGCTTTTTAGTCCAGCGTACCCAGCTGGAAAGTCCAGCGGATTGTCCGCTGGACTTAGGTCCGCCGGGAAAAGTCCGTACGTGTGTACGCGGCATTAGAGATACCTGACTCGTTCCATACTTGCTGGTCTTTTCACCTTGCTTGCCACAGACCGATGTTTGAGGGCTGGATGAGCCGATGTTGGCTCTCTAACATAATCAACGAAAGAGGCTTACATTAATTCTGCCATTAGACTTTGGTTTTCTAAGCAAGTGGGCAAATTTATCATTACATTAATTTGAAACCATTTTTATTTAGACTTTTTTTATTTATTTACTTCTTAGACGAGCTGTAATTATTATTTTTATTTAAATATCTGCCAATTACATATTTGCCAATTCATTGGATTTCTCTGATCTCCATTCAAGGAGGAACTGGCAACATGAGCTGGAGCTTCTTGACACGACTGCTAGAGGAAATCCACAATCACTCCACATTTGTTGGAAAGATCTGGCTGACAGTTCTGATAGTCTTCCGAATCGTTCTGACTGTCGTTGGAGGGGAATCGATTTATTACGATGAACAATCAAAGTTCGAGTGCAACACGGATCAGCCGGGCTGTGAGAATGTGTGCTACGACGCCTTTGCCCCCCTTTCCCATGTACGTTTCTGGGTATTCCAGATCATTTTGGTGGCCACCCCGCCTCTTTTATATTTGGGTTACGCAATCCACAAAATAGCAAAAATGGAGGAGCGCTATGAGTATGATAAGAAGGCAAAGTTTAGATCCCTGTCCATGCGGTGGAAGCAGAATCGTTCTGTAGAGGAGGTAGAAGAAGACAATGAAGAAGACCCTATGATGTACCCAGAGACTGAGCTGGGTAGTGACAGAGGAAAGCACAGCCATGGCAAGATTAAGCATGATGGGCGAAGGCGGATTCGAGCTGATGGGCTGTTGAGGATTTATGTTTTGCAGCTGCTTGTCAGGACGGTTTTTGAGATGGGATTTTTGGCTGGGCAGTATTTGCTTTATGGCTTTGAAGTTATCGCGAGATACGAGTGCCACAGAGAGCCTTGTCCACACACAGTGGACTGCTTTATATCCCGGCCTACTGAAAAGACCATCTTCCTGTTAATCATGTATGGTGTCAGCTGCCTGTGCCTCCTCCTCAATGTGTGGGAAATGCTCCACCTTGGCTTTGGGACCATACGGGACGCACTTAACAACAGGGGGAAACAAGTGGAAGATTCTTCTACCTATAACTATCCTATTTCATGGAACACTCCTTCAGCTCCACCTGGATACAACATAGCTGTGAAACCAGATCAGATACATTATACAGAACTGACCAATGCCAAAATGGCATACAAGCAAAACAGGGCCAACATAGCTCAGGAGCAGCAGTATGGAACTAGTGAGGATACTCTCCCTGCTGACCTAGAACACCTTCATCGGGAAGTACACATTGCAAAAGAACGCCTGGAAACTGCAATTCAGGCATACACAAGCCAGAGTAACCCACCATCCACCAAAGAGAAACGATCCAAAAAAGGGTCTAATAAGAGCAGCATCAGCAGTCGGTCCGGGGACGGAAAGACCTCTGTGTGGATTTAAACATACTACAACAGAAAGTTGTGACTCCTTGTCTCCGGGAGGAACAGAAGGCAGAATGATGTCTTCCAGTCGTGTAAATATTTTGGTTCTGTTAATGTTGGAGAAGCACAGACTGCACAGCCTGGATACAAGAAGAAGAAGAAGAAAAACTATGGGTTCTGCTAGTCCTTTATTTCTCTTGTATCATGAGACTTTATTACAGTGACCTGCAGTATGTCAGGCTGTTCTTTTATATCTAATGTTCTAACATGACCATTATTATGACAATCCTGTTTTGTTACAAGCTAAACTTTTTATACAGTCCAATGTTTTTTTTTTTTTACCTTTTGCTGGGTAGGTGTTTAATCCCTTTGCATCTGAGCCTCCTCTACATGATAGAACCATTAAAGTGTAACTCTGGCCAATTTTAATTGGACCTCTTTTGCAACGTTGAAGACATTTCAATGCTCATCCAAGTGGCTTCCTCAGTTCTAATGCCTACTTAAATGATTAATAAAACCTCTTCAACCTTGCAGAACAAGTCCAGCTGAATCTGGCTAACTAATACTATGAACCAATAAAGGAAAGGTGTGTTCCGCTCAGGTTGTAAGGGATGCTGATCCTGTGCCCACCGTTGAGTTCCGGCCAGGGAAGGAGCTTAGCTCCAAATGCCCGGGTAAACGAGAGGCATATCCCATGGGCTACACATCAGAACAGACCAGCTGTGGTGAAGTGAATGGCAGTCTCAGCCTGGGCTCCAACCAGGCCATGGGGGGACGTGGCCTGCCAGAGGCCCAGGCTGAGACTGTCATTCACTTCACCACAGCTGGTCTGTGCAGCCCATGGGATATGCCTCTCGTTTACACTATTACTAGCTATACCATGACCTGGATAAATGAGAACCTTTATAAACCCTGTACGGTCTTCAATGTGGAGTTTTTCATTTGCTTCTTAACCTGGTGAAAAAGTTTACATTGGCAGAGGAAGTGAGGGGAAATCTCCCATGGGGGGCACAGATAACGTATATATTGATGCCCAATAGAGCTACTTGCATTATACCACTCTAATATATATTAAATGCAAAGAGGAAAGAATTGCCGCTATTCCCGACCAGCCCAGACCCTTTGATTAAACCTAGGTGGATGGGGTGAAATGCATCATGGTGCATGGTATGGTGGAGACACGTAGGCTGAGGCTGCTCTTTATCATTTATTCACCTGGACTGATTGGGAGTAGAGGCGATCCTTTCCTCTTTACATTCACTAGCTCTCTGGATTGGTGTCCGGATAAGACTGCACCCCATGTTTTGGACACAGGGATATACATTTACCTCTACTTTGAGCGGTGCCAAAAGCAATATCGCAGGTCACATATTTTAAATGCTATTCGGTCTCTGTTGGGAGACATTTCCCCTTTTCCCCCAACAGGAGACCCTGTTGTCAAATTGAACCAAAGACCGCAATAAAAACCTAACTAGGGTTAAAGTGCTTGGCAACTGTATCCAATATTATAATAAAATATAGTTTTGGCTAGAGTTACATTTTAAGCCAAGAGGTGTTTGTTAACTAATGGTTCACTTACGAGTCGGTCCACACAAAACCGACATTTTACTTTTGGCTGGCTGTCCGTGGGTCGCATCACACCAGTGTTCCTAGCCCCTCATAAGACTGCATTTATTTTACATTAAAACCACACCGCAAAAAATATATTTCCCCCCCCCCCCCTATCCTAGACAATGTTTTATTGCACTAATCTTTCCTCTTAGGTTTCCTTTTTCTCCCCAAAAAATTTGATACGGGCCAAAAGTAATAATACCCATCATAACAATCAATTATAAAACCAAAAATCAATTACTTAACAGACTAAAAAGGTACTAAAACATTAAAATAAAAACCTTTTTTTTGGGAGGGGGGATTGTACTTCAGGAGAATGCAGTAGGATGAGCCAGACCCCAAAGATTGTCTTTTAATGCTGTTGTTGCAGGGGGCAGAGCTAAGAATTATAGCAACTTGTTATTGGAGTCCCTGAAGACAATAAGAGGTTGGCAACTGATTGTACCCACTGACCTCTATTCAAAACCAAAACATCAGTCATGGGTAGGCTTGAAGTGAAACTAAACCCTCCTGTCCGTTACAAGACAAGGAAGCTGCCATCTTGGCCTCTCTTTGGTCTGTAGTTGCCAAGGTGCTGCACATGTGATTAGTTACGACACCGGCCATGTGATGGCTCGACAGTTTGAGTAAGAGCAGAAGGAACTGTAAAGCCCCATACACACGGTCGGACTTTTTCATGGACTCTGTCCGATCGGACAAGGTTGTCGAAAAATCAGACCGTGTGTATGCACCATCGGACAGTGTTCGTCGGTTTGTCCGACGGACAAAGTCTTATCTCCTGCTGGAAATCTTTGCCGTCAACACGGTCCGATCACACCAAGTCCGATCGTGTGTATCGAATTCCTGACGGACAAAGTGCCACGCATGCTCAGATCACATTACAAGACCAAAGCTATTGGCTACTAGCCTCTACGTAGTCCCGTCGTAGGCAACAAACGTCACCACGTTCAGAATGATCGGATTTTTCGACAACTTTGTCCGACCGTGTGTACGCAACACCAACATCGGACAAAGTACGGCGGACATGATCCGACGGACCTGGTCCTCGGATTGTCCGACCGTGTGTATGGGGCTTAACAGTTATTGTTCATGGTATGCCTTGAATGTAACTGTTTTGGAAAACCTTTAAATTGGAGGGATGTAGTTCCACTGTGGTTATAACCTAATAAAAACTTGTCACAAGAGATGCATAGAGGCTGCCATTACTAAGATCACCTCTTTTTCTGGATGACTGTCTCCTGGGTATTGAAGCCAGCTGATTAGCATAGCAACCTGATAAGAAAGAGTTTTTTCAGAAAGAGGTGTTCAGTGGCAGCCTCCAGTATCTCCCTTCAGGACAACCTTAACTTCCCGTCTTTATTTTTTAATGTTTATTCTGGCTGACCACCAGTTGTATAGAAATGTTGCTCACCACCTGGCAAATGTTATAAACCTTTACTGCAGGGATTTTAGGGAGCAGCCATCATCTGGGTCACCTTGCTGCCCGACTGGTAGATGTCTATCTCAGCATTAATTGAACACACCTTTTAGAATATCGGTTTTGGAGCTCCATAGCTAGCAATAGTCGCCTTAACCCCACCACTGGTGGACTCTGTGTCTCAGGACTAAGCTGTGACCCTTGGAGTACATGTGCCTTGCTCTGGTGCTTTTTAGAGTACTGTATATGTATATTTAGCATCTTCTAAGTTCACGTCATGGCTAAAACTTGTTCATCATGACAAACTGCAGTAGACCTCCTCGTTGTCTTGTGCTCAAACTAACATGTCTCGCTGAAAGGGGGGGAGAAGGCATTTAGATGGAAACCAGACTTCTTACTTCCCTTTCCGCGACACATTCATCAAATGTTAAAATTCCAGCTGACCACAGAGGACATGGCTGAGATATAGGAAGAGAAAGAGTTGAGCTTTGAAGGCAGGCTGTCATGAGATAAATATGCAGGCTGCCTTTTCTAATCTCCTGAAAATGTAGCATTCTGGGTTGTATGGCTAATTCTCTGGCTCTAGGATTATTCAACCACCATGCTGAAGAAAAATATGCCGGTCAGGAGTTTTGTCTTCAGTTGCTGAATGCTTTGTTCTGGATCTGTGATTAGACTGGGTTCACACATGCGGTCGCAGGTTCGTGCCTGGGGGTCCAGTGCGTTCCTGTACACCTGTTCAGGTGTGATTCAGGTCCAAATTTTAGCATGAATTCGCACCTGAACCGGACCCAAAGATGCACCGGACCCTTTTTCAATCCGGACTACGCATCCCCCCCCCCCCCGGACCTGTGTAAAGCGGCTTTATTATTCATCATATTTGCTTGTCATGCGCATTGGATGCGGGGGAAAACCTGCATCCAATTCACATATTTGTGAACCCAGCCTTAGGTCTGCTTGCAATTTCTATCTGTTATTGATGCTACCCCAGTATTCTTTCTGTGAATCTGTGGTACTACGGGAGGCCTGTACCCTCTGCCTCCATATCCTGAATTTGCACTTCTTTTATACTTCAGGAACCTGTTTAGAGAAAGGCCTCTATGGATGTCCACCGGTTTTTCTGTTTAACCTATGGGTAGTGAGCGGCTATCCCACATGTCAGGTATTGTAGCTTGTACAGTGCTTGAAAAAGTATTCATACCCCTTGACATTTTCCACATTTTTGTCATGTTACAACCAAAAACATAAATGTATTTTATTGTATGTGATAGACCAACACAAAGTGGCACATAATTGTGAAGTGGAAGGAAAATAATAAATGATTTTCAAAACTTTTTACCAATAAATATGTGAAAAGTGTGGTGTACATTTGTATTCAGCCCCCCTGAGTCAATACTTTTAGAACCACCTTTTGCTGTAATTACAGCTGCAAGTCTTTTTGGGGATGTCTCTACCAGCTTTGCACATCTAGTGTGACATTTTTGCCCATTCTTCTTTGCAAAATAGCTCAAGCTCTGTCAGATTGGATGGAGAGCTCTGTGAACAGCAATTTTCAAGTCTTGCCACAGATTCTCAATTTGGATTTAGGTCTGGACTTTGACTGGGCCATTCTAACACATGAATATGCTTTTCATATAAACCATTCCATTGTAGCTCTGGCTGTATGTTTAGGATCGTTGTCTTGCTGGAAGGTGAACCTCCTCCCCAGTCCCAAGTCTTTTGCAGACTACAGGTTTTCTTCCAAAATTGCCCTGTATTTGGCTCCATCCATCTTCCCGCCAACTCTGACCAGCTTCCCTGTCCCTGCTGGAAAAAAGCATCCCCACAACATGATGCCGCCACCACCATGTTTCACTGTGGGGATGGTGTGTTCAGGGTGATGTGCAGTGTTAGTTTTCCACCACACATAGCATTTTGCTTTTTGGTCTCATCTGACCAGAGTACCTTCTTCCACATGTTTGCTGTGTCCCCCATATGACTTCTCGCAAACTGCAAACGGGACTTCTTATGGTTTTCTTTCAACAATGGCTTTCTTCTTGTCACTCTTCCATAAAGGCCAGATTTGTGGAGAGCACAGCTAATAGTTGTCCTGTGGACAGATTCTCCCACCTGAGCTGTGGATCTCTGCAGCTCCTCCAGAGTTACCATGGACCTCTTGGCTGCTTCTCTGATGAATGCTCTCCTTGCCCGGCCTGTCAGGTTAGGTGGACGGCCATGTCTTGGTAGGTTTGCAGTTTTGCCATACTCTTTCTATTTTTGGATGATGGATTGAACAGTGCTCATTGAGATGTTCAAAGCTTGAGTTTTTTTTTATAAACTAACCCTGCTTTACACTTCTCCACAACTTTATCCCTGACCTGTCTGGTGTGTTCCTTGGCCTTCATGATGGTGTTTGTTCACGAAGGTTCTCTAACAAACCTCTGAGGGATGCACAGAGTGACTGTATTTATACTGAGATTAAATTGCACAGGTGGACTTTATTTACTAATTAGATGACTTCTGAAGGCAATTGGTTCCACTAGATTTAGTTGGGGGTATCAGAGTAAAAGGGACTGAATACAAAAGCACCCCACACTTTTCACATTATTTATTTGTAAAAATTGTTGAAAACCATTTATCATTTTCCTTCCATTTAACAATTATGTGCCACTTTGTGTTGGTCTATTACATAAAATCCCAATAAAATAAATTGTTATGTTTTTGCTTGTAACATGTGGAAAATTTCAATGGGTATGAATACTTTTTCAAGGTACTGTATATATGTATCTACTCTGAAGCTAAATATCCTATATTGCACTTTTTTATACTTGTTTAAACATTCCAATTTTAAATCTGTTTTTACATTCCTTTTCCTTATGCATGGAATATAAATATGACTCATGGCTGTAGTGGGCTTTTTTCTTACATATGTTAATCTTTTATACCTGGTTCCAAGGGTGATTTATTTTTTAAGTTTTTATATATGTACACGCGGGCAGCTTTACGTTTTTCAATTAACTTAATTCTTGTGCTTTATTTCTTCTTTTGACTGTGGCTGTGAGTCGACTGACTCTAGAAAACAGTCCGCCATCGGACATGTATGCCAATGACTTATCGTAACAGTTTTTACTGTCGGATATCGTCCCGCACCCCCCTCAAGACAAGTATACCTACCGGGCCGAGTTTTATAACCGTCCCCTCGCTTAATGAGCAAAGATCCCAGGTGTGGGGAGGAATGTGATTTCACTTAAGTGACAGTTCTCGAACCTTAGCAGCCAGTCCCCAGATCCAAACACTGTGACGTGATGTCATTCCCCCATCTAAACTTCGACACCAGTTAACCACAAAGTTTAGGTAAGGGTGCTGCACTGGGAAGGTGGTGTTGGAGCTTGGAAGGTAGGTATACTGTACACTTCTTGGGGTTGGGCTATATGTGAACCCTATCCATTTGGCCTGAATGGACAAAGTGACAGTGTTTCTTTTAGCAGGGAGTCTGTAAATGCACTGAGCTTCTGAAATCTCCTAGCAGCTAATCTACAAATCCCCACTTCATTACAATTCTGAAAAGATGAACACAAGTAATAATGTGGAAGTCGCATGAAAAGTTTCCTTTTTTTTTTTTTTTTTTTCAAATATAAATTTTTATTGAAAATTTTGTACAGACAAGGAATACAGAAAAGTACAGTACAACAATGGTCAAATTTTGTTTTTCCAGCGTATATGTGGGTCTTCAATAGAGATGCACATTCAGTCCCTGAGAGGGATAGCATAACCTCTGTCAGCCAGAGTAAAAGATGAGGTAAGTCCTTGTATGCATATATCGTCTAAATCGCGAGTCAAACCGTATCCTTTATATAGATGTTTAGATCTATATATTCTTACTATAAGTAATGGATGGTGTACGCAATCTGGCTACTAACTGCTCTGTGGCTTTAGAGCATTGGGGGCATAGGAAGACCCATTGAAGATAAGACCCTTAGTTAAGGAAAAGGGGGGGGTGCAGTATAGAGAAGGTAAGGGGGGTGGGTATTGGTTCAACTGAAAAGTTTCTTTTAAGGTAACTTTTTTTAAATATCGTCCAGTAGCAATCACTGGAAGTAATCGCTGGCTGTGCGGAGAGCAGCGCAAAGATGTGGCCGCTGGGCGAGCTGTCATTATAAACTGCTCCTAGCCACTCACAGTAGCAGCAATCACAAAATTCCTACTGCTGCAATTCGCATCGGGCTAAATTGCCAGTGTGAATGTAGCCTTTTACATCACTTTCTGAGTGAAGTTTACCCTGTCAAGCAGTGCAAAATGTCAGACCCAAATTACACGTGGAGCAGTCCTGCTGTATCAGGTCCTTCCAGATAACGATTCACTAAAAATTCTGAAATGGCCTGTGGTGCTTCACCTCAAGGGCCTTATTCCAATAGTCTGGAATATTGTACTCTGAGTCTCTATGACTTCCCCAGAGTCTGTCCTAGCTCTGTGGAGTGTGGCCCCCTCCTTGGCCTTATCCTGGAAGTGTTCAGTTATGCAGCATTTCTTGGGCTGAATTGCAGCTTTGATTTCTGACTTGTATAGTTCTATCCAAGGCCACTAAAGCTTCAGGCAGAACAGATAATGATTTTGGAGTGGAAGGTGTTGAGGTATGCTTATAGCCTTGGCTATAGCTGGTAGCCTTGCATCATGAAGAACCTTCTCTGGTTTTACATTGAGCCAAAGTTGTATTGAGGCCTTGAGCCTCTTTCTTTCCCAAGGCAGTTCCAACTTTTTCCCCCAACCAGGACATTGTACTTAATCAATCTGTCTGGCTGCAGTACATCAGAAGGAGATTCCCCTTCATTATCTGGATGTAGTTCCTGCTCTACGAGTCTACTTCGCAGACACTGCTACCATTGAGAAGACTGACTTTTATTCTTTGTCATCCCACATGAGAGAACCTCAAAGAGGAACCATCTTCTCACTCCACCTTTTCTTGGTGGCTCAGACACATTATTGTTCAAGCCTGTGGTCTTAAGGATTGGGTAGCACCCATCTTGTCAAGGTACGCTCTCTTCTAGATTTATGAGTGCTTCTTGGCCTTTTAGGCGTTAGAGAACTGTTTCTTAGATTTGCAAAGCTTCCACCTGGTCTTCTGTTAAAATGTTTTTTTAAGTTCTACCAGATGGAAGTTTAGCCTTTGGCCGATGCCAGCTTTGGCACAAGGTCCTTCAGGCACCTCTTCAAGCTGTTGTTAGTCCCCATATTTTAAATTTTTATATATTTTTTTCCATTGGACTGCTTTTGGACATCCCAGAAGTCTATATGGACACCAGTTCCACCCCTCTGTTTATGGCCTTGCTCTTGGCACTGCTTGCAGACTGAAGAGCAGAGGTCTCATTGCCAGTGGCCCTGAATTGTATAATCAACTGTTAGGGCTTCTTTAAGCAGTGGTTGCTGCAAGGTGCTTTCCAGGCATATCTGAGCCTCTGCCCCAGCGACTAAAAGCATATACTGAGCTAAATGATACATTTCTCACAACTAACTACCGTCCGGTAAGCAAACACTACAGCTTGGTGCGTAGATGCCATACATGCAACATTTGGCTTGGTAAAAAAAAAAAAAAAAAGATGCCAAGCTCCCTTTTGGTGTTCATGCATATAGGGGCCTTATTGTTTTATTTGAATCAAACTTCTATGCATTATTTATTTATTTTTTGTAAAGTCTTCTCAGAGCACTGAAAATGTGGAAAAATAACTGGTTGTTTGCATGTATAAAGTGTGACCCAACCTTCCCTGTCTTTTATAAAACTCTACAGATAATGCATCTTCCATGTTTATTGTATTGCTGTGTATTCTTCTTGTTTTGTTGTTCATTGCCAAAAGTATTACTGGGTCAGATCAAACAATGGATCTGATTTTTTTTTTTTTTTCTTTTATAAATAATAAAATACCGATTTGACACCAAAGGGTTCAAGCCTGTTTTTGCAGAAATGAATTATTGTTAAGAGAAGCACAAATCTATATTTGTGTCTGTATTTTGTGTATGTATATGCGAGTTCAGGAAAGGGTGTAACATTGAAATATATACATTGAGAGGGTGGCTGCATGTATGCATTTCCTGAAAGGATATATTGTTTGATTAAAAATAGGAGAACGAATTGGTTGAATAACCAAGGCATGTTTGATGTATGCAAAATGTAATGGATTATTTTGGTGTATATTTCCCCTGTCTGTTGCAGCCAGTAGCAGGGTGGATTTGATTTCAAGCGGAGGTTCACACAAAAATGGAACCTCCACTTTTCGGAAACCTCCGGTGTCACATAACACAGGTATTTGCACCCACTCCCTCTTCCCGTCCCCCCCCCCACCCCCCCGCTGTCTGCTGGGGAACCGCAAGGCTTCACTTCCTGATTCCCTTACTGAAGATGGCAGCGGCAGCACCCGAGCGACAGATCGGCTTCAGGTGCCGACATTGTGGGCGCCCTGGACAGGTAAGTGTCCTTATTTTAAAAGTCAGCCGCTGCAGTATTTGTAGCTGCTGACTTTTTAAAAAAAAAAAATTATATATATATATATATGGATAGGTATATATATATATTTATAAATCATATATATATATATATATATATACTTATAAAAATATATATATATATAGGCGGACCTCCACTTTAAATCAAGTCGATTTTTGATTTGTGATTTAAATCACTAGTAAAATGGCTTGATTTACATCGACTTAATTTAAATCCTAATTTTTAAAGAGCAACTGTCATCTCTGACCTGCAGCAGCTCCTCCTCTGACCCGCTGTTGACTCACCGACAGTCCCATTCACTTTAATAGGATGGCTGGTGATGTGGCAGTGACACAACAAGGTGAGGGACGTGGCGGCAGCAGGTGAGTGGATGCCCGCTAAACAGTGGCTTCCATGATGCATCTGAAATGACAGGTGCTCTTTAAATGTAAGGACTTATTCTTGCTGGTAGAATCTTTAGTATTTGCAAACCAAATAAAAGTTTTCCCATTTAGAATAATAAACTGTCAGGTTAGTAAAAGCGATATCAGGAGCAATTCAATCATACAGTTTGTAGTGTACATACTGTAAATTTGCAAAACAATGGGATAAATGAATATTTCTGAACTTTGTTTTATCTCATGGGTACTGTGAAATTGTGTAAATGCATCAATGCAGTGCATGTTATCTCAGCCGAGCTTGGATTCATTGAATGAGTTTACTAAAAATGTAAATATTGCAGCATATACAGCCTCATGCTACATAGCTAAGCTCCATTTCATGCTGAATAAACTAAATTATTAATGTATCTTAAAAAGAAAACTATCTTTAGATAGATTTTTACTCCAAAATCATTTTATTAAAATTAATAATGTGTGAAGGCAGAACGGGGAGATGCGGAAATAGACAGCATCTCCCCGTTCTGCCTAGCAACTAGTGACGCCGATCTCTGCTCCCTGTGATTGGAGCAGAGATCAGCATTCACTAGCTGACAGCCACGCCCCCCACAGTAAGAAACACACCCCTAGGCATACTTAACCCCTACACTGCCACCCCCTGGTTAACCCCTTCACTGCCAGTGTCATTTATACAGGAATCAATGCATTTAAATAGCATTGATTGCTATATAAATGACAATGGTCCCAAAAATGTGTCAAAAATGTCCGATGTGTCCGCCATAATGTCGCAGTCACAATAAAAATCGCTGATCGCTGCCATTACTAATAAAAAAAAAAAAATTAATAATAAAAATGCTATAAAACTATCCCCTATCTTGTAAACGCTATAACTTCTGCGCAAACCAATCAATAATCGCTTATTGCGATTTTTTTTTTTTTTTTTTTTTTTACCAAAAAATATGTAGAAGAATACATTGGGATATTTATTATAGCAAAAACTAAAAAATAATGCGTTTTTTTTTCAAAATTGTCGCTCTTTTTTTTTGTTTATAGCGCAAAAAATAAAAACCGCAGGGGCGATCAAATACCACCAAAAGAAAGCTCTATTTGTGGGGAAAAAAGGACATCCATTTTGTTTGGGAGCCACGTCGCACGACCGCGCAATTGTCAGTTAAGGCGACGCAGTGCCGAATCGCAAAAAGGGGCCTGGTCCTTTGGCTGCAAATTGGTCTGGGGCTGAAAGTGATTAAATCCATTGATTTTATATCCACCCTAGCCAGTAGTTTAAATGGCCAGTCAGAAAAATTGGAAGGACAATTTACTTTTTTTTTTTTTGTGTGTATTATGTATAAATATCTTTTGTGTTCTACAGTGGTGAGATCTGTACATCTGTAGACCCAGTCAGAGGTGGTAAGTAGGCACCTGCGGAGGATTACGATTCAGCTTGGTGTAGCGGAATTTTAAAAATATATTGAAATCATCCCAACAGTTCTGGCTAAACTACTACTAGAAAAGTGAAAAGATCTGCAGGGAAAGACTTTCTGGTTTACTACGTGATCTGATGTATTGGAATGTCAGTTTACTAAACACACATTTCCTTCCTGTACTGCTTCTTATTTCATTTTGTAAATCTCTCTGCGTGTTTATTTTTATATAGAATATGTTGCATATGAATCTAATTGCTGTCTAGTGTTTTGGAACCAAGATCGATTAAAGTGCATTTTGTTAAATTTGAAATAAAATGGAGAGAAACATTTCTCTCTCTCTTTCAAGTTGTGACCAATGAGAGCTTTAACATTATCATCTTGAAAGGCTTCCAGTCTAAAAATAGTGCAGGATAATTGGAGGGCCTCTTAGGGCTGAACACAAGAATAATGTCTTGGCTTTAAAGAGAACTCAATCCAGTTTTTTTGTTTTTGGACCCACCAGAGTAGGCCTTAAGTTTTTTATTTTTTTTATTTCCATAATCTCAGAAAGCTTTAAAGACCCGATGGGGGTTTGGACCCTTCAAGTGCCATCTTTTTTGCTAATTGAGAAGTCTGGACATAGCTGGTTGCCCCAGAAGCTCTGCGATCAGCCAAAGACCCATTCTGCTTTTTTAGAAAGAAGATGATTCTTAACCACTTTCAGCCCCGGACAAATTTGCAGCCAAAGGACCAGGCCCCTTTTTGCGATTTGGTACTGCGTCTCTTTAACTGACAATTGCGCGGTCGTGCGCCGTGGCTCCCAAACAAAATTGACGTCCTTTTTTTCCCACAAATAGAGCTTTCTTTTGGTGGTATTTGATCACCTCTGCGGTTTTTATTTTTTCCCTAACAAAAAACAATTTTGAAAAAAAAAAAACTGTCTTTTTTATTTTTTGCTATAATAAATATCCCCCAAAAATATATTAAAAAAAATTTTTCCTCCAGTTTAGGCCGATACGTATTCTTCTACATATTTTTGGTAAAAAAAAAATCGCAATAAGCGATTATTGATTGGTTTGCGCAGAAGTTATAGCGTTTACAAGATAGGGGATAGTTTTATAGCATTTTTATTAATTTTTTTTTTTAATTAGTAATGGCGGCGATCAGCGATTTTTATTGTGACTGCGACATTATGGCGGACACATCGGACATTTTTGACACATTTTTGGGACCATTGTCATTTATACAGCAATCAATGCTATTTAAATTCATTGATTCCTGTATAAATGACACTGGCAGTGAAGGTGTTAACCACTAGGTGGCAGTGTAGGGGTTAAGTATGCCTAGTGGTGTGTTTCTTACTGTGGGGGGGCGTGGCTGTCAGCTAGTGAATGCTGATCTCTGCTCCAATCACAGGGAGCAGAGATCGGCGTCACTAGTTGCTAGGCAGAACGGGGAGATGCTGTTTTTCCGCATCTCCCCGTTCAGCCTTCCCGCGAGACGATCGCGGGTGTCCCCGCGATCGTCTGAGTCCGCGGGACCCGCGACCGGCTTCACGGGGGTCCCGACCGGCGCGGGATCGCGCCGCTCCCGATGGCATGGATGGCATTAAAGAGGGACTTGTATGTACGCCCTCCTGCCTGTCCGTGCCATTCTGCCGACGTACATCGTCGTGCGCCGGTCGGGAACCGGTTAATGTTTTTTTTGCAGTGGGCCTAGTTTTTGGCATGTTGCAGTTTTGGAGATCTCTTTTTGGTGGGTATTTAATATAAAACCACAAAGTAGCAACTATTTACCGATTTTTTTTTATTTTTTTTATTTTTTTTATTTTTTTTTTTTATTTTTTTTTTTTTTATTTAAAGTATAACTAAAAGCAAAACTAGTTTTGGATAGAGTAAAGATGGATTAGACCCCTTATTTTGCAGGGATTTTCTCTTACTTCCTGTCCCATAGCCTAAACAGGAAGTGAAGGAAAATCTCTGAAATGGGACAAAGATGACAAAAATAAACCTCACAGGGGTCATAAACCTCTCTTGCTCCATCCAAAATGAAAGAAAAAACGTTTTGCCTATAGTTTTACTTTAACCACTTTCAGACCGGACCAATTTGCAGCCAAAGGACCAGGCCCCTTTTTGCGATTCGGCACTGCGTCAATTTAACTGACAATTGCGCGGTCGTGCGACGTGGCTCCCAAACAAAATTGACGTCCTTTTTTTCCCACAAATAGAGCTTTCTTTTGGTGGTATTTGATCGCCCCTGCGGTTTTTATTTTTTGCGCTATAAACAAAAATAGAGCGACAATTTTGAAAAAAATGCAATATTTTTTACTTTTTGCTATAATAAATATCCACAAAAAATATATAAAAAAACATTTTTTTTTCCTCAGTTTAGGCCGATATGTATTCTTCTACATATTTTTGGTAAAAAAAATCGCAATAAGCGATTTATTGATCGGTTTGCGCAGAAGTTATAGCGTTTACAAGATAGGGGATAGTTTTATAGCATTTTTATTAATAATTTTTTTTTTTATTAGTAATGGCGGAGATCTGCGATTTTTTTTTTTTTTTGTGACTGCGACATTATGGCGGACACATCGGACATTTTTGACACATTTTTGGGACCATTGTCATTTTTACAGCAATTAATGCTATTTAAATGCATTGATTCCTGTAAAAATGACACTGGCAGTGAAGGGGTTAACCACAAGGGGGCAGTGTAGGGGTTAAGTAGGCCTAGGGGTGTGTTTCTTACTGTGGGGGGGCGTGGCTGTCATCTAGTGAATGCTGATCTCTGCTCCAATCACAGGGAGCAGAGATCGGCGTCACTAGTTGCTAGGCAGAACGGGGAGATGCTGTTTATCTCGGCATCTCCCCGTTCAGCCGTCCCGTGAGACGATCGCGGATGTCCCCGCGGCAGCCGGGGTTGGACTCACGGGGGTTCCCGACCGGTGCGGGAGCGCGACGCTCCCGGCGCGCTCCCGATGGCACGGACAGGCAGAAAGGAGGGACTTGTATATACACCCCAGCAGAAGTCTTATTAGACGGAACGCATCGGATTCTTCAGCATAACTGCCTACTGCGTTCTTTTTATCTGATTTTATTGAACAGCTCCATTCATTTTTATTACATTGTTTGATGGATGCATGTTTTTTTGAATAAACGTGAACCCTTGCCCCTGGGTTTTTTCACGATGAGGAGTCCCTCTTCTGTTTTCTCTCTCCATCCATGCTGATTTTTGATCGAGTATTACTGACCAAATCACATCATCTGAGTTACTTCCACATGGTCGGTGAGTATCCTTCAAGGACCTCGTGATATTCCAGCCCATATTTCCACGGATTGATTCCACATTTCTGGCACCTGGAGGTAGCCGAGCAAGCCTGTTTGACCTTTCACTTCTGGTGAGTTGGTCCACCATACATGGTAAGCGCTCATTATTTCTTCATGTTGTTCGTGGTGTTGTCCATACATGAGAGGACCCAGCATCTGAACTACATTTCCATTTCCACCCGGATTTCAGAAAAAATAACCAGAAACACCTCCATCATTCTGTCTTATTGAAACACAGTCTGACATTCTGTCCTGATTGCTAATCGGAATTATTAGGACTTTGTGTTTACCACTCTTGGACCATAGATTCAATATATATGTTAACACCATCCTGTGATAATTGAGATTTTCTTTTGTTTGGTGTTTTATATTAATCACTTTTGAGATATCACATTTACTTTTTGATATGTATACTGTGACTCATATTCACTAATATTTGAGCTCAAGCGCCTTACTGCTTATTAGCCTAGTGGCTGTTTTGACATGAACTTTGGTGTTATATGGTTCACTTAGTGCACCCACTTTATATATTTTTACACCTTATATATTTTTATTTTCCTTTCAGCACCAGTGTATACTGTTTTGCTTATGATCATGAGTATTTGATTTTAAACACTATTGTTCTGCTTGGCGTTTATATAGCGTCAACTTAGGTTTGATTATGTTTTAGTTGTGCAGTAGCAGCTCACCACGTTGCAGACATCACGTCTTCGCTGACACTCACATATCGTCACTAGAGATCATTTGGCTGTGTATCCACAGCCACATTCTACATTGGTTTGTGTGAACATCACACTTTTATTGGTATTTATATATCCAATTAGAAGATTCGATGCTCACTACCAATAGGCATTCACTTGATTTATTTTGTTACTTTTTGTTAAGAACAACATTCTGAACAGTGATCTTGTGGATATTGGATTTTACCATTCAGCACCCATTACTGTACAGAGACATACTTAGCGCTACACTGTTCTCTATCTATACGCCCTCCTGCCTGTACGTGCCATTCTGTCAACGTACATCTGTGTGGTTAAAGGGGTTGTAAACCCTTGTGGTTTTTCACCTTCATGCATTCTATGCATGGAGATAAAAAACCTCTTGTGATGCAGCTGCCCCCCAGATCCCCCCCTTTTACTTACCTGAACACAGTCTTTCCAGCGACGGGGACGAGCACACCAGCTCTAGCCCGTGTCTCGGTTCCTGATTGGATAGATTGATAGCAGCGCAGCCATTGGCTCCCACTGCTGTCAATCAAATCCAATGACGTGGGGGGCGGGGCTGAGTCCTGCTGTCTGTGTCAATAGACGCAGACAGAGGGATCTGCAACGGGGCACTCGAGAGCAGGAGGAGCCAGGAGCGCCGCTGAGGGACAACCTCCTCAAAAAGAGGAGGATCGGGGCCCCGCTGTGCAAAACCAACTGCACAGAGGAGGTAAGCACCTGCTGCGAGCTCCGTGCCCGCGGGTCCCGCAGACTCGATCGCCGCAGGGATACCCGCGATCATGTCCCGGAACTGAAGAACGGGGAGATGCCGATGTAAACAGCATCTCCCTATTCTGCCTAGTGACAGCACACCGATCGTCTGTTCCCTGTCATCGGGAGCAGCGATCATTGTGGTGTCACACACAGCCACGCTCCCAGACCGTTATTAACACGCCCCTAGGATACACTTAACCCCTCCCCGCCCCCTAGTGGTTAACCCCTTCACTGCCAGTGACATTTTTACAGTAATCAATGCAATTTTATAGCTGTATTACCGCCAATGGTTCCAAAAATGTGTCAATGTCCGATGTGTCCGCCATAATGTCGCAGTCACGATAAAAATCGCTGATTGCCGCTATTACTAGTAAAAAAAAAAATTAATAAAAATGCCATAAAACTATCCCCTATTTTTTGTAGACGCTATAATCTTTGCGCAAAACAATCAATAAACGCTTTATTGCGATTTTTATTAACCAAAAATATGTAGACGAATACGTATCGACCTAAACTGAGGAAAATAAATGTTTTTTTATATATTTTTGGGGGATATTTATTATAGCAAAAAGTGAACAATAGTGTTTTTTTGTTTTTTTTTCAATATTGTCGCTCCTTTTTTTTTTTTTTTTGTTTATAGCGCAAAAAATAAAAACCGCAGAGGTGATAAAAAAACCACCAAAAGAAAGCTCTATTTGTGGGGGAAAAAAAGGACATCATTTTTTGTTTGGGAGCCACGTCGCACGACCGCGCAATTGTCAGTTAAAGCGATGCAGTGCCGAATCGCAAAAAGTGCTCTGGTCCGGAAGGGGGTAAATCCTTCTGGGGCAGAAGTGGTTAAATGTTCCCTTCTCCCTCCTCGTAGCTACCCTGCGTAAAAAAGATGTATGTACTTCTCTATTTTTAATCTGCTCTGGATCCCCCTATGTCAGCGAGCAGCTTCTGCGGGGGACAGGCGGTAACATGGAAAGTGGCTGGCCCATGGGAGCCTATGGGTGATGTCATGGCTCCCAGAATTCAGAGCTCTTGCTGTCTTGTTGAGTACTCCTTTTTAGAGAGGCAGGATCTTGGGACTGGACAATAGATAAGTAGGTATTTGTTTTTGTTTTTTCTATACAGGTTAGTTAGGAAGAGTGGGGTAGGAAATTTTTTAAGACTAGTTATAGTTCGGGTTTTCTTACACTTTTAATAAATGCTTTGACAAGTTTAAAATCATTCTGTAACCTGGATACGTTGATGACTTGTATGGAACCAGGTAAATTACTTAAAGTATTACAATTCTTGGATCAGGATGACTGCGGGCAGTTTTTTTTATTTTTTAGTAGGTGCGCTCAGCAATGACAGTCCATACTATATGGATTAAAAAAAGACTGACGCTCCATCAAGATCAGATGTTCGCAGTGAAGGGTACTGGTCATACTACAGAATACAAAGACATTTTAGACTGTTGCGACCTTTTTGTTTCAACATTTTGGGGGAAGCCCTTCTCTGTTCCAGCATGACTGTGTCCTATCTACAAAACCAGCTCCATAAAGACATGGTTTGACGAGTCCTCAAAGTTTACACCAGAATCTCTCTCTGAACACCATTGGTATAAATTATGAGACGGAGTGTAGTACATCTGTTATCTATAGCAAAAACATTTTCATCTTGTATAGACTGGGGAAGGATTAGAACGTCTGTCAGGGGTTGTAGTTCTTGTTTGGATTTATCAGGCTGTGGTGTTCAGGTATGCTATGTATGTATGAATGAATGCAATGTACTATTAAGGTTGAATATATATTTCCCCATCCGTCTTTCAGGACAGCACCATAGAGAGACCCTGGCTCCTCCCCTTTCAGGAAACACCGCCTTAGATTTTGAAATTTAAGCCCCCACCGTCCTGCCAGTCCCTCAGTTATGGTGTTTCCTCCGGTGGGGAGACACCGCTATGGAGCCAAGGGCTGAATAGCCAGGGAGGCTAAAGCCGATCGTTTCCAGAGAAGGGGGGGGGGAGCAGGGGTCTCTCTACCTCCCTCCATCCTATCGTGCGGTCCGTGAGGCTGGGGAAGCCGGGGACTGGACTGACCTTTTTTCACGCACCTCCGGCTTCTTTTGGGGAAACTGTAAGCCGGAGGGTTCCGCTCTTCTCCCGTCCAGGGGGACGCCAACGGAAGCACTGGAGGCCGCCATGTTCGGCGTGGAGCTCAGTGCGCCGGGTCGGATGGCGGGTGACGTCATTTCCGACGGAGGTCAGTGCTTCCGTTCGTTCCGCGGCTTCCGGTTCCGGCCGCGGGATTTGAAAAGCGGAACGAGCGTTTTGGCTGGTGCTGCTTCATTTTCGGCCTGTAGCGACAAGCGTTCGGAAGCGAAGGCACCACCGATCCTCAGCGGGAAATGTCGGAAGTAGAGGCTTCCCGAACGGCTCCTGGAGATGCCTGCACCAGCCACTCTAAGGTAAGTGGAACCCTGGGGTGGTGTTCCCTTACTAGACAACCTGTAAGCTCCACAGGTGTGTTTGTCTCCCTTGGTGGTGGGGAAGATGGGGGGTAACTAGGACCCTGGTGGTGGTGGTCAAAGTTATAGCACCCCTGGTGGCCCTCTGTGTGTATTGCTGGTGGTTAAGGGGAGTCTGACTGCTCTCTTTTATGTTTGTCTTTTTTCAGAGCAAGTCTGCTGAGAAAACCAAATCGCCCCACAATTCAAAGAGAAAATGCCCTTCGTGCAGAGCCACAATGGGGGAATCGTGGTCCAAAGCACTCTGTAGGGAATGTATAGAGGGGCTAGTGAGGGAGCAGTCAGCGGAGCAAAATACGGAGTTAGCTGCGTCCGTCAAGGAACTAGCAAACACCGTACAATCTTTTAAAACGCTCTTCTCTAGTTTTCAGTTTCCGCAGACTCAGATTAACCCTCCACCAGCACAGCAGAGTGTTGCGCCAAGCCTAACGGATGCTCCCTCGGCGAGTGGTGAGAATCCGGGGGGCTCTAGAGAAGAGATTGAGGAGGAGCCAGATAGCGTTGCTTCTGATTCCCAAGGGGAATCCGAGGGAGAGGAGGTGGATGGCGAGTCCACGAGAACCTCTCGCTACAAGCTTTCTCTGGAGGAAGTGGAAGAGCTTTTGGGAGCTATTCACACCACTTTGGGAATCCAGGAAGAAAGGAAAAAGCTATCGCTCCATGACCAAATGTACAGGGGCTTAGGGGAACAGAAAAGGAAAGTGTTTCCGGTCCATGAAGTACTGGTCGACGCCATTAAAAAAGAATGGCAGGACCCGGAAAGGAAACCATTCTTTTCAAGAAGTTTGAAAAGGAGGTTTCCTTTTGCAGAGGAGGAAGCTCTAGTGTGGAATAAAATTCCTAAACTAGATGCGGCCTTCTCACAGGTCTCTAGGCACACCGACCTTGCCTTTGAGGATATGGGAGCCCTCCCAGATCCTATGGATAAAAGGATGGACTCTTTATTGAAAAAATCCTGGGATTCATCAATAGGCAACCTCAAACCCGCCATGGCGTCCACAGTGGTGGCACGGAACATGGAGTACTGGTTGACGCAAATTAAGGCGCACATTGAGGCAGGAACTCCTAAGGAAACAATCCTGTCTTCCTTTCCTATGCTCCTTAATGGAGTAGCTTATCTGGCTGACGCCTCAGCGGAGTCAGTAAGGATGTCAGCAAGGTCAGCAGCCTTGTCCAACTCAGCAAGGCGGGCCCTTTGGCTTAAGACGTGGCAAGGAGATAGCGCGTCAAAAGTCAAGCTCTGCGGTATTCCCCTCACAGGGGACTTGTTGTTCGGTCCTGGCTTGGAGGCCGTCTTGGATAGGACGGCCGACAGGAAAAAGGCCTTTCCTCTCAAAAAGAAATTTGCAGAAGCCAAAAGGAGGGTTCAACCCAGGAGGAAGTTTGAACCTCCTAAAAATGAGCAACAGAAAAAAGTTTGGCAGAAGGGCAAAGGGCGTGGGGGAGCTATTTTTCGCCCTCCTGAACAGCCCAAAAAGTCTAAATGACGGAACCAAGGTGGGAGGAAGACTGGGATACTTCCTCCCACAGTGGGAGTTGATCACCTCCAACCATTTTATTTTGGAGATTATAAGGAGGGGTTACAGGTTGGAGTTTTCAAAACCCCCACCTCTCAGGCTTCTGGTCACCACGCTACCAAAATGTGCAGAGAAGGCTTCAGCTCTTCTTTCCTCTCTACAGGAGTTGGAGGAACAAGAGGTGGTAACCCGAGTTCCGGTGGAAGAGACAGGCAGGGGCTTCTATTCCCACATCTTTGTGGTCCGCAAACCATCGGGAAAGTTCAGACTTATCCTGAACTTGAAGCCCCTGAACGTCTCGGTTACATACAGGAAGTTCCGAATGGACTCGATCTATTCGGTAAAAGCACTTCTTCCCCAGAATTGCTTCATGGCGTCCATAGACCTGAAGGATGCCTATCTGCACATCCCCATAGCAGAGGGGTACCAGAAGTTCCTCAGGTTGGCGGTGAAGACCCCAGAAGGGATAGTGCATCTACAATTCAGGGCTCTTCCCTTCGGGCTATCTTCTTCCCCCCGTATATTCACCAAAGTCATGGTGGAGGTTCTGGCCTTCTTGCGACTCAGAAACATCGCAATAGTCGCATATCTAGACGATCTGCTCCTATTTGCTTCTTCCCCAGAGCAGCTGTCCAGAGATCTGCAGGTAACAAGGGAAATCCTCGAAAATCTAGGATGGCTCTTGAACCTGGAAAAATCCAGCCTGACCCCATCGCAGAAAATCATCTTCCTGGGCTACAGGTTGGATTCAACAAAACAAAAAGTTTTTCTTCCGGAAGAAAAAATCCAGAAGGTGGACAGGGCGATGTTGCTCTTGCAGGGCAATCAACAGATCTCAATAAGGAAAGCCATGTCAGCCCTAGGGCTATTGACATCCTCGCTCCCAGCAGTACAGTGGGCAGGGCTGCATTTTCGCCCTTTACAACTGTTCATACTGGGAATTTGGGACCACAGTCAGAATTCCCTGGATGCTCTGATAGAGGTACCAAGTCAGGTAAAGAGGTCACTTTGGTGGTGGAGAAAAGGGGCCAATCTTTCCCAGGGTTTGGAATGGGTCCTCCCGGTATCCAAAACCATCACGACCGATGCAAGCGGCACAGGTTGGGGAGCTCATCTAGGTTCCCGGATGGTTCAGGGCACCTGGCTAAAGCAAGAGGCAAGGGAATCCTCGAACTGGAGGGAGCTGAAAGCCATAGAGTTGGCGCTCAGAGCCTTTCAGGAAGAACTCCAGGGTCAACACGTGAGAGTCAGGTCAGACAACTCCTCTGCAGTAGCATACCTCAACAGGCAGGGAGGTACCAAAAGCAGGTCTCTGTGGAGCTTGACAAGCACCATTCTCAGGTGGGCCGAGACAAATATTCTGTCCCTGTCGGCGGTACATCTAAAAGGGGATCAAAATCAGGTTGCGGATTTTCTCAGCAGGAGAAAGCTGAGAGAAGGCGACTGGATTTTGAACCAGGATGTCTTCAAGGCAATTACCCAGAGGTGGGGGATGCCTTGTATAGACCTCTTCGCTTCAAGGGAAAACAGAAAAACAGATCTGTTCTTCTCCCTGAGCAGATGGGACGGAGCACTTGGAGTGGACGCACTGGCTCAGAGCTGGGAGTTCTCCAAGTGCTATGCCTTCCCCCCTCCTGTACTAATTCCAGCAGTACTGAGGAAGCTACAGTTGGAGAGCACAACTCTCATTCTGATAGCACCTCATTGGCCCAGGAGGCCGTGGTTTTCCATCTTGAAGAGTCTGGCAGTGGAACCCCCGTGGATTCTGCCATTCCAGGAAGATCTTCTGTCCCAGGGTCCAATCTGTTGTCCTCAGGTGGAGCGGTGGAACCTGGCTGCTTGGCTACTGAGGAGGAATTGCTGAAGGGCAAAGGGTTCTCAGATCGGTTGGTGTCAACCCTACTAAGTTGCAGAAAAAAGGAGACGCAAGCTATCTACCTGAAAGTGTGGAAACGCTTTAATAGTTGGTGTGCGGATAGTTCCTTCGACACAAGCAGTCCGGTAGCGGTACTGGAATTTCTGCAAGCGGGGGCAGACAAGGGGTTGGCTGTTAGCACACTGAAAGGACAAGTGTCTGCTTTAAGTGTATATTTGGAAAAACAGTTAGCTTTAGATCCCTGGATATCTAGGTTTTTTAAAGCTCTGAACAGGCAGAGGCCAGTAAGAGTATCCTCTTTTCCAGTATGGGATCTTTCTTTAGTGTTACAAGCCCTCACTGGTGAACCGTTTGAACCATTGGAGGCTTGTACGTTGAGGTCGATCACCCTCAAAACGGTGTTTTTGGTGGCGATCACCACGGCAAGAAGAGTAAGTGAACTCGAGGCCCTTTCCATTAGGGCACCTTTTTTTTCAGATATTTCCGGATCGGGTGGTTTTTAGAACTGATCCGGCATTTTTACCTAAAGTGGCTTCAAGTTTTCATAGAGGCCAAGAAATAATTTTGCCTACCTTCTGTGTAAACCCTGTGAGGGAACAGGAACGCACATTTCATAAGTTGGATGTTAGGAGGTGCGTTCTCCAGTACTTGGAGAGTACAAAGGATTATAGGAAGTCTGATTCCTTTTTTGTATTGTTTTCAGGAGCTAAAAAAGGGTCTAGAGCCTCTAGACGGACGATAGCCAGATGGATTAGGTTAGCCATCAGACAGGCTTATGTAGCGGGGGGAGTGGAGCCCCCGGATGGGATTAGAGCGCATTCCACCAGGGCAGTGGCGACTTCGCAGGCTGAGTGGGCTGGTGCTTCTCCAGAGCAGATCTGTAGGGCGGCAACATGGTCCAGCTTTGATACGTTCGTAAGGCACTACAGGTTGGACCTGCTGTCAGCGAAGGACCAAGCCTTTGGGCGTAAAGTTCTGCAGGCAGTAGTCCCACCCTAAGGTAAGGTGCTCGCTTATCCTCTCTATGGTGCTGTCCTGAAAGACGGATGGGGAAAAACGGAGTTACTTACCGGTAACGTCCTTTTCCGGGAGTCTTTCAGGACAGCACAAGTTACCCACCCTAATTTGTGGACATGGAAGAAGTCATCGCATGAGACCGTCAGGTAAGAGATATAAGTTATTATGACGTGTTCTTGTGTCTCCCCAGCTGGCCGGAGGTACTCTTGAAGAACTGAGGGACTGGCAGGACGGTGGGGGCTTAAATTTCAAAATCTAAGGCGGTGTTTCCTGAAAGGGGAGGAGCCAGGGTCTCTCTATGGTGCTGTCCTGAAAGACTCCCGGAAAAGGACGTTACCGGTAAGTAACTCCGTTTTTTATTAACAATATATACATATACAAATTCAATAAATTCTGTCTATTTAACATAGTTTACATAACATAAACAGTAAAGCATATGATAGGGGGGCGGGGGGAAAACTTAGGAGGGTAGGAAAGGGTGAATGGTGTTGGTATCATGGGTAGGAACAGTGTTGCCAACTGCCAGTATTTTTACTGGCAGCTAGTAAAAAATGGGCACTTTTCTTCTGCCAGTAAATGCCAGTGAAAGAAAAATGTTGTCAGTAAAAAATATAGTTGTGAAGCTTGGCCGAGACAATTCGAGTGCCTGCTACAGTGTGTTCGGACTGTGCCGGCAGTGTGTCACGTGACATCATAGTGCAAGGGAACAGAGCCTTATGTGTAGGTCTGTGGAACGGGAAGGAAGGCAAGCCAGGAGTAGACTGAAGGGACCACCTGGCATGCAGATAGTGGGTCACTGTGACTCAGGAGGGGACGTGTCATCAGTGGCGTCACTAGGGTTGGTGGCACCTGCTGCGGTAAAATTTGGTGTCACCCTCCAGGGCCACTGAGCAATCCGGGGCACTGTGCAAGCTAGTGCATCAGCACAGCACTCCCCCCTGTGTAATCCCCCTAATGTAACCCCCCACCGTGTAATTCCCCCTAAAGGCGACGCCACTGCATGTCATGTTGGTGAGGTGCCATCATCATCTGTGCTGCTGCACACTGCTGTCAGTGTCATTTTGAGAGTCAATTTCATGTGTGTGTGTGTGCCACCCATTCTAATTTCTTGCCCTCTCGATCCCTGTCCCAGAGCTACTTACTAAATCGAAAATAAAATATGAAATATTTTTTTGCCTTTATATCTACCTTAAATCACATTGCTTATTGCATAGTGTACTTGTTTGTAGCCTAAATACTGAAATTTGCACTTAAAGCTGTCATTTTGTAACTTTTGGATATGCCAGTAAAAACGTGACTGTGCCAGTAAATTTTGGGTGTTGTGTCAGGAAATTTCAATCTGGTAGGTTGGCAACACTGGGTAGGGATAGGTTATAGGTTGCACCCACGAAGGTGCATATACAACTTAGTGCTGCGCTAGTCTACTTGGTTGTCTATGGACAAGGTTCGTCAAGTAGTAAGCCTGGTTGTCCCTGTGCGGAGTCATCTATCAGTGGACACCGCCCAGGGCCTGTATATTGCAACATTTCAAACCTTTCTGGTAAGTATTATTTATGGTGGTGAGAAAAAGTGGTTAAAAACCGGGGGGGAACAAGGGGGGGGGGTGAGGGGGTAGCTTAGTTCCCCTTTCTTCTAGACGAACAGGTTTTAGAATATCTTATAGTCTGCAATGTACTATTAAACCTATTTCTGTGTTCACTCTTGTACAGTGCTACTCTTGTGCCATTTAAACCACCGTGGACAAAAAGGTAAGAAAAGGAAAAGTGCGTACATTGGTATACTCCTAGATAAGGCATGCTATACTAGAGACTCTGTAAAGCCTCATACACACGATAGGACTTTGTACAAACTTTCCCATGGATTTTTGTACAAAGGGCGTTGGCCGTGAACTTGTATTGCATACACACGGCAGGACTTTTTCAGCCAACTTTCACCAAGTCACGTGGTTTTTCTGCTCTTTACCGCCACCTTTGGTCAACTTCTGTATTGTTGTCTGATCTTTTGCATTGGTTCTGAGCATGCGTGTTTGTACTTTGTACAAAAGTCCGATGGTTTTCTGTACACACGATAGGACTTTGCTCCATCTGACTTTTGTTGGCAGAAAGTTGGTCCATTCGCACAGCCAACAAAAGTCCGATGAAAAAGTTGGTCCGATGGAGCGTACACACGGTCGGATGTTGGTCCAAAACAGCTAATTTGCATGTTTGTTGTCAAAAAGTCTGATTGTGTGTACGGGCCTTTACTTAGACTTTTACAGTGCACATGATGGAGTCTCTTGAAAAATTTACATCCACCAAATTCTCGCTCTTAGCCCATGTGAAGTACCCAGTGTTCTGCATATGGAGGAAGAGTGTGGGCACCTCCCGGGATGCTGTGTTCGAACTTAAAGAGGAACTCCACTTTTATTGAGAAAAAAGGCAATCCAATCTGGGTGATCCATATACATTGCAGGGATTTTAACAAAACTTTGTAGCAGATTTCTACCTTTTTGGTTACTCTGAAGAAACCTTTTTTTTTTTTTCTTTTTTTTTACAATTCTCATTTTGAATGGGAGGGTCTGGCTCATTGAAATCGGCTGATGCACTTTCTGTGTTCTAAAGCCGTGTCTGCTTTCCTTTTTAGAAGTGATTAAACCCCTTTTGGGGGGGGGGGGGGTGTGGGGATAGGGGAATGGGCCTGCTCCCATCCTTCTCTTCTTTTTTTTTTTTTTTTCTTGTTTTTCATTTAGACGGCCCAGGAGAATTAAGAGTATATGCTGCGGTAGAGACTTTTGTTTTTAAGTGCATGTTAGAGGATAGATCCATTTGTGTACCTATATGTATTTTTTATGTATTTGTGTGTATTTTGAGAATGTTATGTATTAAAAAAAAAAAAAAAAAAAAAAAAGTGATTTAACCCTCGGGGAGTATCTCATTTAACCTTGCATTTCTCTTACAAGTGGTGCCTAAAATCTGACCTGTATCTTAGTGCAGACTTTTGGGAAAATCTGTGAACCAATCACGCAACTGTGTACAGAATGCCTCCTGGTTGCCACATTGAATTTTATATAATATTACAGCACTGCATATTGAAATGGAAAGGTGATTTTAATAACATTCAATTACAACATGGTTTGTGTAGCAATTGTTTTTACTATAGTAGTATTATTATTATAAGTAGTATTATTTTTCTTATTGGCTATAATATTTTCCCTTTTTTTTTTTTTTTTATTTATTTATTTTTTTTTTTACCACCCTCCGCTCTCCTCCCCCGATCTAAGGACTTACATTTGAGGTGGCTGAGATTTTCCTCTGACATCAGCCGGGCGGTCAAGTAAAAAAAAAAAAAAACACACACACACACACACACACACACGTTATTATTACAGAGGGGCTGGCAGGAATTCAGATCAGTAACGTTACTACTGCACAGGATAGTGGCGGGAGGGGCAAGGTTTTATTTATTTATTTTTTCAGCTCACACACAGGAACTGACAGGCAGGTCAGAGGAGAGGGGGAGACTGCGGGATGACTGAGGCACGTAAACTGACCACAGTATTATGGATCAGCAGCCAAGATTACCATGGTCAGTTTACATAGGGGGACACAGGAACAGGCAGGATCAACCAGGTATTTTACAGTATACAAATGGTCAAATGACTAGGCACAAGCACTATGCAGTTTAACATGCTTTAACCACTTCAGCCCCAGACCAATTTGCAGCCAAAGGACCAGGCCCCTTTTTGCGATTCGGCACTGCGTCGCTTTAACTGACAATTGCGCGGTCGTGCGACGTGGCTCCCAAACAAAATTGGTGTCTTTTTTTTTTTTTTTTTTTTTCCCCCACAAATAGAGCTTTCTTTTGGTGGTATTTGATCGCCCCTGCAGTTTTTATTTTTTGCGCTATAAACAAAAATAGAGCGACAATTTTGAAAAAAATGCAATATTTTTTACTTTTTGCTATAATAAATATCCCCAAAAAATATATAAAAAAACATTTTTTCCTCAGTTTAGGCCGATACGTATTCTTCTACATATTTTTGGTAAAAAAAAATCGCAATTAGCGATTAATTGATTTGTTTGCGCAAAAGTTATAGCGTTTACAAAATAGGGGATAGTTTTATAGCATTTTTATTAATATTTTTTTTTTACTAGTAATGGCGGTGATCAGCGATTTAACCACTAGGGGGCGGGGAGGGGCTAAGTGTGATGTTTTTTTACAGTAGGGGGGCGTGGCTGTACGTCTGACGTCATTCCCGATGACAGGGAACAGCCGATCAATGACAGGCAGTGTAGGAAGCGCGGGGAGAGGTTTGTTTACACAGACCTCTCCCCGTTCTTCAGCTCTGTGACCCGATCGCGGGGCACCAGTGGACCCGATCGGCCGTGGTCACAGAGCTCCCGACCGGGTCGCGAGCGCGCCGCCGCAGGCGTGCGCGACCCCACGGCTAGACAATTAAAGGGCACGTGTATATATACGTGCTTTTGCCTAGCCGTGCCATTCTGCCGACGTATATGTACAGGCGGCGGTCGGGAAGCGGTTAAAGAAACAGGATCCTCCCTTTTTTTTTTTTTTTAACTGTGTGTGTGTAAAAAAAAAATTAAAATAATTCTTCCTCCTGAAGCATAAAAACTGTGGAAGGGAGGTACAGAAAGAACCATTTCAGTTCTGCTGCAATGCACATGTGCTGACAGGAGTAAAGAGCAGGAGGATGACTTCAACAGTGTGCTGCTGGTCCTTCACCATCCAGTTGGCAGACTGCAAAGGAGAGCTATCAGTTAAGTACATAAGACTATTTATATATGTATATATTAGGGCTGTGGAAATTAACGATTAATTGTTCGATGCAATTGTTAATTTCTTTGATCGATCAAAATAATTTTGATTGCGGACGATCCGCGGAGTGAGCTCCGCGGTCTCGCCCATAGGAAAGGCCGCAGCTTCGGCCTAGCTCCAGAGCGGCGGTCATCTTGGTCCACCCGGCGGTGGCTTAGTAGCGGCACGATGACGTCATCATCGCCCGCCTGCTTGTGCCTTCTACTCTGAGGAGGGATGGGTCTGCCTGCTGTCTATTCTGGACAGACAGAGCAGACAATCCGTATATGTGAATATTAAGGTATGGGGGGGAGATGTGGACATTACAGTATGGGAGGATATGTGGACACTGTGCGTTTATAATTAATCGAAATTAGTCGATTAATCGATTACAATTTTTGTGTTCGATTAATCTATTTTTTTAATCAGTAACAGCCCTAATATATATATATATATATATATATTTTTATATTTCAACTCAGATTTTAGCTCCCTACCTGGAGTTGAGTATACAGGTGCTTGAAAAAGAAGTTCCCAGAGGGGTTTGATTTGAAAAATGAGCACTTTGATGTGCAGTCCACGCAATGACTACAGCAGTCTGTTCCCTTGATGTCATTTATTTTGTACAAAATATATAAGACATCTGGGCTTCTATGCTGCATATAAATGGAGGACTTGTGCAAGAAAACTTAAGAAACCTCTGTGATCTTAAATACTTGTGACCTTAAAGCAAATGACACTAATATATATTGGGACCAATGTTTGTACATAATAAGAGCTTCAAGTGTGAAAGTTTAGAATTTTTTAATTCAAATATTATTTCTATTTTTTTTTTTTTCTGTTAGTCTACGCATTTAACTTCTGCCTCACATTTTCTCTTAGGCTTCAACCAAAGCCGAGACCTTTGCGGAAGAAAAATGTGCTCCTTTCTCCTTATATGGTAACCAGCTGAAAGGCAACTCAGACGGTGAAGATTAATATGTGAAGCATAGACCAACAGCAGCTTGGAGTAATATTGGTGAGTTCAGCTTTGTATAAATGCACACGTTCATTATGGAAACAAAGGACTCCATGAAAAATAGGCTGGCTGAAAGGTTAAACTCTCTGTGTAAACAAAATCACTAAAATATGATATATTCGCTAGAACATGCAATTGTCATTTTCAATGTTATTAAAGCCCCACACGTAGCCATACAGTGCACCCTACTCCCACCCTCCAAACCCTTCCCTATGCATGGGTCACGTGCTTATCTTGTCTAGTGCCTTGGTTTACAGTGAGGCACCCAGACCCAAGCAGTCATCGGTGGGAGCTTTGATTTGTAATGGGGCTGTAATAATGGGAAATCTCTAGCAGTTTCATGTAACATGTCTCCTACAGCAGGACTCCAGTCTCCAAACCCCACCTGTAGCACATCTGATCATTTATTATTATTGCGCAATTGTCAGCTAAATCTACGCAGTGCCGAATCTCAAAAAATGCTCTGGTCAGGAAGGGGGTAAAATCTTCCGGGGCTGAAGTGGTAAATGGTTAGCCTATTTACTACATGGTGGCAGCAAAAAATGCAGGCGGCAGTGTGCTTCCATATAGATTACTGGACACGGTGGCTGTGTGTTGGAAAATATCCCTTCTCACAATTCTGCAGATAAATTAGAAACCTTGTTATAGTGCTATTCAGAAGTTGGTATAATTCCTGGTTCACACCAGTGCAGCTTTGGAATCGCACTACTTCAGTGCAATTTCAAAGCCACCGTTCAGTGCGATTTGATGTGCCATTTCATTGCAGCTTACGACTTAATTTAACGGAAGTCAATGCAAGTCGCAATGAAATGGCAGAAAAGTCGTACATGAAGCTTTTTCAGTTTTTTCGACTTCAGTCGCAATGATCTGAATGGCTTATTGCTGCAAATGGAGTGCGACTTGTCATACAATTTTTGAACTGTCAAATTGCATGACAGATCACATTGATGTGAACCAGGGCTTAGGGAGAAAGGGGCAAAACTGAACTAATTATGCCTGTGTTCATTTGTCTGTACGCCTGAGCAGTATACCGTCTTGTCGGGTTTTCTTTCTTAGGTCTGCTCTCTTGTGGCGAGGGGGTAAAATGTGTGCTTTGGTGTTAGCATGTTGTTTTGTACCCGCTCTTCATTAGTTGTACTCTGCCAGAAGCAAAATGTTTCTCTTATGTGATGGCATTTAGTTGTGTGTGCATAATGAAAAGGTTAATAAGCGCACAGGCTGGAGTTAAAGAAAAAGAGCATTTTTCCAGGAGTTGGCTGATCAGACCTTGTTCACGCCCCACTTACTCTATGATCACCGCCTGTGCTCTGCTCCAGAGGGGTGGCTGGTTTGGCTGCCTACACTGACCACCCACTACGACAAGAGCTCAGGCTAACGTCTGCATTAGCCACCAGCATTCAGTCTGAGCCACTGATGTTCCTCCCCCCTGCAGCTATCCTGTTCCCCTCTTCACTGTCGGTTCCTATCCATCCTCTCGCTCCACTGAACCCTTGTTACCATAGCCTGGCATGTAATTACAGAGTAAGACAAATTCCAACGGCAAATGACTTTGGATCTCCCAGCATGGAAGGTGGATTCCCCAGCTTGTACGAAAAGTACAGCAGGTGCCAGAGGGTTTCGTTGTATGTGAATCGACCCCTGATCCCCCCCACATGTATCATAGCAATTTTTTTTAATCGCTCAGGGTAGGTCTTTTCTTAAAGTTTATAGTATGACTTTGTAACGGATAATCTCTTATAAAAAAAATATTCACAGCAAGGTAGAAATCAACGGATTATCTTATTGTGAGAATCAGTCTAATGCCTTTTGTATTTAATTCAGGAAGTACATGTTACTGCCACTCTGCAAATGTAGAGTCTACCCCAAATATATATGGAATCAGTCCCCATCCTCTCTACTACTGAATTATCGGGCTTTGGGTATTACGTGAGTGAGGTTGAGATTTTAGGTCACAAAACATAAAGACCTCTGATCTCTTTAGGAATGACTCTAATGCCCTGTACACGCGATCTGAAATTCGGCCAGCAAAAGACCGATAAGAGCTTTTGGTCGGAAAATGCGACCGTGTGTATGCTCCATCAGACTTGGCCGAATTCCCCCCCAGCAAAAGATTGAGAGCATGTTCTCAATTTTTCGGGTTGGGAAAAAGTTTCGATCGGAAATTCTGATCGTCTTTACCAATTCCAACACGCAAATTTCCTACGCATGCTCGGAAACAATTTGACGCATGCTCGGAAGCATTGAATTTCATTTTCTCGGCTCGTCGTAGTGTTGTACGTCACTGTGTTCTTGATGGTCGAAAGTTCAGCAAACTTTTGTGTGACCGTGTGTATGCGAGCCAAGCATGAGCGGAATTCCATCAGAAAAACCATCCAAGATTTTTCTGACGGAAAATACACTCGTGTGTAAGCGGCATAAGGGTTAATATTATCCCAGTTGGTAACCAAATGTATGTAATTCAAGCTTAAAGCGGAGTTCCACTCAACAATGGAACTTCCGCTTTAGGCACTCCTCACCCCCTTACATGCCACATTTGGCATGTAATTTTTTTGGGGGGGGAGTGGGGGCTTCATTAGGAGGGGGGACTTCCTGTCCCACTTCCTCCTTCCGCCCAGGAACCGCCTAGGCGACTCCTCCCTCTAGGCGATCTCCTGGGACACGTGACAGGTCCCAGGAGATCGCCTATCCACTCCGGGAGCGCAGCACGACTCGCGCATGCGCTGGTCGTGCAGACGAAAGCTGTCACGGCCGGGTGCCCAGAGTGGCAATGGAGGCGCCAGCGAAGAGGAGAGGGAGAGGAGCGACACCCCGTTTGGCCGCATCGCTGGACCGTGGAACAGGTAAGTGTCTGTTTATTAAAAGTCAACAACTACACTTTTTGTAGCTGCCGACTTTTAAAATGCCTGGAGCTCCCCTTTAAAGTGGTAGTAAACCACAGTTTATTTTTTTAATTCTGCAAGGCAGTGCTATAATGTGCTAGTATGCATCCCATACTGTGAAACTTACCCCATAACGAAGTCCTCCAGCGGTGTGCTGTCACTGCTGAAGGCACTTCCATCTTCAACCAGTCTTCCTACCGGGTTTGCGGACTTCGGCTGTGTGAGTGGCCAGAGCCACGATGATGTCACTCCCGCGCATGCGGGCACATGACTCGGATACGGCATACATACCACCGGCAACGTCACCGGCTGCATCAAACGTAGTGAACGTTTTAGTAGATATTTACTGTACCTATAGGTAAGTCATGCAGGGGAGTTTACTTCCACTTTTACTCTAGGCAAATTTTAAAACTACACTATATTGAAAAACTATTGAGTTTAGGTGTTTCCAGTAAGGAGTATTGTCAATGATACACCAAACTAAAAATATCTTAAAAAATGGTGCACATTTAAGCTTTATGGCAACAGTTTGGAGAAAGCCCTTTATGTTCCAGAATGACATTTCTGATGCTTGGGTGCAGGAGGTGGTGTCCTAGAGTTACAAGCTTTCATTCCCTGCTTTCTCACCTCCCAATGTTCTGGTGTCTCCACAGCACTTGGACAATCTGCATTGTGTGTTTTCTGGTCTCTTGGAAGAAGGGGTCATCACTGTTCTCAAGCCCAACAAAGACATTCGCCTTATTATGGCCCTCAAAGCGTTAAATGCTTGTATTTGTGTCCACAAGTTCTGGATGTAATCTACATCTACATCAAGAAGACTTTCTGGCCTAAGTGGACATAAAGGTTACTTCTTTACATCTTTCTAGTGCATCAGTGCTTCCTGAATGAATGATTTGTATAACGCTGCAACTGTGAACTGAATCGCCTCGAGGCGCTTCATCCGACCTGCTTTGATTCCTTCTTAGAAGAGTTGGGTCTTGAGTTTTTTCCTGAAGGCCCGATGGTTTCCTTCCAAGCGGATGTTCGTAGGTAGAGCATTCCATAGCCATGGTCCTTGGACTGCAAATCTTCGTTCTCCCCTTGATTTGTACTGGGACTTGGGGATGAGGAGGTTGATCGGAGGTTGCGATTGGGAGTGTAGTGTTTTTTATTTTTTCGCATAAGTATTGAGGAGCATCTCCTTGTGTGCATTTGTGGGTCAGGCAGAGGGTTTTAAATGTGATCCGATCCTTTCCTGTGCTTTGTGGTGGGGAACCTGCACTACCAGTTTGTGGCCCTCACATTCAGCCTGTCCGGCACCTCTGGTGTACATCAAGGTGCTGGCTCAGTGTTGGCCCTCTTGCGATAATTGAGATAATTTTGGGCTAACTGGATGACCTCTAGGCAAAGGCCACTGAAACGCCCGGGTGCACAGTTGGGGACAATAAATGTGGACCTCCAGATGCAGGAGAGGGCTGTACTTGGAAAATGACTAGTCACATTTTCTAGCAAGTTTAAGGGCACCAAGTGAGTGAATAAAAAAAATCATTCATGGAAAAGATTCATGTAGCACATGTAAAAGCTTTTTTTCTTTCTCTGTGATTCTTACCTGTATTTTTTAAAAGCTGGTGCAGAGTGTCATAACCATTTGCGTTTCGTCACAAGTCTGACGTCCCAGGACGATGTCAGACTTGTGAAAAATGCGTTGGGAGGAGCGGCATCACCGCACTGTTCAACGTCCCGACAGGATGGGCGTTTGTACTGTAGCCAGCCGGCTTTCGTTTTATTGGAAGAACCTTACCTATATGTAAGTGGTACTATTTTTTTTTTTTTTTAATATATAATAAACACCAGTCAGTTTTTACCTATGGCGATCCTTTCCTTTGGGCTGTATGAACACTAATGTCGAGTCAGGACCTTGGATTGCCAGTGTTCCTGTGACTACACGAGAGTACCCACTTGATAGTGGCGTGTAGAGGCGTTAGGAGATCGATGTGCCATTCGATTGCCATCCCTAGAGGAAATTGCCCTAGCTGGGTGTTGGCCACAAGCGAGCTAGGTTGTGCAAGCTGGTAAGCATGCACTTCAGGTTGTGGTGGATTTGCACTTTCAGTCACAGGAGGAATACACCTTAATTATTATTGTTCCCATACACCTTAATTGGAGGACTCATTGGCTTCCTTTCTCACACACCCATTTTGGGACTTGTTATACACTCTTGTTAGTGTCACTGTGGTAATTTTGGCACACACTGTCACTCATGTGCACTATTGTCACTTTATGTATTTAGAGCGCAGCTCCTATTTTGTTCATTGCTATAACTTTCATGCAAACCAATCGTTATACACTTTTTCGGATTTTATTTTTACCCCAAAGCCATGTAGCAGAATACATTTTCGACAAAATTTATGAAGAAATTTGATTTTTTTATTTATTGGATATGCTTTAAAAAATATTGTTGATTTTTTTTTTTTTTTTTTTTTTCATTTATCACAAAAAATAAAAAAAAAACAGTGGTGATCAAGTACCACCAAAAGAAATCTCTTATTTGTGTGAAAAAAATTATATAAATTTTTGTTTGGGTACAGCTGTGCATGACTGTCCAATTACCAGTTAAAGTAGTGCAGTGTTACAGTAAATAGCCTGGTCATGAAGGGGCTAAAACCTTCCGAGTGCTATGGGACGCTATAATCTGCACACTTCAACATTTTCTGGTAGTGTGAAAAACAGACCATGCTGCCACTCTGTACACAGCACACTTCTGAACTCTGTACATAGTTCACCCCTAAACCCTGCAGTCTCTATGTAGCGCACTTGTGAACTCTAAACTTTGTATGCTGCATACATCTAAGTAGAGGTAGATACATAGTCTTAAATATATAACTGGCCCTTTTGAGGGCAACCATAATATGCTGATGCCGCCCACCGTGAAATTGAGTTTGACACCCCTGATCAACACTTTAAGACCCCTTTCACACCAAGGGCGTTTTGCAGGCACTATAGCATTAGAAATAGCGCCTGCAATCCACCCTAAAACAGCTGCACCATTGTCTCCAGTGTGAAAGCCCAAGGGCTTTCACAATGGAGCGGTGCGCTGGCAGGACGTCAGGAAAAGTCCTGCCAGCAGCTTCTTTGGAACGGTGAAGGAGCAGTGTGTTTACCGCTCCTCCACCGCTGCTCCCCATTGAAATCAATGGGGCAGCGCGGCTATACCACCGGCAAAACGCTGCTATTGTGGTGCATTGCGGGCGGTTTTAACCCTTTCTCGGCCGCTAGCGGGGGGTAAAAGCGTTTTACCGCCGACGCTATGGGCGGCTTTGTGTGAAAGCCGTCTTAGGGTCCCTTGAAGACTCCTGAAGGTATGTGTAAGCACTGTTGGATACTGGCAATGTGTACACAATGCCGATTTTGGTTTCCTTAAATGACAGGTGTACTCTTAAGGACTGCAGTTTTGAAGCATTGACCTAGACGCTAGACAGTCTGGTACTTTGCTTTTTTATTTATTTATTTTTTTAATAGCTACTTTTGACATAACTACAAGCAGGTCTTAGACCCCATACACACTATTAGATTTTCTTCAGATTTACCAAAACCATATAATATGAGGTCAAACCTTAAGAGTTTCAATTTGTATGCAATCAGGCTGGTCCTTGCACTACATGGTTTTGGTAAATCTGAAGAATATCGAATAGTGTGTATGGGCTCTTAGGTACACTTCAGTATTACAAACTTTTTGAAAGCATGATGTCAGGTAGGGGTAGCATAATGTATACAATTGCATTCAGGATTAAATATGACCAACTAGTTTCACAAGTTTGTGTAATTGCAACTGATGTACAGTAGCCCATAATAATCTTGACTTTTGTAAATCAAATTCTGAGTTTGTAATGGGTGCTGCAAGTTGTATTGAAGGATCGGCTGTGGTGTGGTTGCCCACCTGTGCTGTGAGAATCTGGCATACAGAAGTTGGGGATCTCTGGCTGTAGACCTATGACACTGGCGCCCCCCTGTGGTAAAATGACAGACTTTAAATGAAGCATGCTGCTCACCTAGAGAAGTGTTTCCCAGCTTTGGCCTTTGTAAAAGAAAACAGGAAAGCATGTTCTATTTCTAAGTCACACTGGAAAACGCTAGAAATTTGATAAATGTCACACCTTCTAGTTGTAATGACGGAGCACATCTTTTCCTATCCTCCAGATTGGCGTTTCCCTGACTGGATTTTGGATAAAGCAATCTTGGTGGAAATAAAACCTCAATAGAAAGGTTGTATATTCAGTCTTTGCTAACCCCCTAACATATTTTTGCACACTTTTTCTGTTTTAAAGAATTTGTCACCTGAAACTGGAATATCACTTTTAGGTGACAGTCAGCATGCTGTATCGTCTGCACATTTTTCTTCTTGGAAGCCATGGCAAGACTGTGCTGGAGCAGTTTTCCCTCTTTCCCCTTCCCAGTGCAAAGTTGTACCATCCATTTTGGCTTTGGAAGCAGGTCAAAGCTGCAAGTTCTAGTGAGATCAACCTACATTGTATGACTGAAGGTGGGATACCTTATTGTCACACCTACAGTACAGGCATACCCCACTTTTAAGAACACAATGGGGCTTATTTACTAAAGCTGGAAAGTGCAAAATCAGGCTCACTTCTGCATAGAAACCAATGAGCTTCCAGGTTTTATTACCAAAGCTTAATTGAATAAACTGGGGTTAGAAGCTCATTGGTTTCTATGCAGAAGGGAGCCTGATTTTGCACTTTCCAGCTTCAGTAAATAAACCCCATTGTGTACTTAAAAGTGGGGTATGCCTGTATATAAGCTTGTTGAACATCCCATTTAAAAGCCATGAACATTAATATGAAGTAGACAACCCCCTTCCTTTGTGACTATTACATCTGGAAAGGCTTTACACTAGATTTTGGAGCGTGTCTGAGGGAATTTTGGCCGATCCTGGCTTGCAGTTGGTGTTCCAGTTCATGCCAAAATGTTAAAGGATAAGTTTACCTCTTCAGAAAAAATAACAAATGCACATTTTTTTGCAGGTAAAAAAAAAGTGCATTTATTATTTTTTTGTTGCAGGAGCCTGTATAAAGCATTGCACCAGCGATCAGCAGATCACTGATGCCATTCAGGTCTCTTGCAGACCTGTCAGTGTATCTGCTTCTTCATACCTCGTATGGGCAAGCTGATGCATGCTGACTGGAAGAAGGAAATTAACTACCACGGCGCTCACTGAAAACCACATGCCGACAGCCACAAAGGCTGGCAGACCTTATAGTTTTCAATTCACAGAGTGAATATGGGTGTAACATGTTATGAAAGGTGAGCTTATCCTTTAAGTAGGGTTGGGGTCATGGCTCTGTACAGGCAACCTGAAATCCTCTGGATGAAATTCATCAAACCAAGTATTTGTGGAGCTGGTGGAATAGAAAAGAGCCTTCCCCAAACTGCTTCCACAAGGATGGAAGCACACCGTTGTGTAGAATGGCTTTGGATGCTGTAGCATCAACACTACCCAGAAACACCCGAGCTGTGGAGAGGTGTCCATGTACCTTTTGGCCATATAGGTGTAATGGTCAGGTATCCAAATACTTTTATTTTATGCGTATAGTTTTATATATTTAGCACTATTTTGAATATGAGCTTTGAAACTTTCTTAGTACTTCAAGTACTTTGTTTTTTTAAATTGGCTGCTCCAGCTCAGCTAATTTTTTTTTTCTTTTTTCTGCCTAAGGTAGATTCTTTGAGGAGCCATTGGCTCCAAATTGTACCATAGCATTTACACATCAGATGCTGAAGTTTCTATTGAATGAACAGTGCAGAGAATGTGTCCCTTATGTACATGGTACCCTTTTATCCAGTACAACCTTTTGACTCCAGCGAGGGAGGGAGCACTTAGTAGGAATTTGGAACCCAACGGAGTTACCCTTTTTTGGTGCTTGCTTGGATCTGTCCTATACTGTAAGCAGCTTAACAGTGGTAATCCATGGGTGAATCTAAATGTACTCTGTGTGTCCTTTTTTTTGTTTCCTGCAGAAACATGAGTCCTGTAATAATCCTACCCCCCTTTTCCTTTATTTCACAGTTTCCCAAGTGCGAGCTGTACATTTCCCCCCCCCCCCCCCCCATGCTGGAGGTATACGAATTTGTATCCTCCCTTTGTCATACTGCATTGTCAATGACCATGTGGGTCCCTACTAACAACTGGGAGGCAATCAGAGTGGATCCTAATCTTGTACTAACTATACAAGCTATGACATATTGATCATATACAAATTGGAGTTGGCAGTGTGTCTTTGTTTATTAATGTGATTGTCGGATACAATTACAGTATTATGATATATTTTCAATTGAAGCGTCTACCAAATAAGATATATATGCCATAAAAGAATGTAGAAATTGTTTAGCTATGGAAATTAGTCATAGGTTTATAGTCCAGTTAACCAATGCATCATGCATGCCTCAGTATCGCTGCTAAATTTGGGCTAGGCATCCTGGCTTCAATAGGTTTAAAGTGTAACCCCAAACCCAAAAATGTAATATATTGCAGCTTACCAGTCCTTCTGATGGCTCCATTCTTTGTTTTGTCAAGCTTCTTTGCTATGTCCCTCCTCCAGTGTATGTATGGAGAGAGCCATGGTGGTCAATCTTGGCTGTGCTTCTTCTGATATGGGTTACAAACCTGCCTCTTCATCTCATTTACAGGCAATTCATAGATTACAGAAGATGGCTAAGAAGGAAGATATTCTATGCAGCTTACAGGAAGTGACAAGGATGCTGTATTTCTGGCAAGATCAAACAGGTATTTACAGTACTTGTGTAAAATGTTCTTGGCTTGAAAAAAAAGCAAACCAATGCAGCCACCACATCAAAGGCCTGTAAGCTGCAATACTATATTTTTGCTTTTGGGTTTAGTGATCACATAATAATCTTCACCACACTAGGTTGTAGCAGTGTTTTCACAAAAACATTTCCCAATATAATACAATATCAAATGCAAAATCAAGAAACGATGTACTCTCAAAGACCTGTCACTGTGAGGACAATTTATTAGTTTTCATAATAAAAAAATCTATTTATTAAGACCCTAACCCTGTCTGCATAACCATTCTGTAGGATTAAATTTTAAAAGCTGTTTTGAAGTCAGTTCGAAACCAGTTCACTAATCAAACTCTCCTAAACCCATAAAGGAAGAGAAGACATTCAGTGTTTACTTTGTAAGGAAGTCTTGGTCGCCCGTTCTCTCCATCCAGAATCCAAATACCCAATGGACATGGATGTGATGGCTTGAAGTCTGTATATAGCCATGGAACAATAGGAACTATGTCCCAGAGCTTGCAGTTTTTCTCCAAACTTACATGTGTGTCTTGGCATTTAGTCTCCTCTCCCTGCACAGACCCGCTCTATCGCACATTTTAAAGGGCAGTCCATTCTAAACTCATTTCATTTTTGTTTGGACACTGGTGACAATCCAAAGACATGCAGGTAGGCATCGCACATTTTAAAGGGCAGTCCATTGTAGACACTCGCTCAGGTTGAACTGGATGGACTGATGTCTTTATTCAACCTTACTAACTATGAAACTATGAAACTATGAGCCAAGTCAACCAGCAGCCTTCTATCTTTTAGGGCCTCTAATGGGCAGATACTTACCAAAGATTCTGCATCTCTGATCTCTGATCTGGGAGTGTCCCTGCTACAGTATAGGGAGTCTACATCCTGCTATTCTTTCCATAATATATTATGCAACAAAGCTGAAAGATCCTGGTAACGGTTGTATCAGGTGAACAAACCAGAGCACAGAGTAGATAACGTATGCACATGGCTGATGCAACTCGCCAGCATGAAATAGGGCAAAAATAGTCATTCTGTGTGGTCTGTACCCCCCCCCCCTTTTGTTTGTTGCCTCATTCCTCGTTTTCCTAAATTTTTACAGAGATGGTCAAGGCTCCACCCAGTCTTCTGTTTTTCTTGTTGTGTTGTTCCCATTATTTTATCCTCCTAACATTGGCTGGTCCGTGTTCTGTGCAGCATCTTACAATCATGACAGCTCTGGCAGTGAGTTACTTGTATAAAAGGGATCATATGTCGCTTTGATTCTAGTCCGGTGTTGGTTGAAATGCTAGAGACTAGAGGGGCAGTTTGTTAGGCTTGGTTTTGGGCATTTTCAGATCTCAGTTTGACCGAAAGAACTGAAGGGCAGCCATGACGCTATGATTAACCAAATCCTTCAATAATAACATAGAAACATGGGAGCAAGAAACACATGTACATCCATGCAGCAACAACCTGTCTAGCCATTTTCAAGGCATCCAGTTTCTCACAAATATTGTTGGGCATTACATTCAGAGCAGAGGAGTGGATGATGTATGTATTGTCATTTTGTTAAAAATTTGAAAAATGATTGAACAATCCAGGGATTTATTACGAGATCTAGTTGTGTTTGTTGGGCGTTCCCTCCCGGTATCTTCATCCTGTAGCCGGTTTAATTTGTTGCGAGTGTAGATGGCATAGAATTGTGTACTAAATAATAAAACCTCAATAGTAATGGCAGAGCCATTACATTTGGAACAAGCCCATAATTCAGTTTTTGAAAAAAAATGTGTGCGATTTCATGTCGAAAACGCATCCTATACATATGGGATTCATGCCTGGAACATGTTTTCTGTTAAAGGCAAAACAAACTGTCTCTGCATATGCAGGTGCTGCTCCCCGTCAGCAAGCACACTATAGACAAGGAATGATACATAGGACAGCAGCAGCTGGTTATGGAATATACTACGCTGCTGCCAACAGTCCTGTGTGCTGCTGATTTGTGATTGGGCACAGGAAGAGCCAATGATCACAATCTCGGCAAGAGCCTGCTGTCACTCAGAGTTCTTGAATGGAAGCAGTGCTTACCTGGCACACATGACAGCAATGTGATAGACTTTCACTTGCCAACATGCATATTTAGAAGGGGGTTTAAAAAAAAAAAAGCTAAAACTGAAATCATGAGTATTCATTAACTTGCCTACAGGCTGTTGATAATAAATTTTTTGTGCCGTATAGGTTGGAGTACAAGGTAAAGAACTGTTGATTTCCCCTCCCCCTTTGTTAGTGCAATTAGTGTGTGTTAATAGTTTAGTGCTCATTTGCAATAAGTGTTTACAAAACTCTGATTGCAAGTCAAGAGTCTGTAAGCAGTAGATAGATCAGATTGGTGGCACCACATGGTCAGTGCTGGGTCGCTTGCCTTGGGTGAAAACCAAAACTTCCTAGCTGTTAGTACACAGAGGGTTCCCGAAGAGAGTACAAAGGTGTCAGTCACATGAGGCATTGTAAAACACTGACATTCACAGACATGATAGGCATGATGGGAATTGTAGTTCCAACAACTGGAGGGCCATAGTTTGAAGACCCATGGATTATATGGTCAGATTGCAGAAGCCTTAAAGTGCCCCAGTGGCTATGTTGACTTTAAGAACAGTCCATTACAGGACCATGATGATGATTCAATGGCAGTGATGCATAAAGTGTTCTCCCCTGCTGCTAGTGGTGGAAGCCATTTTGGAACAATATTGTTAAAAAAAAAAGAGGCATATCGGTGTCCCTAACTTAGGTTAAGACTTTTCTAAAAGTATTTCTACTTTTGGTTGGAAGAGAAGGTCATGTTCCGGATGCTTCAAACACTGACTTTCTCACCCTTTTTTATGGGTAATTTGGTTTTTTTGAGGTAGAAAGACTACATTGATGTTTACGGCGGAGTGCATGTTGGCTTTTGCTTTAACTCTCCGAAACGGTGGCACTTTATCTACAATCTTACTCTATAGAGGCTTCTGAGATTCTGTAAAGGGCTATGTGCAGGCTAGGTAGATTGCTTTGTGGTTTTTCCTGTATGTACACTATGTGTGGGTGGTCCCATTATGCAGAATGCTTTGTGTGGCTCTGCTTACAGCTCCTTGACTGGGAGTTGCATCTTTTTTGGATTTATAAGGCTGTAGATGAACATATTTTATAAAAATGGTTATTCAGAAGGTATATGATATCCATAGCAGTGTCCTAAAGCCCTATGCATTAACTACTACGCTGATAAACAGATTAGCTGTGCTCTTATTGGTATAGAATAATTCCAAAAAGGCTGCCACCACTCTACAGCTCATTCACTAAAATGCAAGCTAAATGGATACTGTAGCCACAGCAACCAATCAGAAACTAGCATTGGTCAACCTTGTGCAAACAAATTTACCAAAAAGCATGTAATATAGTACCAGGCCATATTCACATTTCTCTCTGCTTAAATAAGTGAAGGATGCCATTGTTGACTCTTCAATGTGTAAATGCTGGTTGCCTGGATGTCATGCTGAACCTTTTGCTTCAGTACATTATTGATTTTGTAGCAAGCATGCAGATAAGGACTGTTGACGTCTCTGTGGCTCAGTGACCTGCAACAAGTATGCAAACCAGGAAAATCTAAGTACTGAAGTCAGAGGGTCATTATAACAGCCCAGCAATTGGTAGTGAACAGGGGCAGCCTCTGTTTTTCTTTAGTCAAACCGGTTCTAAAAAGGTGAATATCTCAGAGAAGACTCCAGTGGTGAGATATTCCCACCAGCACTGCCCCATTCTAAATTCACAGCCTTCGGAAAGCCATACAGCCATGTTGTGCTCCTCCATTGGGTAAAATAGATATGTAAGGAATCCAACCCCAAGAGACCCTCTTTAATGTAACTTTACCTTAAGTAAGGGGGTGACGCCAAAATAGTGTGGGGAAAGTGCCACATCTGGAGTCTATGGGACACGTAAAGAGTGATTCAACCTAAACGTGACTAATCTAAATAGGGCTGGCTTTGACTTTTAATCCTGGTGACTCCATTACATACTTTTTTTGATAAATTTTGTGGAATTGACCATTTAATGTCTTGTTTGTGGCTAGCTTTAGAAAACAAAATTAGTGACCGACTGGTTTGCTGTGGCCTTGTGTAAACGTTGTACTTAAGTGCTGGGCAGTAAAATATCCCTTGTATAGCGGTGAGGGATACATCATTTGGGGTAGTTGTTGATCCCATTTTAGTAAATCGTTTTTTTTTTTTTTTTCCTTTACAAGGGTCATTTATCCCCAATATCAAAGTGGACTAATGGCAGTGACATGTAATTAGGGGTCAGTCCGTTCTAGAATTACATTGCTCCAGCCTTTAAGACTGATAAGTTCATTGAGGCTTCTGTCGTATGAAGCCCACTAGCAGTTCTTCACTGTCCTTCAGGAAAGACAGTTTATGTTCCAGTTCTGGAAGACAGGGAGAGAGATCCCATAAATAGTCATTGTAGTTTCCCTGCTGCAACCCGTTCAGTCTTCCCGCATTCCAACAGATCGTCATCTTGTCTGTCTTAGCAAGGCCTAGAGGTGTCATGGGAATGATAGAGAATATTGGGAAATGGCCAGAAGAGTGTGCCAGAGGTCCCAGGCAGTTGGCTATCCACCTCCAGACCTAAAGACAAAGCAAGAAAGACATGTATTAACTTTTAATTGAGGTTTGGAGGATAAAAAAATTATTTCATTTTTTTTTTATATATATATATATATACATACATATACACACACAGATATAAGTAAAAGCACTTTTAATAACCCTGAAGAGTTAACGTGTAAAAAGTTCCACAAGATTTTCAGAACGACAGGTGTTAAAGCAAACATCACAAGTGTACTAAAAATTACATTAACTTTTAATACTTAAGGTGTATTTTTTGCATTGAAAGTGCATGTTACCACACTTCGGGGGAGATTTACTAAAACTGGAGCATTGAGAATCTGGTGCAGCTGTACATTGGTAGCCAATTAGCTTCTAACTTCAGCTTGTTCAATTGGGCTTTGGCCAGGGGCAGGCTGACCATTAGGGCATTGCCCAGGGCCAGTAGGGGGGCCCCATGAGAGGCTCCTGGTACTTCTGTCCCAAGGAATCTGCGCTCAGCCCGTTCCAGCACAGAGCTCCGGCAACTGTCATGACAGGGGCGCGCAGGATGCCCAGACCCCCCCCCCCAAAGGCAGCGATTGTCCCTCTGTAGTGGCCATCACTGCCATCTCTCCCAATTAAGCCTGCACACTGCCCAGAGCTCACTGAGGATCCTCCTCCTCGGCTCCAATGTATACAGACAGGAGGAGGAGGAGGAGGAGGAGCTGGGCAGTTGGGACATTAACGGCAAGAGCCGCGCTGGTTATCTGAGGTCTGTGTATAGTTTTTGGATAGGGGAGGGGACACAGTAACCAGGAAGAGAGGGGGTGGGGTGGCAGGTAACAAGGATGCACACATGGGAAAGCGATTGTGTGTGTGTGTGTGCGCGCGCTCTGGGGGGTGCTTTTGGAGGGGAGAGGACTTGTGCTGGAATGTGAGGTGGGGGGGGGATTTCAAATCGGACCCCCCCCCTTTCTACCAGCATAAGTCCTCACCCCAGCACATATCCTCTTACACACCCCAAATCAGGATGAACGTATGTAATGATGGTAGTGCAATAAGTGAGTGGTGTTTTGTGTGGCTTGAATGTGGACACATGGGGGGGGCCCCATGATCTACTATTGCCCAGGGGCCCCATGGGGTGTCAGTCCGCCCCTGGCTTTAACAATAAAATCTGGAAGCTGATTGGCTGCTGTTCTGGGAGCACCCAGAATAATCACAGCGCACCAACCCCTTAAACTGAAACCACCCCCGTACACGGATGCGCCAGTCAGAAATCTGTGTCCTGCTGAGCTAGATGTAAGTTCAGATGAAGCTTATGTAAGCTAACCCAGAGTGATGTACAACACACTACTAATCTAAGGCTGGAAGTGCTGCTTTATTCCAGCATTGTTGTGCTGTGTGGCTTTGTCCCATTAGCACACGGGGAGAGTTACTAAAACTGGAGCGCACAGAATTTAGTTGTAGGAGACAAAAAGTGGGGAGGGGGAGAGAAACGCAACAACCATAGGGGTTGATTTACTAAAGGCAAATAAACTTTTCACCTTGCAAAGTGCAATTGCTCCAGAGATTGGTAAATGAAGCAAAGCTTCACTTTGCAAAGAACACCCAATCACATTCAAGGGGGGGGAAAAAAAAAAAAAAAAAACAGCACTTTTGCCTGCACATGATTGGATGATGGAAGTCAGCAGAGCTTCTGCTCTTTTACTAAGCTCTGGAGCAACTGCACTTTGCAAAGTGCACAGCCTATTTGCCCTTCGTAAATCAACCCCATAGTGTAGCATGTAAACTGTAATTTTAATAGAAAATCTTAAAAAAAAAAAAACTCACACAAAGTATAATAATAGATTAGACATGCAACCAGGCTGCCTTGCCAGGGAATCACTGTCACTGGAAAACCAAAGCCATGAATGAAACACAGGGCCCAGGGCATGAAGCCACCTTTTATGTAGTAGGAAAATGCTGGAACCAGAATGGGTTTTAAAGCAACCTTGCTTCTTCAGCTTGAGGCCAGGGGCCAAAGCAATGCAAGGCATCCTGGTTGCATGTCTGATCTTTGTCCCAGAAGCCATCTGACTGTCATGCTAAGCTCAATTTTATCTTTGCGAGTGCTTTTTAATATTTTCTAGTAAAGAGGTTGCAAATCCAGAAAAATAAATAAACCTGTAAGACAAATGCATAATGAGCTAGTATGCGCTGCATACTAGCTCATTATAAAATACTTACCTTAGGCCCCTTTCACATGGGCTGTCCGATCAGGTCCACCGGATCGGACACTATATTTACCTCAATATGGAGCGGCAGATGTCAGCGGTGACATGTCCACTGACACCGCTGCTATCCGATCTGATCCTGTCCGTGAAATCCAGACAGATGGTAACCCTGTTTTCCCATCCATCTGGTGGATCGTATGAAAACAGACAGACGGTCAGTTTTCATCTCATCTCTCCATAGAGAATGGGGCTCTGACAGGTCTGCCTCAGCACAGTGAGTGGAGACAGACCTGTCACCGCCTACTCAGCGGGGAGCAGCGGATTAATCCCCCACTGAGCAGGGTGGAACGCCTGTGTGAAAGGACCCTTAGAACGAAGCCCTCCAGCAGCACCCGCACACTGCCAAGACAGCTGACATCTTCCCTGGTGTTTCTTCCGGGTTCATGGGCTCTGGCGCTGTGAGTGATGAGGTCACTCCCATGTAGGCCGCAGTTCACAGCAAGGGCTCTGAAGGTCCGGCATAGAAAGCCGGACCTTCAGAGCGCATGCGCCGATGACATCATCGCCTGCATGCACTCTGAATATCTCCTAAACTGTGTAAGTGTGTAAGTTTAAGAGATATTCACAGTACTTGCAGGTAAGCCTTATTTTAAACTTACCTGTAGGTACAATTAAAAAAAAATTAGAGTAAAAACTTTACTTCCTCTTTAAAATTACACGTTACATGCTACACTATGGTTGTGTTTCTCTCCCCCTCCCCACTTTGTCTCCTACAACTAAATTCTGTGTGCTCCAGTTTTTAGCAATTCTCCCCCTGTGTGCTAATTGAGCAAAGTTGAATGTTCTCGATTCTACTCATCCACACATTCAAAATAGTATAATGTTGCTTTATGGCCACGACTATCATTGGCATAAAAAGGGTTGACTTCCTATACCCCCCGCCTTCCCAAGATGTCTGGGAGAAGCTTCTCCCCCCCCCCCCCCTCCTCCAACACAGCAAATGGCTGTAACATATGGCGCATGTGCAAAATGAGGTGCTTCATCTCGCACATGTGCAGTATGAAAATACTGGGAAATCTTGAAGTTTAGGTATGGCATTTTTCTGAAGCCAGTGGTGACTATATCTTTGTGTATGTATGGATGTATGGATGTATATTCATTCAGCCAGTTAGCTGAATGAAACGTAACTAACGAATTCCACCATCCATGCAAACAGACAGGACCATGCATTCTGACAGCGGCACCCTGCTGCTGTCAGAATACACTAATCCATGGCTGCAGCAACTTGTCATCCTAATCTGCTGGGCTGGACAAATTTGGATCAGTGTATTGGCAGCTTTAAAGTCGTTGTAAAGGCAGAAGGTTTTTCACCTTATTGCATTCTATGACAGCAATAAGCAAGGCTGGCTGTCAAAATGAGCAGATGATTGTATTGTGCAGCTGGAGGAATCTGCAGGATGAACTATCATTGTATGACCAGCTTTAGAATTTATCCACACCACTGTCCAATTTCCTGGACAGTTTGGTCTGCTGTAAGTGTGGGGAATAAACTATAAATATCTGTTATATAAAATTAAAAATGATTCAATATTCTCAGTACATTCATTAACCAGTACAATTATTAATACTGTATAATAAAGGTTTAAAAGGATGAGACTTGTGTAACAGAAAATTTGTCTCTTACCTTCCCCTCCGAATATTTCTTGGCAAGTAAAAAGAGAAAAAGGGATGCATTAAATTCTAAAATCTCACAAATTGCAGCCTTTAAATATCATTAGAAAGATCACTATATAAACAAAATTCTACAACACTTTAGAAAAAAAAAAAAAAAAAAAAGACACAGTTTAACAATATCATAGAGTAGGTAGAGGCTGTACTGGGCTCGTCCAGAAGTGAAGGATGGGGGCTTATTCACATGGGCGCAGAGCACCATACACAAAAAAAAAAGTATTTCTGCACCTGGAAGTGTTACAGCCGCTTGTACAAATCAATGACAAGGTTGAAGCTGTACACTGGTAACCACACATAAGAGCAAACTGTCTGTGTTCAGGGGAACACGTACATCCCTATATGCAAGTAAGTGCTCAGATGTGCGGCTACCAGTGTAAAGTCACAGCTTCTTACTGATTAGTGTGGGTTATATACACACACATACAGTATCTCACAAAAGTGAGTACACCCCTCACATTTTTGTAAATATTTTATTATATCTTTTCATGTGACAACACTGAAGAAATTACACTTTTCTACAATGTAAAGTAGTGAGTGTACAGCTTGTATAACAGTGTAAATTTGCTGTCCCCTTAAAATAACAACACACAGCCATTAATGTCTAAACTGCTGGCAACAAAAGTGAGTACACCCCTAAGTGAAAATGTCCAACTTGGGCCCAAAGTGTCAATATTTTGTGTGGCCACCATTATTTTTCAGCACTGCTTTAACCCTCTTGGGCATGGAGTTCACCAGAGATTCACAGGTTGCCACTGGAGTCCTCTTCCACTCCTCCATGATGACATCACGGAGCTGGTGGATGTTAGAGACCTTGCGCTCCTCCGCCTTCCATTTTGCGGATGCCCCACAGATCAATAAAGTTTAGGTTTGGAGATGGGCTTGGCCAGTCAATCACCTTTACCTTCAGCTTCTTTAGCAAGGTAGTGGTCGTCTTGGAGGTGTGTTTGGGGTCGTTATGGTGGAATACTGCCATGCGGCCTCCGAAGGGAGGGGATTATGTCAAAGTACATGTTGGCATTCATAGTTCCCTCAATGAACTGTGGCTTTCCCAGTGACGGCAGCACTCATGCAGCCACAGACCATGACACTCCCACCACCATGCTTGACTTGGGCAAGACACACTTGTCTTTGTACTCCTCACCTGGTTGCCGCCACACATGCCTGACACCATCTGAACCAAGTAAGTTCATCGTGGTCTCAGATCACAGGACATGGTTCCAGTAATCCATGTCCTTAGTCTGCTTGTCTTCGGCAAACTGTTTGCAGGCTTTCTTTTGCATCATCTTTAGAAGAAGCCTCCTTCTGGGAGGAAAGCCGTACAGACCAATTTGATGCAGTGTGCAGCGTATGGTCTAAGCACTGACAGGCTGACCCCCCACCCCTTCAACCTCTGCAGTAATGCTGGCAGCACTCACATGTCTATTTCCCAAAGACAACCTCTGGATATGACACTGAGCACGTGAACTCAACTTCTTTGGTCGACCATGGCGAGGCCTGTTCTGAGTGGAACCTGTCCTGTTAAACCGCAGTATGGTCTTGGCCACCATGCTGCAGCTCAGTTTTAGGGTCTTGGCAATCTTCTTATAGCCTAGGCCATCTTTATGTAGAGCAACAATTCTTTTTTTTTCAGATCCCCAGAGAGTTCTTTGCCATGAGGTGCCATGTTGAACTTCCAGTGACCAGTACGAGAGAGTGAAAGCGATAACACCAAATTTAACACACCTGCTCCCCATTCACACCTGAGACCTTGTAAAAATAACGAGTCACATGACCCTGGGAAGGGAAAATGGCTAATTGGGCACAACTTGGAAATTTTCACTTAGGGGTATACTCACTTTTGTTGCCAGCGGTTTAAACATAAATGCCTGCGTGTTAAGTTATTTTGAGGGGACAGGAAATTTACACTGTTATACAAGCTGTACACTCACTACTTTGCTACAATGTAAAGTGTCATTTATTCAGTGTTGTTACATGAAGATATAATGAAATATTTACAAAAATGTGAGGGGTGTACTCACTTTTGTGAGATACTGTATATGAAAAATATACTAAGTGTGCTGTGTGCCACAGTTAAATTGAATGTAAACCCAAATCAAATGATTTTTTTTTTTTTTTTTTTAGTAGGGCACACAGTATTCTAGCACAGTTTTACACTTTGATGCACCTCAGTGCTGCTGTTCTCCCTGTAGCCTTTTCCTGTCTATATGCATGGCAGTGATGGATGCATAGCGTTTTGTTATTGGGAGTTTCCTGATAGTGATAACAGTGGACCGTGCCTGTGTAAAGTGTTGGCACAGCCACCTGTAGTCACTTGTGTTGTCACCATGTCACATGGGGCAACTGGGAGACAGGGACTGAGCATTGCCCCTCTATGATGGGAAGTGCCAGAACAAGGATGTATGCATTGGAGCATTACTAGGCGTTTTAATAAAGCTGCACAATTCATTTTTTTTTTTTTTTTAATTAACATGTTCAGGCTTATATGAGGGCTTGCTGATTGGATTTACAAATACTTTTTTTTTTGTTTGTTTTAATGCTTCTTTCCTGTCTGTTACCAGGACAGTGCTGGCAGGCTATGCTGTGGGTGTGACGGGGGGGTCATCTACCATTCAGCGTCTCAGAACATTACTGTATCACCAGATTTTACAGATATTGTATAGCAGCCAAATGCTACAGGCATGTGATACAGGCTTAACGAATATGGCTGGTGGTAATCTGTCATGGGCCCTACCGCCCCACAGTTGGGAAGGAGATAGTGGATCTTGGAGCCAAGGAAAAAGTAGAGGCCTTTATACAGCATACAAAATGGTTGAGAGGATTTCAGCTACGTAAAGCTTTATGAATCGGGGAGGTGTTTAGTGGTGCAGTGAGACTAATGGCAGATAAATCCTTTTAATCGCCAATTTATTGTACTCTGTAACAACCGATTTGGTGCATGCTATTAGACAAATTTAGACTGTCAATGGGTCTTTTTTTTTTTTTTTTTCTATGCAATTTATTTTTAAAAAAAGCCAATATACTGTTGTGAGAAATGCAGTGCTATGTAGATCATTGCACTCCGAATTCCTGCTGAACAGGCTGATATTTGAACCACGTGTAGGCAGGCTGAATGTACCAAGTTAATTAATCAACCTGGGTACAACCAGCCTGCCAAATTTACTTGCAATTATCGCTAGAGCCGCTAGCAATAATCGCTGTCTTCTCTTGGCACCCCCCCCCCTCCCCCCCTGCAGAATAGGAGGGATTCCACTGTCTGTTTTGAAGGGGTAAACGTACAAATTTCTTTCAGGAAAGAACTTTGCACAGTCTATGGCCTGCCTTAGCCAATGGCGGTTATAAATGATAATGGTGGCATTGATAAATTATTTATTTCTATTCTGTTCAATCTCTTCTAATAGGAATGATTAACATGCCACATATGGGGAAGTTGATTTTGATTGACGGTTAAGATACAATCATTTTTTTTCAATAGAGAGAGCACACAGAGTGCCATATAGAGCGCCACTTCCAGGGGGTCAGCCTAGATCAATTTTGGTGAAATTACTTTTTTTTTTTTTTAAAGATAAAGAGACTATACTTCAGAAGGCTAGGGAAAGGAGAGATCTATACTACAATGGAGACAATATTTTATTCTTTCCATATTTCTCCCCAGAACTACAAAAAAAAAAAGGGGGGGGGGGGCAAGTTTGTGGAGATCAAGAAAAAAATTACAGAAAATTGTATACGCCAAGTTACCGTATTTATCGGTGTATAACACGCACCTTCATTTTAAGAGGGAAGTTAAAAAAAAAAAAAAAAAAACTTGCATTTTAAATAAAGAACTATGGAGCAAAATAAGGGTAGAGTGCCCATCAATGCAGCCTGATCAATGCCCATCAATGCAGCTTGATCAATGCCCATCTGGAGCTTCACAATTGCCCAGCAATGCAGCTTGATCAATGCCCATCTGGAGCTTCACAATTGCCCAGCAATGCCCATCTTCAGCCTCCCCAGTGCCATGAATGCAGCCTGATCAATGCCCACCTCAGGGAGGGAGCGCAATGAGCGCCATCAGGTTACATACAGCGAGAATCTCCTGTTTACTCAGCGGCCTCTTTAATACAAAGTCCCGCTGCCTGGACCTTCTATTATAGACAGAACACTGGTCCAATGCCAGCCCAGGAGACGGGACTTCATATTACAGAGGCCACTGAGTAAACATGAGATTCTCGCTGTACGTAATCTGGCGGCGCTCGTCCCACCCCCCTCCCAGTTCTCTCCGAGGCAGCCCAAATTGCAGTATTGGCGTATAACACACACACACTATTTGCAGGGTCAAAAAGTGAGTGTTATACGCCAATAAATACAGTATATTTCAGCTTTTAGTGCTGTCACTCTTTGAACGACAATTGCGCGGTCATACACTGTACCCAAATGAAATTTTTATTAATTTTTTTTTCTCACAAATAGAGCTTTTTTTGGTGGTATTTGATCACCTCTGGGTTTATTTTTTGTTAAAAAAAAAAATTAAAAAGACCAATTTTTATTTTTTTTTTAAATACAAAACAGTTTGATATTTTGTTAATAAATTTTTGCAAACAGGTAATTTTTCTCCTTCATTGATGTACGCTGATGAGGCTGTACTGATGGGCATTGATGCACACTAATATGCAGCACTGATGGGTAGCACTTAAGGGCATTGATAGGTGGCACTGAAGGGCACTGGTAGGTGACACTGATAGGCATCACTGCTAGGTGGCACTGAGTGGCACCACTGGTGGGCACTGATTGCTAGCACTTATGCAGATTTGTGGCACTGTGTGGGCACTGGCAGGTGGCACTGAAAGGCGGTATTGGTGGGCACAAATGAGATGGCTTCGCCCCTTCCTCTTCGGGGGGAAAAAAAAAACTGATTACCAATCTACTGTTTACATCACGTGATCAGCTGTCATTGTCTGACAGCTGATCACGTGGTAAGGGGCCGGATCTCATTGACTCTGTGATCACAGCACGCAGGGAGCGTGGAAAGGGGAGGATGTCTATTGATGGCCCCCCGGCAAAGTAGATCCACGCTGTAGCCGTCATTCGGCTATAGCACGGATCTGGAGTTAAATAAAAGGTATGCATGTTAAATGTTGGGGTGGTGGGTTAAAAGGGTAAGTGAAGGATGGACAAAAATGTGTATTTGTTCTTTATCTTTTTTTATACAAATAAAAAATTACTTGATTAAAAAAAAAAAAAAAGATACAATCATAAGTTATCAATCACAGTTCTGGAGTTCCCCAAGTGCTGAAGAAAAGACTTGCAGGTACAATCACATCTGTGTTACTGCATTTCACTTATATTACCAGTTTAATCACTTCAGAGTTATGACAGGTGTGATTTAGGTCATATTGTAACCTTAAAGCAGGGCTCCACCCTAAAGTGGAACTTCCGCTCATCGGATTCCTCCCTCCCCCCTCTGGTGTCACAATTGCCACCTTTTTGGGGGAGGGGGGGACAGGATACTGGTCTTTGACAGGTATCCTTTCCCACTTCCGGGAGTCCGGCCGCGACGTCACCGCAGGGCTCCCTCGGCTGCTGGGCTAATAGGAGAGAGGAGCGGGGCCTCGCGCATGCGCAGTAGGGTTCCTGGCGTGAACCCTACACTGTCGGGTTACCTTACCTGCAATGGCGGCGGCAGCAATGGAAACATCAGCTGCGGTGCAGACATCGAGGAACTGCAGGACAGGTAAGTGTCCATTTATTAAAAGCCAGCAGCTGCAGTATGTGTAGCTGCTGGCTTTTAAAAAAAAAAATAAAAAAATGTTTTCCCCGGAACACCACTTTAACTTACAAGAAATTGTAAAATCAGTCTGCCACTTACTTGAATCCCCAGCCCGTTCCCCCCAGTACAATGGCAGCAATGAGCACAGCTCCTGCAATGGACCCAATGATGATGTTTGTGCCACTTGGACCTGCAGAAAACATATACAAGTCATAAGGGTTATCAATGATGTACAAAGTGCAGTAACACAGCCAACAGATTTCACTTGAACTCCCTTCAGTCTCTGCTTATTACTTGCACTGATCGCGGGTGCAATGCTTTGCAGGCTCCTGTGCATTTATTATTTTTCTGTTAAAGGCAAACTTGGCCTTTTAGGTAATGCACAGGGTCTAATAATAGTTCTCTCTATCTCAGTGTTTTATAACTCGCCAAATCCTTTGATAACGCACACCTGTCATCAAAGCTTTAAAATTTTGAATAAGGCAAATTTACTCCATACTATCTAAAGTGCTTGGTCTGAGCAATGTACAGTGGGTATAGTAAAGAACCACCCCCCTTTAAAATCTAATTTTGTAGCTTTGCAGCCTGAAATAAAGAGACAGTTTTAGTTTTATCCAGGTGTATTTACTTATAACATTCAAGTGAAAGATATAGCACCAATATGTCAGAAATCAAAAAATAGAATTACTGAGTTGGAAAAAGGATCACCCCCCTTCTCCTAAAAACAACTTGTAAACTCAATCAGGTGTAGCCAATCACCTTCTCAATGGCACACAAAGCCATTTGACTTTCAACTGTGATCAGTTGTGGTCATTTTGATTGGTTCAGCAAGAAAAGAGCTTTCCTGGAATATTTCAGTCTCTGGTAGTGCAAACGAAGCAATCAATTATGGGTGATAGGTACTCTCAAAAGATCTCCGGGATAAAGTTATGGACAGGCACAAGTCAGGAGATGGGTACAAAAAAAAAAACTTCAAAGGCTTATCAATGCCTGGAAGCACTGTGAAGTCCATTAAGAAGTGAAAGGTATTTGGTACAACACAGACCCTCCCTGGATCAGGACGTCGCTCCAAACTGGATGAAAGGTCCAGGAGGAAACTGGTCAGAGAGGCTGCCAAGAGGCCTACAGCAACTCTGAAGCAGTTGCAGGAATTTATGACAAAGAGTGGTCATTGTGTGCATGTGACATCAATATCATTGATATATTAGCCTCAACCTCAAACGATATGTCTTTTGGAAATCCATTACAGCTCACCATCCAAATAACACAATTCCTACAGTAAAGCATGGTAATATCCTGTTTATGGGGGTGTTTCTGCCCTCTGCCAGAAAGTTGTCAATGGGAAGAAGGTTTACCTTCCAACATGACAATGACCCAAAGCACACTGCAAAAATGACCACACAGTGTCTGAAGGAGAAGAAGGTGACTTTTCTTGCATGCCCTAGTCAGAGCCCAGACTTAAACCCCATTGAAAATTTGTGGAATGACTTGAAGACTGCAGTCCACAAACGGTCACTATCAAATTTAACTGCCCTTGAGCAGTTCTGCAAAGAAGAGTGGGCAAATATTGCAAAGTCTAGATGTGGAATGTTAGTAGAGACATATTCCAACTGACTAAAGGCTGTAATTAAAGCAAAAGGTGGGTCAACAAAATACTGACACAAGGGGGGTGATCAGTTTTCCAACCCAGTAAATCTGTTTTTGAATTTTATTTTTTCTGACATGTTGGTGTTATATCTTTCACTTGGATGTTATAAGTTCAGACTGCAAAGCAACAAAATGTCCTTGTTTTAAAGAGGTATAGTCAGGTCCATGCACTTACTTCACATGGGAAAATGGGGGGTTGCATTGCCCCACTAAAATACCAACTTCAAGAAAAGTCCAGTAGAATAGAATGCTGAAGGTATCGTATAGCAGTTCTCGACCCTGTCCTCAAGTCCCCCAAACAGGCCATGTTTTGGGAATTTCTCTTAGATAAAATAGCTGTCCAAAGTACCAAGTCATTGACTCCGATTTTAAAGCACCTGTGCAAGATAAAGCAAAGCCTGCAAAAATGGCCTGTTGGGGGTTCTTGAGAACCACTGTCATATAGCCCCAGATGGTGCCTGCTATGTAGTGTAGTTGGGGTGTTATACTCATTTTTAACTGTACCTGACAGATGTGCTTTAAGCTACAGCTGTACAATTCAAACAGAGTGAATGATGGAAAAATACAAAAGCAGAGATCCCGTGAGTGAAAACTACTTGTTAAAACTATAAGTAGAACCAGAGATCTTATATGCAAGCCTCAACTTTTCCTGTAAAGCTTGAAGTTGCTCCTCCTGACTCTAAAGCCCTACTATTGGCTCTTCAGTCTGATTGGAGTGGCCTTATTGACCAATAGGCTGCTTTCAAGAGGAGCAAGTGGTGAGACAGAGCTCAACTTTACAGAACAAGTTGATATTTGTATATATCGGCCTATATCTCCGGATCTTAGTTGCTTTGACATGCAGTTTTTGCCGCTTATGTAATTTCTTCACCATGGGCTTAGTTTAAATTGGCCTGGACTGTGAATGAAGCACCTTTGCAGTAGCCAGTTCATCTGGACCTAAGATTATCTATACGCAGTGTCATTTGTTAGCAGTAATCAGATAATGTACAGTTCACACATCAGCAGAAAGTGTTCCTCATCTATTTACGCTACTCCACGAGAAAACCAAAACTAGAGCACACAGATAATATTTGTGAGTTTGCCACCATTTGTTTGTTTTTTACAGTGTTGCAGTGAACTTCTCTTCTGCGTGTCCTTTCTCTGCTGGTTATAAGTTGATAAACTGCTTGCTGAACTCTCTCCAACCTTCAGAATAAATAGAAGGCTATAGAGTTAGTGTTTTGGCTTCACATCGCACCTCACTTTCCCATTGAGGATAATGCAGAAGTCAGTCTTGTTTTGTCACTTTTTGTTTCGTTTTTTGTTTGGGAAAGTCGATTTGATCCAAAATCAGATGTTAAACATGAACTTTCCAATGACATTTGTCATGTCCTTGAATGTATTGATGAGAATTTTTGTAAGAATGTTTTGTTCAAAAATCCACTAGTGTCCCTGGTCTCATCTCGTCGCTTTACGCCTCTATTAATGGTAGATTGTCTTTATCAACCCTTTCCTATGTGACACAATGGGAGTGAGATCTTGGATCGCGTATTGAGGGGGGAGGACTGGAGTAAAACCTGGACAACAATAGCAAATTGCTCATTCAACACTGCCACCCTCGAGGCTGCTTATAAAGTGCTCCTGCGGTGGTACTGGGTCCTGGCTAGGCTTACCCACACTTATCCTGAAAGCAGCGATGGATGTTTTCAGAATTGTGGTCAGCGTGGGGACGTCCTACATATATGGTGGTCCTGCCCACGTTTGATCGGCTTCTGGTACAGAGTCTTTGGCCTATTGCAGACTTCATTCCATGTGACAGTCCGAAAGGATGCCCGGCTGGCTCTCTTGCATTGCCCTATAACAGGCCTCTTTGCACCCCAGCAGAAATTGGCCTCATATATTTTCATTTCTGCCAAGCGGACCATCACCCATGCCTGGAAGACCCCAGCTGTTACCTTCCAGGGGGGGTGAAAATCATAATGACCACTCTGATGGTTAATAAGCAGATGTCCAGTATATTGAGGGACTTGCATGCAAAATTCTTGAAAATCTGGGAACCGTGCAGAAGTTATTCTTTCCCGTCCCTGCCTCCGACTAGGTATGGTCAACTTTAAAGCTTGCATGGGTCCCGCGTCCGTGGTGCTCGCCCTCTCCTGGGGCCGCTCTCCTTTTCTTTCTGTTTGCTTTTTCTCCCTTCATTCTTGATATGAAGGCCATGAGTACAGATTGCTGTTCTCCAAGGAGTAGAGTATTATAGCCTGTGATATTTACCTAATGCCTAACTTGGTCCTCTATGGTCCTGGTAACAGTTTTCAAAAGAAAGGAAGAGAAAAACTGGGCAGTCTGCCAAGAATCAAAACATTCTATATGCTGTTTCTTCACATGCTTGTCTGAAGATGCCCCTGCGTGGGCAAACCATGGCATGCTATGATTCTTGAAACTTTAATAAAAATATTGAAAAAAAAAATATCCACTAGTGTTTTGGCCAGCATAACGTTGGTTGTAAAGGCAGGACATTTTCTTTACCTTAATGCATCAGTATCGCCCCCTCACCCATGTCTGTTCTCAAGCCAGCGCTTGGCTCTCTCCCCTTTCACGGTTCACAGAGGCAGCAGCAGCCAGTGGCTCCTGCTGCTATCAATCAAATTCTGTGAGCAGGGGTGGGGCCGAGCCACACTGTCTGTGCCTAAGGACACAGACAGCGTAGCTTGGGAGTGAACACGCAGGTGTGCCCCCATAAGAAGCAGCTTCCTATGGTCGCCCACCGAGAAGAGGAGGAGCAGAGAGTGTTGGCAGGTGACCTGATAGGAGGAGGATCAGGGCCACTCTGTGCACAACTGATATTCAAATTGGTCACAGCACTTGCGTACACTGACGTATAATGCCATTTATAACCAATAAGAAAAACCCAAAACAGAGTATAAAGAGAAGAAAATATAAGCAGATCAAAAAGCTTGTCATGTGAAAATAGAGCCAAGTCTGTACCCTTATATTTGTCCACCAGCCCGGTGACTTTAGGAACAGGAAGAGGGTCAAATACACTACAGTCCTTTCCAGTCCAGTCTAAATGACAGATGCATTTCCCCTCATTACTGCAAACCTGCAAAAAAATAAATAAATTTTAATTGCCAATAACAAAGCATAGGGATCATAAGAGAATGTATAGGTGTGAAATGTGCCTAGGCAGGAGTGAACTGAAGTCCACAGAGGAGGAGATTTTGAAGCCTAATTGGGTTGGCATTAAACTAAACCCTCCTATCCTTTTGCAGCTGAGGATGGTGCCATCTTAACTTCTTTTTTTTTTTTAGATCTCCAGTTGTGGTGCTGCACATGTGATCAGCTATGAGACCAGCCATTTGAGGGCCTTAGAGTTTGGTTGGAAGCTGACAGAGGTACACTGGCAACTGTTATTGCCAGAAGCGTGCCTTGAATGTAGCATACACTGCACATGTATTTTATATGCAAAATGTAAATGAAAACCTAAATTAGTATGTTTGATTAAGGATTTATTATTTATTATACATTTATTGAACATTTCTACTTGAGCTCCCTTTTGGGAAACTGTTAGATTAGTGGGTATAGTTTTCACTTTAAGCACAGCATGCCAAGGCTGCAGAGGCAAGTTTGATTTACTGTTTGTCTTCTGCACTTTTCCTATATAACACATAGGCTTCTGATAAATATCGTTCTAGATTACCAAAATGGAATCTTCAAATTACAGTGTACTAATAAAAACACGTCATGTTAATGGTGGGTTACACAATTTGTGTTCTCCATAACTCATTGACACCTAAGCACCTACCCCATGGCTAGAGCACACCTCTCCTCTCCCACTGCTTGGACATGTGCTGAAGTTGAATATGGTCGCCGGTAGGCACTTCCGATCTAGGCACATCATGTTGGGTCCACATGGTGTCCCATCCTCTACATAACCCAAACCTGAGCCATCTGGCAGCATCACCTGACCCCCTCTGTAATACCAAAACACAGCATTGAATTAAGCAGTCAATCAGAAATATACAGAAACTTATTCTCTCAACCACACATTTCTTTCATGTTAGCCACCATTTTGGGCAAAATAACTAATTTATGGGAAAACTGGCCCAGATTTTTGTTATGAAGAAAAGTTGTGACATGTGCATCACAAAATACATCAGTTCTGACAAATATATATATATATATATATATATATATATAAAATATAAGAGCTGCACAATTAATCATCAAGAATCGTTATCGCAATCTTGACTAAAGTGTTTCACAATTCTTTCTATGCAAAGAATTCTCTCTGCTCTTCTGAAGCCACAGCCCTCAAAAGAAAGGAAGAGAAAAACTGGGCAGTCTGCCAAGAATCAAAACATTCTTTATCAGTTGAACTTGAGTATAAACATTGTAACAATTTGTCAATGGAATAGACTGTGTGTAAGTGAAAAAAATAGAACCAAACAGTTTTTTTTTTTGCTAGAAAATTACTTGGAACCCCCAAACACTATATATATATATTTTTTTTTAGTAGACACCCTAGAGAATAAAATGGTGGTTGTTGCAATATTTTATGTCACACTGTATTTGCGCAGTGATCTTTCAAATGCAATTTTTTTTTGTAAAAATTACTTTAATGAATTAAAAAAATAAAATAAAAAAAATAACCATTAACTGGTTATTTTTTTTATTTTATTTTTTTAATTCATTAAAGTAATTTTTACAAAAAAAAATTGCATTTGAAAGATCACTGCGCAAATACAGTGTGACATAAAATATTGCAACAACCACCATTTTATTCTCTAGGGTGTCTACTAAAAAAAAATATATATAGTGTTAGCCCATTTATTTTTATTTTATTTTTTTTTGTATAATGTGAAAGATTTTACGTTGCGAGAATCCTGATCTTTTTATTGTAAGCAAAAAAAAATTGCGATTCTCATTTTGGCCAGAATCGTGCAGCTCTAATATTATATTATATAATACACTGGTTTTTAAATAAAAAAAAAATTATATATATGTATATATGTGTGTGTGTGTGTGTATATATATATATATATATATATATATATATATATATATATATATATATATATATATATATATATATATATAAATATATATATATATATATATATATATATAAACACACACAGGTTTTTAATCCAGAGGTGCCTGACTGTATATTGAAACCGCTACTTTTCTTGTACAAGTGACACTCCTACACACCTCCTATTGGTCACTATTGCCACCTATCCCTCAAAACAACAAACCAAAAAGCTCAGAAGATGGCAGTGGCAAGGCCAAGTTTGGTTTTCACAAGAAAAAGGTCAAGAGTTGCTTATATAATAAGTTAATATGCCTTCCTTATAAAATGCCCCGTTTTGTTACAGGTGCACTTTAATACAATATGTCCTATGGGGTTTACCAGTCACAGAATTTCAAAGGTAAATAAATCTCATCAGAGTAATAGAGAATAATATTAGTAGGGAACTTCCTACAGCCCTATCTCACCCTATACTCTACTTCCTGAGCTCCATCTCCAGCTAAACTAGGACTTGATGACTGGTTTCCCACCCTTCTGTTTCCTGAGATATCATCATTTAGGTGTGTTTTGTGTGTTCAGTATGGCGGCAGCGGCACACCCCTTCTATTTTAGACAAGTCTTTACTGTCATGGAACCAAAGCAATCCATAATAATTCCTTCCCTAATGTAGAAGTGCTGTCATTGAGCCGGTGTCCTACCTGCAGTCCAGATATCGATTATGGTAGTAGAAGGTCATACTGGTGATGTCCCCGTACAGCTCTCCAATCTTTGGGCTTCCGGAGATATTGGAGCATAGGAGGTAGCCGCACAGCACATCTCTAGTAAACAAACACATGGATGGGTCACCTGGTGTTTTATAGACAAGGGGCCATTTAATATGACAGAGTAGTAAGCCACAACAGCCAATCAGAGGTGATGTCTGATTCTGACTGCAGCAGTAGGATGATAGTTGCTTTCACTTTCTGCATAATATACTACCACAGCCTTATTACTGGGAAACTGTATTTACTGTGTTTTTGTTGTTGATATAAAAAAGCTCATTTGTAGTTTTAGACCGTGAAGAAGGGTGTATAGCAGGATCAGGTCTTTACTTTGCGGTCTGTGTCTGCATTGGGAGATTTCATTCCACTTCCTCTTTCGTTGGCCCCAACACAGGAAGTGAAAAGGAAATCTTATGGACAGACACAAGCAGCGATAGGTTTCGCGGTTTGCTGTGTAGGTTATAAAACGGTTGTCTATGTTTAGTTAGTATAGTAAATATTGTACTTGATAAGGGGGGAACTCTAAGGCTGCATTCACACCTGAGCGTAGCGGTTTCAGGCAAAAAATTGCGCGATTCGCGGCGTTTACCGCGATTTTGTATAGAGCAAATGGTCACCAATATAAAAAGAAGAAAAACGCCCAAATCTGCCCGATTCATGCGACAAAAAAGGGTCCAGCACTTCTTTGGCTTCAGGCGTTTTGGAGTGGAGATGTGAACCATCTCCATAGAGAATAATGTATTTTTTCCCCTCTAGCGTTTTGTAGCTTCAGGCGACAAAACGCTCAGGTGTGAATGCAGCCTTAGAGCAGTTTTCACACTACTGCGCTGTGGTGTTGCAGCAATATGTACCTGCAGTTTTCATGTGGGTTACCCAGTTTCCTATTGACCTCTATTGTGTCCTGTGTTTTTTTTTTTGGTGTACTTTCTGAAAGGGCACCGAAGATGCCGCATGCAGGAATTTTGGTCTACTTTCAGAATAGCCTCCAAAAATATGGGACACCGTGGGTAACCCACACGAAAACCACAGGTACACTGCACTATGGCCAAACCACAGTGCGGCAGTGTAAAAGGGGCCTAGTTGAAAACAATGGATGCACTATAAAAGCTGGTCATACACTATATAAAAAATAAAAAAAAAAAAAAAATAAAAATAATGTTGATAAAAATAAACAAAAATTCTAACTAAATTCTAATACTTAGTGGGATCAAATTGACATTAGTTTTGAACTACAGTGATAGGAATATTCAAACAAGCAGAGTGCAATTTTTTTTGTTTTGGTGAATTTTGTCAGGGAAAGTCCATTTACTCTGAAATCGAATATGTTAAAAGTAAACTAAAAAAAAAAAAAGAAAAACACGTTCTTAACCACTTGCCGACCGCCGCATGTACATTTACGTTGGCAGAATGGCACGACTAGACAAATGGGCGTACATGTACATCCCTTTGAATTTACCGCCATGCGGTCACGTGCGACCGCGCCGGGAGCTCAGCGAGTCGGGTCGCGGGTCCCACGGACTCGTTGTCTACGGGGATACCCGCGATCGTCTCACGGAGCTGAAGAACGAGGAGATGCTGATGTAAACAAGTATCTCCCCATTCTGCCTAGTGACACATAGCTCCCTTTGATCGGGAGTGGTGATCAGTGATGCCACACGTAGCCAAGTCCCCTAACAGTTAGAATCACCCCCTAGGACACACTTAACCCTTTCCTAGCCAGCTAGTGGTTAACCCCTTCATTGCCAGTGTCATTTTTACAGTAATCAGTGCAATTTTATAGCACTGATCGCTGTAAAAATGACAATGGTCCCAAAAATTTGTCAAAATTGTCTGATGTGTCCGCCATAATGTCGCAGTCACGATAAAAATCGCAGATCGCCATTACTAGTAAAAAAAAAAAAATTATTAATAAAAATGTCATAGAACTATCCCTTATTTTGTAGATGCTAAAACTTTTGCTTATACCACTTAATAAACGCTTATTGTGAAAAATATGTAGAAGAATACGTATCGGCCTAAAATGAGGAAAAAAAAATATTTTTTTAATATTTTTTTGGGGATATTTATTATAGCAAAAAGTAAAAAAAATCTTTTTTTTTCAAAATTGTCACTCTATTTTTGTTTATAGCAAAAAATTTAAAAACCGCAGAGGTGATCAAATACCACCAAAAGAAAGTTCTATTTGTGGGGAAAAGGACATCAATTTTTTTGGGAGCCATGTCGCACAACCGCACATTTGTCAGTTAAACCGACGTAGTGCCGAATCGCAAAATGTGCTCTGGTCTTTGGCCAGCAAAATGGTCCGGGGCTTAAGTGGTTAAATGATATGTACCATGTCATTGACTATACTTCTAATCATTTTCATATGAAAGTTTGTTAAAAAAAAATTTAGTGTATGGCCAGCTTTAGACTACCCAAGGGTATCTGAACAGCGATAGCTGCAGTCAGTCATATACAGATGACCACTAGGTGGAGCATTTACAAAATATGGAATAAGATAATCAGAACATGAACATGAGGTCATGTCATAATATTGTGTTATGTTGCATACTTTTAATTAAAGCAAAAAAAAATATGAACAGCAAGCAAATACAGGTAGGAAAACTTTTTTTTTTTGGGGGGGGGGGGGGGGAGAGAGAGAGATGTTGCAAAATTATCTTCAAATTTTCTTACCAAGCCAAAACCTGCACAAAGACAGGCCATTATGTGAGGCCTATGCTACAAGAACACCCTCCACAGCCATGCTTCTGAATTATTAGGGAATAACAAGTAAAGGAGCTATGCAGATAATATCTTTTTGTACTTACTGTTTGCTGCATTGAAGCCATTTATCTCCATCTTTCCCACAGTTCCCCTTCTCCGTCCCTTCAATGTTTAACTTTTCATAGCAAAGCCGGTCGGACGCACCTGGAATAGCACAGGTACAGTATAAATATATCAGCTCTCACAACTCCTGGCTATTTTTACCAGTTTAATCCTAGACACAGGGCCGGCGCTCTGTTTTATAGAAACCCTAATGTGGCGCTCCCTCTAATTATGTTGGGTCTTAAACATGTCAGTATATTTCTTGTTAAAAAAAAAAAAAAAAAGCATGTCAGTAAAAAAATTGACTACCCAACCTTGACCAACTGCAGACACAATAGCCTGTACTGATATTTTCTCGATATTCAACAGGCAGTGGATGAGCTACCTCTAGAAGGTTCTACTCCCTTCATGGCCAGGGCATTTTTCGCTGTTCAGCACTGAGTACACTGTACCCAAATTTAATTTATATATTTTTTTTTCACACAAGTAGAGCTTTCTTTCAGTGGTATTTGAGCAGCACTGGGTCTTTTTTTTTTTTTTTATATAATTTTTTTTTGCTATATAAATAGAAGAAAAAAAAAATACCAAAAATTTTGGGGAAACAAACCCACATTTTTTATAGTTTGTTATAAAATTTTGCAAATAAATAGATTTAGGCCAAAATGTATTCTGCTAAATTTCTTTGGAAAAAATAACCCAAATCGGTGTATATTATTTAGTATGGGTGAAAGTTGGAGTCCACAAACTATGGTATATATATCTGAAAATCAGTCACTCCTGATGTACTGACTACTCAGGACAGTGCAAATATTCCCCAAATGGCCCCTTTTTGGAAAGTAGACAGTCCAAAGTAGTAAGAGGCATGGCAAATATTTTGAAGTTGTAATTTTTGTCAGTTTTTTTGAAAATTAAGATATTAAATAAAATTGTATTTTTACATTCTGTCACCAATGCACTACAGTGTCATCATATGACTGGGGTGGCGGTGATCAGGACTGGTCACAGTATGTTAAAAAATAAATAAAAATAAAAAATAAATTTTCTATTACATTTTTTAAACATTTGTTGTTTTTTCTTCTTTTTTTAAACAATTTTTTACATACTGTAATCAGAGTAGTTCAGGGTCACCATAGTGACACTACTACTCTGGGGGGTGATCAGGGATATATGTCTCTTTAAAAAAAAAAAAAAAAATTACAGGGATTTCTTTTCTTGAGGACCACTGTTATAAGCAATAGTTTTAACGGTCATGAATGGCTTCCATTCATGACGGCTTGCTTACTATTTGTGATGTTGTGATTAACTACAGCTAATCATAGGGTGCTGTGATTGGCCCAGGTACCACGTGATAGCTGTGGGCCAATCACAATAGTAAGTAAAGTTATCATGAATGGAAGCCATTCATGACAGCTTTGCTTACATTGTAACCACATGATTGCTATGACTGGTCATAGTGATCACATGATAGTGAGCGGCCGGGTACCGAGCGCCGTAATCCACCAGACACAGCAGTCATGAAATTGCGCCGCTATGCACCCCAGGGGGCCCCTGGCAGTGCACAAATGCTGGGCAATGCATCTGTACGTTGCCTAGCCTGTAGCTCTCGCCCACTTACAGTAAGTATACTGTGGGCAGGCGGTTAAAGTAGAGAGGATTTTTTTTATTTTTATTATTCGTTTTCAATAGATTAGGGAAGGTTAAGACCCCTTTCAGTTATTTTTTTTTTTCTTTTGCTATCCATGTAGTATTGGTGCTCTTATCCTCAACTTGCTGCATCTCTGTCACAGAGACACAGCAGGAAGTGAGAGGCGATCTCTCCAAAAAGCTGGGTTATCCTGTCTTAGAGGGTTGTCTCCCCTACTGGAAGATTCCCCCCACCTCCTGTGGAAACTCAAACATTTTCCATCACTATTCTGGAGACAATGGTCCAGGACACAGAGGGTCAGGGACACAGATGGCAATAACATCCCCAACTGTTTCTGTCCAAAAAAAAAAAAGTTTTGACTGTACAAACTTTTAACTTTTAAGCCATGCCCCCTCTTATAAACCCCACCCACCATTTACACTGCTAAATGCAGCACATTCCTACCCACCACTCACCTCTGAATATTAAATATACAGTACTGAGAATATTTTTATATTTCTGCATAACAACCCCCCCCCCCTCCCTTTTTTTTCCCCCCAGGAAATTTTGTGTGGACATTTGTCACTACACGCGTATAATGCACTTCCACATGAGAAGATCAGAAGTCTGGTAGAACTGTGTGTGTAACCTGCCATTTCAGACTTGCATCAGCATAACAACCCTGCTGTAAGCATCAAGGAACAACTTTATATTGCTGTAGGTTTAATGATTGATGACTAATGTATAAACCAGTGGGACAGAGATGTATAGATATGCATGTTGGGATCATATTAGTCACAACACCTGCAAATGATTTCATGCGATTTTTCAGGAAAACCCTGGAAGACGCATTACAACTACTTTACCCTTCATTTCTCTTCTTAGTGAGAAGTGTCAAACTATGTTGGCTGATGCAGAAAACAAGGGAGGTAAATCGAATAATCAGTTCAATTATCAGTAATTAACAGGTCGAGAAAATTATTGCTGGATTGATCTACAGCAATGGAAGAAGTTGGTAAAGCTGACTGTACGCTGAGCTAATATCACCTGGTTCCTAATGAATCAGCCGAAATTCTAAAAGAGTGCACGGCCACATAAGCATCACTTTACCCAACAGCTTTTGATTAAAAAGAAAAAAAAAAAGAAAATTCTTAGGAGTCTGGTAGAAAATAGTTGGCTGAACAGTGACTGCGTCCAATCAGATGAAGGCACTGTTGGAGCAGTTTAGTGTGGATGGAGGAATCTGTTAGGCCCCTTTCACACGGACGGATCCGTATTGATCCGCCCTGTGAAGATCCAAATCACTCAGCTGATCCCCGCTGAGCCGGCTGATGACAGGGCGGTCCCTGCACACTGTGCAGGGACCGCCCTGTCAGTTCTCCGCTCTCCTCTATGGGGGATCGGATGAACACGGACCGTCTGTCCGTGTTCATCCGATCCGCTCTGCAGACGGATGGAAAAATAGGGTTTTCCTCCGTCCGCAGAATCAGACAATAGCGGAGGCGGATGATAGTGGGTGTCAGCGGATGCTCATCCGCTGACACCCGCTATCCCATAGGGGTGCACGTATGTCCGTTTTTCATCCAAAAACGGATGGATGAAAAACGGACATACGGTCCGCATGTGTGAAAGGGGCCTTAGACTTCTTCATTCAGCCTAAAGGCCAGCTTAGGTGTTACTATACAAGTTATGTGTTGCTAATGTTTTCTGTGTGTTGGGGTCAGGCAACAAGTATTTTCACAAGAAAGCAGAAATTGCATGCAACTCATGACACCAAAAAGAACCAATATTTGTGGGGGGAAGGGGGCGTAAACTGCAGCCTGTATAATCTGTCCCAAGAGCATGCCACTGCCTCTCCTGGGTTGACTGGCCAGACTCTACTTCTGCAGGTGACCCTGGAGCATAGGCAGATTCCTCAAATTCCTGGGAAAGTTTACATACAACTAGTTGGAAAAGTCATGACCGGTCACAGCCATTGATTGTCACAGCCATGCTTATGATTCTAGAAGATGTCCCAAAAGTGTAAAGACCGAGTGCAAGATTAAATTCTGCCCTACTCTACCCAAAACATAGATTTTGGGTAAAGTTCCACATGTATGGCTCTAGTAAATGATATGACACTCACTGCGTCCCCACACTGTATTGCACTGACGATCTCTGGTCTTGCATCGGCCTCCGTAACATCGGCCCTGTTGGACAAATATATTTTATGATGAGTAAAAATGGTTATCCAAGCTTTATTCTTTTAGGTTAAAAGTACAACGATGTGCATTCCCATTGTGTCGAAATAACTGACCAGAAATACAAAGAGCAGAAGAGCAGTCTTCTAAGAACCATTACACTAAACACTGGCCATTCAGAGCCAATCCAGAGTCTGTGATGCATGTTGGGAAATGTCTCTAACGTAGTGGGCTTCTGGTAAGCTTAGTCTTTGCTAAGTGAGAGCATTATATGGTATTGTACATTAAAATGGAACTCTAGACAGATAAAAAAAAAAAAAATCTCTGCCTGATCTTTCTAGGAATATCACCCATGGGCATAGTGCAGTCCACACTGCCAGTGTGAGGAGCTAGTCTGGCTCTGCAGGTGCCTTCTCCTACATCACTTATCCCAGAAAGGCTTCTTCAGCCCTTGTGGTGATTTCCCGGGGCAAAGACGACGATTTCTGAGCTTCAACGACAAGGTAAGGTCAAAACAAAGTTTTATTTAACAAAAAAATATGTCTGACATCATGTATATAAATATGATTGGAAAGTAAAACTGGAACAAGGTCATTAATTCATAAATCAGGAAAGTCGATTTCAAAGCAAATGTTTCCCTTTTATTTTGGATAGAGAAGGGAAGAATTTGCGCTCCTGTCAGGTATTTATGCATGTGTGTCCCTACTGGAGAGATTTCCATTCACTTCATGCCAAGACAGGAAACTATGGAATATCTCTCCCAACAGGGATGTATTTCTAGTAGAGTGAAAGAGTTAAACTTTTACCAATGTTTTTATATCTGGTCTTGCCTTCCTGTGTCTTGATAACTGCTTCCACCATTTCTTGTGTGGGTGCAACAGAGAAAATCTCCCTAGTGGGGACACAGACAGAAATTGCGACTCTCCCCCATTCTATGCAAAAACCTAAACAATAAATCTTAAGTTTCTTTTTTTTTACCCACAATAACAAGCCTGTGAGAAACGTACCTGCTCTGTGCAAATGGTATTGCACAGAGTGGTCCCTTACTTGCTGTTCTGGGGTCCCCCAACCAGCACTGTACACTCCTCCCTGCCTGTGCCTCCATAGCAAGCTGTAGGCGCACTCCCGAGCTGGACTTTGTGGGAGTTCTTTACTAAAACTGGAGAGTGAAAAATCTGGTGCAGCTCTGCATAGAAACCAACCAGCATCCATGTATTATTGCCAAAGCTTAATTGAACAAGCTGACGTTAGAAGCCGATTGGTTACCATGCACAGCTGCACCAGATTCTGAGCGCTCCAGTTTTAATAAATCTCCCCCTGTGAGTCCATAGACAGCGACAGCAGCAGGAGCCAATGGCTCCCGTGGCTGCCCTGTGTCGAGAGAGAGAGAGAGAGAGAGATCGAGAGAGAGAGAGAGTGAGCCGCTGCAGACTGGCACAGCACTGGATTGAGTGAGGACTCTGCTAGTGTTTAGGGAGATACGGAAAACTACTGGGACATTTTTTACCTTTAAGGTAGGGAATGCATTAAGGTAAAAAAATATTTTGCCTTTAGAAGAACATTAAACTGTACAGTACAGGACTTGTAGTCATAGACCATGGGTTACATGCCACTACTCTCAGGTGATTGGACAGTGGCAAAACCTCTGCTGGAAATGCACCCCCCCCCCCCCAACCAGTGCACCCTCATAACCTCACAAGCTTCTTGGGACTGTCCTTAGGTGATGAAACACCTCTCCTCTGGAGACATTTTTACACCATATTTTTTTTTAATTTTCTTCACTACTTTGATTGACACTTCTATCAAGATTCAACTACTTATTGCCTCAGGGCTCATAGCAGTTTGCAGATCAGTTGCCCTGGTACATCTTGGCAACTGTACCCACAACAGTGGGCCGGCTTGTAATATTTGTTATGGATGCTGGAACCTGCATTTGGCACTCGCCTTGCAAGTGGTGGAATCAGTGTAATTAGCCACAAGGTGCTATACAGAGGTGGAAGTCCAGTCCTATAGCACCTAGCCCCTGAAGACCCCTTCAAGGGTATGCCCACCATGACAGATAAAGTTTGGTCCCCTTCAAAAACCTGCATGGGTAAGGTAAGACTAGGGTAACATTTAGTGTGTATGCTTCTCTGTAGATTGGCTGTAGGCAACTTATATCTTTTTTAATTTGGTGTGTTTTTTTCCCCCACATTGCTGCCGTGTGTGTGTGTGTGTGTGTGTGTGTGTGTGTGTGTGTGTGTGTGTGTGCGTGTGTGTGTGTGCCGTAGTTGCAAATGTCTGATGGCTGGCACACTTCTGTCCACCATTTCAAGCACAACTGCTCTTTTCTACCTGCTTTTCCAGAGACAAACTTACAGGTCAGCACCTGGGTTGTAGTGGTTCCTTCCCTGGACACCCTCTCGAGCCACATCAATTTTGTGCGTACCCCAGCAATGGCAGAAACAAGTGCACCGGGAGGGGGGGGGGGGGGGATAATCCCAGCAAAACTGTTTCCAGTGTCTAATCTGAAGTTTGCAGCATATAACCCATGGTCTGCGACTCAAAGTCCTGTGTCTGTACTATAATATATTGAATTTACATGCAAGTCAACTAAACCATATTGTACTTTTTCTTGTATTAAACTGTAATGTTTATACTGTTATTTTGAAAACTGAATAAAAAGATTGAAACAGAATTTACATGCAAGTCAATATTTTTTAGGCTTTAAAACGTAATTTTAAAATACGGATATTATAACAAAACAACAAGGGTCCGAGTTCTGCTTTTGCATTATGGCATTAAAAAGTGACAGCTGGTTATAAACACACTGACAGTTGTCCTTCACCTGCTCATCGTCACAGAAGTATCCATCCTGTTTGTGGAGATTGGGTGGGCACTGTGCAGACAAAGATACATAATGATCGTCAGTATCAATTTCACAATGAATGAAAAGGATTTTCTAATCTAAAAGAGAAACATTATTATAATTTTTACTGGAAAAGTTGTTGAGACCAATAAAAATTAAAACCTGTATGGAGAGAAATATGGAGAAACGAGTATGGAGATCAGAAGCTCCGACTTCAGTCTGACCCAAAGGTTAGCATTTTAGGTGATTAGAAATTGCAGGCAAAAATTTTCTCTCACTCGTTTAACAGTTGTCTCTCATTTTCTTTAGTATATTGTAGTTTACCCGTCCTTCAATGCGTTTTCTTTTTCAGGATAAGAACCTTTTCAGCAAGTACAGAAAATGCCTGAACTGAACCGAAAGCAAAGACCATGTTCGCTTTCTTCTGTAAACTACCAGTGATCATCAACCCTGTCCTCAGGGCCCACCAACAGGCCAGGTTTGCAAGGTAACTGAAATACATCACAGGTGATATCATTTGCTGCTCAGTGATTGCAGTATTCTAGTCTGCATCTCCCCAAGGTAATACATAAAACCTGGCCTGTTAGTGGGCCCTGAGGACAGGGTTGATGACCACTGCTCTACCAATTTCCCTATCCTCTCTATAATGGTGATGAAGTCCAGCCAGGTTGAAGTCCAGCCAGGTTGAAGTCCAGCCAGGTTGAAGTCCAGCCAGGTTGAAGTCCAGCCAGGTTGAAGTCCAGCCAGGTTGAAGTCCAGCCAGGTTGAAGTCCAGCCAGGTTGAAGTCCAGCCAGGTTGAAGTCCAGCCAGGTTGAACGTAATGCAGCCACACCATCTAAGGACTAGTAAGCTGCAATATATTACATGTTTTGTATTTTGGTGTAGATTTTAACCCCTACCCACTGCCACCTCCCAGCCCTTTAAGAGGTTCCAAATGCTGGGAGGTGGCATTCCGATCATGCAAATGCTGTGATTGGTGGTCACATGATCAGAAAGCTCCCGATCGCAAGTAGGCATCGAGAGCTTTCCAGTAACTGTGCTGGGAGCAGCAGAGAAATGTTTACATTTGGGACGCATATATGTGGCCTCTCAGCGTTAAAGTCCAACTGATTTTTATATGTGACTAAGTGTGTAGCATAAAAAAAAAAAAAAGAAGGTTCAATAAAGCTTTGAAAACTAAAAATAAATAAACAAAGCCCACCTGCTGAAAGGGCGCATGTACGGCCAGCAGGAAAAGGTTAACATGGGAAGTCCTGTCTAAATTCAGCCACCACAGGGTGTCTGCTGTTATTGCTACAAACTAAAAAAAACCCTTCTGGGTGCTCTTATGAAACTGGTTTCACTTTGTTGCTCGACTCCCTTGCCTTTGAGACTAATCCATACCCAGCTGCTATCATCTTTTCCAAAGAGTGGGCCTTAGTGGTGCTCTTATTCGGATGGGTGTAGGGGGCTGGGCTCAATCTTAATATCAACGAAGTTGAGCCATTTGTAATGAAGCAAAACCTGTTCATAAGTGGTTCACGTAACCATAGATCCAGAAATGTATGCAATATATTCCACCAAAGATTAGCTTATTTGTCAAGCTGCTCTCCAGAGGTGGAAAGACTAAAAGTCACCAGGATTCATAAGACAAACCCTTACCACACTGGAGTCTCCTGGACAAGTTTCTTGCACGTCGCATTCATTAACAGATCCCCGACAGATGGTTCCTCGAGGCTCATGCTGTGAATATGAACAGACAATACACAGTGATGTCATCATAACAAAAACTTTACCAAGTGTTGATTTTATTACAGTGAAGCACTGGTACATTTCTGGAATTCTGAGGGAAAGAGGAAGAAATGATGAGGATGCAGCACACATGGTAGTTGAAATATAAACAGGCAAGATTAAATAATAGTACTGGCTCACATTTTAACTGTAAACCTCTAACCCATTAAACCTCAAGATCAGTGGTGTCAGAAGAGTTGTGGGAACTCTTCACGTGCATTCCCTTGGGTCAGGGTGATGTGACATATTGCACGGCCACATTAGAGGAATTCTCCTTATTCTGCCTCAGCCATGAGCCATAGAAGGGGGATGTAAGCCGGCATTACTGCTACTGTACATGAGAACCTTTGCAGAACGGCAGCCAGCATGACCCACATCTCTGCACGATCCTTTATGTGGTGTTAAAACTCATTGATGGCTCCATCGATAAATATTAAGGAAAGAAACATAACTACTGGTCACAGCTACAATCTGCACACCTTCTCGGCTACTCTGTGGAAGTAATTTGTATAAAAGAGTCTGACCCAATCTCCTTACCCGACATCGGCGGCAGCACAGACCGTCACTACACATGGCATCATGGCTGAGTGTACACTTCTTGCAGCAGTTTCCAGCTCCAGTTCTGTTACATTCCTGCAATTCACACAGAAGTCATGGGTATAGAGCCAGAATACTCCCAACACAACATAAACTAATTACAGAGAAATTCCAACAGGAGCCAAAAGCTGGACACATTATGCTCACAAATCTTTTGCACTGCCTTCCTTCAAAACAACAACTATTTCTTTTGATCTGTAACCTTTTAATGCTGTACTGCTTTTCACCCCAAGGATGCTACATCTTCCAACATAACGTTATTCACTCTCTGCTGCTATTTTCATCTGCAGTTCCCTTATGTGCATTGTGACCTATGCAGTGATGACTACATTGTTAATACTACAACTCTACTATCTGTGTCTTTATGTGGTTTAGCAAAATATTTTTCTTTTGAATAAAAAAAAAAAGATATAAATGTTATGTTTTTATTTTATGTCATAAAAAGAAAGGGGGGATTCTGAAGAGCAGAGACATGAATTCCATCCTTGAACCGGCTGACTTCGGTGATACAGCTCTATGCAGTGTGGAAACATGGCCCTGGGTTTAACCACTTCACACCCTGGCCAATTCTGACATTTCTCTCCTACATGTAAAATTCGTAATTTTTTTGCTAGAAAATTACATAGAACCCCCAAACATTATATATGTTTTTCTAGCAAAGACCCTAGAGAATACATTGGCGGCAATTTTTTGAACACGTTTTTTTTTCAGAAAAAAAAACAAAAAAAAACCCAGTAAAGTTAGCCCAATTTTTTTTACATAATGTGAAAGAAGAAGATATGCCGAGTAAATAGATACCCAACATGTCACGCTTCAAAATTGCACGCGCTCGTGGAATGGCGCCAAACTTTGGTATTTAAAAATCCCCATAGGCTACGCTTTAAACATTTTTACTGGTTACATGTTTTGAGCTGCAGAGGAGGTCTAGGGCTAGAATTATTGCTCTCGCTCTAACGTTTGCGGCGATACCTCACATGTGTGGTTTGAACACCGGTTTCATATGTGGGCCGGACTTATGTATGCGCTCGCTTCTGCGTACGAGCTCACGGGGACAGGGGCGCTTTAAAAAAAATAATTTTTTTTTTTTGTTAATTTTACTTTTATTTTTTTAGTTTGACACAAAAAAATAAAATAATTTGATTGCTTTTATTCCTATTACAAGGAATGCAAACATCCTTGTAATAGGAATATGGCACGATCGGACCTATTTACAGTGAGATATGGGGGGGTCAATAAGACCCCAAATCTCACCTCTAGGCTGGGAAGCCTAAAATAAAAAACAATCACAGATTCCCAGCGGAGGCGGCGCCGTTATTTGAATGCAGAGGCCGGGCGTGACGTCATAACATCGCGCCCGGCCTCCGAACGATCATAGAGACTCCGGCGACCATCTGGTCTGCCAGGAATCTCTATGACCACCATATGGGGGGCGGCGGATCCTGTGTCCGACTCACCGATGGAAGCGTTGAGTCGGTAGAAGCACCGGAGGGCGGCAGGAGGGGGGGGGGCGTCCCCTCCCGCCAACCGTAAGAACAATCAAGCGGCGGAACAGCCACTATGATCATTCTTATGGTGCAGGGAATCCCTGGCTGAAAAAGCCGATATCTGAATGATGTCTGTAGCTGCACCCATCATTCAGCTATACCCCGGAAAGTCAAGGACGGCCCTCCGGTGCGAAGTGGTTAAGCTCCTCATCCACAGGTGGCCCCTGGGCCATAAAAAAAATTATATAAATAAAAAATCCTATTGTGAGATGATGTAGGTCTGGCATTCTGCTTTCATGCCTGGAGAATTTTATTTTATAATATTATATACACATACACACACACACACAATCCGAAAGTATTCGCAGCGCTTCACTTTTTCCACATTTTGTTATGTTACAGCCTTATTCCAAAACGGATTGCATTAATTATTTTCCTCAAAATTCTACAAACAATACCCCATAATGACAACGTGAAAGAAGTTTGTTTGAAATCTTTGCAAATTTATTATAAATAAAAATAAAAAAAAACAAACAAAAAAAAAAAAATCACATGTACAAAAGTATTTACAGTCTTTGCCATGACACTCAAAATTTAGCTCAGGTGCCTCCTGTTTCCACTGATCAACATGTTTCTATAACTTGGAGTCCACCTGTGGTAAATTCAGTGAATTGGACATGATTTTGAAAGGCACACACCTGTCTATATAAGGTCCCACAGTTAACAGTGCATGTCAGAGCACAAACCAAGCCATGGATGTCCAAGGAATTGTCTGTAGACCTCCGAGACAGGATTGTATGGAGCCACAGATCTGGGGAAGGGTACAGAAAAATGTCTGCAGCATTGAAGGTCCCAATGAGCACAGTCACCTCCATCATCCATAAATTTAAGAAGTTTGGAACCAACCGGACAAACTGAGTGATCGGGAGAGAAGGGCCTTAGTCAGGGATATGACCAAGAACCCAATGGTCACTAACAGTGTTTCTCTGTGGAGAGAGGAGAACCTTCCAGAAGAACAACAATCTCTGCAGCACTCCACCAATCAGGCCTGTATGGTAGAGTGGTCAGACGGAAGCCACTCCTCAGTAAAAGGCACATGACAGCCCGTCTGGAGTTTGCCAAAAGGCATCTGAAGGACTTTGAGACCATGAGAAACAAAATTCTCTGGCCTGATGAAACAAAGATTGAACTCTTTGGCCTGAATAGCAAGCGTCATGTCTGAAGGAAACCAGGCACCGCTCATCACCTGGCCAATATCATCCCTACAGTGAAGCATGGTGGTGGCAGAATCATGCTGTGGGGATGTTTTTAGGTGGCAGGAACTAGTCAGGATTGAGGGAAAGAGTGCTTTGGACCTCAGACTGAGGCGAAGGTTCATCTTCCAACAGGACAACAACCCTAAGCACACAACCAAGATAACAAAGGAGTGGCTACGGGACAACTCTGTGAATGTCCTTGAGTGGCCCATACTTGAACCCGATTTAACATCTCTAGAGAGATCTGAAAATAGATGTGCACCAACGCTCTCTATCCAACCTGATGGAGCATGAGAGGTCCTGCAAAGACCTAAAATAGGTGTGCCAAGCTTGTAGCATCATACTCAAAAAGACTTGAGGCTGTAATTGGTGCCAAAGGTGCTTCAACAAAGTATTGAGCAAAGGCTGTGAATTCTTAATGTACATGTGATTTTTTTTTTGTTTTTTATTTTTAATAAACTTGCAAAGATTTCAAACAAACTTCTGTCACATTGTCATTATCAGGTATTGCTTGTAAAATTTATGAGAAAAATAATGAACTCTTTCCACTTTGGAATAAGGCTGTAACCTAACAAAATGTGGAAAAAAAATGAAGCGCTGTGAATACTTTCCGGATTCACAGTCTATATATTTTTTTTTCTTTTTCCACCAAGAATTCAGTGCAGGGGCACCATCACCACCAGCAAGTGGAATTTCTAATCCCTAGTGAAGATTTCACTGTTGGAATCCAATGAAGAAACCAGCATGTGATTTACTTTATCTGCAACCACTCAAAACTGAAACACTAGTTTTGAGAGGGACCAACTATAATTGGTTGCCATCATGGTGTCTGTGTTACTTGAAGTAGCCAATCAGACTTGTTCATCCATTTTGTAGCCTTCCCTGGATAAGTTGAAGATGAATTTCAGTCAATGGTTGTGGTCATCACCAACAAAGAGACTGGGTGCCTTTTGTGTTTTACTTGGCTTCACCTGGACTAGGCAAAGTAACAGGTCCACTCGATGGTAGACCCCAAACAAATTGTCAATGGTTTCTCTTCCCATACACTTCTGATGCCCAGGCCCATTTATTTATTTAAAGCGGTTGTATACCCGCTGAATTTTTTTTTACACACCTGTAAGGGAAAAGGCATAATGAGCTAGTAGCTCATTATGAAATACTTACCTTAGAACGAGGCCCCGTCATCTCACCCGATCCATGCCGAGGGAGCTGACATGTTCCCTCGGCGCGTCTTCCGGGTATCGTGACTCCAGCGCTGAGAGTGGCTGGAGCCGCGATGTCGTCACTCCCGCGCATGCATGCAGGAGATTTCCTCCCGGCAGGATCCGGTGTTTGCCATACCTGGAAGTAGCTGAGGCAGAAGGAGTGCAGGGAAGGTAAATATACATTCCTTGTGGCCCCTGGTATATAGAGGACCTGGTACTTTCCCTAGTCCAGGCAAGTGTCAACACAAAAGAAACCATAGCATTGTAATAAACACAGTTGCAATAAAAGGTTGTGTAGAATTTTGTTGTACATTTCAGTCTAGTTGTACTCCGATTTCTATAATATGAACTAAATACAATCCTGAGCTGCACTGACTAATGGCATTTACAGATGGAAGACCGTAATAGGTGTCAGTGATTTACTCACAGCAGGAGAACCGCAGTCACATTCCTCCCCCACTTCCACAAATCCGTTCCCACAGGATGGAGGGTCCAGCAGCTGAGAAGGGAAATGGAACACTGATAATGCAAGTGGACGGCACAATACATAACAATGGAGCTTATATAAAACACACTATCTGGAATGCCCATAGTAGCCAGCTGTCACATTTGAAGTTCAAAGGTGAAAGATGGAAACTTCACAGATCTGACAAATAGGATGAGCTTTATAAATACACATACTCGCAATGGACTTCATGGCTTTAATTGCATTTTACCCTCGTCAAAAATTTGATTACACAAAGTGACCTCAACAGGACCACTTTCCTCACTCTGACCTTACTTCAGACTCCAGTGCTTGAGCTGATGGCTCTGTTCCTCGGAGGTAACACTATAGTATACCAATCATTATAGTATGGCATGTTTTCTGCAAACAATGTCCTTATTCCATATGGAGTATAAGAAAAGAAAAGTGCTGAAGGAAAGCAATCTGGGACAGCCACACTTGCAGGTACATACATTATTATTATGAACAGGATTTCATTTTTAAAGGATTCTATCCTTGTCCTAGGGGTGATGTTTAGACCCAGTGCTGCCCAAGAAGGTCACATGCCTCCTCATAAATAGGCATTTCATATTGCTCTGGTGGGTGGAATGACAGTATAGGTGTGTGGGGGTGGGTAGGCAAGTAAGTAAACCTGTTACTTTTTTTGTTGACTAGGACTTGGAACTTTGCATTATGTACTAAGGCCATCAATGCTAGAGCAACACAGGTTTTGTGGGTGGGTTTTTGATTGGCATTGACCCACACTTATGTGAACAGGACTGCCACCACTCCATGTCATTAAAAATATATAACACTGCGGTCCTTTGCTTTATACAATTCTCAATCAGCACCAGCAGTCAGGCTTGAGAAGACAGCGATCTACCTTAAGGGGTTTGTTAAATAAGCACCTCCCTCCTCCATTTTGCAGGAACTGGCGGTATTCATCAATACTGCAGCGGGAAAACTTTTTGGGGAGGTAGTACCTGTAATAAGAGAATAAAGTTAGGAAATATTTTTGCAGAGACAATCAAGGAGGAGCACAGACTGGACAAACTTGGAGTTAATGACTTTAGAGCTACCTAGATAAATGAACTGCACTCGCTACCCTAATGTTGTCAAGTATGCACAACCAGGCGCAAAAACTGTTCTGGCGCACAAATTCAATACGTAGAACACAAAAAGGAAAAATGATTACATTAGAACAAGGAGTCAATAAGGAAAGTCTATAAAAACCATGCAAAAGATCATATAAAAAGGTTGTGTCAGCATTCAGCAGATTGCAGTGCGAACTGTGAATTTGGACAGGAATCGGATCGCAGCCCAGTGCAGGGAAAAAAAGGTTCCTGCACCTTTTTCGTGCAAATCCAATGCGAGTTCAGTCATACAAATGTATGGTTGAATTCGCATTGCACAGACATGTGATCGGCACAGCAATGCGGCGTGAATCACATGTGATATCTGTGTTCACATTAGTGTGAACCCAGGCTAAAACTCAAAAATAAAAAGTATATATTGCATTCACATGTAAAAATGAATATACAAGCACACTCTGTCAGTGTGAAGTGAGGAGAGACGATAAACGGTACTTCCGTGTTTACATGTGATAGGCTGTGATTGGACACATCCAATCACATGGGTAAAGAGCCATATCATCTGCTCTTTACCGAGATCAGGGACATAGCATGCCTGGGATTGCTGCGCTCCGGCGAGAGCAGTGACACTGGGGCGACCTCATATGACATCATCCCAGAACGAGAGGAGATCCCGCCCTCCGTCATTTTACTATACGGTGGGCGGGAGGTAGTTGAAGTACAGTCAAGACTCAATTGGCTGTACTTCTGTTGTGGATCACAGGAATGCAGTTTGTCCTGCACTCCTGTGACCTGCTGAAGCCCACTGTTGGCTGACATCACAGAGCTGGTCCAGGCTTGGGAAAGATTGCGACCATATGGTTGGGATCTTCCCACATGCCTGGACTGTCACCCAGCTTAGCCTCTCAGTGAGCTGCTGAGAGCCTGAGTTTCCGCTCCCAACTCCTCCACAGCCCAGTGCTCCAGTGAGCGAGGGGGAGGGAGCAGAGGCATCAGCTCTGCGCAGGGAGCTGTGAAAACCAAGCGATCAGCAGCGTTTGATCGATCGGTTCTCAATGGGGGACCAATGCTGCATCCACCTAAGTAAGCACGATTCCCCCACAAAAAAAAAATTCCCATATAATAGTACCTTCGATTACGAGCATAATTTGTTCCAGAAGCATACTTGTGATCCAAAGCACTCGTATATCAAAGCGAGTTTCCCCATAGGAGTCAATGGAAACTCCCATATAAAAAGATAATTTGTTCCAGTTACACTGCTAGTGTATGCAGTACCGCATGTGGCCAGAGATGCGGGGGGCAGCAGAGACACTTGCAAACACTCCAAATGTGTCTCTGGCGCTCCCCCACCTCTGGCCAAATGCGGTACTACACACCCCAGAGGCTTGAATCCTGCTCGTCTTGTGAGACAACTCGCAAATAGTCAGGATTTAAAAAAAAAAAAAAAAACTTGTATTGCGAAACGCTCGTAAACCTCGTTACTCACAATCCAAGGTTTTACTGTACTCCTCTTTTAATGTCATCACATCCAATACAAGGCTTTGGACCATGGCACTGGTATTGATGATATATGCACTGTAGCCTGCTAGAGCATGGGAGAGAAGATTTAGCAGGGACTGGTCTAGCAGCGTGGAGAATGTAAACCTTCTATTCGATGTCCCCTAGTCCTAAACAAACAAGAGCAATTTAAAAGTTTCCCGGAGTCAGGCTATCTTGTCCTTTTGGCCACCTATCATAGTGATAGGACAATGGTGAGGTGCAAAATAAATGTGTCTACAGGCCTGCCATTAAGGCCTTTAGAAAAGTTATTCTGGCAGGTTCACTTTATGGAATGGAAAAACTTAATTCTGCTGACTTTGTGAATTCTACAAATCAGACTTCCCTTAAATGTATGTCATAGTGCACTTACCCTGTGTCCTCCATAATACAGCCCAGCCACAGATCCGGACAGCTGCACTCGCCTGCAATGGACAAGCCATGTTACCACTGCACTGCCCATCAGCAGTAGAAAAGTTCCATCTAACCCAGGCCCAGCCCACTAGGGGAGATCTTACCAGCAGCCGGTCGGGGTTTGTTGTACATCATGCCCAAGTTTTGTCCCAGAGTCTGCGCCAGTGTCACTGCCATGGCAGCAATGTTTCCATACTACATGGGGCAAAAGAAACGGAAAAGAAAGAAAAAAAAGTCATCTTGTGGCCTCAAATAAGATCTCTTTAGTTTGTGTGCAGCAACTACAGTTTCAGCTGAAGAAAAATCTGACTGCAAATGCTGAATTTTACTGACTCAAGAAAAGTCAAGAACATATTGCAGCCAGGAAAATAACATTTTCGAAAGAACATCAGCAATTGAATATTGGCGTATTTCTCCAGGCATACAGTCCTACCACAGTCAGAGATAATTGTATGGACTTTGGGTAGAGTACAGGGACATCATATACCGTATTTATCGGCGTATAACCGGCACACCAAATTTTGGAGGAAATTTTTAAGGAAAAAAACTTTTTAAAAGGAAAAAAAAAAAAAGCTTACATTTAAATGCCCATCAATGCAGCCTTGCACAGTGTCCATCTGCATCCTTCTCAGTGTCATTTGCAGCTTTGCCCAGGCTGCAGTTAAACTGCAGTGACATATCCGTGTCACTGCAGTTTTAAAATTGGCACCATTGGCCATTCTCGGGCGTTCCCGGCCTTTCTCGGCAGCTTTCAGCCGCCGAGAACGGCCGAAAGTTGCAGAGAAGGGCTGAAGGCGGCTGAAAGCCGCCCGGAGCCTCACAACGGCGGGGGATCGGCGGGGGGGGGGGGGGGGTGGGCGTATAACACGCACCCCTGATTTTAAGGGGAAAAAAGTGCATGTTATACGCCAATAAATACGGTACATAGCGGGAACTGTCAGATTAGGCTGTAGAAGAAGTGTAAGAAGCTCATCTGATCACGACTTAAAGCTGGCCATACACTAGTAGAATTTCTGTCGTTGATGTGGTTGAAAACAAACCTCGATTTGACCCCACTAACAAGGAAATGCAAAAGAGAAGGATGGAAAATGTTTCTCGAACAAACCAATTTATAACAGTGAATGTGGTTTTCCTTAGGCAAACTGCATTCCCTCCATAAGCAATTTTTTTTTTTTTTTTTAGGTACTTTTGAACAACGTTTGTAATGTCAACAAAAAATTTGAATTTTTGTACGAATATTCGTGTGAACATTCATTTGCAAACCTACCAACAAGGGACGGTACTTACATTCCCATACCTCCACAGCTGTAATCCTCCAGGGTTGTGGAGGTTAATACAAGCGCTGGACCTGGTGCTCTATGAATGGAGGAGGACAAGCAGATGAATCAAGGTCCACCTCCTCCATTCATAGATCACTTTTTATTGATGGAAGCTATACAACATAGCTTCTATGAATGGAGGAGGGGAGGGGGGCAGAAAGGCCAGGCATAGTCCAGAGTTTCTATTATTTATACTACCCCCACAGCACTGGAAGATTACCATTGCGGAGGGTATGAAGGAAGGGCAGCAGGCTTCAGATTTCAACCAATGCCGCGTACACACGGTCGGAATTTCCGATGGAAACAGCCCGATGGGAGCTTGTCATCGGATTTTCCGACCGTGTGTATACCCATCGATCTTTTTATGTCGGCATTTCCGACGGACTTTGGATTGAGAGCCTGTTCTTAATTTTTCCGTCGGAACGTGTGTATGCAATTCCGACGCGCAAAATTCCGACGCATGCTCGGAAACAATTCAACGCATGCTCGGAAGCATTAAACTTCCCTTTTATAGTTCCGTCGAACGTGTTGTATGTCGTGGTGTTATTGACCGTCGGAATTTGGTGTGACCGTGTGTAGGCAAGACAGCTTGAGTGAAATTCCATCGGGAAAACCATCAGAGCTTTTTCCGACGAGAATTCCGATTGTAAGAGAGCAGCCAGCAGCACATGGGACACTTTGCTTTGAAAGTACCGTCCTCTGTGCAGATTTTTTTTTTTTTTTTTAGGCCTCATGCACACACTGAATGTTTTTTGACAGCAGCTGTTTTTGGCTGTAGATGTTTTTTTCTACAGCCATTAAACTCTCCATCATGTTATCCTATGTATCCATGCACACATAGGCTGTTATCAGCAGTTTTGGGCAGTGGCGTTTTTGAGCAGTAAAAAACCCCCAAAACTAGTGGGTTCTGAGAGACGGCTGTAAAAAAGCTCCAACGCTGATAAATGTTGATAAACGCTCAAAAACGTCGCTCGCCAGCATTTAACGTTTTTGATCCATTGAAAAAAAAAAAATGCTAAAACGTTAATGCGGAAAAAAGGCAAATAAATGCTAAAAAACGCTATTGCAAAAAACGTTGAAAAACTCACTGCAAAGTTTCTGGCGGTTTTATAATGTTATTTTAACGTCCGGTGTGCACGAGGCCTTAAACTAAACCTAAGCTTTAATATGGTAATATAAGATGATGCAGGCTAATGGTTTTCTAAAACCTTTATCAATAAAAAAAAAAAAATGAAAAAGCCCATCATCTCTATCCTCCTCCTATTTAGTATATTAAAAGTATAAAAGTGACAAGTACACTTTAGTAAAAGAAAAAAATAAATCAGCATGGACATAATATAATATCAGTCCTGCCTAAAGAGGTTGCCATGGCAACAGACCAAATGCTCCACTGATTTCCAATTGGCTGCGTCTCATGAGCAGAGACTTTCTATCAAAGTGGGTAGGAAAAAAGTGCTAACGTTTGCACAGCGGAGATGGCACCGGTTTCCAGAGACAACCTCTCTGGAAGCCAGAAAGATCTGGAGATCCTTTGGGATTACTAAAAAGCATAGAATTAAATGAACAAAGGAGATCTTGGATATTTTGAAGACTGACAAAATTGCAGCACATTAAATAAATCATACGCTGCATAAACATTTAATAAAGCATACGGGGATGTAATTGTTGTGCAGTGTGGTGGAACAAAAGAAAACCTGGAGATGATAGTTAAACTTGCGCCAGTCATCCGTGTAGCAAGTAACAGCTGGCAACACCTCTGCAAGCAATACCAAGATGACATGAAATGTTCTTGCACATATGGCGCCATCTAGTGGTTACAAAGCTACACAACAACTAGGCTCTAAACCCTTGTGCACAACATGAGGCTGGCCACACATACATACAATTTTCTTGTACAATGTTTCTTGTACAATGTTTCTTTAGATGTACCAATACCATATAATAGGAGGTCCAGTCCTAAACACTCTTAGTTTGTATACAATCTGACAAGCCCTGGCACTACATAGATGAAGGTATGAAGGTAGATGAAGGTAAATCTAAAGGAAATTGAATTAAAACATTTGCATGTGTTGCCAGCCTTAGGCAACTTTCTCTTGCCATGAATAATAAAACTGAGCTACCTCATGAGGTAAAGCCTTGGCAAAGATCACAAGGTGTGACTACCGGCAGCATTGAATATCTTTCATATCCTAAGAGCATGGGCGTCCGCAGGTAGGGGCAAGGGGGGGCGAGTGACCCCCCCCACCTGGAATCAGCAAGGGTCCGCCGCGGCCCTATCTGTGTCTGTGCTGGCTCTCTGTGTTTGTGCTAGTCGGCTCCACAGCTGCTGCAGATCAGTGTCATTGAGCTTACAGAGCTCTTTACTGCCACCTCTGGCTTTGCTGCCTGTTGTATTTTCACAGGGACATGTGGAAACGGGAGTTGGGAGAAGGAAGACCACCTTACAAGTGGGGGCTGTGAGTACAAGTGAAGGGAGGAGGTTGTTTGTGTACAGGGGCTGTGTGTGTGGGGGCCTGACATATATACAGATGAGGGGGGCAGCTGAGTTAATACAGGTATGATCAGTGAAGGGGGTGCCAGATTTAGGAAAGATCATATCATCTGTTCTGTATACAGCTATATACACCCATCTTCCTTCCTGTATTCCTCCATCACCACTGACTGCAGATATACATCATCTGTCCTGTATATATAGCTGTATACAGGACAGATGATTTATATCTGCAGTCAGTGATGGAGGAAGGTCTCTATATACAGGTAGCTGTATATACCCACCTTCCTTCTTGTATATAGAGACCTTCCTCCATCATCACTGACTGCAGATATATATAATCTGTCCTGTATACAGCTATATACACCCAGCTTCCTTCCTGTATATACTAATACCATCCACCCCCTCTATTTACACATACTGTACACCCTCTGTACTGTACAGGCCATATTTGATGGGCACAATGAGGCTGAAATTGATGGGCACAGTAAGGCTGCATATAATGGGCACATGCCTGCGCTTTATGTGATAAAGCCCCTTACCCTTCATAACATTGTCGAAAAAGGGTGGAGCATGTTATTTTTTAAAATGATGCCCCCTGCAAAAAGTTCTGCGGATGCCCATGCCTAAGAGACTGTTTTCAGAAAGATAAACCCATAGAGACTGGGTGTGCAAGCTGGAAAGGTTAAGGCTTAACTGGAATCTGAAGCGGTCATACTAATTAGCCCTCTGGGTCCCATTCAATTTTATTGGGAGGGATAGTACATACCTAGTTCAACAGTAACGATCTCTGATGAAGCGGGGCACTATGAACCCCCAAAATATATTGGCTTTTTGAGATCTAAGAGTTTGAATAAAGTTAAATCTGGACGTGATATGTATGGTTTCTGAGCAAAGAGCCAACCTTTGGACTCCACTCCCAGGAGAGCTGCCTATGGAGAATCCCAAGACCTGACTGAGTAGACCTACTGCTTTAAGAGATCTGGCCCCCCACACCTTTCTTCTGTCTGGTAGACACACTGGGATTGATTTACTAAAACTAGAGAGTGCAAAATCTGGTACAGCTCTGCATAGAAACCTATCAGCTTCGAAGGTTTTCTTCATCAACGCTTAATTGAAGAAGCTGACTTTAGAAGCCGATTGGTTTCTATGCAGAGCTGCACCAGATTTTGCACTCTCCAGTTTTAGTAAATCAATCCCAGTGTGTGATAGGAGGATTTACAGCAAGCTGACCTCTTTCAGATGTCAAGGTAAACCCGAGGAAAAAGGCAACTATGCGTTTCTGGGGAGAACGGGATTAAAGCAAACCTGCTCTTTGTCCATGGCAGGAAAAAGGAACAGGTCCACTTTAAAGACGTCATCGTTCCTCTCGGAAGAAGGTAACATGCAGCTGGTCTGCAGTCTTTTCATTTTAATTGATCTCATCTCACCTGCCAGTCCCTCTCCCTGTACTACAAATAGATAATTTTATGCTTTTCAACAGTCAGATAAAATAGAGGGTGTAGCTGCTCACTGATATAGTAAGGTACTTTCTAATAAAAGGGCTTGTGTAGCATGAACATGTGTCAAGTCAGTGTTTCATTTATTGTAAAAGAGGAGACCGGATAAATAAAGAGCACTGACCTCTATCAATCCTCCACTTTTGCTCAGAGAGCAGATTCCACCAAAGTAGGCTGCTCCACTACGACTGCTTTTAAATGTGCGCCCTCTAAAGGCAAGAAAGAGCAAGAGTTAGTGGAAGAGTTCCGAGTGAGAATGATGCCTGGCTGAAAGCAAAATGGCATGTTAAGTTTATTGTTATACATTGGACAGAGATTCTTGCTTTCTGGTAGAACAGGGAGCAAATTAAGCCCCCGTTCACACCGGTGCGACTTACGCGATTTGACAGTTTCAAATCACATGGCAAGGCACAGGCTATTTTCGGCAATGGTACCCGTTCAGATCACAGCAATTATGAAAAATTGTTTCTACAGTACTTTTTGACCATTTAATTGTGACTTGCATAGATTTCTGTTAAATTAAGTTACAAGCCGCAATCAAATCGCACGGTTACATCCCTTGTTACATCACTTCCGCTTTCAACGCGAAACATGTTGTCAGTTTCACATCTGCAAATCATGTATAGTGTTTCCATATTTTACTGTCCAACCGTGTTTGTGTCTGCGTGTGTGTCTGCCTGTGTGGGCGTATGTCTGCCTGTGTGGGCGTGTGTCTGCCTGTGTGGGCGTGTGTCTGCCTGTGTGGGCGTGTGTCTGCCTGTGTGGGCGTGTGTCTGCCTGTGTGGGCGTGTGTCTGCCTGTGTGGGCGTGTGTCTGCCTGTGTGGGCGTGTGTCTGCCTGTGTGGGCGTGTGTCTGCCTGTGTGGGCGTGTGTCTGCCTGTGTGGGCGTGTGTCTGCCTGTGTGGGCGTGTGTCTGCCTATGAATGAATGAATAATTTGTATAGCGCTACAATGCAAACTGAATCGCCTCAAGGCGATGTATTCGTGCTTTGTTGTCAAGCTTCTTCCTTCTTCTGCCTGTGTGGGCGTGTGTCTGCGTCTGCGTGGGCGTGCGTCTGCGTGGGCACGTGCGTCTGCGTGGGCACGTGCGTCTGCGTGGGCACGTGCGTCTGCGTGGGCACGTGCGTCTGCGTGGGCACGTGCGTCTGTGTGTTCTTTATATTTATATTAATTTTAACAGTGGCAGAACACACAGAGTCTTATTCATTTTCAGGCTTGTAATTAGATTTGTTCATCAATGCCTCATAAAGCAAACTTGGAGAGGAGATATCCAATGTGAACATGCTGCAGACTATCACCATTCCAGATAATCAGAGCAGAATGCCATAAAAATAAACCCAATAAGGAAACAAGTACGTAACATCGCTTGCAATAAAGAAAACAATTATTTGCATTATTTGCCTTTTAACCAAAATGGTTAATAACTCTAAACTATATTAATGAGGCACAGAACATTATAAAGAAGCACTTTTTTTCTCTTTTCACTTGTTTCTTATAGTCACATCTTTACTTGATACAACAAGATAGACGGCATAGAGGGAAATGCATTGTGGGGCAGAGGACATAGAGTATAGGCTAGTAGGTCCAGTGTTTTAGGACTGCCACAACCTTGACTGTTATGCCCACTGGCACTACTTCCGATACTAGACAGAGCTGTGTTTACCACAGGGGTCAGTGCCCAGGGAAATCTAGTACATAGCTAATGGATATGATATAGTACAAGACAATTTTATTGTTCTAGAAAGGACTTGATTTAGATATATTGTGAGGCTTTGCAAATCCAGGGCACAAAGACAAAGGGCATTAGAATTCTTAAAGCAGACATTGCACTAATATGCTGTGTAAGGATAGATCCAAAAAATTGCCGCCCCTTTGGGTCTACCGCTCTGCGCTCCTGGATATTATTCTTATAAGTTAGGATAATGTATATATAAATGTATAAATATAAACATAAATATATGTAAAAAATATAAGAACACACAGTAATTGATGATCTTATACAAGCAGCTGCTATAAAGTAAAATGGAAACTGTGATAAGGCAATATTAAAAACTGAGTCCTGAGCCTCCCTTTTAAAAGGGTACTGTCTCTTTAAATATTGCAGCAGCGCTAAGCGACTTTGGTTAAAAAGTTCATAAAAGCACATGAAACCCTGAATACAGTCTGAATTGGTGCAGTTCCACAGTTCTTTTTGTGACAAAGTGATCAAAGCTTCACTTTGTCACAAAAAGAACTGTGGAACTGCACCAATTCAGACTGTATTCAGGGTTTCATGTGCTTTTATGAACTTTTTAACCAAAGTCGCTTAGCGCTGCTGCAATATTTAAAGAGTACCCTTTTAAAAGGGAGGCTAAGGACTCAGTTTTTAATATTGCCTTATCACAATTGCACTAATATAGCAAAGGCCACGTGTACACTGAGAGCCCCCCCTTCCCTCTCTCAAAATGCTGCACAAAAATAAGCAGTAAAAGTTAGCTAATATGCTTAACCCTAGGTGAGGGTGACATCGCCATCTTTTAGGTAGGGTCCTAAGAAATCCCAAGCAGCCCATAGTTTGCAAAAAGACAAGTATGTACTGTGCTGAAGCATCAACTCATGACATAGATTTGGACTACTCAGTATTCTCCAGGAAGTCTGGATGAGGACATCGCCCCCTGGCAGAGGCTGGAGGAAAGAAAGGTTATACCAACCAACTCCCTGCCCCCCTTCCCCACAGTTTATTTTTCTTTTGTGCAGTGGTTTGACATGGTGAATGGGGCCCATAGTGAGTAAGTGGTTGCTTGGCGTTCAAGGTCTAGTTGGAATCTGGCTATTTTTGGTAAATATTTTTGGTTACGAGGATTCCAGTACACCCCCACTATCCCTAATCCAATGGCACTACAATTGTATATGTTGCAGAACCTTCAAATTAACCTGTTTGAGCCTGAAAAGGTAAGCATGATGAAGTGCAGTGACACTACAAAGCATTGTACCTGGTTGGTCTTCAATTTGATCATCATGAGTAGAGCCCCTTGGATCAGCAGCCTACGTTGTACATGGGTGGAGACCTCATGTTCTCCCATATAGAGGAGTATAGCTCCCTTGGTTCAGAGAAGCAGGATCTCCCGATCTAAGGATAGTGTAGGACCCACTAATCATGGTATACTTTGTCACAGTAAGTGGGCTTTAGCACCATATAGCAATATGGTGTGACCAAATCCCCATATTTTTTGATAATGTTTTTGAAAATGTCTGTCTAGGTGTTTTAAATAGCCTTGCTGGAGGTAAATGTCAGTTTTGCATGTGTGCGCTGTAATATGTTTGTTCTGTTGTATGGTCTTATGGCAGCACCATCTTTATGCATTTTTTAGGGTGTGCCCCCCAAATATCTCTTTTGTCTTTTGTACGTTGTACAAAGGGCTATGACTTTTCTCGAAGCAAGATTAAACCATGCCCTCTTCTGGCCCATCATTCAATTGTCAGAGCCGCAGTGGTTCTGGTGTTTGACAGCTAAATGAAGGGTATGGGGCTTAACATCAAGCCTTGTGTACAGCCCAAGCCTAGGATCCAAGGAGGTTCCTCAGGGAACCATTCTAAAGACTAACTCAAATATCTGCATGCACCACAAGGTTCTACACTTCAACACTATGGTTACCCCAGGCACTTTTTAGCCCAGGACAGGTCCAGTTTAGAACAAATTTATGAGTAACACGGTTTAACCGGATGAAAAGGGGCTTTACCAAAACTCTGGCGTAATGTACAAAGACTAGGAGTGACAACAGTTGGATGCTTAATGGATTATATAATAAGGTGCAGCTAACCCCATTGGACTCACGAGAAGAGGTGAGTGGCATCGCTATGTTCAGGTATCTCTGTACTTCGGTACTTCATGAAATCAGCCAGCACTTGCAGAGGGTCTTCACTCACTGCAATCTTGTCTCCTGCAGTCCAGGTTTCCATGGCGACCAGCACGATCCTGGTATTTAACTGCTCCCTGAAAATCTAAGAGGAGAAACCAGGAATAAACCAGGGTGGGCTGGGGAAAGCACAGGAGGGGAATGGAACTGGTGAGGGGATCTGTAGAGGTGCGAGGGGTGAAGGGGCGGGTGGGGCAGAACACTGACACTCCTAGACTAGAAAATCGGTTCAGATAGGCATTGAGAACTAACAGGGAGATGACAGTCTAAACTACCATTGCTGGGATTGTCTTCATTACTTATCTACATCCACCGATTCCTGGGGTTATCCAATCATCTTCAATTCAACAAAACAGGTTTAAAAAGAAAGTAAATAACAGGTTTGATTGTACAGTATATCAAGCCAACTGTCAAAACGTATAAATGGCCATATACACAAAAAAGAAAATCTCTGTCATCTGTGTACCCAATTCAAAATACGAGCCACAATCCAGACTCTGATACCCCATTCTATTAGTAGAGCTAATATCTGCCTGTCGCCCTAAGGAGGTGCAGTGACTTGACTTTAACATTAGGAACATTAAGAGTACCTGTCTTCTTCCCTAATGCACCAACAAAGGAACTACCACTACCACAATCTGTTTAAATTAACAATTTGTTAACATCTTTTTTTTTTTTTTTTTTAGGAAAAAAAAAAAAAGGTGAATACTTATGTGCTCTATGCAACAATATTGCACAGAGTAGCCCCTTAACCCTTCTTTACTGGTCCCCCGCAGGCATGGCCGGCATCGTCTCCCTGCAAGTGCCCCATTTCAAGCCTTGCACTATGAGGGCACCCATGAATGCGGGGTCCCGAGCCAGGTTGTGTGCTTCCATAGACACACAGCACGGCTCAGCCACACCCCCCTGCTCCCTTCTCACAGCATATGACTGACCACAGCAGGAGCTACAGGCTCCCCGCTGCTGCCCGAGTCTCCTGTGAGACCAGGAAGTGAAGAGAGATGACCTGCAGCTGGGCACAGAGCTGGATCAATCAGAGGAGTTTAGAAAAGGTAGCTAAATGCTTTAGAATACATTAAGGTAAAAAAACGTTTAGAATTTAGAACCAATTTAGGGACCTGTGTCAGTGGGCTTTTGCATTCTCAAAAACTTGTCTATGAATGGAGGAGATATGTCTGTGCTATATAATATATATATATATATATATATATATATCTATATATATATATATATATCTATATTTACACACACACACAGTATCTCACAAAAGTGAGGACACCCCTTACATTTTTGTAAATATTTTATTCTATCTTTTCATGTGACAACACTGAAGAAATGACACTTTGCTACAATGTAAAGTAGTGAGTGTACAGCTTGTATAACAGTGTAAATTTTCTGTCCCTCAAAATAACTCAACACACAGCCATTAATGTCTAAACCGCTGGCAACAAAAGTGAGTACACCCCTAAGTAAAAATGTCCAATTTGGGCCCAAAGTGTCAATATTTTGTGTGGCCACCATTATTTTCCAGCGCTGCCTTTACCCTCTTGGGCATGGAGTTCACCAGAGCTTCAAATTGAGCATCTGTGGGGCATCCTCAAACGAAATGTGGAGGAGCGCAAGGTCTCTAACATCCACCAGCTCCGTGATGACGTCATGGAGGAGTGGAAGAGGACTCCAGTGGCAACCTGTGAAGCTCTGGTAAACTCCATGCCCAAGAGGGTTAAGGCAGTGCTGGAAAATAATGGTGGCCATACAAAATATTGACACTTTGGGCCCAATTTGGACATTTTCCCTTAGGGGTACTCACTTTTGTTGCCAACGGTTTAGACATTAATGGCTGTGTGTTGAGTTATTTTGAGGGGACAGCAAATTTACACTGTTATACAAGCTGTACACTCACTACTTTACATTGTAGCAAAGTGTCATTTCTTCAGTGTTGTCACATGAAAAGATATAATAAAATATTTAGAAAAATGTGAGGGGTTTACTCACTTTTGTGAGATACTGTGTATATATATATATATATACACACACACACACACACACACACACACACACATATATATATATATATATATATATACACACACACACACACACACACACACATATACACATACTATATATATATATATATATATATATATATATATATATATATATATATATATATATATATATATATATATATATATATATATATATATATATTCATATTCGATTCAGCACATGAAAATTTGTGGTAGTAAATTCTCCATAGGGAACAGTCTGAAGCAACTGCATATGGACAATAGTGAGCACTCCTGAAAGCAGACTTAATGATCATCCACCCCTGCGGAGTAGAGCAGGAAGGAGGGGTGTGCCAGGGAAGGTCAAGGAGGGTGAAGGGGTTATATCTCCCGTCAAGCCCTTCGCTCAACTCAAGACATTTTTTGGATAGGGTGGGCAAAAAATGACAAACATTGTGCCTTTTATCCTAATGGAGGGATTGTCCTACCATCCTGTGACACAGAGACAATACATAGGGGAGGGAGAGGCTGTCACCAGGACAGGAATGCATAGACAGCAATTGTTAGATAGTGTAACCCTTCCAAATGTTTGTCTGTGTCCCTTTTGCAGAAATTTCCCATCACTTCCTGTCCCTTATGAATGCTTCTGGATAGACAATCAGACGTCCTGGTACCGGCCACTGATTTGATTTCACAGTCAAGGCACCCGAGCAGACTGACAATATAACATACAAGGCAATATAAATCAGGGGGCTATACTTACAGTGTCTGCTAAATTCACCACCGATTTGGCAAAACTACTTGCAAGACCCAGAGACTGCCGCTGATCGAGCTGAAGGAAACAAGGAACAGCTTTAAAAACAATACAAAATAAAGGGTCTGGGGATCATTTCGGTTATAATAATATTACTTTGTTGCAAATGAAAAAATAAAACAGATTGTTTTGTTTATTTCCTATCTGGACTGGCTTCTTTTACACATAGGTGTCAAAATAACAAGTTTGAGGCATGTTTCCCTAAGTGGTTGCAAACCTTGACATACAGTATACCCAATCAAGTGACTGGCCTCAGGTGATACACAGAGATTAAACAAATCATCCTATTTGATTTAAAAAAACAAATCATCCTACATAAGTTGTACCTGTCTATCTGCAGTCTTCTCTTCTGTACATTTGTGCAAAGTCCAGAATTTATAAAGTTTGTCTGAGCTGTCAGAAAACAGGGGGTGGGTTTGCTGAAATTACACACTATAGAGCTCAGTGAGGAGAGCTCTGAGAGCTGATTGGAGGGAAGGGAAGGGACACTCCCTGGATGCTTTCCTAAATGTACATAATATAACTTTGTACGAACATTTATAGGTAAAGTTGATCCAGGGAATATCCGATTGCCTCTTGGGGAATCGGGAAGGAATTTTTTGTGTCACTTACCAAACGTCGATCATTGACCACCATGAGCTCGATGTATTTGGTTTCAGACAAAGCAGAGCGTACAATCCGGCGGACCTAGGAGAACAGACAGGTCCACAAGCAGCTTAGTTAAAATTATTTACAGTAACATGGGCCTTCAATATATTTCATTCCTGGACAATTTATATCTGCCAGTGATGTGACTATGTATTCATGGCCAGCTCTAAACTGAGATCTGACAGTCTTCTTATGCATCTGCCTCCAGTTCACCATCCTCAATAACCAGCAAGTACAAAATACCCAGAGAAACCCAAAACAAATGCTAAGGGTTATGCCTGGTCCCCCCCCCCCCCCCATCCCATTGGCACAGCATGAGTCAGGTGATTGGCGACTCAAGTGCTTATCTCCAGAGATAAAATATAGTAAAAAATAAAACTGTATGTATTTTTTGTCAGGTAAATGTAAATATTGTATACAAGTGGAAAAAGCAACAAGCTGGTGCAATCAAGATAGTTTTTCATGATCTTTGGTGTAAAAGGCTGCAAGTGGAACTGCTGAAGGAGTCAGGTGAAACCCTCTTCCAATTTATAGGACTTCATATGATGTTTAATTTAAGACTGTGCTGGAAAGGTAGAGGCTACTGCTGGGTTCTATAATGCCGCGTACACACGGTCGGAATTTGTCGGAATTTCCGACGGACTTAGATAGAGATTCAAAATTTTTCAATCGAACTGCCGACGGAGGTTATCCCCTTGGCAAATCCGACCGTGTGTACGTGGCATTAGAAAATCACTCAGTGAGATCTGTGAGCACTGTATAATGGAAGCAATATAAATATTTATTCATAGGAATAAAACATTTTATATAAGTAATGAAAAAAAGGACTAGTTTGCTCTTGGACTTATAAATGAAAAAAAAAAAAAAAACACGATTTACCTGACCAGAATCCTTTACTTTAGGAGAGGTGGCGGTCCGCAGCCTGTTGATGACCAGGCCGCACAGCGGAAGGGGAGCTTGAACGCAACTCGCACAGGGCTTTCACAGAATGCGGTCGCTGCTCATCTCCTGCTGTGCACCCCATGCACGTGTGTCATCTCCCGGCTCCACTGCCCGCCCACCGGACGATGTCATCCTATCAGTAGGGCAGGGGGTGGGAGACACTGCATATCAAAATGGAGAGCTCCTCCTGTCCCCCCCTGCCCTGCTGATAGGATGACTTTGTCAGGTGGGCCGGGAAGCTGGGAGAGGACACATGGTCTGATCACAGCCTCTGCCATGCCAAAGAAGTCCTGTGCAGGGGAGGCAGAGATTAGAATGGGGAAGTGTGATGTTAGAGAAAAAAGCGGGGGGGGGCAACAGACTGCAGGGGCACTGTGATGGAGTTAGCCGTTATTGCTAGGGGCACTGCAATATAAAGGGGGTTGCACTGTAACCATTACAGTGCAGTCCCCTTAACATCACAATGCCCCCTTTACAAAGTCCCTGTTACAATAATGTAAAGGGGACTGCACTGTAATCATGTACTGTAATCATTACAGCGCCCCTTTATATCACAGTGCCCCCTTAACATCACAGTGCCCCCTTAACATCACAATGCCCCCTTAACATCACAATGCCCCCTTAACAAAGCAGTCCCCGTTACAATAATGTAAAGCGGCACGGTGATGTAAAGGGGACTGCACTGTAAAGGGGGGGGCTGTGATGTAAAGGCGAGCTGAGGACACGGATATAAAAGGGGCTGTGGACGGACTCTGTGAATATCCCATCCTCCCAACCCCTCCAACAACCCCCCACCCCTGGTCCCTGGGAAATTGACTGCCATGAAACCAGTCCCTGGCGTCAAAAAGGTTTGGGACTGCTGTTTTACTTTACTAGGAATAAAATTTAGCTTGTTGTAGTCTTCTTCTCCTGCATCATAAAAGATGCTTTATTCATTGACAACACAGCACCTTTACAGCTCTCCACAATGCAAAGTTTGAAGGGATGTACATAAGTAGATAATTAGGTCATACATATATTGCACTAACCTGTCTTTTCCTGCGAATTTTTGAGCTTCTTGGAATGTCAGTGGGGTGCTCACAATCTGTGCAAAACAGAGGAGAGAAAAGTGAGAGCAACGTCTTTAATGCAAATGAAAAATCGTTATATGGTGGCTACAGAGAAGCCAAGTTGTGTCCTACATCCGTACCTTTTCTTCCTTATCAGATATCCCATCCCATCTGACCCATCGAGCTTCGACGATATGCTTTTACAACCCGATCCACCGATGCATGTGGTCTCCCAACCTAACTCCCTATTACTCAATGTTACTACCCCTGAACTTCCACTTTACATGGAGAAATGGGAAGTAGACCTACGACACCTGCTGATCGGCAAAAGTGCTTCATCCCGACACATAAGATTTCTCTAGCAACCAAGACTCAAGAAAAAGGGTTTAAACTGTTGACAAGATGGTACAGATGCCCTGTGACTATACAACGCTTTAACCCTTCTTTGGCAGATGCTTGCTGGTGATGTCTGTCCTCTAGAGGTACTATGCTCCACATTTGGTGGGATTGACTTCCTATACGGAAATTCTGGCAAAGAGTCTGACTTATACTGCAGGTTGATGGCAACCTCAATTAAGCCCACACCAGATATAGCCCTCTTATCTATGATCCCAGGGCCCCTCAAGTCGATTAAAAAAGATATCCTGCGGCACTTCCTCGCCACAGCTAGGACAGCGTTTCCTCGTCATTGGAGATCAACGGACATTCCTTCCCTGGGGAATTGGGCTATTGAAGTAGATCGCATAAGAGATCTGGAGCGTCTGTTGGCCCAGGAAACTGGAAAGGGGGAACAGTTCTCCATCACTTGGTCTTCATGGTCAGTATTTCGTTACTCCGAAGACTTTACCATATGGGCTGAAGATGACCCAATCTCATCTACTATATAGCCATGCTGGAGTGACCCCCTCACCCTCCTTATTCTTTTCTTTTTGTGGTATTTTTATTTTTCCCTAAATATTCTCCTTCCCTCCTTGAATACAATATCCAAACTTCTGACTGCGGTCCCATGTGAAGTTTGGATCCATGAACTATATTTATATCTTAAGATAATGAGAGATCCCTACAGCATCCTATCCTGTTCTGATTGGACCACTTTAATTCTTCTTATAGTTGGAGCTAGACTTTATGTGGGAATTCGCCCATATATTATTATTCACTCTTTTATGTGATATATAACATGACTATAATGTGTTTCATTACTACTCCCTCAGGAATACTAAAGACAGGATGTCTTAGATTGCACATACTTTGTATATGTTTACTTCACTGCACGGTGTAAACTACATTTCTATAATATACTGTAACGTGATTATTACATTTGTTCTTCTCTCACCTTTCAATAAAATGAGATTGAAAAGAAAACTAGTTATATGGCAATCACAAGCTTAAACCTAAAGCTGCTAAAAATTGAAGGGGAGCAATACTCAGAATCAAAGTATTATCCATGTAGTATAATCTAAGAGGGGGGGGGGGGCTCTGGCTAGCTTCAGTGCACCCCCAATACTAAATTCAGGCCCCTAAAATTCTATACAGACATATTATGTGCAGAGCTCTTGGAACCATACTCTACCCTAAGGTCCTGCTCACATAAACCCTCACATCAACGTCCCCTATATTCCTCACACTAACCCTCCCTGTAAACCTCACACTAACCACACTAATCATCAACCCCCAACACTAACCATCCCTGTAACACACCAAACCTCCCTGTAACCCCCAGGCTATCACTTCATGTAACCCCTACACCATTTCTCCTTGTATCCCTCACACCAACCCTCCCTGTAACCCCAATGCTAAAGCTCTTTGCAACTCTCACACCATCCCTCCTTCTAAGCCCAACACTAAACCCTCCTGTGGGCTTATTACCAACCTTCCCTGTAACCCTTATAGCAACATTCATTTAACCCTAACATTAGCTTTAACCTTCACACTAACTTCTCCTGTAACCCAAACAGTGAATATAACATGAACGCTCCCTAATATAAAGTGAATGCAATCCCTAACAATAAATATAGTTGAAGTGCAAATGAAAAAAACTTGATCTGTCCAAAAACCCAGTGAGCTTGTAATTTTCTGTGTACTTTTCTGTGTAGTCTTTTTTGTGGTTATGGAGATGAGGCGAGGAGGAGAAGTCATGTAGCCCAAATCAGGAGCAAGTTACCAAGGGCTGCTCCTCAGGTAGATTATTAAAGTACATTGAGTTAGTGTTGTCATCCTGGGACAGGAAGTGTTACTGGCAGGATCACCAGGTGTTTTAGGGGTTTAGATGACCTTTAACATCTTCTTTACCAAGCTGGGAATCAGTACATTGAGGCAATGCAATTAAGCAACATTTACACTTACCTCTCCCAAACCATTTATTAAATTAACTGTCTGGAATAGTAGAATATTGAACGGTGTTAGCTATCAATTAATGCAGAAAGTGATAGCTTTTATTGGGGAAGTTAGTAAAGATGCAGGATCTCTTCATCATATATAAAAGCCTGAAGAAGAAATCTAAGGCATTGTGTCTTTTAAAACTTAAGTTATTAGCCAATAAAGGGGATCATTTAAAACTCCAAATATGTAATTCTTTAAGCAAAAAAATAATTAAATAAATAAGCAGACTAAAACAACTAGTTCTAAACAATTACACCCCTTTCACACTTGTACGGCCTGAAATGCATGCGACTTTGACACGGCTTGAAGCAATGCCTGTGTAATCTTGAGGTCTATGGCTCTCAAGTCGCATCAAAGTCTGACCAAAGTAGTGCAGGGACGCACAGATATGAACGGTACGCATTGGAAATCATGGGGTACGGCTTGTCATGCAACTTTGCAGGACAAGTCGCACAAGTGTGAAAGGGACCTTAGCTGTGTTATATAGGGGGGGTTTGGATACCTGGTTCTGTGCACATCCTGGTCCGCTGAATGACATGAGGCCATGGCAGAGACTTCTGTGAAGAAGAAATGGAATGTCAGTGAGCTGAACTGTAACCTGCTAACTCTGTATATTCGGGAAATCAGCTAAACAAACTTTGTAGCTGAACAAAATCCATACAACAGCGCTCAGCTCAACTGGCCCAATGTCAGCATTTTAGTGGGTTTCTTTAATATATAAAAAAGGTATACGTATAGGAAGGGACTTCTATTAAATAACCCCAGGCGTATTGATGGTGAACCTTGGCACCCCAGATGTTTTGGAACTACATTTCCCATGATGCTCATGCCCTCTGCAGTGTAGATGAGCATCAAGGGAAATGTAGCTCCAAAACATCTGGGGTGCCAAGGTTCGCTATCACTGCCCTAGGGCAATGATTCGGCAGTATTTTTTTTTTTTTTTTTTTTTTTTTTTTTTTTTAGCATGATGGTCTGAAGCCAATGGGAGGAAGCAAATGAGCACATCACTTTGAAATCTACAAAACCTCTGCTCACAAAGAAAGCTGAAACTTTATTAAGATAACAAGAGTTACAAAGTAAAAGGAAAGATTAAAAAAAAAAAAAAAGTAAAGAGATTAACATGGTGGGGACTGGGGAGGGTTTAACCAAAGGCATATACAGTACAGCTCTTCTTCCACTGGCGGAGCACATTTACTTCCTCCTCCACAATATCATGGTCAGATGCTCATGCTGTCTGGGAACGGGAGACGGAACCACCTTAGAGCTGGAATGGGAACATTCCCTTATTTTGCAGAGGTTGTTCCTCATTATTGGTAGATTATAATACTGTCTTGCTTTCAAAAGTAATGTGACCTAAAAATGCCCATCCCCTCTCCTGACAAATAACGCTTTTCATTTGGTGGGTGTTTGATCACCTCTGCCTTATAACCAAAAAACGACAGACAATTTTGAAAAAAAAAAAAAAAAAAATATATATACCTTATTTACTTTCTGCTATAAAACATATCCAATAAAATAAAAAATCGAATTTCTTCATAAATTTGGAAAACAGCATCAATTCTTTTAGGTAGAATGGCTTGAGGGGTAGGTTGGGTGACACTATGGTATCCGGCACCTCATCCCTATTAAATTGAGATTGGCAGTAATAGGATGATTGGGATTAGAACGGTGCCCACAACAAAGGTATATACATAGATTATATAAAAATAGAAATTTTATTACATAAAACAACAAAAAATTATGGGTTTATGTCTTATGTAATAAAATTAAAATTTTTATATAATCTATGTATATTCCTTTGTCATGGGCACCATTATAATACCAATCACCGTATTACTGCCAATCATTTTTAGGTACACTTGCATACAGTTTTTGCAGGACATCAGCAATATATTTTTGTTTCGTATTCGCTTTCAAATTTTGTTTTCTAATTTGTTTTGATTTCAAACAAAATTTTGTTTCATCATAATTTATTTCAGATTCGTTTAAAATCATTCCTATTGTAATTCGGATATATCCGAATATTGAAAAATGTGTCCAAATTTCGATTCGATTTCGAAATAAATTAACTGCGCATGTCTAATGAAAAGCAAGTGATTGGCTGGGTAATAGACATTTTTGTTGCATGTTTTGTGCAAGAGATCTCGGCAAAACGCGTAGGTGACTGCCAAGGTGGCAGCAGGGAGCGCAAATGGAAAAGAGAGAAAACCGACAATAACTATGTAAGCACTGCCATAGGAGTTGGCCGGGAGCACTTCATACATCTTGCAGAGTTCTCAACATGCACTGAAGACAGAAGGGAACGAGAAAAGGAAAATCACATTCTGCTTCCTTTTGCACTGTAATAGTAGCAAGCAATTGAGGGGCTTTTCCCTTTATTTGGAAATGTTGGAACAAACGTAAATTCAATTTAAATAACTTCTTATGACATGGTGTTATCAAGCAATACAAAAAGTGCCACAATGATATTTACATTTGTAAAAACAATTTATGAGCAAAAAAAAAAAAAAAATCATATAAATGACACAGGGACCGGTCTGTTGCATCTACAATCTGGGAACCCTGCCTGGTCACCTTTTCCTATCACCGCCTGGTAAATTCTTCATTATAGAAGATTTTCTAGAGCTAAATCACTCACAATAAAAGCTGGTCTGTGGTACTGGCACAGCTAAAACTGGACTGTTAAATTATGTGGTTTTGATAACTAGCAGCTCACTAGGCTCTCAGAATGCTGGTTTGGTCTCTGGAAAGCTATATTCAATACTGGACTGTGTTCTACCAAGCAGCCTCCAAAATAACCTGAACTAGGGAGGTGGGCTCATGTAAGGACAGCCTGAAATCTACAAGAACTGACACCTGTAACTCTTAGACCCCTTTCACACTGGGGCGGCAGGTCCTTTAGCGGTAAAGCGCCGCTAGTTTTAGCTGTGCTTTACCACTGTTATAATTCAGCTGCTAGCGGGGTGCTTTTAACCACCGCTAGCTACAGAGGAAAGGGTTAATAGTGCCCGTTTTGTGGCACTTCGGCAGCGATGCCCATTCATTTCAATGGGCAGGGGCGGTGCAGGAGCGCTGTATACACCGCTCCCACACCGCCCCAAAGATGCTGCTTGCAGGACTTTTTTTCCTGTCCTGCAAGCGCACTGCCCCAGTGTGAAGGCACTCGGGCTTTCACACTGGGGTGGCTTGAGAGGTGCTTTTCAGGCACTATTTTTAGCGCTAAAACGCCATATATAGAGGAGATATTACCTGGCTGCCCCACTAATACGGTGACATGGGTAATGGAACTTCCCTGCAATAATATGATCTTCCAGCTTGGGATGCATAGGCATTGCTATAAATCTAAACATCCTGTCATAAAAAGAAGACAGGAAGAAGCAGGTGAACACACTTACCTCAGTGCTGTGTTCCTGGGGGTATAAGGTATAGGTGAACGTGCCGTCCGAAAATGCCCCACTGCAATAGATACAGAAAAAGATACAAAAATTACACAGAAACCACACATATCCTGATCACTCCCTATGTAACCATGGCATGAAGTAATAGAATAGGTCATCCAACTAGTTTTACTTCTAGAGCAGGAGGCCAGATTGGGCTTTCAGCTAGGTGCATACTACTCAATCAGATTCTGAACTTTCAGTGTGACGTTGTAGTGCAACGTGTGTAGTGTGGATTGCATAGTCTATGGAGCCAAAATTGCAGTGGAATAGCACCAAAGTAGTACAGGAACCTTTTCCAAAATCGCACTGTTCTGAGTTGCATTGATGTGAACGGGTACCATTGAAAACACAGTGATTTCCATTATATTAAGTGTGAGCTTTAAGCACAAATAAATTGTTAGGACCTGGACTTGAACCTGGGACCTCAGCTGTGTCTGGCAGTGAGTCTTCTCACTGAGCTATCTGAGATGCTGGACAGCGCCTTGTCAGATCCCTTGGACAAACCCTACAACCCTGCCTTGTATCTTGATGTCAGCTGAACCTTGAACTCTTTGCTCCTCCCACGAACTTCCTGATAAAAGCCATGTCTCTGTACTTCCTCCTTGCCAGAATATTGTGCTATCTCCAGCCTGTATCTCGCTCCTGTCTTCCCTGCTGCCGTTCATATTTACTACTGCTCGTTATGGACCCTTGGCTTGTTCCTCGACTACGCTTCTGCCTGATCCCAACCTGCAACTACTCGGTACCGACCTTTTGGCTTGTTTACAGACCACGCTTCTGATTGATCCTTATCTGCTCATCCGCTACTGAACCCCAGCTTACTCACCTCCTGGTGGGGCGACCCTGAGGACCGCGACCTGGTACTAACACGCAGCTAAATCCATCTCCACTATCAGGAGCTCTGGTGAACACCGGTTTGTACTTAGACTCCGCACCTCAGGTGAGCCTGTGTCATCTGCCAGGGTGACTGTCTGTTTAACTATCCTGCTGGTTAGCGGTAGTCCTGCAACTGCTATAGCAATTGGTCTTCGAGCCTGACCCCTGATCGTGACATAAATTGTAGTCCAGCCACACAGGGCTTGTGCATAGAGAGACATGAAGGAGATGTGGATACTACATTCTAAATCCAGCATGGACTTCTACCTTCTTTTCCGATTGCATACCACCTCCTCACAATTGTGTTACTGTCTGCGCTGTCCATGGGAAGGGTCATAAAGAGAACCATCATACTGTGGAGGTCACAGCTAGGATTTTTAATGCTCTCAGAGATCTATAGCAGTGGAAAGCATTTTGACTCAAGTAGACTTGAGGTAACTAAGGGTTTGCAACTTTCAGAGAAGCTAACCATACATGGACAACTCCGGATGTAAAACAGTCCACACCAGGGGTGGACATACCATCTGTACAGACTGAGCAGCTGCATAAGGGCCCTCTGGGACCCAAGGGTCCATTTATACTTTATGTGGGCTGGATAAGTGCAGAGGCCACCTTCTGCTATTATGTATACTTGGATAATGACAACTTCCAGGGCAGAGAGAGAAGTGGGAGACATTCTTCTACTGTCCTCACTATTTTCCTGGTTTATAATTTCCAAGTGAAGAAGACAAAAGGACCTCTTACTCCCTGCTTGACCAGCACTGAGACATCCAGCATGCTTGCCATTTCCTCCTTTGGACTGGAAGTAAAAGGGGTGTCTGCTGTGTAACCTCAGTTGTACAGGGTATATTATCAACCCTGAGAGAATTTGGGGTTATCACAAAAGCTACATGCATATCTACCTATAGTCTATTGAATAAAGGGGCCGTTTCGTATACCCCCTGCTGTGTGCAGTCTAATCTATGACAAACCCTATATCCAATACAGACAGTGTGATGTGAGATACAGATACAGTTGAACAGACCCTACAGACATCTGTATTTATTATTTGCTCCTCTTTGAGAACAGTCCAAAACCCTTCTGTTTTCTGATACAATTTTATTTTCCAAAATTGTTTCTTTACCCTGACTTGCAGAAAAAAATAAAAATAAAATAAAAACTAGGTGCTGCAGCACCCAGTTGAAATGTTCACACTAGGCACAGGCCTGTGTGGCTTTGCAACAAACCTGGGGTAAGGTCTTCTGACCATTACATTACTCTGTATGTTATAAAATATAATCTATATATTTTTTAATTTTTTTTTTATATATTCTCTTAACGTTCAGTACTAACAAAAATGTAAAACCTATTTTACAAATTTTATTAAAAACTGAATAGGCACCGTATTTTTTTTTTTTTTTTTTTTTTTTTTTAAGACTTCAAATCTCAAAAGATTTCCTGGCATAAAAAAAAATCCAAAGGCAAACACTGAAAACGTGAAACCGTTCCTGGAAACCTGGAAGGACCAGCATGTGATGTAATTACTGTATATAGATTTTATTCTCTTGAGGGCTGTTCAGCTGTCTCTGTGATCCATTGTCCTTACAATAGATGACCTCATTGATGTCTGCTCTGATGACAGTAATGACTGAACACAGAGAGCAGGTGATCTCATCAGACATAACGATAAAGAGTCAGTAACAGATTTCTGCACAGAGGAAGGAATGAACTGAGAGTTCCACAGTAACATTCCACGCTGTTCTGCCACCCCCACACACCTCCTGCTGTCACCAAATGTCTCAGCGCCACAAGCCACATCGTAGGAAGTCATTATAGAAGAAGAAGCAGAGAGCTTCGCTGACAGTCAGCCAACGCGCGTCTCATTGGAGAAACTCACCTGAGCCCGTAGCAAGTGGAGATGGCAACCCATGACACCTCTACCCCACGCACGTGACCGCTGTAATAGCAGTGATCTCCCGCTGAACCAGGACTCTGCAAAACACACACCATGTAAAATTACAACACTAGGCCAAAAATAAAGATCAATGAAGGCTAAACCACAGCTTAAATTATTTAAAGCTGGCCACATGCATTAGGATCACATTGTACAATCGTTGACAAACTCTGGTTTACAAAAAAAAAAGTGTATATTCTTCTATTGCCCGCAGCATCCTCGAAACAGTTTTTTTTTTGTTGCTGCTGTGATCTGATTTCCTGTTAAAGAATGGCTACATTCTCCATTGTAAAATTGTATGTAGGAACTTAGCCACCTTCTCTTGCTTGCTCCAGAGATGGATTACTAGGGACCCAGGGATGTGTAGTGTATATAGAGCAGTTTACATGATCGCAACTAACGTGCACTGCTCGTTCCAAATAAAAGAAGCTTAGGCTTCGGAGCTCGAGGGCGACATAACAAGGAGGCTGAAAAACACAGTAAGAAACAAAAGTAATGAAATATAGATGGAAAATGTGAATGGGGGATGTTACTGCGCTACCCGGTGTGTGAAAAGGAACAAACAGCTGCTACATAAGAATGTGACAAAAATTCAATATAAAAGAGACTGGTGAAAATGTAGCGCTAAGGAGTGAGAAGCAATATTCAATAGCAATATACCAAATAATATATAAAAATATATAAAAATGGTCAATGAAAATCAATCATAAAATGAAATTAACATGTGAAGATATATATATATATGTGTATAGAAACACAAGTGGAAAGTCCCAAAAAGTGGAAAGACCTTAAGGTAAACGGATATAGAGTCCACCAAAAAAAAGGGTTGTTGTTCAGAAGTTGGGTACAAAGGCCTTGGCAGGCATGTAGAACACCAAGGATAATGTGTCCTCCACCCAAGATGAGGGGTATGTACTCTTTGTCTCGTGTTGGCCGCATAATTTTCAGCTTGAGGCCACAGGTGCAGTCATGACCCATGACGTTATTCTTGGTGTCATGGGACCGGGTCTGCTCGGTTCATTGGCTCCCAGAACAAGGCTTGGAACTCCTGCTGTCATGTGATCGGCTTTGTTCCAATCACTGGTCTTGGGACTTGGAATTTGTGCCGGGCCGCGCCCCTTCCGGGTTGACCATGTTTTGCTGATTGGCTTCTTAATATTACTTGTAACTTATAAATATGTGCAATGTGGGGGAGCCGATGTATGCCCCTGTTGAAGTCCATTGGACTTGGCTTTCAGGACCCCAACATTGCTTTTTATTCTGTGATCACAATTTTATATTCATGGATGCATGTTGGTTTTTTCAATAAAACCCACCTTTTTGACCTACACCATATGGAGGTATATTTTCTTTCACTATCCCCTCGGATGAGAGTTTTTGGCTTACCACTTCAGCTGTTTAACATCGGAGTTCCGGCCGTGTGTGTGTGTGTGTGTGGTGTGTGTGTGTGTGTGTGTGTGTGTGTGTGTGTGTGTGTGTGTGTGTGTGTGTGTGTGTGTGTGTATGTGTGTATTCATTATATATATAATTTCATTTTTTATATATTATTTGGTATATTTCTATTGATTATTGCTTCTCACTTCTTAGCGCTACATTTTCACCAGTCTTTTAGAATGAAATATAGGATTGCAGGGACATTAAGCAGCGGATGTGTATAGATTATTTTTGGAGAATAACATTACCATTTAATGTATACTTTACAGCTGACCGTATACTTTACAGTTTTATCTCCTTAAGGCTCCATTCACACTAGCGTGTTTTTTGATGCACTTTGCATATTGCAGAAATGCAGGGAAATTTTTTAACATGGGTTCCTATGGAACATGTTGACATTCAATGCATTTTTGTGCCTCTGCGTTTTTGGAAAGGGTCGGGGACTTTTTTTCATGCAAAATGCAGTGATTCTGCCGCGATTTGCGTTTTCTTTTTAATTTTTTTTTTTTTTTACACTGTATATAGCTGGTTGCTAAGCAACCACAGTGTAAAAATAAAAAAAAAAAACGCAAAACGCGACTAAATCGCGGCAAAAACCGCGTGTCCAAAAACGCAGCAAGCACCGCAAAAAGCACTGCAAAAGCGCTCAAAAGCAAAATGCATAGATGTAAATCGAGCCTAAGGGTATTTTCACACTGGGGAGGTTCCGGCATTGGCGGTAAAGCACCGCTAGTTTTAGCAGCTGAAGAACCCCCTGCTAGCGGCCCAAGAAAGGGTTAAAAGTGCCCATGTTGCGGCACTGCCGAATCGCTTTGCAGGTGCTTCGGCAGCACTGCCCATTCAGTTCAATGGGCAGGGTGTTTGGGAGCCGTGTATACACCACTCCTGCACTGCCCCAAAGATGCTGCTTGCAGGACTTTTTTTCCCCATCCTGCAAGCGCCCCCGCTCCAATGTCAAAGTACTCAGGCTTTCACACTGGGGAGGCATGAGAGGCGCTTTTCAGACGCTTTACAGGTGCTATTTTTAGCGCTTAATGTATAATGTAGTCATGTAATCGTGACGCTACGCATCGGAACAGATAGGCACCGGAATTGACGTCAGGTTGCGAGCTCGAGGCTCGTGGTGCTGCGTTTGTGTTTTACACTCCTAATGCGAGTACCCTATTGGCTGTTTTTATAATAAAATGAATATAAAATTGCTATATTTTTTTTCATCGCCAAATTTCACTGCCTCAAGAAGAGAGATCTAAGTTTACTCATTGCAGGAGCCAGGATCCTTCTGACTGTCTCTATATAATATTTAATGCTGTTACCTTACAGCGGTAAGGTAAGGGACCACCTTATACAGAGATGTAATTACACTGAAGAAACGAATCACTAAAGTCACTTTATTTACTACCTGATCTGCACAAAGTGCTATTGGGAGCAGCACTTCACATCTCCAGCTCACCGTTATATGGACATTGTTTTATTAGCACTTTAGATAGATTTGTAATAGTATTTATGTGGTTTTCAGCACTAGCACTTTATTACTATTTACTTGAAGATTGAATTTCACTACTGTCACCACTTGCGCTTTATATATCCTAATCCGCCTACAGTGGTTAAATATGTTTGAGTACTGAGCTATTAGCATTTAGGAATGATTCCATATGTGTGTAGCTGTGTACATACCATTTGATTAATTACTACCTAGAGGGCAACACCATTCATTGATTTTTTTATTTCAGTTTTTTTTTGGGGGTTAAGGTTGACCTATTTGGTGTTTGCTGCAGCTAGTGTCCCTGTATATATAGGCAGCATGGGAATACCCCCTTATTTTTGTTTCCCATCACTTCCGGTCCTGAAGACTCAGCATGAAGTGAGAGGATATTTCTCTAAAACGAGAGGCCCCATTCAGATGGGCGGCTGCTATAGACAATGTGCGATTCTTACAGGTGGTGAAATTACCGGTGTCTGATCAGCTGCAGACTATACAAATCAATGGCCACTGTTTTGCATCAAACTACTCATCCAAACAAATCAATAGGAGCTATGCCGCTCCAAACTTGCCTCTTTCCGTGTACCGCCAGCTCTCATCAGGTGCACACCTAGGAGCGCATTCCCGTTCAGCTGTTTCACTTGTCAAGAAGAAGTGAACAGGCAGCACACTGATGCCCTTACCGATGTAAAACCAGCTTTAAAGCGGAAGTAAAACCCATCGATTTAACAGTCTAAAAAAAAAGGCATGCCATGAATGCTAACTGCACATTGGCTGTGCTCTCAACCAAACAGTCAAACCATCCAATGGCTGGTGTCATAACGGATCACATGTGCAGCACTGTGGCAGTTGAAGATTAAACAGAGGCAAAGATGGCAGCTTCCTTGGCTGAAAACGATAGGGGGGTTTACTTCCACTTTAATATAAGGCTTTATTCACATATACCTGTGTAAAGGACCGTCTTTGCCTGCACAGGTGTTTTGTGCATATAGGCAGTCCCATTCATGTCTAATGGGACACAGCTGCTGGTCCCAATATGCCAGCCCTGTGGGTGTGCGCCCACGAACGCACACTGTCTTTGTTCAGGGACACACACCCATACAGCTGGCAAATTGGGACCTGTGGCTGTGTCTGTGGGTCAAAACAGACATCAATGGGCTGCCTGCACATGATTGCATGGAACACCTGTCCATCCCGCGTAGGCAAAGGTCAGTTGGCCGCATAGGTATGCAGTGTTGAAAAGGCCCAATAACTAGAGGAAACACAACATATAATCTTGCCTGTTCACCTCCCACTCCATTGCCTTTTACCCCACAGAAGACTTAAATCATGGAAACCACTAGGTTGTCTCCATGATCAAGCCCTTCATGGGGTGTAATGCGTTGTGGTGGGAGGCAAAACTATATGTTGTGTTTCCTCTAGTTATTGGGCCTTATCCACACAGGCATACCTATGCTTCCACCTTGCCTGCACGGGATGGACAGGTGTTCCATGCAATCATGTGCAGGCAGCCCATTGATATCTGTTTTGACCCACAGACACAGCCACTGGTCCCAATTTGCCAGCTGTGTGGGTGTGTGTCCCTGAACAAAGAGTGTGCATTCGTGGGCACACACCCACAGGGCTGGCATATTGGGACCAGCAGCTGTGTCCCATTAGACATGAATGGGACTGCCTATATGCACAAAACACCTGTGCAGGCAAAGACGGTCCTTTACACAGGTATACGTATAGGAATGCCTTTGTGAATAAAGCCTTATATTAAAGCTGGTTTTACATCG